>CM038681.1:555858056-556458056 GCA_021605205.1 Aegilops longissima | reverse complement strand
GAAAGAATATTGAAGGAAGAGAGATTTCACATATAAATATATTATCTTGGACATCTTCTATGATTGTGATCTCCATTAATTATTTTCAAACCTGAGCAAATTAGTTGAAGTTGGACAAGGAAGACAACATAATGAGTTATGCTTGGGTATATTTGTATAAGTTATATTGTTTTGGATCCTCTAACATGTGGTGCTTGCTATTTAGAATCCTTTGCTAGCCAAAATATCTGTACTAAGTAGCTTGTGCATCCAAATTCCTTGAACCTAGTTTCTTCCATGAGTGTCCACCATATCTACCTATATGCGGTATTTACCTACCGTTCCAAGTAAATTTGCATGTGGCAAACTCTAAACCTTCAAATAATAATCTATTTTGTATGCCTGAATCGCTCATGTAGCGACTAGGGGCTAGCAGTATCTTCCATGCTAGGTGGGTTATTCTCATGATGAGTGGACTCTGCTCATCATTCACGAGAAAATGGCTGGTAACTGGGATGCCAAGTCCCATGATCAAAAGATCGAAATCAAATCAAAAATAATTGGAAACAAAACTCCCCCAGGATTGATGTTAGTTGGAGGCACCCGTTGTTTCGGGCAAGCCATGGATTGATGATTGTTGGTGGAGGAGGGGTAGAATCTTTACCTTTCTGTTTGGGAACCGCCTATAATGTATGTATTATGGAAGATATTGGGAACTCTTGGTCGTCATGTTGACAATGAAAGCATACCTCTCAAAACTATTTTCATCTCTGTTTCTGCTTCGAGCTCTAGCACCTCTGCAAATCCCTGCTTCCCTCTGCGAAAGGCCTATCTTTTACTTTTATGCAAGAGTCAGTAGTATTCCTTCTCATTCCAACCTACTTTTTAGTTGGCAAGCATCATGTGATGGAAAGATCTAAGCATATATGGCCATTTAAATATATTTGAGCATGAATTATTATTGTTGACAATTATCTATATGATAAATGAGTTGGGAGGCGAAACATTAAGCCCCTATCTTTCTCTGTGTTCGATGGATGCTATTTGTTCTAAAAATATGCTTTGAGTGGTAGCAATCATGGAAGACTAAAAGATAGTTGCGTATGTGAAGTTTGCTGAATCAAAGCTCTGACATAGACTCTTCCTGAAAATAAGATGAATTGTAATTGTTTGATGACTAATAACACGGTTTGTTAGTTTTCAAGAAGGTTTGCGATCTATAATTTGTGTGAATAGTTTGTTACTTGATCATGCAAAGTTTTATGATATGAACTACTGTTATGACACATAATGATTCTATAAAAGGTGATTGAAATTATCATTGATCAAACTTATGCACCTGCTAGCATTCACACTTCATAAATTATTTCTTTCATCATTTACCTACTCGAGGACCAGCAGGAATTAAGCTTTGGGATGCTGATACGTCTCCAACGTATCTATAATTTATGAAGTATTCATGCTATTATATTGTCCATCTTGGATGTTTATGGGCTATATTTTACACTTTTACATTATTTTTGGGACTAACCTATTGACCCAGAGCCCAGTGCCAGTTCCTGTTTTTTTCCTTGTTTCAGTGTTTCGAAGAAAAGGAATATCAAACGGAGTCGAAACGGAATGAAACCTTCTGGAGAAGTTATTTTTGGAAGGAAAGCTGCCTCATAGACTTGGAGTGCACGTCAGGAAAGAAACGAGGGAGCCATGAGGTAGGGGGGCGCACCCACCCCCCTAGGGCTCGCCCTCCACCCTCGTGAGCCCCTCGTGGCTCCCCTGACATATTTCTTCCGCCTATATATATCCATATACCCTAAAAACTTCGAGGAACAGAATAGATCGGGAGTTCCGCCGCCGCAAGCCTCTGTAGCCACCAAAAACTGATGAGGACTCTGTTCCGTCACCCTGCCGGAGGTGGGAACCCTCACCAGTGGCCATCTTCATCATCCCGGCGCTCTCCATGACAAGGAGGGAGTAGTTCACCCTCGGGGCTGAGGGTATGTACCAGTAGCTATGTGTTTGATCTCTCTCTCTCTCTCTCTCTCTCTCTCTCTCTCTCTCTCTCTCGTGTTCTTGATTTGGCACGATCTTGATGTATCGTGAGCTTTGCTATTATAGTTGGATCTTATGTTGCTTCTCCCCCTCTACTCTCTTGTAATGGATTGAGTTTTCCCTTTGAAGTTATCTTATCGGATTGAGTCTTTAATGATTTGAGAACACTTGATGTATGTCTTGCCGTGCGTATCTGTGGTGACAATGGGATATCACGTGATTCACTTGATGTATGTTTTGGTGATCAACTTGCGGGTTACACCCATGAACCTATGCATAGGGGTTGGCACACGTTTTCGTCTTGATTCTCCGGTAGAAACTTTGGGGCACTCTTTGAGGTTCTATGTGTTGGTTGAATAGATGAATCTGAGATTGTGTGATGCATATCGTATAATCATACCCACGGATACTTTAGGTGGCATTGGAGTATCTAGGTGACATTAGGGTTTTGGTTGATGTGTGTCTTAAGGTGTTATTCTAGTATGAACTCTAGGGCTGTTTGTGACACTTATAGGAATAGCCCAACGGGTTGATTGGAAAGAATAACTTTGAGGTGGTTTCGTACCCTACCATAATCTCTTCGTTTGTTCTCCGCTATTAGTGACTTTGGAGTGACTCTTTGTTGCATGTTTAGGGATAGTTATATGATCCAATTATGTTATTATTGTTGAGAGAACTTGCACTAGTGAAAGTATGAACCCTAGGCCTTGTTTCCTAGCATTGCAATACTGTTTACGCTCACTTTTATCATTACTTACCTTGCTGTTTTTATATTTTCAGATTACAAAAACCTATATCTACCATCCATATTGCACTTGTATCACCATCTCTTCACCGAACTAGTGCACCTATACAATTTACCATTGTATTGGGTGTGTTTGGGACACAAGAGACTCTTTGTTATTTGGTTGCAGGGTTGCTTGAGAGAGACCATCTTCATCCTATGCCTCCCACGGATTGATAAACCTTAGGTCATGCACTTGAGGGAAATTTGCTACTGTCCTACAAACCTCTGCACTTGGAGGCCCAACAACGTCTACAAGAAGAAGTTGTGTAGTAGACATCAGGGCGCCCTCGCGATCCACTTCGAGTACGACGGAGCCTCCACGCTGTTCTTCAAGGTCTTCGACACGGAGCGTCACCGCTTGGAGTGTTGCCCCGAAGGGGAGCGCCAGGATGAGGCGCGCCCCACTCGCGGCTGCTCCAGCAGCATCGACCCTTGGGAGTCCAGCGGTTCTCCCGAGCTCTATGAGACTCCGAAGACGAGTGATGACAGCTACTTGCCCCCGAGCTCTTGCCGCGCTCGGAGCAGGGCCGCAAAGTCCGGCCGCCGCCGTCGTTGATCTGGATGGGGTTGGCGCCGATCTCCCGCGGCCCACTGTTGATGATGGCGTCGGCCGCGGGGGTGTGTAGATAGGACTCTCCTAGGTTCTCGTCTTTTGTTCCCTACGAGGGATCGAGAAGTACCCCATGGGGTCGTGTAAAGAGTCTGCAATGTATTTTGTTGATATTATCCTAATCATGGAAGCCTTGTGAGCGCAAGTCCTGTTAGGCTCGGTCTTCTCTTTCCAATCTCGCGACAGCTTGTTGCTCTATGCTGAGAGGTCCCGGTCCCCAGGCAACCTTCAGCCGTTGCTGGTATGCCAGCTCGTGTGCCGTGGTCAAGGCCAGGAGGTGAGCGGCCCGAGGTCCAGTAAGAGCTCCTGAGGCGCGATGCTCAGGGGGTCCCCTTTAGCGCTCAAGCAGCCATGGTAAGATAAGAAAGGGAGGCTACGTTGCCACAACAGGGATGCGGCGAGCACGTCTCCTAGGTTCCAACGATTAGTTGATCTGAGCTCGTGACTTATCTTGGCAGTCCGGGGTCGATTCTTCATGATGCGCCAGACCTGTGCGCGAACATCCGCAGCGTAGCTAGGTCAGGCCCATACGAGTCCTCCCCCTTCTGATGCTCTCCTTTGTGCTCTACGTCCTTAGGTCTCGGCCTTCGAGCGAGCTCAGGCGCCGCTAGTATGCCAGGTCGCGTGCCGTGGTCAAGGCCAGGGGGTGAGGACTGGAGAGCCAGTAAGAGCTCCCGAGTCGCGATGCTTAGGAGCCCCCCTTTTAACGTGCAAGCGGATTACTTGGAAGAGGTGGGAGCTCACGGTGCCGCCTGGTGTTATCCTCGTGAGATTCCTGTGAGCCAGCACAAGGAAGAACACGGTCTGCCATTATGGTTGCCAGCCTGCCGTTGGTTGCTCCGCGAGGGGGTGAAGGCACTGAGGGCCCTGTGAGGTGACGTGCACGGGGCGTGCCCCGAGCCAGAGCTCGACCGCTTAGGTTTTTCCACGTGGCAGGGATGGACCCGTGCACCAGCGCCGTGCCAGCGTGAGGAGGCCCCATGGGAGGCGACAATCGAGCAGGTAATAATCATAGATAGATTAAGCATGAGAGTAGCAGGCTTAAGTAAGTGCATGGGAGATACATGCCACTGGGTCAGGCCCGAGCAGCTTGGGGATGATGCAGCCCGAGGGGTGCTCCCAACAAGGTAAGCTAAAGACATAAAAAGGGATACATGCTGCAGGGACGGACCCACGCGGCCTGGGAATGATGCAGCCCGAGGGGCGCTCCCAGCTAAATGAACTTGGAAAACGTCACCTGGTTCTGTTGACGAAGGAGAGTTGGGGCAGTTGAAGGTGCGCAGTGAAGGGGTTCCTCCTTACGAGCCACCGGGGCCCTGAGCCTTAAGAGGCTCTGGGGGCTCAGGTGGTTCCTTGAGGACCGTCCCCATCTCCGTCAGGACGGCGTGGTGTCTGGCCTCCTGAGACTCAAGGATGTGCCGAGAGTTGCGCTGGTAGGCGGACGACACGCTCGGCAGGCCTAAGGGCATGCGCACGTGGTTGTGCGGTGGTCCCTCGCAGCATCCCATGCGCAAAGGTTAGAAAAGCTCCTGAGAAGCGGCCCTGTTGAGCCCTGGAACATCGATGCAGACGCGCAGCCCGACATCCTCGCCTGGATGGGAAGCTACGCCTCATGAGCGGCGGTCGCCGCGCATGGCGCTTGCGTCTTGCAATTCCTGGGTGGTCTTGGTGATGAACTCCTGAACGGTGGGCGATCCTTGCCCTATGCCCTCCTGAGGGAAACGTGTCGTGAAGCACGCCTCCAAGTGGTGCCCATGCGCCTCCCTCGTGATGTGGGCAAGGTCTGAGGCCTTCCAGAAGAAAGCCCCCGAGCCCTGCCCGAGAAGGGCACTGGGCGCGCCTTCTTATACGATGGAGGGAGGCACCCCTGGAGCTGGCGCTGATCCTGACGAGGCTCCGGCTGCGACGCCGCCCTCCTGAGGTCCTGCACGGCGCAGCTGCTTCTTCTTCTTGGGGATGACCTCAGGAGGGCCCTCGCCCTTGCTGTCGGGGTCATCGATTGCTGCAGCTTGGAAGGCACGCTTGAGGGAGCACACCGCATATCTTTCTTCACATGGGACCGTGATGATCCCGCCGCTTCTCGGCATCTTGAGGACATTGTAGCTGTGATGGGTCACCGCCATGAACTTGGCCAGGGCTGGATACCCGAGTATGGCATTGTACGACAGATGGATGTGCGCGATGTCGAAGTCGATGAGCTCAGTGCGGTAGTTCTTGTATTCCCCGAAGGTGACAGGGAGGCTGACCTGTCCTATCGGTGTAGTGGAACCGTCGGTCACTCCTGCGAAGGGCTTGGTAGGTTGAAGCTGGTCATATGGCACTTGGAGGTTGTCGAACGTGTCGACGGACAGGACGTTGAGCCCTACGCGACCGTCGATGAGGGTCTTGGTAACTTGCACGTTGCTGATGACTGGGGAGCAAAGCATCGGGAGGGCGCCAGCGGTAGCTGCGCACTTGAGCTGATCTGCCGAGTTGAACGTGATGGGGCACTGGGACCATCTGAGCGGGCGTGTGGCTTCGAGCTTCGGGAGGACTGCATTTACTTCACGAGCAAACTGCTTGAAGATACGCCGCGAGGCTGGGGCCTAGGCTCCGCCCAAGATGCATAGCACGCGGTTCCTGGAAGCCCCCGGCCCCTCGTCTTGATGGTGTTCGTCATTCCTTCTTGGCGGTGGCGGCAGTGGAGGGAGTCCGGCGTTGCCTTGAGAACGATCCTCACGAGGCTGATCCCTCTAGGCAACCTCACGAGGCTGATCCTACCAGCGGTCCTCACGAGGACGGTCGCGCCACTCCTGGCGCGGGCCACGGTCGTCCCAGCGTCTGCCACCACGTCCTCATCCTCGGCCGTAGCCCCGGTCGCCGCGCTCGGAGCATCGACCGAAGCGTCCTTCGCTGATGGCTCTGAGCTCTTGAAAGTCGCTAGTTTTGTGGAACGCGCAGAATGGTCGGCTGCTTTTGGACGACTCTAGTTGGTCTCTTCCATGCTTGGTGTCTGGTTCCGCTGCGAGCACGGCTGCTCCCTTGCGCTTCACGTCCTTGGCCTTGGCTTTCTTCTCCTCCGGGTCTGCGGCTGGGAGCTCGAGGAGGGAGAGGCGCCCCTCCTCAGCTCTTGCGCACTTGGTCGCCAGGTTGAACAACTCCAAGGACATGCACATCTCCTCGTGGATAGCGAGCTCTTCCTTCATCTTGCCGTCGCGGACGCCATCAGAGAACGTGGAGATGATGGCCTCGTCCGTCACCTTGGGGATCTTGAGGCGGACGTTGTTGAAGCGCTGGATGTACCGAGGGTCTCTCGATTGTCTGCTGACTTGGCGCAGGTCACCCGCAGCCGGCGGGCGGTCGCGAGTGCCCTGGAAGTTGGTGACGAAGCAGTTGTGCATCTCGTCCCAGGAGCAGATCGAGCCCGGTGGCAGGTTCACGAGCCAGGAGCGGGCGCCATCCTTGAGAGCCATGGGAAACCAGTTCGCCATGACTTTCTCGTGGCCGTTGGTCGCTTCGATGCTCAGCTTGTAGAGCTGCAAGAACTCCGCGGGGTCGGGGGTGCCGTCGTAGCAAGGGGGCAGATCCGGCTTGAACTTGCCCGGCCAGGCGACGTTACGCAGCTCGGGGGTGAAAGCGCGGCAGCTGGCTGTGGTCATCGGGGCCTGCCTTGGGGTGGAGCTTGGTCTTGATGGTGTCCGCGCCCTACCGTACAGGTGGCGCGTGGTCTTGCCGCAGCAGCCGGTCCTGGCACGGTGGTGTGAGGAGCGGCGGAGCGTTTTCTTGCGGCCGAGGGACTTCTTGACAGCCTCTTTCTTCACGCGCGAGCGCTGGACGCGACGGGTCGCGTCGTGGAGCCGCGCGCCTTGGCGCTAGGGCGCCGTCTTGGGGCAGAGGTGGTGGAGGCGCTCCGTGAGCTACATCGCCCGTAGCTGGCGGAGGGCGAGGCGGAAAGAGGGACAGCGCAGGGGAGCCCCCTGTGGCGTGAACAAGCTCGGGGATGCGGTCGAGCCAGTCCTCGTAGAGGTCGTCGACCAGTCGGTAGCGTAGGAGCTCGTCTGCCATGAGGAGTGCGGCCCGTGCGTCCATGGGAGGGCGACGTGCATGGGAAGAAGAACCGGTGGGGGTCAGCGATGGACTGGTGGTGCGGCCGTCCCGCCGCACTGAGGGGTGCAGCGAGGATGCTTGCTGCTCGTTCCCCGTCGGTCCGGTGGCGGCATTGGCCGCAGGCGACGGGGAACGACGAGGTGGTCCGCCGACGGGAGCCGTCTGAGCGACGCGGGCAGTGAGGGCAGCCCGGCACTCAGCACGAGCGTGGCGAGCATCCGCCATGGAGACGATGGAGCAATGGGGCGCAGAGGACGGAAGGAAGCTTCGGTGCACCCCTACCTGGCGCACCAAATGTCGGATCACGGGTTCCGGCAAAACCCTCAAGGTTCGAACACTGGGTTGCGCGCGAAGATCTCCTCCTCACCGATCCACGCCCTAGCTCTCTAAGATCTCGCGGACGAACTCGACGAACTCACAAGACAAAGACACAAGATTTATACTGGTTCGGGCCGCTGTTATGGTGTAATGCCCTACTCCAGTGTGATGCTGGTGGTGGATTGCCTCTTGGGCTGATGATGAACAGTACAAGGGGAAGGACATCCTCCTGAGGTTGAGGTGTTCTTGTGCTCGGCGTGTGGCTAGGAATCAGGTGAGATGCCCTTGGATCAGATGCCTCTACTGTGGTGGCTAGTTCTACTTATATAGGCCCTGGTCCTCTCCCCAAATATTGAGCGGGTCAGGAGCCAACAACGGCCAATTTGAAAGCGGACAGCTAGTACAACTTATCTTGACAAAAGCGGTCTTCGCCTGCAAAAGGCTCTGGTGGTGACGCCGTCTTGGGCTCCATGGTGACCTCCGTCTTGCCGTCCTGTTGGTCTTGGTCTCTTTGCACCGATATGGAAACCTTTGCTTGATGCCTCGGTACTCTGCGCCTGCGCTTCCCCCTTGGCACCAAAGAGGAAACAAGGACGCTGCGCGCACTAGCGCCCGCCTGGCGCCCGCCTGGTCTCAATCGTCATGGCTCACATCACGAGGACCTCGCGAGGTTTGCCTTGCCTTGATCTCTCTGCCCCTCGTGAGCCTGCCTGGCGAGGCCGCTCCTGAGGACGTCTTGCGTCGTCCGCCTCGCGAAGCTCGGCCCATCGCGAGGGTCTTGGATGCCTTGTCGATGAAGATGGGCCGTACGGGCCTGCTAACTCAGCTACGCCGTGGGCCGCATGCAGGCAAGTCTGGGGACCCCCGTTCCTAGAACACCGACAACGACCCTTGGCTCCTTTATAAAGGCAACGGGTATCGAACGCCTCCTCCTAAGCCTGAAAGCCCGCCTACTCCTAAGGAATCTTTCCAACGTGTGACGTACTTGTGTTGCAGATCTGGACACGTTCGTTGCGTCCGAAGACTATCTTGGAGTATTCGGGAAGGAGAACCCGCCTTGCAATGCCGAAGACAATCTGGGCGCCGGACACCTCATCATTGAAGCCTGGTTCAGGGGCTACTGAGGGGGTCCTGGACTCAGGGGTCCTCGGGCGTCCGGCCTGTTAGCCATGGGCCAGACTGATGGGCTGTGAAATATGAATACCGAATACTCTCACCCATGTCCGGATAGGACTCTCCTTGGCGTGGAAGGCAAGCTTGGCGATCAAATATGAAGATTCCCTTCTATGTGACCAACTTTGTACAACCCTAGTCCCCTCCAGTGTCTATATAAACAGGAGGGCTAGGTCCATAGAAAAGAAGACTCATAGCCATAGTCATACAGGCTAGACTTTTAGGGTTTAGTCATTACGATCTCGTGGTTGATCAAGTCTTGTAATACTCATATTCATCAAGATCAATCAAGCAGGAAGTAGGGTATTACCTCCATAGAGAAGGCCCGAACCTGGGTAAACATTGTGTCCCCTGTCTCCTATTACCATCGACCTTAGACGCACAGTTCGGGACTCCCTACCCGAGATCCGACAGTTGTCGATGATGATGTAGTCCTCGGGATGGTCGTCATCTCCTCCTGGTGCGGGGTCTCCCATGAATACTCCTAGCTTCCTTGTCAGGTCGTCATTCTTCTCCACTAGTATTGCAATTTCCTCCTCATATCTGTCACGTGTAGACTTGAGTTCCTCTTCTAGCTCCATGTTCTGGGTCATCACCTTCTTCAAATCTATCATGCTTGCGCACATCTGGTTCTCCTGGCGACGAATATGCTGGTTTAACTCCTGGATGAAAGCTGCAATGGACCTGTCCCTCCTGGTGATGATCATCTTCCATTGCTCATCACGGCGCCCACATATCTGATAGATGGTGTCCTTAAGCTCCTTGTGATAAACTTCGCCAATGTGTCCCATGGCGATGTGGGTTGCCATGCTCTGACCTAGACTCCAGGTTGGTGCATCGAAGGAAAATTCTAAGGGCTCAGTGACTGGCGTGAATGTCCTTCCTGGAACTTGAACTCGAATCATCCAACGCTCCTCTTCTGGTAAAATGGTGGTGTAAGTCCCGGTGAAGCTTGGTATTCCGATGTTCAGGTACCTAGTGACTTCCTTCAAGTGTCGTCCAAAGGGTGTGTCTTCATCCGGTTGTGCAAACTTGTTCCTTGAGTCTGCCATCCTAAAGAGTGGAAAATGGAGAGGAGTCAGAAATGAGTAGAGAAGAGTGACCTATGGCTTATCTTAGGGGTCGTGTCCTACATTCAGCGTGTGCTCTGATACCATATTGTAGCGATCCGACCTCAGACGGTCAATCTCTGTGCATAAGTGTCATCCCTGGATCAGTAATGCTGACACACACAGTACTTGAATGGATTTATAACAGAGTGGCAATCACACTCTTATTACATCGAATGTCTCAAGAGAGAACTTATTACAATAAATATGTCTTAAGGCCATCTAAATAAGATAACAGCGGAAGGCTTGGAAGATAAAGTGAGTCCATCAACTCCAACGGCATAGCTGAGTGCACGACGAACGACCTAGCGCACCTTACTCCTCGTCTGAAAAGTCTGCAACATGATATGTTGCAACCTGGAATGGGTCAGCACATGGAATATGCTGGCAATATAACACAGTAGAGCAATGAACAGAATGAATGCTATCACTACATGCATATATGGCTGGTGGAGGCTCTATGGTTATAATGTTTTGCGAAAAGCCACTTTTTCCCTACAACAAAGGAATATGTTTTATTTAACTATCATGGTGGTTGAAATATTGAGAAGGTTCCTCCAACTCAATTCCAATTAAAAGTAATTAACAACCCAACAAATTAATTTAGAGTGATGAGATCAAATCAATCATTTTTAAGTACCAGATACTCAAGATGTCCATAACCGGGGACACGGCTAACCATGATTAGTTTGTACACTCTGCAAAGGTTTGTGCACTTTTCCCCACAAGACTCGATCTCCTCCATTGGATTTCTCGCACTACATGGTGTTTAAGAAACGGATGACCGAGACACAGTCTTTTAGAAGCATTAACTCTAACCCTAGGTAGACAGTACCAACCTACATCCCCTACATCTGTTAGCCTATCACTGGAAGAGGTCATGCAACATACTCAACTATGCTAGAGCCCATAATAGCTTGTGGTTGCAGACGGAAGTTTCTAGCATGAATAATCTTATGATCCCTTTGAGCCTGGGTGGCGAGCCGTAGGATGATCACACAGTCCTCCGGATATCCTAGGACAACACCTTGGATTCTCCAGTGCCAGAACCAATCCACCCAGATGTGTATTTAAGTAGCCACTTTATGTTAACCATTAATTAACAATCTCACATCTGTCATGGATAGACTCAAACCCAAACCACGTCTACGAGCATAGCATGGCAATATAAGCATAGCGTAGAAGTAACTCCCAAGGGTTTGATAATAAAAGGACAATAGGTTCTACCTCATCATCTACTTCCCAAAACCAACAAGTTAATCACATCCTAATCATGCAATGTTTGAGGATTGTAACTAATTCATAAAAAATGGGTATGAAAAGAGTATGATCAATGTGTTACTTGCCTTGCTGACGATCCGCAAAACCTAGAGACTCGTAGTAGCATGCTTCGCACTCCGGGAATTCTATCGCAAACAAACAATAGCATACATAAGCAATCAAGCAGGGATGCACGGGTAAAACTCAAATAAGAAGATCGGATATGAAAATCCAACTAAAGAGATTCGATCTGCAAAAAGAATCAATCGAATCGGAGCTACGGAACTGAAACTACGGTCAAAAGAACTTTGAATTCAAATCTGCTTGAAACCAAATTTTAAATTGTCAAAACCATGTTCAAGTTATTAAACAGAAAGAGGGGCTCGAGACGAAGATTTTGGCATTGGTTTCACTGGATTTGGACAAACGGTTGAAAAGTTGTGAGGGTTTGAAGATCAGGTGCTAATCTGCGATAAAAGTAATCGCGGATAGGTCCCTAGCCGAAAATAAAATAAAAAGAAAAGACTAAGGAACGAACGTTTGCTGTCTGAACCTAAACGGCGAACAATGTTTGTTAAAACGAACGAACGGACGAACGTCAAATAACTAAACCGAATAAAAACCGGAAAAAACAGATCTAGGGTTTTTAAAAGAAAACCGATTGGTTTTTACCTAACCGAAAAAAACGACAGCGGCGGATCTGGTGAGATCATGGCGGTAACGATAAGCGGCAATGACAGTGGCCGGCGGTGAGGTGGTGGCAATGATGGCGCTGACAATGGCGGCGGTGGCCAAGGGGCGGCAAGTGGCGGCGGCGCTTAGGTTCGGGCGGGATGGCGACTCGGGTGGGCCTCGGCGGCTTATAAGGCGTGAGCGCGGACACGGCCCAAGGTCGGTTCATTTTTTTTAAAATAAGATTCCGCCGAGAAAAATCCTAAATAAATAAAAATAAAAATCTAAAAATGCCAAAAACAATTTTCACCTTCTAAATAAAATATTTAGAACAAAGTGAACATTTTCTTGGCCTAAAAATGCAATTTCGAAAAAATGCATATTTTTCTAATGCAAACAAAATAGCGATAAAATCCAAATAAATTATTTATTTGATTTTAACATTTTTCCTCAATATTTCATTTGTTTTGGAGAAGTCATATTATCTCCTCTCATATATTCTTAATATGAAATATTTTTGGAGAAAAAAATAATTAAAACCAAAATGATCCCCGTTTCAATATTTGAGAAAAATTCAAAATTTCAAATAATAAAATCCCCAACTCTCTCCGTGGGTCATTGAGTTGCTTAGGATTTTTAGGATCACTACAAAAATGCAAATAAAATATGATATGCATGTGATGACCTATATAACATTCCAAATTGAAAATTTGGGATGTTACAACATTATATCTGGATCTTGTTTGATGCGAGACGGTTATTTATTTAAATCAGAGAATATTGGTTGTTCTATTTATATGAGTAATATATTTTATGGTCATGCACCCTTTATGAGTGGTCTATTTTTGTTGAATCTCGATCGTAGTGATACACATATTCATAATATTGAATCCAAAAGATGCAAAGTTAATAATGATAGTGCAACTTATTTGTGGCACTGCCGTTTAGGTCATATTGGTGTAAAGCGAATGAAGAAACTCCATGCTGATGGCTTTTGGAATCACTTGATGCTTGCGAACCATGCCTCATGGGCAAGATGACTAAGACTCTGTTCTCTGGAACAATGGAGCGAGCCACTGACTTATTGGAAATAATACATACTGATGTATGCGGTCCAATGAGTGTTGAGGCTCGTGGTGGGTACAGTTATTTTTTGACCTTCACAGATGATTTAAGCAGATGTGGGTATATCTACTTAATGAAACACAAGTCTGAAACATTTGAAAAGTTCAAAGAATTTCAGAGTGAAGTGGAAAATCATCATAACAAGAAAATAAAGTTTCTATGATCTGATCACGGAGGCGAACATTTGAGTTACGAGTTTGGTCATCATTGGAAACAATGTGGAATAGTTTCGCAACTCACGCCATGAGGTAGTTGTACCTTCTCTCGAATTGAAAAGTGGTTCATCACAGAAATCAGTTCTAGTGATGCCTACACCAATTAGTGAGGAAGCTAATGATGATGATCATGAAACTTCAGATCAAGTTACTACTGTTGGGGAACGCAGTAGTTTCAAAAATACACAAAAGGTTTTACTAGAGTCAATAATCTAGTTCACATCGCTATGTGATTAACACCCAAAGTGTATTAAGGTGTGATCATGTTTTGTTTGTGAGAGAAGCTTAGTCAATGGGTGTGTCACATTCAGATCCGTATGTATTTTGCAAATTTTCTATGCCTAGAATGCTCTGCACGGAGCTACTCTAGTTAAATGCTCCCACTTTCAATATGTATCCAGATCGAGACTCGGAGTCATCCAGACCGGAGTCAAAGCTTGCATCGATGTAACTCTTTACGACAAACTCTTTATCACCTACATAACCGAGAAATATTTCCTTAGTCCTCTAAGGATAATTTTGACCAATGTCCACTAATCTACTCCTAGATCACTATTGTACTCCCTTGGAAAACTCAGGGCAGGGTATACTATAGGTCTGGTACATAGCATGGCATGCTTTATAGAACCTATGGCCGAGGCATAGGGAATGACTTTCATTCTCTCTCTAGCTTCTGCCGTGGTCGGGCTTTGAGTCTTACTCAACTTCACACCTTGCAACCCAAGCAAGAACTCCTTCTTTGACTGTTCCATTTTGAACTACTTCAAAAACTTGTCAAGGTATGTATTCATTGAAAAATCTTATCAAGCGTCTTGATCTATCTCTATAGATCTTAATGCTCAATATGTAAGTAGCTTCACCGAGGTCTTTCTTTGAAAAACTCCTTTCAAACACTCCTTTATGCTTTCCAGAAAATTCTACATCATTTCCGATCAACAATATGTCATTCACATATACTTATCAGAAAGTTGTAGTGCTCCCACTCACTTTCTTGTAAATACAGGCTTCACCACAAGTCTATATAAAACCATATGCTTTGATCACACTATTAAAGCGTATATTCCAACTCCGAGAGGCTTGCACCATTCCATAAATGGATCGCTAGAGCTTGCACACTTTGTTAACACCTTTAGGATCGACAAAACCTTCTGGTTGCATCATATAAAACTCTTCTTTGAGATATACATTAAGGAATGCAGTTTTTGCATCCATTTGCGAAATTTCATAAAATGCGGCAATTGCTAATTAACATGATTCAGACAGACTCTAAGCATCGATACGAGTGAGAAAATCTCATAGTAGTCAACACCCTGAAATTGTCGAAAACCTTTTGCGACAATTCGAGCTTTGTAGATAGTAACACTACTATCACCTTCCGTCTTCCTCTTGAAGATCCATTTATTCTCAATGGCTCACCGATCATCGGGAAAGTCAATCAAAGTCCATACTTTGTTCTCATACATGGATCCCATCTCAGATTTCATGGCCTCGCTTCCTCATAGTTCATAGGTTCGTCATGCTCTAGTAACATGATTCCCATAATAGGATTACCGTACCACTCTGGTGCGGAACATATTATGTTTGACCTACGAGGTTCGGTAGTAAATTGACCTGAAGTTTCATGATCATCATCATTAACTTACTCACTAATTGGTGTAGGCATCACTGGAACTGATTTCTGTAGTGAACTACCTTCCAATTTGGGAGAAGGTACAGTTACCTCATCAAGTTTTACTTTCCTCCCACTCACTTCTTTCGAGAGAAACTCCTTCTCTAGAAAGGATCCATTCTTAGCAACGAATATCTTGCCTTCGGATCTGTGATAGAAGGTGTACCCAACAGTTTCCTTTGGGTATCCTATGAAGACACATTTCTGCGATTTGGGTTCGAGCTTATCAGGTTGAAGCTTTTTCACATAAGCATCGCAGCCCCAAACTTTAAAAAACGACAGCTTAGGTTTCTTGCTAAACCACAGTTCGTATGATGTCGTCTCAACGGATTTAGATGATGCCCTATTAACGTGAATGCAGCTGCCTCTAATGCATAACCCCAAAACGATAATGGTAAATCGGTAAGAGACATCATAGATCGCACCGTATCCAATAAAGTACGGTTACGATGTTTGGACACACCATTACGTTGTGGTGTTCCAGGTGGCATGAGTTTTGAAACTATTCCACATTGTGTTCAAATGAAGACCATGAAGGAAATATGCCCTAGAGGCAATAATAAAGTTATTATTTATTTCCTCATATCATGATAAATGTTTATTATTCATGCTAGAATTGTATTAACTGGAAACATAATACATGTGTGAATACATAGACAAATAGAGTGTAACTAGTATGCCTCTACTTGACTAGCTCGTTGATCAAAGATGGTTATGTTTCCTAACCATAGACATGAGTTGTCATTTGATAAACGGGATCACATCATTAGAAGAATGATGTGATTGACTTGACCCATTCCGTTAGCTTAGCACTTGATCGTTTAGTTTACTGCTATTGCTTTCTCCATGACTTATACATGTTCCTATGACTATGATATTATGCAACTCCCGAATACCGGAGGAACACTTTGTGTGCTACCAAATGTCACAACGTAACTGGGTGATTATAAAGGTGCTCTCTGGTGTCTCGATGGTACTTGTTGAGTTGGCATAGATCGATATTAGGATTTGTCACTCCGATTGTCGGAGAGGTATCTCTGGGCCCTCTCGGTAATGCACATCACTATAAGCCTTGCAAGCAATGTGATTAATGAGTTAGTTGCGGGATAATGCATTACGGAACGAGTAAAGAGACTTGCCGGTAATGAGATTGAGCTACGTATTGAGATACCGACGATCGAATCTCGGGCAAGTAACATACCGATGACAAAAGGAACAACGTATGTTGTTATGCGGTTTGACCGATAAAGATCTTCATAGAATATGTAGGAACCAATATGAGCATCCAGGTTCCGCTATTGGTTATTGACCGGAAACGTTTCTCGGTCATGTCTGCATAGTTCTCGAACCCGTAGGGTCCGCATGCTGAAAGTTCTGTGATGATCAGTATTATGAGTTTATATGTTTTGATGTACCGAAGGTAGTTCAGATTCCCGGATATGATCACGGACATGACGAGGAGTCTAGAAATGGTCGAGACATAAATATTGATATATTGGACGACTATGTTCGGACACCGAAAGTGTTTCGGGAGGTTTCGGACATATACCGGAGTACCGGGGGGTTACCGGAACCCCCCGGGGAGTATATTGGTCCTAATGAGCCTTGGTGGGAGAAGAGGAGGGGCGGCCAGGGCAGCCGCGCGCCCCCTCCCCCTCTAGTCCAAATTGGACAGGAGGGGGGCGGCGCCCACCTTTCCTTCTCTCCCTCTCTCCCTTCCTTCCCCTTCTCCTACTCCTACTAGGAAAGGAGGAGTCCTCCCCCTTGGCGCGCCCTCCTCCTGGCCGGCCGCCTCCTCCCCCTAGCTCCTTTATATACGGGGAGGGGGGCACCCCTTGGAGACACAACAATTGATCATTGATCTCTTAGCCGTGTGCGGTGCCCCCCTCCACCATAATCCACCTCGGTCATATCGTAGCGGTGCTTAGGCGAAGTCCTGCGTTGGTAACTTCGTCAACATCGCCATCACGCTGTCGTGCTGACGAAACTCTCCCTCGAGCTCTAATGGATCGTGAGTTTGCGGGACGTCACCAAGCTGAACGTGTGTTGAACATGGAGGTGCCGTACGTTCGGTACTAAGGATCGGTCGATTGTGAAGACGTACGACTACATTAACCGCGTGTTCACAACGCTTCCGCTTTCGGTCTACGAGGGTATGTGGACAACACTCTCTCGCTCGTTGCTATGCATCACCATGATCTTGCGTGTGCGTAGGAATTTCTTTGAAATTACTACGTTCCCCAACAGTGGCATCCGAGCCAGGTTTATGCGTAGATGTTATATGCATGAGTAGAACACAAGTGAGTTGTGGGCGATACAAGTCATACTGCTTACCAGCATGTCATACTTTGGTTCGGCGGTATTGTTGGATGAAGCGACCCGGACCGACATTACGTGTATGCTTACGCGCGACTGGTTCTACCGACGTGCTTTGCATACAGGTGGCTGGCGGGTGTCTGTTTCTCCAACTTTAGTTGAACCGAGTGTGTCTATGTCCGGTCCTTGTGAAGGTTAAAACAACACTAACTTGACGAAATACCGTTGTGGTTTTGATGCGTAGGTAAGAACGGTTTTCGCTCAGCCCGTAGCAGCCATGTAAAACTTGCAACAACAAATTAGAGGACGTCTAACTTGTTTTTGCAGGGCATGCTATGATGTGATATGGTCAAGACATGATGCTAAATTTATTGTATGATATGATCTTGTTTTGTAACAGAGTTATCGGCAACTGGCAGGAGCCATATGGTTGTCGCTTTATTGTATGCAATGCAATCGCCCTGTAATTGTTTTTACTTTATCACTAAACGGTAGCGATAGTCGTAGAAACAATAGTTGGCGAGACGACAATGATGCTACGATGGAGATCAAGGTGTCACGCCGGTGACGATGGTGATCATGACGGTGCTTTGGAGATGGGGATCAAAGGCACAAGATGATGATGGCCATATCATATCACTTATATTGATTGCATGTGATGTTTATCTTTTATGCATCTTATTCTGCTTTGTTTGACGGTAGCATTATAAGATGATCTCTCACTAAATTTCAAGGTATAAGTGTTCTCCCTGAGTATGCACCGTTGCGAAAGTTCGTCATGCCGAGACACCACGTGATGATCGAGTGTGCTAAGCTCTACGTTCAAATACAACGGGTGTAAGCCAGTTTTGCACATGCAGAATACTCAGGTTAAACTTGACGATCCTAGCATATGCAGATATGGCCTTGGAACACTGAGACCGAAAGGTCGAGCGTGAATCATATAGTAGATATGATCAACATAGTGATGTTCACCATTGAAAACTACTCCATCTCACGTGATGATCAGACATGGTTTAATTGAGATGGATCACGTGATCACTTAGATTATTAGAGGGATGTCTATCTATGTGGGAGTTCTTAAGTAATATGATTAATTGAACTTTAATTTATCACGAACTTAGTACCTGATAGTATTTTGCTTGTCTATGTTGTTGTAGATAGATGGCCTGTGCTGTTGTTCCGTCGAATTTTAATGTGTTCCTTGAGAAAGCAAAGTTGAAAGATGATGGTAGCAATTACACGGACTGGTTCCATAACTTGAGGATTATCCTCATTGCTGCATGGAATAATTACGCCTGGAAGCACCGCTGGGTGCGAACTGCTCTGCAGATCTGGCCGATGGCGTTAAGAACGTTTGGCGAGCAAAGCTGATGACTACTTGATAGTTCGATGTGCCATGCTTTACGACTTAGAACCGGGACTTCAACGACATTTTGAACGTCATGGAGCATATGAGATGTTCCAAGAGTTGAAGTTAATATTTCAAGCAAATGCCCAGATTGAGAGATATGAAGTCTCCAATAAGTTCTACAGCTGTAAGATGGAGGAGAATAGTTTCATCGGTGAACATATACTCAAAATGTCCAGGTATAACAATCACTTGATTCAACGGGAGTTAATCTTCCGGATGATAGTGTCATTGCCAGAATTCTTCAATCACTGCCACCAAGCTACAAGAGCTTCATGATGAACTATAATATGCAAGGGATGGATAATACAATTCCTGAGCTCTTTGCAATGCTAAAAGCTGTGGAGGTAGAAATCAAGAAGGAGCATCAAGTGTTGATGGTCAACAAGACCACCAGTTTCAAGAAAAAGGGTAAAGGGAAGGAGAAGGGGAACTTCAAGAAGAACGGCAAACAAGTTGCTGCTCAGGAGAAGAAACCCAAGTCTGGACCTAAGCACGAGATCGAGCACTTCTCTCGCAAAAGACAGTGGTCACTCGAAGCGGAACTGCCCCAAGTATTTGGCGGATAAGAAGGATGGCAAGGTGAACAAAGGTATATGTGATATACATGTTATTGATGTGTACCTTACTAATGCTCGCATAGCACCGGTATTTGATACTGGTTACATTGCTAATATTTGCAACTCGAAATAGGGACTATGGATTAGCGGACGATGCGGCGTGGGAAATGGTTCCAAAGTCGGCGTGATCGCGATCGGCACACTACCTCTACATCTACCTTCGGGATTAGTTTTACACCTGAATAATTGTTATTTGGTGCCGCGTTGAGCATGAACATTATATCTGGATCTTGTTTGATGCGAGGCGGTTATTCATTAAATCGAGAGAATAATGGTTGTTCTATTTATATGAGTAATATCTTTTATGGTCATGCACCCTTGAAGAGTGGCCTATTTATATTAAATCTCGATAGTAGTGATACACATATTCATAATATTGAAGCCAAAAGATGCAGAGTTGATAATGATAGTGCAACTTATTTGTGGCACTGCTGTATAGGTCATATTCGTGTAAGGCACATGAAGAAACTCCATACTGATGGCCTTTTGGAATCACGTGATTATGAATCACTTGGTACTTGCGAACCATGCCTCATGAGCAAGATGACTAAAACGCCGTTCTCCGGAATAATGGAGCGAGCAGTAGATTTGTTGGAGATCATACATACTGATGTATGTGGTCCGATGAATGTTGAGGCTCGCGGTGGGTATCGTTATTTTCTCACCTTCACAGATGATTTGAGCAGATATGGGTATATCTACTTAATGAAACATAAGTCTGAAACATTTGAAAAGTTCAAAGAATTTTAGAGTGAAGTGGAAAATCATCGTAACAAGAAAATAAAGTTTCTACGATCTGATCGTGGAGGAGAATATTTGAGTTACGAATTTGGTCTTCATTTGAAATAATGCGGAATAGTTTCGCAACTCACGCCACCTGGAACACCACAGAGTAATGGTGTGTCCGAACATCGTAATCGTACTTTACTAGATATGGTGCTGAAAGTGCGTTATATCGACTAGAGGGGGGGTGAATAGGCGATTTTTATGAATTCTTCAATGAGGAATTTGCCGGTGAGGAAATTCCTAAGTGAAGAACTACTCGCAGCGGAATAAGTACTCAGAAGTCACCCGGCGATCCACAATTCCTCTTGGATGCTCTAGACCATGATGCCTAACCGTCTGGAAGAAGCACAATCTTCAAAGGTAACAAGCGTCGGATCCACACAGGATCAATCTCTTCAGTGATGCTCAATCACTTTGGGTTTGTAGGGTTTGGTTTTGGGTTTTCCTCACTCGATGATTTTCGCTCAACGTCCTCGGAGGATGGGTTGCTCTCAAGCGACAAGTGTCAAGATCTCTCGAGCAGCCAACCAGCTAGTGGTTGTAGGGGCGGCTATTTATAGCCTAGGAGCAGCCCGACATGATAAGACATAAATGCCCTTCAATGATATGATTGTTAGGTGGATAAGATATTTTGGGACAGGTGGCGGCAAGAAGACAAAGAACGGTTGGAAATTTGACTTTCAAATTCCTCGGGGCTATCATGTTCCTCATGTGTAGGCAATCCAAGCCTTTGGCGAATTCCTAACTCCTCGGTCAAAACAAATTCCTCGTGACGGAAGAACTTCGTCTCATCCATGAAGAAATTGACTGAACTGTATGAGATTTCAAAGGCTTCACTCGAAGGGATTGGTAGGTGTAGGATTTTGAGTTGAGCATCACATGGAAATTTTTCCTTAGTATTTCCTCGACCCCTTTAACAAGTATGGTGTTTCCTATGACTCAAGAAAGAGAAAACGAAACTACGAAAACAAAAGTCTTCACGCTTCATGTTCCTCAAATGAATACCAAGTCTTCAAGGTCACACCAATTTCTTCACTTTCAAAGTCTTCAGAAAGTCTTCAGAATATCAAAGTCTTCAGTCGAAGAACAACATTTTTAGGGGTCGACTTTTTCTGTAAATATCAAACTCCTCATAGACTTATAGACATGTGTACACTCATAAACACATTAGTCCCTTAACCTATAAGTCTTCAATACACCAAAATCACTAAGGGGCACTAGATGGACTTACAATCTCCCCCTTTTTGGTGATTGATTACAATATAGGTTAAGTTTTCAACGGGGATAAACATATGAAGTGTAACTACTGATATTGAGGAACTTGATTGCAAGATATAGAAGAACTCCCCCTGAAGATGTGCATAGTGAGGAATTTGCTTTTGAGGCAATGCACATTTGAAGAGTTGAATCATGGAGATCTCCCCCTATATCTTGTAATTCATACACGCATTTGACATATAATATGAAGAATTTGAAAATGCATGATGAAATATGGTGCTTGATGAAATTCAGCATGCGTGCGATAACATTAATGAGGAACAAGCATGCAAAATAACGCATCAAGTGTATCAGAGCATAGTGCATCAAAAGTATCAAAGCACCATCGGGTTTAAGATTACAACTCGATCCAATAAAAGTTTTAGAAGAACGAGAGTTGTAACTTAACAAAAAAAATTGCCCATATAGTAGACCCGTTTGAAGATTAACTCAAATTTCTCCCCCTTTGTCATCGAATGACCAAAAGGATCGAAACTGAGGACTAATGCCCCTGAAGAATTTCAAGTTGATGAAGGCGCCCGGCGTTGTTGGGGTCGGTTTTAAGTAGGGGCCCTGCAGCGGTGTCGCCCAAGTCTTCATTTTCATCGGTGTCTCGCGATGAAGAATAGGAGCTGGCCACCAAGGAAGGAACTTTGACCTTCTTGTATTTCTTGGAGGAGGTGCAGACCAGTCAAATTCTTCCTTGAGACCCATTGTCTTGAGTTCTTCCATGTTTGTAGACATTAGAAAGAACGGCCAGTGTGTTTGAAGGTTTTATGGAGGTAGTAGTGGTTTTCTTCTTTGCATTGTGTGTAGAGGTCATGTTGTGAAGAATTGAACCAAAGCGACGCTGACCCATTTATGATTGCGATCAACCTTCCGATGAAGACCGAGGAGTAATTCACGATCATCATCACCACAGGTGTTGTGGCTTGAGGACTTTGCTTGGTGAGGTGTTTTGGCAGAGTCATGTGTGGCGAGTCATCATTGGTGGAGTAGGATGCAGCTTTGCGGCTGGCCATCAATGGACGAGTGCCTTCATCTATCACTGTGATAGCCTTGCCCTTGTCATCGGTGAGGAAAATGTCCGTTTGAGGACTTCAATCGGGGCAAGTAGCTGCGGTGGTTGAGTATCAGCCTTGTAGTTGAGTGAAGACCTTGTCTGATGAATCTCATAATCCAAAGGCGCATAAGGCTTCACTCAAAAGGTGACATAGCAATGTTTGCCAGAGTCCTCATGAAGAAATCATGGAAGTTGACGGAGCGCCATGAATGATATTGAAAAGCATATTCTTCATGATGCCAACGACTTCTTCATCATTTGAGTCGTGGCCTTTGATAGGACTCATCGTCTTCGTCAGAATCCGATAGACAGTCCGGGGCACATACAACAATTCCTTGATGAGGAATTTGGTTCGTGGGGCCTGCCTTGGCTTCAAAGGCTTCATCAGCACTTGCATATAGTGATTTGAAAGCTCAGGTTCGTTGTATATACAACGAGCACCATCAAGTGGAGGACTGAGTGGTAGGGCACGAAGCAATTCAGTTGTTGGTGCCTTGTAGAGTGTTTTCAGACATCCAGTCTAACACCCATGAGTTTACATCTTCAGCGTCTCCGGTGATGTGCAGCGTCGCATAGAATTGAAGAATGAGTTCTTCATTCCAATCACAGATATCAGTGCAGAAATTCAGAAGTCACGCATCGTGAAGAACACCGAGGACTGGCTCAAGCTTGGCAGAGATTCGATGTCCACATGAGGAATATGTGCATGATCGAAGACTTTGTCTTTGTTGAACAGACGAGGAATAGAAATTGGCTTGGTGGCAGTCGAAACGCCTCTTCCTTATGCGAGCGAATCATATGGATTGTGTCGAGTGAAGAATACGTGCTCGCCGAAGAAATCTTCAGCCTTGAACTTTTGCTTTGTTGAGAAGGATTCTTTGGCTTTGGCGGTGGAGTGTCGATGAGTTGCATCACGACCTCTGGAATCGCAATCTCGGGTTCTTGGTGAGGAATTTCTGGTTCCTCTACAGTGCGATCGAGGATCAGCAGAGAAGAGTTCATCGGCGCTAGTGGCTGGAATTTCTTCATGTAAAAATGAAGTGGGATGAGTTTCTTCAGAGCCCATTTGAACTGTTGGAGCAGGGGACTGAGGAATCTGTTGGATTGGGGTGAAGAGTGGAGAATTTGGATGCTGACTTTCCCAAAAGTCATCTTTCATCACTGGAGTTCTGCTTCCAATATCCACATCTTCTTCAATTTCCTCAACACCGGCCTCTTCAGCTGTGAACTAAGGCATAGGCGAGGAAATTATTGGGGTTGAAGGGATAGTTTCCACTTCAATTTCTTCATCTAGCCGAAGAAATCTTCAGCCTTGAACTTTTGCTTTGTTGAGAAGGGATTCTTTGGCTTTGGCAGTGGAGTGTCAGTGAGTTGCATCACGACCTCTGGAATCGCAATCTCAGGTTCTTCAGGCTGAGGAATTTCTGGTTCCTCTGAGTGCTTGATCGAGGATCAGCGTGACAGGTTCATCGGCGCTAGTGGCTGGAATTTCTTCATGTCTGAGATGAAGTGGGATGAGTTTCTTGAGCCCATTTGAACTGTTGGAGCAGGGGACTGAGGAATCTGTTGGATTGGGGTGAAGAGTGGAGAATTTGGATGCTGACTTTCCCAAAAGTCATCTTTCATCACTGGAGTTCTGCTTCCAATATCCACATCTTCTTCAATTTCCTCAACACCGGCCTCTTCAGCTGTGAACTAAGGCATAGGCGAGGAAATTATTGGGGTTGAAGGGATAGTTTCCACTTCAATTTCTTCATCAATCTGCTCTGACGAAGCAGCAGAATTATCTTCTTCATTAGATCCGCTTGGGATCTCATAATCTTCAGCAAAAGGAACAAGGTCCTTTGATGGAATTGAAGAGATTGGAACAGCATCAATAGGATTTTCAAAAGAGCTGGTCATTGGCTTCATTTTCTTCGCAACCGAAGAATTTGACGCAGCTGATGCTTTCCGTTTCTTCACTGCAGCTCGTTCTGCAGCCTTGGTCTTCTTCACATCAGATGCAGAAGGAAGAATTGGAGTTGGCGTTGGCGCAGAGGAGCTGAGGAATCTGGTTGATTTTCCTCAAAGAATCGATCTGATTGCCGACTTCTTCGATTTCTTGAGCGCACCACTAGTGGATGCCTGGCAATTTCTTGGTTGGTGGAATGGAGTCATCAGCCACGGAACTAGCATTGTCTTGAGAGCTTTGAACTTCATCGGTGGTCTTGGCATGTTCTTGATCGGTGGTGAGGCTCCACTGAGGAATTTCTTATTGCGTTGGGGCTGCAACATTGGTGAATTTCTTCGTCAAAGTTGACGAATCTGACTTTGGCTCCTTGCCAATCAGCATAATAGGAGTTAAATTTGTCATTTGAGGGCTTTGATGTCACTGCATCTTGATAAGTTCTTGATTGTCATCTTGACAACGTTTTTCTTCAGCAGTTTCTCCTTTTACATCTGCGATTTCTTGATCTCTCTGGCAGTATCAAATTTCCATTTCTCCTCTTGGATGAAATGAGTCGACATGTGACTTTGGCAAGGCGTCAACTTGAAGTCGAGGCATAGGAGTGTTTGGGTCCTTGTGCGAGATCAATGTAGTCTAGGATCGCTCTTGGATCCAACGCAGCAGCACAAGTGTGCCTTTGGCTCTATGGCCCTTTCTTGGCAGTCTCGATGATTTTCGCAAGTTCATCATCATCAGCCTCATCATCTTCAGGTGGCTCTTGGAAGCGGCTGTTTCTTCTTGTTACTTGGCGAGGACCTCGCCCATTGTGGCCTTAGTCTTCAGCAGAGTCGGGCGGATGAAGAATTTGATGTAGTGAGGAACTTCTTTGAAACACCAGAGGCAATGGAGATGCTGTGAGTCCTTTGGCATGTGGCTAGATGCACAGGTGCTGAGGACTTTGTCGGAGCTGCTGAGGATTTTGTAGGAGCTGCTGAGGACTTGGGAGGAGCTGAGGATTTGGGAGGAGCAATAGCAGCATGAGGAATTGGCCGTGAGGGCACTGCTGATGAACTTGGCTGTGAGGGCACTGTTGGTGAAGCACTTGGCTTGTGTGCGGGCTTCTTTGCCATAGATTTTCTTGGTCTGACAGAGGCCTCAGTGGCAGCAGCAGTAGCTGAATCCTCATTGAATTTTCTCACTGCCTCGTTGGCTTGTCTTGCCAATTTGGCTTGGCGCTTGGCCCATTCTTCAGGAAAGTCCTCACCACGCTTGATGCTGGTGGGGTCAGCTTCTTGACCAGGTGCCAATGGAGCTCTTGGGCATGGAGGATTGAGAGCGAATTTCTTCATGTACTTTGGAGTGACATGTCGGTACTCCCTCCATTCCCTTGCCCATCTCCGTTCAATCCTTTGAATGCGCACCTTACGCTGATTTTTGTTCTCTTTGCCGAACTCGGCTTCATCAGGTGTGCAATAATCAACATATATTTCCTCAAGAATTTCAAACGCAGTCATGACCTCAGGCCTCTTTCCTCCTTTCTGTGGCTTCTTTCCTTGTGCCATATTCTTCAGCTGAGGAATTTGAACAAACGAATTCTCTGAAGAAGTATGCAACTTTTCTTCGAGGAGCGCTGCAAATGAGTTAAGTTGATGAGAACCTAGTGATTCAGCGGCGGACATGAGTACCGTGAGCAGTATAGTTGCGAGGAATTTGGAGAGGTCATATCGTTCTCTGAAGGTTTTCAAAAAGAACTAGTTTGAGGAATTAGACCGGATGTGCCTTGAAGAATTTCACTAAGCGATCCTTGTCTTAGGTTCGAGTTGTATAGATCGAGGATCCACACTGGCGAGGAATCTTGAAGAAAATCATTGCTAGAGAAAGCGAATCAAGAGCATATTTTGTTTGAGGTGTTCATATGTGTGAAGATTTGAAGAATAAACACCTTTGAAGATTTTCGGAAGGTTTGAGAATCAAAGCGAGTAATAAAAGTAACTTTTAATTACCCGCGAAGAACGCGATTTAACCGAGAAGAACAGATGGGAAGTTCGTTAGGTTAGATCTTCCACGCCCTAACTTGGCGGAGGAAGACAGCTACTGGCGGCGGAGTGAAGATTTCATGATCGGCGCTTGAGTACGTCAATGACGAGGTCGAGGCGATGAAGCTCTTCCTCACCGGCTGACGATGGAGTAAGCGGCGGCGCTAGGGTTTGAAGCTCGGCGAGAGAGAGCGGTCGGCGGAGTAAAGGAAGTGAGGAAGGGAGAGGGAGTATATATAGCCCTTGTGAAAAACTGTTAGAAGATTTGAATGAGCGTGCCTGACCCTTCTCATTCGCTTGACATGTGTCACCCACGTACTGAGAAGTGGAGATTGTGTTAGATCGTGTGTGAATAGATAAATCTATCGTGGGATGCGGAACGGTTTGAGCGGCAAAAACAAAAGTTTGGATAAGATCAGTTTTAAAGTTCCGTTCGCAATTTCTTCAGCTGACAAGGACATAGTGAAGATTTTGAACAAGTTTCAAATAGAACGCACATGAAGAATTTGTGAATAGATTGGGTTGAGTATAGCATAGAGGGGGAAGGGTCCGATCACATTCACTTAGCAGAAAAAGCGACTTGAAGAAATAGCCATAAGTGAATGTTGTAGAGGACATAAAGAAAAACGACGGAAACAGTGAAGATTTTGCAAATTTGAAGAATTTGAAAAACTGAAGAATTTCAAAAACTGAGGAAAAACTCAAATTGAAGATTTTCAACTTTGGTGGTGGCGTGACCCACCGTATAAGAAACATGATTTCAGACACCGCGTACAATTGTCGTAGGGTTCTGAGAATCAATTTCTTCATTAATTTCTTCACACTTAGAGTGTTATTCTTCATTGATTGAAGAAAAACGTTTCTTCATGTGTTGCACATCTAAGTCATCAATTTTGCATATGTGTCAGGATGTGTGTCCTTTTCAAAGAACATTCGAAGATTCTAAGATATTTAGCTCACACCGCAACTTGCTAAATCTCTCCTCATCTAAGGGCTTTGTGAAGATATCGGCTAGTTGTTCTTTAGTCTTCACATGCTCGATGGAGATGTCGCCCTTCAACACATGATCACGAAGAAAATGATGACGAATCTGAAAGTGCGTTATATCGACTAGAGGGGGGTGAATAGGCGATTTTTATGAATTCTTCACTGAGGAATTTGCCGGTGAGGAAATTCCTTAGCGAAGAACTACGTGCAGCGGAATAAGTACTCGAAGTAAGCATAACAGAATACGCATAGTCATCATGATGAAATGAAGACAATCACAGAGTCGTGAAAGCGTAATCACAGGATAACACAAGATGAAGACAAACAAATGAAGAAATTGAGCGAGGAAATTGAGAAAGTCTTGATCAAAGTCTTCAAACACAGATATGAACAAACACTCAACACGATAATGAGGAAATGAAAGGGTTGAGGAAATAGAACCGATTAGGTTGGTGAAGACAATGATTTGGTAGACCAGTTCCAACTGCTGTCTCGGTTATGCGTCTGGTTGGAGCGGTGAGTATTTAAACTCGAGGACACACAGTCCGGACACCCGATCCGAAAGCACGCAGCTCGGGACACCAAGTCCTCACCGTATTCTCCTTGAACTAAGGTCACACAGACCTCGTTCAATCACTCGTGGTAAGTCTTGAGCGACTTCCAAACCTTCACAGACTTGGTCACTCGGCGATCCACAATTCCTCTTGGATGCTCTAGACCATGGCGCCTAACCGTCTGGAAGAAGCACAGTCTTCAAAGGTAACAAGCGTCGGATCACGCGAGGATCAATTTCTTGATGATGCTCAATCACTTTGGGTTTATGGGGGTTTGGTTTTGGGTTTTCCTCACTTGATGATTTTCGCTCAAAGTCCTCGGAGGATGGGTTGCTCTCAAATGACAAGTGTCAAGTTCTCTCGAGCAGCCAACCAGCTAGTGGTTGTAGGGGCGGCTATTTATAGCCTAGGGAGCAGCCCGACATGATAAGACATAAATGCCCTTCAATGATATGACCGTTAGGTGGATAAGATATTTTGGGACAGGTGGCGCGCAAGACGACAACGGTCGGAAATTTGAATATCAAATTCCTCGGGGCTATCATGTTCCTCCTTTGTGTAGGCAATCCGCCTTTGGCGAATTCCTAACTCCTCGGTTAGAACAAATTCCTCGTGACGGAAGAACTTCGTCTCATCCTTTGAAGAAATTGGTGAAGCTGTATGAGATTTCAAAGGCTTCACTCGAAGGGATTGGTAGGTGTAGGATTTTGAGTTGAGCATCACATGGAAATTTTTCCTTAGTATTTCCTCGACCCCTTTAACGATGCACGGTGTTTCCTATGACTCAAGAAAGAGAAAATGAAACTACGAAAACAGAAGTCTTCACGCTTCATGTTCCTCAAATGAATACCAAGTCTTCAAGGTCACACCAATTTCTTCACTTTCAAAGTCTTCAGAAAGTCTTTAGAATATCAAAGTCTTCAATTGAAGAACTTCATTTTTAGGGGTCGACTTTCTCTGTAAATATCAAACTCCTCATAGACTTATAGACCTGTGTACACTCACAAACACATTAGTTTCTTAACCTATAAGTCTTCAATACACCAAAATCACTAAGGGGCACTAGATGCACTTACAATCTCCCCCTTTTTGGTGATTGATGACAATATAGGTTAAGTTTTCAACGGGGATAAACATATGAATTGTAAATACTGATAATGAGGAATTTGATTGCAAGATATAGAAGAACTCCCCCTGAAGATGTGCATAGTGAGGAATTTGCGTTTGAGGCAATGCACATTTGAAGAATTGAATCATGGAGATCTCCCCCTATATCTTGTAATTCATACACGCATTTGACATATAATATGAAGAATTTGAAATGCATGATGAAATATGGTGCTTGATGTTATTTAGTATGCAAAATAACGCATTAAGAGTATGAGAGCCCAAATCAATTTGCTATGAAGATTTTCAAGGAGCTCACGAGAATCAGAGCATAGTGCAAGAGCATAATGCATCAAAAGTATCAAAGCACCATCGGGTTTAAGATTACAACTCGATCCAATAAAAAGTTTCAGAAGAACGATAGTTGTAACTTAACAAGAATAAATTACTGTATATAGGCAATAAACTAGACTCGCTTGAAGACTAACTCAAATTTCTCCCCCTTTGTCATCAAATGACCAAAAGGATCGGCGAGGACTAACGCTCTGAAGAATTTCAAGTTGAAGGCGGGCGCTTGACATTGTTGGGGTTGTTGGTTGAAGTAGGACCAGCAGCGGTGTCTTCCAAGTCTTCATTTTCATCGGTGTCACGAGATGAAGAATAGGAGCTGGCCACCAAGGAAGGAACTTTGACCTTCTTGAATTTCTTGGAGGAGGTGCAGACCAGTCAAATTCTTCCTTGAGTCCCATGGACGTCAGTTCTTCTTCATTTGTAGACATGTGAAAGAATAGCCAGTGCGTTTGAAGGTTTCATGGAGGTAGTAGTGGTTTTCTTCACTTTGCATTGTGTGTTGAGGTCATGTTGTGAAGAAAAGTACCAAGCGACGTTTGACCCATTTATGATTCGATCAACCTTGATGAAGGCGAGGAGTAACTCACGATCGATCATCACCACAGGTGCGATAGCTTGAGGACTTTGCTTGACCGAGGTATTTGCGGCTGAGTCATGTGTGGCGAGTCATCATTGGTGGAGTAGGATGCTGCTTTTAAACTGTCCATCAATGGGCGAATGCCTTCATCAATCACAGCAGATAGCCTTGCCCTTGTCATCATCGAGGTAAATGTCCGTTTGAGGACTTCAATCGGAGGCAAGTAGCTGCAGTGGTTCAAAGTATCGACCTTGTAATTGAGTGAAGACCTTGTCTGATGAGTCTCATAATCCAAGGCGCATAAGGCTTCAGCTCAAATGGTGACATAGCTATGTTTGCGAGTCCTCATGAAGAAATCATGGAAGTTGGCCGGAGCGCCATGGATGATGTTGAAAAGCATATTCTTCATGATGCCAATGACTTCTTCATCGTTCGAGTCGTGGCCTTTGATAGGACTCATTGTCTTCGTCGAATCCGATAGACAGTCCGAGGCACATATAGTAATTCCTTGACGAGGAATTTGGTTCTTAGGGCCTGCCTTGGTTTCAAAGGCTTCATCGGCACTTGCATATAGTGATTTGAAAGTTACGGTTCGTCGTGAATCTGACGTGCACCATCAAGTGGAGGGCTGAGTGGTAGGGCACGAAGCAATTCGATTCTTGGTGCCTTGTAGTGAGTATTTTCAGTCATCAATCTAAGACCCATGAGTTCACGTCTTGAGCGTCTCCGGTGATGTGCAGCGTTGCATAAAAGCTGAAGAATTAGTTCTTCATTCCGATCCACGAGATATCGGTGCAGAAATTTAGAAGTCTGCGTCGTGAAGAACACCGAGGACTGGCTCAAAGCTGGCAGCGATTCCATGTCCACATGAGGAATATGAGCATGATCGAAGATTTTATCCTTGTTGAAAACCGAGGAATAGAAGTTGGCTTGGTGGCAGTCGAAGCGCCTCTTCTAATCGGCAGAATCATATGGATTATAGTCGATGAAGAACACATGCTCGGCAAAGAAATCTTCAGCCTTGAACTTTTGCTTGCTTGAGCGGATTCTTTTGCTTGGGTAGAGGGGTGTCGATGAGTTGCATCACCACCTCGGGAATCGCAAGTTCAGGTTCTTGGTGAGGAATTTCTTGTTCCTCAACAGATGCGATCGAGGATCAGCAGACAGCAGTTTCATCGACACTAGTGGCTGGAATTTCTTCATGCCTGAGAACCGAGTGGGTTGAGTTTCTTGAGTCCACTTGGACTGTTTGTGTAGGGACCGAGGAATCTGTTGGGCGGGGTGAAGAGAGGAGTATTGGGATCTGACTTTCCCAAAAGTCATCATTTATCACTGGTGTGGTGCATCCAATATCCACATCTTCATCTTCAATTTCCTCAACACCAGCCTCTTGGTGTGAACTGAGGCATAGGTGAGAAATGGCTGGGGTTGAAGGATTGCATCCACTTCAATTTCTTCATCAATCTGCTCGACGAAGCAGCAGAATGATGTTCTTCATCGAGATCCGATTGGGATCTCATAGTCTTCTCAAAAGGAACAACGTCCTTTGATGGTATGGAGAAATTGGAACAACATCAATTGGATTTTCGTATGAGCTGGTCATAGGCCTCATTTTCTTCGCAGCGAAGAATCGGCGCGGTGATGCTTTCCTTTTCTTCACAGCAGCTCGTTCGCAGCCTTGGTTTTCACATCGAGGCGGATGGAAGAATTGGAGTTGGAGTTGGCGCAGGAGGAGCCGAGGAATGTGGTTCGTTTCTTGGTATGGCGATGCGATTGCCTGTCTTGAGCGATTTCTTGAGCGCACCACTAGTGGGTGCCACAGCAATTCTTCGGTGGTGGAATGGGATCATCAGCCTGGAACTAGCATTTTCATCAGCAGGCTGGCGTCATCGTGGTCTTGGCATGTTCTTGATCGGTTGGGCTGAGGCTTGACTGAGGAATTTCATGTTGCATTGGGGCTGCAACATTTGTGAATTTCTTCGTGAGGTTCAAATCTGACCTTGGCTCCTTGCCAATCAGCATAATATGAATCGAAGTTTTCTTTGAGGTCTTGAATTTCAGTCTGGACCTTGAGAAGCTCCTCGGTGTCATCTTGACAACGTTTTCTTGAGAACTTCTCCTTCTGTATTGAGCCTTTTGATTTCCTTGCCTTCTCAAACTTCCATTTTCTTCAGCGATGAAGTGAGTCAACATATGACTTTGTCCGGTGTCGAGATGAAGGTCGGGCATAGGGGTATTGGGATCCTTGTGCGAGAGATCAATATAGTCGAGGATTTTCTTGGATCAACAGCGAGGGCACAAATGTGCCTTTGGCTCTAGCGGCCTTTTCTTGGCGGTCTCGATGATTTCCATAAGTTCATCATCAGATGCCTCATCATCGAAGGCACATGGAATGCAACCTGTTTCTTCCTTGGCTAGGCGAGGACCTCGTCCATTGTTGCTTTGGTCTTGGTGAGTCGGGCGATTGAAGAAATGGGAGTTCTTGAGAACTTGCTGAAGCGCTGAGGCAATTGGGAAGCCAGCAGTCCTTTGACATGTAGCTAGGTGCACGAGGGCGAAGACTTTGTGGAGCTGTTGAGGACTTTGGTGGAGCAGCAGAGTGAGGAATTTGCTTGGAGCGTCTTCTTTGAGGAACTTGGCCGTGGCGCAGATGATGAAACACTTGGCTTATGAGCAGGCTTCTTTGCATGGATTTCCTCGGTTTGACCGAGACCTCGTGGCGATGAGCAGTGGCAGAATCCTCATTGAATTTCTTCTTTGCCTCCTTTGCTTGCTTTGCCAATTTTGCTTGGCGTTTAGCCCATTCATCGAGGAAAGTCCTCACCTCGTTTGATGCTTGTGGGATCAGCTACTTGGCAGTGCCAAAGGAGCTCTTGGGCATGGAGGATTAAGGCGAATTTCTTCATGTACTTAGGAGTTACATATCTGTATTCCTCCATTCCGTGCCCATCTCCGTTCAATCTACGAATCGCACCTTGCGTTGATTTTGTTTTCTTCATCCGGTGTGCGAGTAAAGCATAGATTTCCTCGGGGATTTCAAGCGCAGTCATAACCTCGGGTTTCTTTCCTCCTTTCGTGGCTTCTTTCTTATCGCCATGTTCTTGAGTTGAGGAATTTGAACAATTGAGTTCTCTGAAGAAGTATGCAGTTTTTCTTCGAGGAACGCTGCAAATGAGTTAAGTTGATGAGAACCTAGGGATTCAGCGGCGGACATATGTACTGTGAGCAGAGTATAGTTGCGAGGAATTTGGAGAGGTCATATGCGTTCTCGTAAGGTTTTCAAAAGAACAAGTTTTGAGGATTTTGACGAGATGAGCCTTGAGGAATTTCACTAAGCGTTCTTTGTCTTAGGTTCGAGTTGTATAGATCGAGGATCCACACAATTGAGGAATCTTGAAGAAAATCATTGCTTAGAAAGCGAATCAAGAGATTTGAGGTGTTCATATGTGTGAAGATTTGAAGAATAAACACCTTTGAAGATTTTCAAGAAGATTTGAGAATCAAAGCGAGTAATAAAAGTAACTTTTAATTACCGAAGTGAAGAACACGACGAACCGAGAAGAACAGTTGGGAAGTTCGTCGTTCAGATCTTCCACGCCCTAACTTGGCGGAGGAAGACAGCTCTGGCGGCGGAGTGAGGATTTCCACGGTCGGCGCGAGTCGTCGGCGACGAGGTCGAGGCGGTGAAGCTTTTCCTCACCGGCGACGATGGAGTAGCGGCGGCGCTAGGGTTTGAGGAGCTCGGCGGAGAGAGAGGTCGGCGAGTAAAAGAAGTGAGGAAGGGAGAGGGTATTTATAGACACGGTGAAAAATGGATCACCCAAGATTTAGGACGAACATGCCTGACCATTTCCTTCTCACGACATGTGTCACCCACGTCTTGTGTAGTGGAGATCGTGTCGATCGTGGGTGAATAGAATAATGCATCGTGGGATGCGGAGCGGTTTAATGACAAAAAAAACGAAGGTTTGGATAAGATCAGTTTTAACGTTCCGTTGCAATTTCTTCACCTATCAAGGACACAATGAAGATTTTGAATGAGTTTCAAAATAGAACGCACATGAAGAATTTGTGAATGGATTGGGTTGAGTATAGCATAGAGGGAAGGGTCCGATCACATTCACTTAGCGTAAAAAGCGACTTGAAGAAATAGCCATAAGTGAATCTTTGTAGAGGACATAAAACCATATATATATATATATATATAGCCAATGAAGAAAGACGACGGAAAGCAGTGAAGATTTTGCAAAGTTGAAGAATTTGAAAACTGAAGAATTTCAAAAGCGAGGAAAAACTCAAATTGAAGATTTTCAACTTTGGTGGTGGCGTGACCCATCGTATAAGAATGATGATTTCAGACACGCGTACAATTGTCGAGGGTTACGAGAATCAAATTCTTCATTAATTTCTTCACACTTAGAGTGTTATTCTTCATTGATTGAAGAAAACGTTTCTTCATGTGTTGCACATCTAAGTCATCAATTTTGCATAAGTGTTAGGATGTGTGTCCTTTTCAAAGAACGTTCGAAGATTCTAAGATATTTAGCTCACACGCAACTTGCTAAATCTCTTCTCATCCAAGGGCTTAGTGAAGATATCAGCTAGCTGTTCTTGATCTTCACGTGCTTTCGATGGAGATGTCGCCCTTCAACACATGATCACGAAGAAAATGATGATGAATTTGAATGTGCTTTGTCTTGAGTCTGAAGCGGGTTGTGAGCAATCTTGATGGCACTCTCATTGTCACAATAGAGAGGCACATTCTTCACGTTGATGCCGTAGTCCTTGAGAGTTTGCTTTATCCATAGCAATTGAGCACAACACGAGCCAGCAGCAATGTATTCAGCTTCCGATGAGAGCGGTGATATGATTCTGTTTCTTGAGGACCAACGGACCAAAGATCGTCAGGAAATGACAAGTACCAGATGTTGACTTGCGGTCCACACGATCACCAGCATAGTCGAGTCAGAATATCAATGAGATCAAAAGTAGAGCCCTTGGGGTACCATAATCCTAGTGTTGGTGTGTGAGCTAGATATCGAAGAATATGCTTCACAGCCTTATGGTGTGATTCCTTGGTGTAGCTTGAAATCGGGCACACATGCAAACACTAAGCATTATATCTGGCCTAGATGCACATAAGTACAATAAAGAACCAATCATGGGCGGTATACCTTGTGATCGAAGTCAATACCATTTTCATCGATTGCATAGATGGCCATTTGTGGGCATAGGAATTTTGACACTTTGCAATCTTGCATGCGAATTTCTTGAGGACATCTTTGAGGTATTTCTCTGAGATATGAATATGCCATTGTGTTGTTGGCGAATTTGAAGACCTAAGAAGAATTTCAACTCTCCCATCATAGACATTTGATATTCTTCACTCATCATATAGGCAAATTCATCACTATAACGTTGGTCAGTACAGCCAAAGATAATATCATCAACATATATTTGGCACACAAAAAGTTCACCATCATAAGATTTAGTAAAGAGAGTAGGATCGAGTGAACCGGGTGTGAAGCCATTCTTCACAAAGAATTCCTTCAATGTATCATACCACGCTTGAGGGGCTTGCTTGAGGCCATAGAGGGCCTTATTGAGTCTGAAGACTTTGTCAGGATTCTTTGGATCTTCAAAACACGGGGTTGAGCAACATATACTTCTTCCTCAAGCTTACCATTGAGGAATGCACTTTTCACATCCATTTGATATAAAGTGATATTGTGATGGTTAGCATAGGCGAGTAATATGCGAATAGACTCAAGTCTAGCAACAGGTGCAAAAGTTTCATCGAAATCAATTCCTTCAACCTGCGTGTAGCCTTGAGCTACTAGTCGTGCCTTATTCCTCACCACAAGACCATTTTCATCTTGCTTGTTGCGATAGATCCACTTTGTGCCAATGATATTATGCTTGCGAGGATCTGGACGTTTGACCAATTCACAGACATTGTTGAGCTCGAACTGATGTAATTCTTCTTGCATGGCCTGAATCCACTCCGGCTCGAAATGCTTCATCTACCTTAGTGGGCTCTGTGATAGAGACAAAAGCATAGTGCCCACAAAAGTTAGATAAATGTGAAGCTTTTGGCGTGTGAGAGGACTGGCGCTTTAATGTCATCGATGATCTTCTCCACTTGCACTTCTTTTGCAGCGAGGATGAGCTGGTTGTCGTCGAGGAATTTGATCATTTTCCTCGGCACCATTTTCTTGACATTATCTTGAGTGCATCAGCTCTCGTTCTTGGCGTCTGAGGAATGAATTCTTCAGCAGTTTCTTGATGGGAATGACATCCTCGGTTGCCTTGAACTGATAGAATCCTCGGTGCTGGTTAATCTAACACGAAGGTAGGTGCTCTCTTTGCGAGCCATTAGTTTCATCGAACCGCACATCTGATGTCAACAATCTTGTGTAGAGTGATGTTGAAGACTACTGTAGGTGTGCGAGTCCTTTCCGTAACCAAGCATAAAACCTTCATGTGCTTTGGTGCAAATTTAGAGTTGTGATGAGGATCTCTAATCCAGCATTTAGCACGAAGACTTTGAAATAACTTACATTAGGTTTCTTGTCGGTGAGGAGTTCATAGGCAGTCTTCTTGAAGAATTTGTGAAGATATACTCTGTTGATGATGTGGCACGCGGTGTCAATTGCTTCAATCCGAAGCGACTAGGCGTTTTGTATTCATCAAGCATAGTGCGAGCCATCTCAACAAGAGTTACATTCTTGCGCTCCACGGCGCCATTTCTTTGAGGAGTATAAGGGCAGATAACTCATGAGTAATACCAAGTTCATCAAGATAGTCATCAAGACCGAATTCTTGAACTCAGTTCCATTGTCACTCTGATGTGCTTGATCTTCACACCAAAGTTAGTTGAAGCCCTCGAGGAAAATCGTTTGAAGACTTCACGCACTTGATTTTTGTAAGTAACAATGTGTACCCATGTGTAGCGAGAGTAATCATCAACAATAACAAAGCCATATAGAGATGCATCATTAACGACAACTGAATAATGATTGGGACCAAAGAGGTCCATGTGAAGCAATTGAAGGGACGAGTAGTGGTCATGATAGTCTTATTTGGATGCTTGGCCTTGGTCATTTTCCAGCTTCACGGGCTCGCATAAGTGATCCTTGAGAATTTGACTCTCAATGCCAATGACATGCTTCTTCTTTGAAAGCGTGTGCAAATTCCTCATGCTGCGTGACCAAGTCGCCGATGCCATAGCCAATATACGAAGCTTTTGCAAGTAGACACACGGCTGGTTGTGGTCTGTGGAAAAGTCAACAATGTACAAGTCTCCTCTCCTAAAGCCTTGAAGACTTTGGAATTGTAAACTTCCATAATCACAACACAACGATACTTGCCAAAGATAACAACCATATCAAGATCACAAAGCATTGAGATCGACATGAGGTTGTATCCTAAGGACTCAACAAGCATGACTTTGTCCATGTGCATGTCCTTAGAGATAGCAACCTTACCAAGACCCAATACGACTTTTGCCTTTGTCGGCAAAGATGATATGCTTGAGATGTGGCGGTGATAAGGAGCATCCATCAATAGATTCTTATCACCGGTCATGTGATTTGTACATCCACTATCGAGAACCCACTCAGTGGCTTTGGGTTGATTATCCTGCAGATGAATTAGTACAACTTACGATCTCATATACTTCATCAGTGAAGAATATGATATCAATTTCATCGATGAATTTCATCGATCGGTATTAACAGATAAGCGGTATGAGGGCGTGTGAAATGAAGGTTCATTTCATCATGATTAGCTGCGTCCTTCGAGCATTTTGTCGGCCCCGACAAATTCTTGAGACGTTAAGGCACATCGGAGACTGACCCTGCAGAAGAGATTAGTTCTTTTCTTCACCACCCACATCGAAGGGGTGGCAAAGAGTTCATCACTCTGCGAGCACCATACGAGAATGGTGGCATGGAAGTCAAACCATTTCGTTTCACATAAGAGGGGTTAGGGTAAGCATATGAATAAGCGAGAGAAATTCTTGAGGACATATGAACATATTGGTTTGAAGAATAATGCACATATTCATAGCCCTTAGCTCTACCTGCGAAGCAGAGTTGTTAGCACGATGATAATCATATGAGGACTTTGATCCTTTTGAGAATTTGATCCACGTGAGAATTTGGTCCGTATGAGGACTTGGATCCATATGAAGAATTTGGTCCATATGAAGAATTTGATCTGGGGTTCCTATTCTTCCTTTGGTGGTGTCATGAGGACATTCACTGAAGACTTTCAAGGCACTTCTTGGGAACCCAGATTTTCTTCATAGGGAACCGTTCCTGCGATTAGTGCCAACATATCTAGCAAATACTTCACCATTCGATTCTTGAACAGTTTATAGTTGGAGTCAAATGACTCATCGGAAGAATGAGGAGATTCACATGTAAAGCCGGATAAGTTAGATGGATCAAGCTGGAGGTCCCTTTGCAGCAACCCATGAGGTTTTGGGATCTTGCTCGGGCTTCCAACATGTTCCATCGGCATTGAGTTTCCTCTCAAAGGCAATACCCTCTTTCCTAGGGTTCCTATTGAGGATCTGCTTTTAAGCACATCACAAAGAGTCGGATGCCCTTTGAGGCTTTTGTACATGCTGTCATGTACAATTCCTTCAACCCTGCATCGTCGGTGATACTAGCAATGTCCTCGGATGAGGAATTAGTGATAGCGAGGCAGGTGAAGAATTTATAACAGTTGAAGCATTTGAACATTCGGTGAAGAATTAGCGATTCACGTTCAATGCACTTTAAGCATGGAGGAACAAATTCTTCTTGAGAAGCGCTGATTTGTTGAGCAAGTAATGAATCGCGCTCCTTACGAAGATCTTCATAACTCACTCTTAGCTTCTCAAGATCTTGCTTTCTTTGAAGAAATTCATAAGAAAGTTTCTCATGATCGAGATAAGAGAGTGTTATGATGACCTTGAAGGCTATCAAGCCTAGGCAGAAGTCTCTGAAGATTTTCGATCGAGGGCTTTAGTGCGATCCATTTCTTCACCCAACATATCATCACTTTTGTCTAGCATGTTTTGAACCTTTTCAAAAGCCCTTTGTTGTTTATAGCAATCTTAGCAAGTTTAGAGTAGTTGGGCTTGAGATCCTCATCGATTCATTTTCACTAGATTCGGAGGAGGTGAAATTGAGTACCTTGGAACCTTTTGCCATGAAGCAATAGGTGGGGCGTAGTCATCATTATCTTCATCGGGCTTGTCGGTGAGTCGGTTTCTTGATGTTGAAGATGGACTTGCTAACAAAAGCGATAGCAAGAGCGGACTAGCCACACAGATTCGGATTCTTGAGACTCCTCCTCTTCCTCATGTTCCTCGATTCAGCTTGAGTCCATTTCCTTGCCAATGAATGCAGAGCCTTTTTGGAGCTGCTCTTCTTGTGAGAAGAAAGCTTTGAGGATTTTGATGATGAAGATTTCGATGATTTCTTCTTCTTCTTGGCGCCATCGAGGCTGTAATCCTTGTGTTTCTTCTTCTTTAATTCCTTTTCCCATCGAGGACAATCTTGGATGTAGTGACCAGGTTTCTTGCATTTGTGACAAAGTCTTCTCTTATAGTCACTAGATGAGGAATCACTTTGCTTCTTGAGGATTTTCCAAAGCGACCACGTCTTGAGATTTTCTGGAATTTCTTCACGGCGGTGCTAGCTCTGGCCTAATTCTTGAGATCTCCAAGGCTACTACGAGTCTTCACACTCAGATTCGGACACAGCCTTGGCCTTGAGGCACGTGTTTTCCATAGCGAGAACCATAGAGATCTCTCTTTTGACAAGTGGAACTTCGTGAGTATTTAGCCTTTCGAGGATATCGGCGGGATCAAGAGACTTGTAGTCAGCTCGTTCTTGTATCATCGGTGCGGAGTATCAAATGAGGAATCAGCGATCTTAACAATTTCTTCACCACCTCATGGTCGGTGATGTCGATGGCGCCAAGTGCTTGAAGCTCATTTGAGATGTCGATGAAGCGATCGAAGGTTTGTTGAACATTTTCATTGTCGAGTCTTTTGAAGCGGTTGAAGAGATTCGAAGAACATCAACTCGAGAGTCACGCTGATTTGAGACACCTTCATTTACTTTGGACCTTTGTCCCGGATGAGCTTGGCGATTCCAAAGCACTCACTCTTCCATATTGACCTTTGCTCGGATGGCCACATATGATATTCTTCGCTTGAGAATCGAGTTGCTTGAATCTCTTCACATCAGCAGACATTCGAGAGAAGGTGTGGTGAGGAACACCATTTTCCACAACATACCGAGAGATCGTTGTCAATTGCTTCAAGATGCATTAGCATCTTGTTCTTCGATAGGGGTAGTCCGTCCCATCGAAGGTAGGACACCTGCGAGACCTTGATCATACATGCGGTCGACATAACTAAAACTCGGTGGTTAAACCAAAATCACACAGAACAAGGAGTACCTTGCTCGATACCAATTGAAAGTCGTTATATCGACTAGAGGGGGTGAATAGGCGATTTTATGAATTCTTCAGCGAGGAATTTGCCGATGAGGAAATTCCTTAGCGAAGAACTACGTGCTGCGGAATAAGTACTCGAAGTAAGCATAACAGAATACACGCATAGTCATCATGATGAAATGAAGACAATCACAGAGTCTGTAAAGCGTAATCACGAGGATAACACAAGATGAAGACAAAGCGGTGAAGAAATTGGGCGAGGAAATTGAGAAAGTCTTGATCAAAGTCTTCAAACACAGATATGAACAAACACTCAACACGATAATGAGGAAATGGAAGGGTTGAGGAAATAGAACCGATTAGGTTGGTGAAGACAATGATTTGGTAGACCAGTTCCAGCTGTTGTCTCGGTTATGCGTCTGGTTGGAGCGGTGAGTATTTAAACTCGAGGACACAGTCCGGACACCCGATCCCGAGCACGCAGCTCGGGACACCAAGTCCTCACCGTATTCTCCTTGAACTAAGGTCACACAGACCTCGTTCAATCACTCGTGGTAAGTCTTGAGCGACTTCCAAACCTTCACAGACTTGGTCACTCGGCGATCCACAATTCCTCTTGGATGCTCTAGACCATGGCGCCTAACCGTCTGGAAGAAGCACAGTCTTCAAAGGTAACAAGCGTCGGATCCACGCAGGATCAATTTCTTGATGATGCTCAATCACTTTGGGTTTGTAGGGGTTTGGTTTTGGGTTTTCCTCACTTGATGATTTTCGCTCAAAGTCTTGGAGGATGGGTTGCTCTCAAATGACAAGTGTCAAGTTCTCTCGGAGCAGCCAACCAGCTAGTGGTTGTAGAGGCGGCTATTTATAGCCTAGGGAGCAGCCCGACATGATAAGACATAAATGCCCTTCAATGATATGACCGTTAGGTGGATAAGATATTTTGGGACAGGTCATGCAAGACACAAGAACGGTCGAAATTTGAATATCAAATTCCTCGGGGCTATCATGTTCCTCCTTGTGTAGGCAATCCGCCTTTGGCGAATTCCTAACTCCTCGGTTAGAACAAATTCCTCGGCGACGGAAGAACTTCGTCTACATCCTTTGAAGAAATTGGTGAAGCTGTATGAGATTTCAAAGGCTTCACTCGAAGGGATTGGTAGGTGTAGGATTTTGAGTTGAGCATCACATGGAAATTTTTCCTTAGTATTTCCTCGACCCCTTTAACGAGACGGTGTTTCCTATGACTCAAGAAAGAGAAAATGAAACTACGAAAACAAAAGTCTTCACGCTTCATGTTCCTCAAATGAATACCAAGTCTTCAAGGTCACACCAATTTCTTCACTTTCAAAGTCTTGAAAGTCTTGAATATCAAAGTCTTCAATTGAAGAACTTCATTTTAGGGTCGACTTTCTCTGTAAATATCAAACTCCTCATAGACTTATAGACCTGTGTACACTCACAAACACATTAGTTTCTTAACCTATAAGTCTTCAATACACCAAAATCACTAAGGGCACTAGATGCACTTACGAGAATCTGAATGTGCTTTGTCTTGAGTCTTGAAGCTGGGTTGTGAGCAATCTTGATGGCACTCTCATTGTCACGATGAGAGGCACATTCTTCACGTTGATGTCGTAGTCCTTGAGAGTTTGCTTCATCCACAGCAATTGAGCACAACAAGAGCCAGCAGACAATGTATTCAGCTTCCATGATGAAGCGGTGATCATGATTCTGTTTCTTCGAGGACCAACGGACCAAAGATCGTGACGAGGAAATGACAAGCACCGGATGTTGACTTGCGGTCCACACGATCACCAGCATAGTCGAGTCGAGAATATCAATGAGATCAAAAGTAGAGCCCTCGGGGTACCATAATCCTAGTGTTGGTGTGTGAGCTAGATATCGAAGAATATGCTTCATAGCCTTATGGTGTGATTCCTTCGGTGTAGCTTGAAATCGGGCACAAATGCAAACACTAAGCATTATATCTGGCCTAGATGCACATAAGTACAATAGAGAACCAATCATGGAGCGGTATACCTTGTGATCGAAGTCAATACCATTTTCATCAGTGCATAGATGGCCATTTGTGGGCATAGGAATTTTGACACCTTTGCAATCTTGCATGCCAAATCTCTTCAGGACATCTTTGAGGTATTTCTCCTGAGATATGAATATGCCATTGTGTTGTTGACTAATTTGAAGACCAAAGAAGAATTTCAACTCTCCCATCATAGACATTTGATATTCTTCACTCATCATATAGGCAAATTCATCACTATAACGTTGGTCAGTACATCCAAAGATAATATCATCAACATATATTTGGCACACAAACAGTTCACCATCATATGATTTAGTAAAGAGAGTAGGGTCAAGTGAACCGGGTGTGAAGCCATTCTTCACGAAGAATTCCTTCAATGTATCATACCCGCTGTGGGGCCTGTTTGAGACCATAGAGGGCCTTGTTGAGTCTGAAGACTTTGTCGGGATTCTTTGGATCTTCAAAACACAGGGGTTGAGCAACATATACTTCTTCCTCAAGCTTACCATTGAGGAATGCACTTTTCACATCCATTTGATATAAAGTGATATTATGATGGTTAGCATAAGCAAGTAATATCGAATAGCCTCAAGTCTAGCAACAGTCTGAAAGTTTCATCGAAATCAATTCCTTCAACTTTGTGTGTAGCCTTGAGCTACAAGTCGTGCCTTATTCCTCACCACAAGTCCATTTCATCTTGCTTGTTGAGGTAGGTCCACTTTGTTCCAATGATATTATGCTTGCGAGTATCTGGACATTTGACCGGTTCAGACATTGTTGAGCTCGAAGCGATGTAATTCTTCTTGCATGGCCTGAATCCACTCGGGCTCGAAATGCTTCATCTACCTTAGTGGGCTCTGTGATAGAGACAAAAGCATAGTGCCCACAAAAGTTAGATAAATGTGAAGCTTTGGCGTGTGAGAGGACTGGCGCTTCAATGTCATCGATGATCTTGTCAACTTCCACTTCTTTTGCGACGGGAGGATGAGCTGGTTGTCGTAGAGGAATTTGATCAGCATTTCCTTTAGCACCATTGTCTTGACATTATCTTGAGTGCATCATTTCGGCGTTCTTGGCGTCTGAGAATGAATTCTTCAGCAGATTCTTGATAGGAATGACATCCTCGGTTGCCTTGAACTTGATAGATTCCTCTGGAGCTGGTTCATCTAACACAGAAGGTAGGTGCTCTCTTTTTGAGCCATTAGTTTCATCGAACCGCATCTCTGATATCAACAATCTTGTGAAGAGCGATGTTGAAGACTACAGTAGGTGTGCGAGTCCTTCGTAACCAAGCATAAAACCTTCATGTGCTTTCGGTACAAATTTAGAATTGTGATGAGGATCTCTAATCCAGCATTTAGCACGAAGACTTTGAAATAACTCACATTGGGTTTCTTGTCGTTGAGGAGTTCATAGGCAGTCTTCTTGAAGAATTTGTGAAGATATACTCTGTTGATGATGTGGCACGCGGTATCAATTGCATCAATCCAAAAAGCGACTAGGCGTTTTGTATTCATCAAGCATAGTCGAGCCATCTCAACAAGAGTTCTGTTCTTGCGCTCCTAGCGCCATTTCTTTGAGGTGTATAGGGAGCAGATAACTCATGAGTAATACCAAGTTCATCAAGATAGGCATCAAGGCCGGAATTTTTGAACTCAATTCCATTGTCACTCCTGATGTGCCTGATCTTCACACCAAAGTTGGTTGAAGCCCTTGAGGAAAATCGTTTGAAGACTTCACGCACTTCATTTTTGTAAGTAACAATGTGTACCCATGTGTACGAGAGTAATCATCAACAATAACAAAGCCATATAAAGATGCATCATTAGTGACTGCTGAGTAATGATTAGGACCAAAGAGGTCCATGTGAAGATTTTCGAATGGATGAGTAGTGGTCATGATAGTCTTCGCTGGATGCTTGGCCTTGGTCATTTTTCCAGCTTCACAGGCTCCACATAAGTGATCCTTGAGGATTTGACATTTTCAATGCCAATGACATGCTTCTTCTTCGCAAGCGTGTGCAAATTCCTCATGCCTGCGTGACCAAGTCGTCGATGCCATAGCCAGATATACGAAGCTTTTGCAAGTAGACACACGGCTGGTTGTGGTCTGTAGAGAAATCAACAATATACAAGTCTCCTCTCCTAAAGCCTTGAAGACTTTGAAATTGTCAACTTCCATGATCACAACACAGCGATACTTGCCAAAGACAACAACCATATCAAGATCACAAAGCATTGAGGTGACATGAGGTTGTTGTAGCGACGAGACCTCAAACGATCGATCTACGTGCTCGGTGTCATCCACGGATCGATAATCTTGACACCATACGATTACTCGAAGGATTTATAACGAGTAGCAATCACACACTTATTACAATCGAAGGTCTCAAGAGAACCTAATAAAATAAATATGGCTTAAGGCCATCTAATACGATAACAATGGAAGGCTTGGAAGAATAAGCGAGTCCATCAACTCCAAGCGGCATCATGAGTATAGAACCACGACCTATGCACCTTACTCATCGTGCGAAAAAGTCTCGCAACATGAAGCGTTGCAGCCGAAAACAGGTTGACACATGGAATATCTTGGCAATGTAACACATAGAGATAATGGAAAGATAAGCCTATACTACATGCATATATGGCTGGTGGAAAGCTCTATGGTTACAGTTTTGCATAAAGCCAATTTTCCCTCTGCAAAGGAATAAATTTATTTAACTATCATGGTGGTTGTGAAACATTGAGAATGGTTGTGACATTCTCATTCCCAATTAAAAGTACTCATTAACAAACCCAACAATATTAATTAGAAGTAACATGATGAGATTCACATGATATCCAGGTACTAGATACTCAAGATGTCCATAACCGGGGACACGGCTAACCATGATTAGTTTATACACTCTGCAGAGGTTTGCGCACTTTTCCCCACAAGACTCGATCGCCTCCGTTTGGTTTCTCGCACTACATGGTGTTTGAGAGACGGATGACCGAGACACGGTCTTTCAGAAGCGCTAGCACCTTACATGTGGGTAGACCGTACCAACCTACATACCCTACATCAGCTAGCCTACCCGTAAGAGTTCGCACAACTTAATCAACTATGCTAGAGCCCATAATGGCTTGTGGCTGCACACGGAAGTTTCTAGTTTGAATAATCTCATGATCCCCTTGAGCCTGGGTGGCGGTCCGAAGAAATACAGGCAACTCTGATAGAAACCAGGTACCTCAATCCACCCAGATGTGTGTTTAAGTTGCCACCTTAAATAAACCATTAAATAACAATCTCACATCTGTCATGGATTCACTCACCCAATCCACGTCTCCTAGCATAGCATGGCTTAATAAGCAAACGTAGAAGTAACTCCCAAGGGTTTGATAATAAAACAGGTAATAGGTACTACCTCAACTACTTCCCAAAACCCACAATTTAATTAGATCCTAATCATGCAAGTGTTTGAGGATAGATCTAATGCATAAAACTAGGTATGAGAAAAGTATGATCAAAGTGTTACTTGCCTTGCTGATGATCCGCGAAACCTAGAGACTCGAAGTAACAAGCGGCGCACTCCGGGTATTCTATCGCAGACAAACAAACAAGCATACAATAAGTACTCATCTAAAGCACAAGTAAAACTCTAATAGATCTAACCAGATAGTTCAACTTAAGAACTCCGGTTTGCAAAAGAATCAAATCAAGCGAAACAGCGAAAGTCAAGCGGCGGAAGAAAACAGCTTCGTTTTACTAATCTGGATCTAGGTCAAATTTTACAGAAGCAAAAACTTGTTTGAGTAGATTATTCGGAAGAGGTTTGAGGCGAAACTCCAGCGCTTGAATCGCTGATTACGATAAGCAAGCGAAAAGTTATACTAAAACGAAAATCGGATCTGGAATCGCGATCGGAAAAATCATGGATTAAATCCGAGAAAAGAAAAAGCGATGAGCGGTTCGCTTAAAAGAACTAACGAACGAACGTTTGTTAATTAGCCTAAACCAAAAAAAACCGAAACTAATAAAAAAATAAAAATAAAAAAATAAAAAAAATAAAAAATCCGAAGAAAACCGAAGAAAACCACTTGTTTTAAAAAAAATTGCAGAAACGAGGCGGCGGCGAACCTCAAGCATGGGTCCCGTGTGTGGCAATGGTGTGTGGTGTGCAAGGTGGGGGCTAGGGTTTGGCTCAAGGCGGGTGTGCTCGGGTGGGTCAGGCTCGGCGGCAGCTTATAAAAAGCGCCCGAGCGAGTCCCGCTGCAGTGCTTACCCGATAAGGCGGTCGCGTTTTTTAAATAATTCTGCATGAAAAAAAAAAAAAAAAATACTAAGCGGACTCCAAAAATCCCGAAATAAATTTTCCCCGGCTTCTAAAATCAAGCCGGATTTAATGAACATTTATTTGGGGCCTAGATGCAATTTTGAAAAACGCGCATTTTCCTCAATTCAAATAAAAGGCGGAAAACTCCAAAATAAAATCTTATTTGATTTTATTATTAAATCTTCATTATTTCTTTATTTTGGGAAATTTATTTTATTCCCTCTCTCATATTTTTGTAATAGAAATAATTGAATATAAAATAATTAAAATCAAATGATCCTATTTTCAAATTTGAGAAAACTCAAATATGAAAATAACGAAAATCTAACTCTCCCGTGGGTCCTTGAGTTGTGTAGAATTTCTAGGATCGAGCAAAATGCAAATGAAAAATATGATATGCAATGATGCTCTATGTATAACATTCCAAATTGAAAATTTGGGATGTTACAAACCTACCCCTTAAGATGAATCTACGCCCTCGAGATTCGGGTTAACTAGAAAATAGGTGAGGTGGTCTTTAAGAAAATCTTCCTCTCGCTCCCGGTGGCTTCATCCTCAATGTGGTGGCTCCTTGAACTTTGCAAAACTTAATGACCTTCTTTGCGGGTGACTCTGTGGCATACTCCAAAATCTTAACCGGTCTCTCCTCATAGGTCAATTCATCATTCAACTGAATCATTTCCAGTGGCACGGTATCTCTCAATGGTATATCGGCCATATCTCCTCATAGGTCTTTCAGAAGCGCTAGCACCTTACATGTGGGTAGACCGTACCAACCTACATCCCCTACATCAGCTAGCCTACCCGTAAGAGTTTGCACAACAATCAACTATGCCATAGCCGTAATGGCTTGTGGTGCTACGGAACTTTCTAGTTTGAATAATCTCATGATCCCTTTGAGCACAGGTAGCGGTCCGAAATGTCTGAGCAAGTCTGATAGAAACCAGGTGCCTCAATCCACCCGGATGTGTGTTTAAGTTGCCACCTTAAATAAACCATTAAATAACAATCTCACATCATCATGGATTCACTCACCCAATCCACGTCTACTAGCATAGCATGGCATAATAAGCAAGCGAGAAGTAACTCCCAAGGGTTTGATAATAAAGCAGGTAATAGGTACTACCTCAACTACTTCCCAAAACCCACAATTTAATTAGATCCTAATCATGCAAGTGTTTGAGGATAGATCTAATGCATAAAATTGGGTGTGAGAAAAGTATGATCAAAGGGTTACTTGCCTTGCTGATGATCCGCGAAACCTAGAGACTCGAAGTAACAGGCGGCGCACTCCGGGTATTCTATCGCAGACAAACAAACAAGCATACTATAAGTACTCATCTAATGCACACGTAAAACTCGAATAGATCTAACCAGATAGTTCAACTTAAGAACTCCGGTTTGCAAAAAGAATCAAATCAAACGAAGCAACGAAAGTCAAACGGCGGAAGAAAACAGCTTCGTTTTACTAATCTGGATCTAGGTCAAATTTTACTGAAGCAAAAACTTGTTTGAGTAGATTATTCGGAAGAGGGTTTGAGAGGAAACTCCAGCGCTTGAATCGCTCGATTCCGATAAGCGAGCGAAAAGTTATACTAAAGCGAAAAGAAAAACGAGCGAGCGGATCGCTTAAGCGAACTAACGAGCGAGCGTTAGTTAATTAGCCTAAACCAAAAAACCGAAACTAATAAAAAATAAAAATAAAAAAATAAAAACCAAAATAAAACCAAAGAAAACCGCTCGTTTTAAAAAAATGGCCTTGAAGCGAGGCGGCGAACCTCGGGGTGGCGGTGACGGTGACAGCCTGTGTGAGGCTAGGGTTTGGGTCAGGCGGGCAGGTGCTCGGGTGGGCTGGGCGGCTCGAGAGGGCCAGCTTATAAAAGCGCCCGGCGGAGTCCCGCTCGGTGCGGCCCGAGAAGGCGGTCTTGCGTTTTTTTAAATAATTCTGTATGAAAAAAATAAAAAAATACTAAATCGACTCAAAAATCCGAAATAAATTTTCCCGCTTCTAAAATCAAGCGGATTTAATGAACATTTATTTGGGGCCTAGATCAATTTTGAAAACGCGCATTTTCATAAATTCAAATAAAAAGGCGGAAAACTCCAAAATAAAATCTTATTTGATTTTATTATTAAATCTTCATTATTTCTTTATTTTGGGAAAGTCATTTTATTCCCTCTCTCATATTTTTGTAATAGAAATAATTGAAGATAAAATAATTAAAATCAAATGATCCTATTTTCAAAATTTGCGAAAACTCAAATATGAAAATAACGAAAATCCCCAACTCTCCCCGTGGGTCCTTGAGTTGTGTAGAATTTCTAGGATCGAGCAAAATGCAAATGAAAAATATGATATGAATGATGCTCTATGTATAACATTCCAAATTGAAAATTTGGGATGTTACAGTTGTATCCTAAGGACCCAACAAGCATGACTTTGTCCATATGTATGCCCTTTGAGATCGCAACCTTACCAAGACCCAATACGACTTTTGCCTTTGTCGGCCAAAGATGATATGCTTGAGATGTGGCGGTGATAAGGAGTATCCATCAATAGATTCTTGTCACCGGTCATGTGATTTGTACATCCACTATCGAGGACCCACTCATTGGCTTTGGGTTGATCATCCTGCAGATGAATTAGTGCAACTTACGATCTCATATACTTCATCGATGAAGAATATGATATCAAGTTCATCGGATGAATTTCATCGGGTAGTATAACGAGATAAGCGATATGAGGGCGTGTGAAATGAAAGTTCATTTCTTCATGATTAACTGCGTCCTTTCGAGCACTTTTGTCGGGCCCTAGCAAATTCTTGAGACGTTAAAGCACGCCCGAGGCTGACCTCGAGAAGAGGTTAGTTCTTTTCTTCACCACCCACATCGAAGGGGTGGCAAAGAGTTCATCACTCTGCGAGCACCATATGAGAATGGTGGCATAGAGGCCAATCCATTTCGTTTCACATAAGAGGGTTAGGGTAAGCATATGAATAAGCGGAGAAATTCTTGAGGACTTATGAACATATTGGTTTGAAGAATAATGCACATATTCATAGCCCTTAGCTCTACCTGCGAAGCAGAGTTGTTAGCACGATGATAATCATATGAGGACTTTGATCCTTTTGAGGAATTTGATCCACGTGAGGAATTTGGTCCGTATGAGGACTTGGATCCATATGAAGAATTTGGTCCATATGAAGAGTTTGATCTGGGGTTCCTTTTCTTCACGGTGGTGTCACGAGGACATTCCACGAAGACTTTCAAGGCACTTCTTGGGAACCCAGATTTTCTTCATAGGGAACCGTTCTGCGATTAGTGCCAACATATCTAGCAAATACTTCACCATTCGATTTTGAACAGTTTATAGTTGGAGTTAAATGACTCATCGGAAGAATGAAGAGATTCACATGTAAAGCCAGATAAGTTAGATGGATCAAGCTGGAGGTCCCTTTGCAGCATCCCATGAGGTTTTGGGGTACCGCTTTCGGGCTTCAATATGTTCCATCGGCATTGAGTTTCCTCTCAAAGGCAATACCCTCTTTCCTAGGGTTTACATTGAGGATCTGCTTTTAAGCACATCACAAAGAGTCGATGCCCTTTGAGGCTTTTGTACATGTATGTCATGTACAATTCCTTCAGCCCTGCATCGTCGGTGATACTAGCAATGTCCTCGGATGAGGAATTAGTGATAGCAGAGGCGGTGAAGAATTTATAACAGTTGAAGCATTTGAACATTGGTGAAGAATTAGCGATTCACGTTCAATGCACTTTAAGCATGGAGGAACAAATTCTTCCTCGAAGCGCTGATTTGTTGAGCAAGTAATGAATCGCGCTCCTACGAAGATCTTCATAACTCACTCTTAGCTTCTCAAGATCTTGCTTTCTTTGAAGAAATTCATAAGAAAGTTTCTCATGATCGAGACAAGAGAGTGTTATGATGACCTTGAAGGCTGTCAAACCTAGGTGAAGTCTCTGAAGATTTTCGATCGGGGCTTTAGTGCGATCCATTTCTTCACCTAACATATCATCACTTTTATCTAGCATGTTTTGAACCTTTTCAAAAGCCCTTTGTTGTTTCTGACAATCTTAGCAAGTTTTGAGTAGCTGGGCTTTAGATCTTCATCGGACTCATTTTCAATAGATTGAGAGGAGGTATATTTGAGTACCTTGGCACCCTTTGCCATGAAGCAATAGGTGGGGCGTAGTCATCACTATCTTCATCGACTTTGTTGGTGAGGTCATTTTCTTGAGTTGAAGATGGACTTCTTGTGAAAGCGATGGCGAGAGCTAGACTCGCCACACCGGACTCAGATTCCTCCTCTTCCTCATGTTCCTCAGATTCAGCTTGAGTCCATTTCCTTGCCAATGAATGCGAGCCTTCTTGGAGCTGCTTTTCTTGTGAGAAGAGGGCTTTAAGGATTTTGATGATGAAGATTTGACGATTTCTTCTTGTTCTTAGCGTCATCGAGCTGTAATCCTTGTATTTCTTCTTCTTTAATTCCTTTTCCCCCGAGGACAATCTTGAATGTAGTGACCAGGTTTCTTGCATTTGTGGCAAACTCTTCTCTTATAGTCCTTTGGATGAGGAATCACTTTGCTCCTTGAGGATTTTCCAAAGCGATCACGTCTTGAGAACTTCGGAATTTCTTCATGAGCGTGCTAGCTCGAGCTCAATTCTTGAGGTCTCCAAGGCTACTACGAGTCTTCACAATCAGATTCAGACATAGCCTTGGCCTTGAGGCACGTGATTTTCCATAGCTAGAACCATAGAGATCTCTCTTTTGACAAAGTGGAACTCATGAGTATTTAGCCTCTCGAGGATATCGGCTGGATCAAGTGACTTGTAGTCGACCTTTGTAGCGACCTGACCCAAAATCGGTCAAGTCTACGTAGCATACATACCATCCCAAGATCATCTTGGCACTCACAATACATTGATGAAATAATCAAAGTTCAATCACACCTGAATTTATTACGATTCTCATATCGAGTCTTTATTACAATAGAATAAATTCGCGAAGGCCAACTCATGAGAAATAAACTAAGTAAAATTGCGGAGCGTAGAAGAATAGCGAGTCCATCCGACTCAAAGGGCAATCGCCAAGCGCGGGCGTAGCCTCACTCCTGATCGGAATACTCCTCTGCAACATAAGACGTTGCAGCCGTGTAGGTCAGCATTTTGAATATGCTGGCAAGTCATGAAGAGAGAATAATAATAATAAATTACTAACACTATATGCAATTTGGCTGTGGAGCTCTAAGTTTCATCATTTTGCGAAAAGCCATATTTTCCCTACAATAATGGACTTGTTTGCAAATACTACTAAATTGTTGGTAATTATTGAGATGGTTCCACCAACCAATGCCTCATTCCCAAATTATTAGGTCATAACCCCCTCAATTGATTTATTAATTTTAGTGTTGAGATTTCCGAATACTTCCAAGTTCCAGAGGCTCAAATTGTCCGTAACCGGGGACACGGCTAATCGATTAGATCTTTTCTCTGCAGAGGTTTGCGCACTTTACCCGCAAGAATCGTTCCCTCCTTTTACGTCTTCGCACTTCATGGTGTTTGAAGGCGGACGAGCAACAGGTCTTAGAAGAGTTCTTACGGCCCTTTGCGGTACCCATCCAATCCTCTTGTTCTTCTACATCTCGTAGCACCGTCCGCCGAGTCACAACTAGGGTTGACCAAGCGAGCCCATAATGGCTTGCGGCTGCCTGAGTAAGCTTCGGTCAATGGGGTATACATCCGTCTCTTCGTGGCTGGGTGAAGCTTTCCGCAAGATGTCATGGCACTTCTCCATGCATCCCGCCAACCTTTGGGTTCTCAGGTGCCCGTCAACAAATCCTCCACCCGATGAGTGAATTCAAGTCCATCTTGAGCTTGAAGTTCATGGGGTTGTCATCATCTTGACTCTCACATCTCCCTTATGAATTCACTCAACCAACCCGATCTCTGAGCATAGCAAAAATAAACTACTTCGTCCGGGTCATGGTAACAAGGGAATTGGTTCATCCTACCTAATGATACTACTCAAGAACATAACTTCAAAATTTCACCTCTGCATGCATGGTGGGGAGGTATAATTCTAATGCAATAAAATCATAGGTATTGTAAAGAAACATGATCAATGACTTGCCTTCTTGACGATCTTAAGTAAGCTAGGGACTCGTGGTAACAAGCTTAGCACTCAGGAAATTCTACCGAGGCAAACAACAACCATAATAAGCATATAGCATATGATCACTTAACATAATAGCATGCTAACATAACACACCAAACAAACGAATCAAAACCCAAAGGAAAACTCGAAGAAATCCAACTCAATGTTTTCCTACTTCAAGCAACAACTAAAAATAGTTTTACATATCAAAAATTTTCTTAACAGAGCCTAAGCATGGGTTTATGCTACCTAACAGAAAAGAATTCATCAAGCAACTAGGAGCAAAAAGAATCACCTTAAAAACTATTATAAAACTCCTATTAGGCCTAAAGCAAATTCTAGTAGGAAAAATAAAATAAAAGTTTTATTTATTATAAATAAAAGTTCATGCTCTAAAGTTATAGAAACTAATCAAGAATAAACTATCTCTCATGAAAAATAAATTTATTTGTTAATTAAAACAATAGGAAAAGCAGTAGCTAGTTAAATAAATAGGAATAACATGATTCTGATTAAAACTAATTTTTTATTAATCCTAAAATGCCCAAATAAATTCCTACGGTTAGGCAATGTCAAAACAAAGTTGTGACAAAAATAATCACTAAAAATAATATTCCTAACTCATTTTATAGCAGAATTACTATTCTGTCTAAATCTAAAATAAAGCAATTTTAAATAATTTTAACATGGCTAATTATATTTTCTACAGAAACTATAAGAAATTTTCAAACCAAAAAAAAGAATCACTTAAAAATATTAAGTAGATTAAAATATATGAATTTTTCAAATCTGAAACTATTACGCTAAAACAGAAAACGAAAAATAAAGAAAAAGCGGGCTAATGGGCCTATATAGCAGCTTGGCGTAATATAACTAAATCGGGCTCTAGGGTTTAAACTGAGTCGGCGGTTTAAAAAACCTAACTAACCGGTCTAAACCGTAACTAACGGTTTATTTAAAATAACCTACCGCTTGGGGAATCTAATCTAACGTTGGATTTAGATCCAGCAATGGGTGCTCGGCGACTTATGAAGGTCGACGGCGACAGTGGCTCAAGGCGGTGGCGGCTCGCGACTCGGTGGTCGGGACGTCGGCGGAGAGGTCTGGGCGGTCTTGGACGGGCGAGGTCGGTTGGTGGAGTTAGGCGAGGTCGAGGTGGCAGGCGGTCGGGCGAGGCTAATGGTGGCGGCGGCGTGCTCGGGCTCCGGCGAGGTATTGCGGAGGAGGAGGCGTCGGGTGAGGCGAGGGGGCAGGGTCGGGGGTATAAATAGGGGAGGGACGACTTGGAGGAGGAAAGATCCGCGAGGGATCGGGAGGATCTCGGGATCTCGGGATCTCCGTGAGCGGCAGTCTTGAGTTTGTGTGGGCGAGGGAAGAAGGGGGTGGGGTCCACTGTCGGGAGAGAGGCGTCGGTCAGGCGACCGTCTGGGAGGTTTTCAGGCGAGGGGTCGGTCGGGCGGCTCCTTGGCCTTGGTGGGCGATCGGTCGGTGGCGCTGGTGGGCCTCGGCGTTGGCTGGGCAGGGCTAACTTTGGTGGCGCCTTGGGCTTTCTCTTTTCATTTTTTTTTTTTTTGAAATAAAGAGAGAAAATATATAAAATATAAATATTTTATATAGGACATATATATATCAAAATGATGGGGAATATTCCTATCATTTGAACATTTTCGAGGCAAAATCCAAACTTTATAAAAAATCATTTTTCTGAAATTCCAAATAAAACTCAAATTTGAATTCAAACTTTTGCAATGTTTTCCTCGATATTTTTGGAGTGTCATGTTTACTCCTCTCATACTTTTTCTCAAGTATTTATCAGGCATAGTTTTGAAATCATTTCCACTGCCAAACTTTGAATTCCCATTTCAACAACTCCAAAACTTCTGAAACTTCAAATGCCACTCAAATTCAAACAGAATGCATAGATGCTTAGCTATAATTGTAAAACATTCCAAATAGGAAATTTGGGATGTTACAAACCTACCATTTTAAGATGAATCTAGCCCTCGAGATTGGGTTAACTAACAAATAGGTGCGGGTGATCTCGAAGGAGGTCTTCTTCTCGCCCAAGGTGGCTTCCTCTTGGTGTGGTGACTCCACAAACACCTTGCAAAACTTGATGATCTTGCTGCGGGTGACTCTGTTCGCAGTCTCGAGAATTCGGACGGGTTTCTCCTTATAAGTCAGATCCTTTGTCGAGCTGTATGGCCTCTAGGGCCTTGTGTCTCTCAACGGAATATCGGCCATGTCGGCATGACACTTCTTGGTGAGAAACATGGAAGGCATCATGAACTCCGGACAATCCTTCCGCAATTCCAACTTGTAAGCAACTTCTCCACGACGTTCGAGGATTTTGTAGGGCCAATGAATCGGGTGCTAACTTTCCTTTAACACGAACCTCTTGATTCCACGAAGTGGGGACACACGAAGATATGCTCGGTCTCCGCTTCGTAAGTTACTTCCTTGCATTTCTTGTCGGCATAACTCTTACATCTCATTGTGCTATCTTGAGTCTATCCGAATCAACTTGACTTTCTCTTCGAATCTCGATAATATCGGAACGAAAAGTGTTCGATCTCAACACCATCCCACAAACAATGGTGTTCGCACCTCCTTCCGTATAGAGCTTGAAAGGGCCATCTTCGATGGTGCGATAACTGTTGTTGTATGAGAACTCGGCGTATGGCAAATTATCATCCTAGCTATACCCATAGTCTAGCACACAAGCTCTCAACATGTCCTCCGAATCTGGTTGACTCTCTCGGTCTGTCCATCTGCTCTGCGGATGAAAAGCATCTTGAACTCCAGCCTCGTACCCAAAGTTTCATGTGGCGATTCCAAAACTTTGAGGTAAATTGTGTTCCTCTATCGACACGATACTCCTCGGAACTCCATGCGGACATACGATCCTGGTCATGCATATCTTGGCTAACTTAGCACTGGTATAGGTAGTCTTCACGGGAATGAAGTGAGCTACCTTGGTCAATCGATCAACCACTACCCAGATGGAATCATAACTGAGCGAGTCATGGGTAATCTGTGATAAAATCCATTCCAAGTTTTCCCATTTCCAATCGGGAATCGGCAAAGGTTGAAGTAACCTGCTGGCTTCGATGTTCGCCTTTACTCGTTGACAAACATCGACATCGCTACGTACTCGGCAATATCCTTCTTCATACCATCCACGAAACTTTCCTTCAAATCCAGATACATCTTGGTGTTAGGGGTGAATTGAGTACGGTGAATCATGAGCCTCTGAAGAATTAGCTTCTGAGTTCGGGATCATTGGGTACATAAATCGATCCTCGAACCATATAGCTCCGTATTCGTCCTTACGAAACCCTTTAGCTTTTCCTTCATTCATCTTTTCTTTATCTCATCAATTTCCTTGTCCGTCTTACGGGCTTCACGAATCCTTTCGGCCAAAGTGGACTGAACTTCGAGTTGCAACAAATCCTCTCGGAACTATCTCCATCGGAGATCTCGAGGTCATCGACTAACTCTGGGGTAATCCTCCGCTATAAGAGTATTCACATAACTCTTACGGCTCAAAGCATCTGCTACAACATTAGCTTTTCTGGATGATAATGCAATCTCATGTCATAGTCCTTGATTAACTCTAGCCATCTCCTCTGCACTGAGGTTCAACTCTTCTGCGTGAAAATATACTTCAAGCTCTTATGATCGTGTAAACATCACAGCGGTTTCCGATAAGGAAATGTCTCCAGTCTTGAGTGCATGCACTACGGCTGCTAACTCCAAATCATGTGTGGCATAATTCATCTCGTGAGGTCGCGAGATGTTTGGAGGTATAAGCTACAACTTTTCCTTCTGCATGAGTACTCCTCCGAGTCCACGGCGAGAAGCGTCTAATATACCGTAATCCTTGTGTATGTCCGCAAAATCAGCTTTGGGCTGTAACCAAACGTTCTTCAATTCTGAAAACTGGCTTCACAATCCTCGGTCCAAATGTACTTGGCTTCCTTCTTCAACAGCTCGGTCATGGGCTTGGCAATCTTCGAGAAGTTCTCAATAAACCTCCGATAATATCCTGCGAGTCCGAGAAAGCTGCGGATCTCCTTGGTGAGGTGGGTGGCGCCAATCGGTGGTGATTCAACCTTGGCGGGTCAACTGCTATTCCTTCACCGAAATAACATGTCCGAGGAATCCGACTTCCTTCAGCCAAAATTCACATTTATGAACTTGGCATACAAGCGATGTTTCAAGTTTCTCCGTAACTAGGCGCAAATGTTCCTTATGCTCTTCCTCGCTCTTGGAGAAAATCAGTATATCATCGATGAACACCACGACAAACTTGTCCAGATATTCCATAAATACCTTGTTCATCAAATTCATGAAGTATGCAGGGGCATTAGTCAATCCAAATGACATGACGGTATACTCATATAAACCATACCTGGTAGTCAATGCTGTTTTGGGTATATCCTTTTCACGGATCTTCAACTGATGATACCCTGATCGAAGATCGATCTTGGAGAATACCTTGGCTCCAACTAGCTGATCAAATAGATCATTAATCATTGGCAGAGGGTACTTGTTCTTGATGGTCACATCGTTTAGCGAACGATAATCCACAACCATTCTCAGGGTTCCATCCTTCTTCTCTACCAAAAGAACTGGGGCTCCCCAAGGTGATGAGCTTGGCCGAATATATCCTTTCTCCAATAACTCATTAATTTGATTCTTGATCTCTTTCAAATCGTTCGGTGGCATCCGATAGGGTCTCTTGGATATTGGGGCTGTGCCGGGCAATAACTCAATCAGAAATTCAATGTCTCGTCGGTGGCATTCTGGTAATTCCTCCGGAAACACACCGGAAAATCTTGCACTCTGGCACTTCCTCTGAACAACTCCGTGAGGGAATTTACCGATTCTTCATCGGCTATGTGCGGATACATACTTGATCCTCTTACGCTCCCGGTGGTGAGCAAAATCGACTTCGGGCACAATCTATGTTCCCTACAAACTTCGTCAACCAATCCATGCCTAGGATTACATCCAAGGTGCGGGTTTCCAATACTATGAGGTCTGCGGAAATTTATGGTTTCCGATGTTGAGGGTTGCATGACAGCCTAAGCTCGCCATCATTTCTCCCTCTGCAGGCCCGACGCGAAGGGGCTTCTAAGGGTTTTAGTGGGCAACCCATACTTTTCCACAACTACCCTTGATATGAATGAATCGTTGCACCGAATCAAAGAGTACCAATCTGAGCGTGAATTCAATAAAACTTACCAACCATAGTGTCCGGCTGATCATAGGCGTCCTCCACGTCAATGTGGTTCACCCGAGCACGAGGAAAGGGTTGGGCTTCTTCGCTGAGCTTCCATTGCCGTTTCCATTCCTCTGCTTGGCCTCCGGGCGTCGGTGGCATAGTGCCCTGTTTTCGGCACTTGAAGCAGTGATGTGACTCAGATCCTTGAGCCGGGCGGGGCGATCTTGGTTGCCATTGCCGTTTCCATTGCCATTTCCATTGCCTGACTTGTTGTCCTGGTTGCGGTTGTTCCCATTTCCTCCATGGTTATGTCCTCCAAGGTTATGTCCTCCATGGTTGTGATGGGTATGCCCTCCTGAGTATGGGGCATAACGGGGCTTCTGCTGAGCTCCAGAGTTGTACTTCCCCTGGTTGTACTTCCGCTTGCGGCTATCAATCTGCTGCTGCTTGCCTTCAAGTATGGTGGCCTTGTCTACCAGCTCCTGGTAGTTGGTGAAGGTAGCCACCATAAGCTGCATACCCAGCTCGTCATTGAGTCCCTCGAGAAACTTTTCCTGCTTTGCGGCATCTGTAGCCACATCATCCGGGGCATAGCGAGCTAACTTGCTGAACTCATCCACGTCTTGCCCACGATGCGGTTCCCTGGCGTAAGTTGCGGAACTCACGCTTCTTGGACTCATGGCTCCGGCTGAAACATGAGCGGTGCGGAAGGCTGCTGAACCGATCCCGTGATGGTGCCGATGGGATAAGTGGCGGTGTAGTTCTCCCACCAAGAAGCTGTAGGTCCATCAAGTTGATGTGCGGCAAAGCGCACCTTCTCTGCATCGGTGCATCCAACGGTGACTAACTCTCTTCCGACCTTGCGGAGCCAATCGCCGACCACAATCGGCTCGGTCTGCTAGAGAACACCGGCGGATTCAGCCTTAGGAACCGAGTCAAATTGTCAGCAGGGGTGGTGGCGGTGGATTGTTGTTGTTGTTGTTGTTACGATTACGAATGAGCATCTGCATGAGGGCATTCGCTGCTGGATCAGCTGGGTGAGCTCCGCGGAAGTTGAGACCGGGTCACGTCTCGGAGGCATCTGGTGTTTTGGAGTGGATGAGAAAATTAGAATAGAACAATGGTCTAATGAGAAATATCACTACCCATATGAATGCACAATCATAATCACACCAATCATTTATTCAATCAACTCAAACATGGTTCAATCTCGATTACAAAATGCTCACGACTAATCGAAAATAACGACCTAACTGATCGACGGAAAATAAAATAACATGGCGGTCGACTAAATGTCTTCATCAATAATCCTTGCGTCCTGCAGTGCGATGTCCTCCGGTGTGGCGTCCTCATTGCGGCGCCTCCTCTTGCGGCTTTCTCGGTGGAACTCCCTTCATAATCCCGATCATTGCTCACGAGAGGTCCTTCATCTCCGCTCGGAAAAGGTCCTCTCCCAAGTCCATCTTTTCCTCTAATGCGGCAACCTTCATCTTCAGGTTGTCGACTCTCTCCATGAAGTCCGCGATTTCTTCCTCATGGTCAAGGAAGTGCGTGTGTGCCTTCTCCGGTTCAGTTCATGGAACAACAGCCTCTGTGTACCTTGAAGTTCGGCAAGTCGGATATCCCGTTTCACGAGGAGACACTCCAAGTCTTGGACATATGAGAGAATGGAGTCGTCCTCTACGGTACGGATGATATCTCCATTCCTTGCTCTGCGAGAAACCATGGCGAGGTCTGATGGATCGAGCTCGGCCTTGTACTCTTCTCGAAGATGTCCAAGTGCACGATATATCGCCATGTCTCTTCCGAGGATCCAGTTGAAATCGACAAACTCAAAGTCAATAGGCTCTGTATGTCCTCCGAAGGTTCTCCCTGGAATGTGCACCTCGATCCTGTAGCGGGTATCCGTCGGAAGCGCATTGGTAGGCTTCCCGGTGATTGAGGGAAGAGCAATCTTCAGCTTCTTCACGATCTGGACCAGCTTCACGCCACAGGGCATCGTCTCATCTGGTGGCAAAACTCCGTAGCAAAGCTGGGTGAACTCGACGGCCATCTAGAATGTTGAAAATCGAGAGAAGTCGAAATGAGCAGGGATAATTACGGAATGATAAGGACATAAAATACATAGTCTCTTCCTATGGCTTTCCGATCCTAGGGGTTACGCCCCACGGTCAGCGTGTGCTCGATACCATCTCTGTGAGCGACGACCCAAAATCGGTCAAGTCTACGTATGCATACCATCCCAAGATCATCTTGGCACTCACAATACATTGATGAAATAATCAAAGTTCAATCACACCTGAATTTATTACGATTCTCATATCGAGTCTTTATTACAATAGAATAAATTGGCGAAGGCCAACTCATGAGAAATAAACTAAGTAAAACTCATGAAGGCGTAGAAGAATAGCGAGTCCATCCGACTCCAAAGGGCAATCGCCAAGCGCGGAGCGTAGCCTCACTCTGATCGAATACTCTCTCGCAACATAAGGCGTTGCAGCCGTGTAGGTCAGCATTTTGAATATGCTGGCAAGTCATGAAGAGAGAATAATAATAATAAATTACTAACACTATATGCAATTTGGCTGTGGAGCTCTAAGTTTCATCATTTTGCGAAAAGACAGTTTTTCCCTACAATAATGGACTTGTTTGCAAATACTACTAAATTGTTGGTAATTATTGAGATGGTTCCACCAACCAATGTCTCATTCCCAAATTATTAAGTCATAACCCCCTCAATTGATTTATTAATTTTAGTGTTGAGATTTCCGAATACTTCCAAGTTCCAGAGGCTCAAATTGTCCGTAACCGGGGACACGGCTAATCGATTAGATCTTTTCTCTGCAGAGGTTTGCGCACTTTACCCGCAAGAATCGTTCCCTCCTTTTACGTCTTCGCACTTCATGGTGTTTGAAGACGGGACGAACAAACAGGTCTTAGAAGAGTTCTTCCGCCCTTGCGGTACCCATCCAATCCTACCGTTCTTCTACATCTCGTAGCACCGTCCGGCCGAGTCACAACTAGGGTTGACCAAGCGAGCCCATAATGGCTTGCGGCTGCATGTAAGCTTCCGTCAATGGGGTATACATCCGTCTCTTTGTGGCTGGGTGAAGCTTTCCGCAAGATGTCATGGCACTTCTCCATGCATCCCGCCAACCTTTGGGTTCTCCAGGTGCCCATCAACCGTCCTCCACCCGTGAGTGAATTCAAGTCCATCTTGAGCTTGAAGTTCATGGGGTTGTCATCATCTTGACTCTCACATCTCCCTTATGAATTCACTCAACCAACCCGTCTCTGAGCATAGCAAAAATAAACTACTTCGTCCCGGTCATGGTAACAAGGGAATTGGTTCATCCTACCTCATGATACTACTCAAGAACATAACTTCAAAATTTCACCCATCTGCATGCATGGTGGGGAGGTATAATTCTAATGCAATAAAATCATAGGTATTGTAAAGAAACATGATCAATGACTTGCCTTGCTGACGATCTTCGTAAGCTAGGGACTCGTGGTAGCAAGCTTCGCACTCCGGAAATTCTACCGAGGCAAACAACAATCATAATAAGCATATAGCATATGATCACTTAACATAATAGCATGCTAACATAACACACCAAACAAACGAATCAAAACCCAAAGGAAAACTCGAAGAAATCCAACTCAATGTTTTCCTACTTCAAGCAACAACTAAAAATAGTTTTACATATAAAAATTCTTCTTAACAGAGCCTAAGCATGGGTTTATGCTACCTAACTGAAAAGAATTCATCAAGCAACTAGGAGCAAAAAGAATCACCTTAAAACCTATTGTAAAACTCCTATTAGGCCTAAAGCAAATTCTAGTAGGAAAAATAAAATAAAAGTTTTATTTATTATAAATAAAAGTTCATGCTCTAAAGTTATAGAAACTAATCAATAATAATCTATCTCTCATGAAAAATAAATTTATTTGTTAATTAAAACAATAGGAAAACAGTAGCTAGTTAAATAAATAGGAATAACATGATTCTGATTAAAACTAATTTTTTTATTAATCCTAAAATGCCCAAATAAATTCCTACGGTTAGGCAATGTCAAAACAAAGTTGTGACAAAAAGAATCACTAAAAAATAATATTCCTAACTCATTTTATAGCAGAATTACTATTCTGTCTAAATCTAAAATAAAGCAATTTTAAATAATTTTAACATGGCTAATTATATTTTCTACAGAAACTATAAGAAATTTGCAAACCAACAAAAAAGAATCACTTAAAAATATTAAGTAGATTAAAAGATATGAATTTTTCAAATCTGAAACTATTCTGCTAAAACAGAAAACGAAAAATAAAGAAAAACGGGCTAATGGGCCTATATAACGCTTCGGCGTAATATAACTAAATCGGGCCCTAGGTTTAAACTGAGTCGGCCGGTTTAAAAAAAACCTAACTAACCGGTCTAAACCGTAACTAACCGGTTTATTTAAAATAACCTACCGCTTCGGGGGGAATCTAATCTAACGCGTTGGATTTAGATCCAGGCGCGGGTGCTCGGCGACTTCTAGAAGGTCGACGGCGACGGTGGCTCGGGCGGTGACGGCTCCGGCGACTCCGGTGGTCGGGGACGTCGGCGGAGAGGTCTGGCGGGTGCGGACGGGCGAGGGGGTCCGGTTGGTGGAGTTGGGCGAGGTCGAGGGTGGCCGGGGCGGTCGGGGCGAGGCTAATGGTGGCGACGGCGTGCTCGGGCTCGGGCGAGGTATTGCGGAGGAGGAGAGCGTCGGGTGAGGCGAGGGGGCACGGGTCGGGGGTATAAATAGGGGGACGACTTGGAGGAGGGAAAGATCCGCGAGGGATCGGGAGGATCCGGGATCTCGGGATCTCCGTGAACGGCGGCGTGGGTTTGCGTGGGCGAGGAAGAAGGGGGTGGGGTCCGCTGTCGGGAGAGAGGGGAGCGCGTCGGTCAGGCGACCAATGCGGAGGTTTTCGGGCGAGGGGTCGGTCGGGCTCATTTCATTGGCTGGGCCGGGCCGGTCGGGTGGCGCTGGTGGGCCTCGGCTAGCTGGCCGGGCAGGGCTGGCTGGTGGCGCCCGGGCTTTTCTCCTTTTCATTTTTTTTTTTTTGAAATAAAAGAGAGAAAATATATAAAATATAAATATTTTATATAGGACATGTATATATCAAAATGATGGGGGAATATTCCTATCATTTGAACATTTTCAAGGGCAAAATCAAACTTTATAAAAAAATCATTTTTCTAAAATTCCAAATAAAACTCAAATTTGAATTCAAACTTTTTGGCAATGTTTTTCCTCTGATATTTTTGGAGTGTCATGTTTACTCCTCTCATACTTTCTCTCAAGTATTTATCAGGCATAGTTTTGAAATCATTTCCACTGCCAAAATTTGAATTCCCATTTCAACAACTCCAAAACTTCTGAAACTTCAAATGCCACTCAAATTCAAACAGAATGCATAGATGCTTAGCTATAGTTGTAAAACATTCCAAATAGGAAATTTGGGATGTTACAAGCACGCTCTTGTATCATCAGTGCCAGAGTGTCAAATGAGGAATCAAGCGATCTCAGCAATTTCTTCACCACCTCATGGTCGGTGATGTCAGTGGCACCAAGCGCTTGAAGCTCATTTGAGATGTCAGTGAGGCGATCGAAGGTTTGTTGAACATTTTCGTTGTCGAGTCTTTTGAAGCGGTTGAAGAGATTGCGAAGAACATCAACTCGAGAGTCACCCTAAGTTGAGACTCCTTCATTTACTTTGGACAGCCTGTCCCAGATGAGCTTAGCAGTTTCCAAAGCACTCACTCTTCCATATTGTCCTTTGCTCAAATGGCCACATATGATATTCTTCGCTTGAGAATAAAGTTGCTTGAATCTCTTCACATCGGCAGCATTCAGAGAAGGTGTGACAGAGGGAACACCATTTTCCACAACATACCAGAGATCATTGTCAATTGCCTCAAGATGCATTCGCATCTTGTTCTTCCAGTAGGGGTAGTCCGTCCCATCAAAGGTAGGACACCCAGCTGAGACCTTGATCATACTGCGGTCGACATAACTAAAACTCCGGTGGTTAAACCAAAATCACACGTAACAAGGGAGTACCTTGCTCGATACCAATTGAAAGTGTGTTATATCGACTAGAGGGGGTGAATAGGCGATTTTATGAATTCTTCAATGAGGAATTTGCGGTGAGGAAATTTCTAAGTGAAGAACTACTTGCAATGGAATAAGTACTCGAAGTAAGCATAAGAGAATGCAGGCATGGTCATCATGATGAAATGAAGACAATCAAAGAGTCTGAAAGCGTAAACCTTTGGATAGCACAAGATGAAGAAAAAGCAGATGAAGAAATTGAAGCGAGGAAATTGAGAAAGTCTTGATCAAAGTCTTCAAACACGGATATGAACAAACACTCAACACAAAGAATGAGGAAATGAAAGAGTTGAGGAAATAGAACCAGTTAGGTTGGTGAAGACAATGATTTGGTAGACCAGTTCAAGCTGCTGTCTCGGTTATGCGCCCTGTTGGAGCGGTGAGTATTTAAACTTGAGGACACACGATCCGGACACCCGATCGCTGAGCACGCAGCTCGGGACACCAAGTCCTCAAGTATTCTCCTTGAACTAAGGTCACAGACCTCTTCCAATCACTCGTGGTAAGTCTTGAGCGACTTCCAAACCTTCACAGACTTGGTCACTCGGCGATCCACAATTCCTCTTGGATGCTCTAGACCATGACGCCTAACCGTCTGGAAGAAGCACAGTCTTCAAGGTAACAAGCGTCGGATCCACGCAGGATCAATCTCTTCAGTGATGCTCAATCATTTTGGGTTTGTAGGGGTTTGGTTTTTGGGTTTTTCCTCACTCGATGATTTTCGCTCAAAGTCCTCAAAGGATGGGTTGCTCTCAAATGACAAGTGTCAAGATCTCTGGAGCAGCCAACCAGCTAGTGGTTGTAGGGGCGGCTATTTATAGCCTAGGAGCAGCCCGACATGATAAGACATAAATGCCCTTCAATGATATGACCGTTGGTGGATAAGATATTTTGGGACAGGTGGCCAAGAAGATCAAGAACGGTCGGAAATTTGACTTTCAAATTCCTCGGGGCTATCATGTTCCTCATCGTAGGCAATCCGACTTTGGCGAATTCCTAACTTCTCGGTCAAAACAAATTCCTCGTGACCGGAAGAACTTCGTCTCATCCTTTCAAGAAATTGAGTGAATCTGTATGAGATTTCAAAGGCTTCACTCGAAGGGATTGGTAGGTGTAGGATTTTGAGTTGAGCATCACATGGAAATTTTTCCTTAGTATTTCCTCGACCCCTTTAACGAGACGGTGTTTCCTATGACTCAAGAAAGAGAAAGCGAAACTACGAAAACAAAAGTCTTCACGCTTCATGTTCCTCAAATGAATACCAAGTCTTCAAGGTCACACCAATTTCTTCACTTTCAAAGTCTTCAGAATATCAAAGTCTTCAGTCGAAGAACTTCATTTTTAGGGGTCGACTTTCTCTGTAAATATCAAACTCCTCAAAGACTTATAGACCTGTGTACACTCATAAACACATTAGTCCCTTAACCTATAAGTCTTCAATACACCAAAATCTCTAAGGGGCACTAGATGCACTTATAGGTGCGATCTATGATGTCTCTTACTGATTTACCGCTATCGTTTTGGGGTTATGCTTTAGAGACGGTTGCATTCACGTTAAATAGGACACCATCAAAATCCGTTGAGACGACGCCTTATGAAATGTGGTTTGGCAAGAAACCAAAGTTGTCGTTTCTTAAAGTTTGGGGCTGCGATGCTTATGTGAAAAAGCTTCAACCTGATAAGCTCCAACCCAAATCGGAGAAATGTGTCTTCATAGGATACCCAAAGGAAACTGTTGGGTACACCTTCTATCACATATCCGAAGGAAAAACATTTGTTGCTAAAAATGGATCCTTTCTAGAGAAGGAGTTTCTCTCGAAAGAAGTGAGTGGGAGGAAAGTAGAACTTGATGAGGTAACTTGTAACATCCCAAAATTCTAAATTTTGGAATGTTGTACTAAATAAATAATTCTGATTGTTTGTTTGATTGTTGAGTGATTGATTGTGTGAAATTGAGTGGAATTTGAAACTTTTTGAAAGTTAAAATGAGAGGGAATAAAAGGACTTTCCCAAACTTTCAATTTTGCTTTTATGATCTTGAATTCAAATTCTTTTCATCACAAACCCGGAGAGAGGATAACATGACTTCTTCCATTTAAATGAAAAAAGGGTGTTGAAAATATTTGAATTTCATTTGGAAATATTTTCTAATTCATAAACTTCAAGCAACTCAGTGATTTTCACGGCGAGGATAAAATGACTTCTTCAAAACATATGAAATATGAGTTGGGAGTTTCAAAGGTCAAATTCAAGTCCTTTTGGAATTATTTTTCAATTTGGAGTTATTTGGATTTTATTCAAATTATTTTCTCCAAAATAAAATACATGGAAAATAGGGTAACATGATTCCCTACATCGAGAAAATTGAGAGAAATTAATTTGAAGTCATTTTGGTATTTTAAAATGATTTTATTGGATTTTATTGGACCAGTAGCACTGTGTGAATTATTAAAATTTGTGTGGATTTTATTTGACATTAGAATAATATTCATCTTGTAGGAAATATTTTTCTGCAAATTTTGATATATTATATGCCTATATAAAAGTTTTAATTATTTTGTTTTTGTTTTAGTTCTGTGAAATTTTGTTAAAAAAAATATATGCAGCGCCTTGGGCCAAAGGCCCAAGCCGCCGACCAGCCACCGGCCAAGGCCAAGGCCAAGGCCATCACACGCACACACCTAGGGGGCCAGGGAGCCAAAGTTTCCTATTCTTTTACAAATCCTAGTAGGATTTGATCCCGTTTCGTTATTCCGTTTATTCTGATTTGTTTCTAGATCTTTTCCCTCTTTGTTTCCTAATCCTAGTCTATTTCTTGTCCCCTACCCCAAGCAAAGCCCTCCCCTCCCCAATATAAATACCCAAGCACCCCCCCCCCTCCTCCAACACATCAAACCAACACCTCTCCTCTCCTCTCCTCTCCTCTCCTCTCCGCAGCAGAAGAAGCAGCAGCACCACCGCCGCCAAGTGCCGCCGCCCCGCCTCGACCTCTCCTGAGGTTTATATGATCTCCTCTCCAACGCCCGTGATCTCCTTTCCTCTAGGAGCAACGCAACATCGGATCCGATCTTCTTCCCTAGCTCAACGACTACTCCGTGAGATCCACGAAATCCCGTAATTCATTTTTTTTCAGAAAATAGCAATCTTAGAAAATTCATATCTTTTAGAGTTTTAGTATTTTCAGTGATTCCAATTGCTATGTGTCACAAATTTGCTGAAGTTTCTGTTAGTTCAATTGTATTTCATATTTGAGCAGTTTAAATTTGTGTTTGTATGAATTTTCTCAAATCACTAGATTTGAGATATTTTGAGTTAGGAATATTATTTTCGACCGATTCTTTTTGCTCCTGGTCTCTAGGACATTTGTTTATCCAGTAGTATTTAGTATTTTATTTCTAGGTTAATTTAAATTAGGTTTTTAGCAAAACAGTACTGTTTTATTATTAGTTCTGTTTTAGCTTTTTCTTTATTGTTTTTATTAGTTTTAAATTATTTCTTTTTGTCACTTTTGACAAAATTAGTTGTGTTTCTGTTAGACAACAGGAGAAAATTTATTTTATTTTAAAAATTTATTTTCCTTAGTTTTGTATGAAACCTTCTATAGGTCATAGTTAGAGTTTTATAAAAGCTTTTTATTTGTTTCTTTTGCAAATAAAATTTTATGGAAAAAAATACTTTCTGTTAAATTAGTTACTTTACATTTTATTTTCTGTTAATTTATTAGTTTAGTATTTTAATTGTTGTTAAGTTTTTACTTACGGCAAAACTATATTAGATGTTTGTAGCAAAGTCATAGATCTTCGTTAGTAGTTTTTCTTTGTAGTTTTATTTGAAGTTTCTTTTGATTTTGTTTGAGTTTTATTATCGATTTTCCTTGCTGTTTTGATTGTTATTTCGAGTGCTAAAATTGTTTGCTAGGATGTTTGCTTATGTGAATGCTATGTTTGACTATATAGATTTTCAACGGAGTGACGATTAGTTCTACCAAGTCATTTTCTGACAGCGTTATTATCTTCATCAAGTAATACCAGGCAAGTTCACTTTGACCATGTTTTTCATACCTATGTGTTTTATTGCATCTAGTGTCATCTTCGCAACAATCCCTCCAGTAGTGATATTGAATCCTTGTAGTTGAGTAGTATGCATGAGGTACGAACCCATCACCCTGTTACCAAGCCCGGGCGTTATTTATTTTAATGCTATGCTATAGTAGACGGGGTTGGTATGAGTGCTCGGAGTGGTGTGAGAATGGAGGATCTCGTCAATGGCGACAACTCCATGATGGAATCTGCAAGGACTGCATCTTCAAGGCCTCAAGACTTCAAGACTCGAGACAAGAATTCAATACACACTCTTGGGTGAAGGACGGTTGACGGGCACCTGGAGAAACCAGTGGTTGGCGGGATGCATGGAGAAGCGCCATGACATCTTGCGGAAAGCTTCACCAGACTCAAAGAGATGGAAGAATACTTCATGCCGGAAGCTTACCTGTGCAACCGCAAGTCACTATGGGCTCTGGCTTGGTTGACCTTAGTTGTGACTCTGGCTGGGGCGGTGCTAGCAGATGTAGAACTACGGTAGGATTGGATGAGCACGGACGGTGGTCGGAGGAACTCTTGGAAGACCATGTTTGGTCATCTTGTTCTCAAACACCACGAAGTGCGAGAACGTAAAGAGAGGATCGAATCTTGCGGGTAAAGTGTACAAACCTCTGCAGAGGGTTAAAACCTAATCGATTAGCCGTGTCCCTGTTACGGACAATTTGAGCATCTGGACTTGGATCTATCTCGGAACTCTCAACACGGATTGATAACTTAATTGTGGGCAACTTATGATGATTTTGGGCTATGAGACATCGGTTGGCGGAACCATGTCATGATAGAAAACTCCATAGTACAGATTTCATTTATTCCTTTGATGTAAGGAAAATAAATCAGCTTTTACATAAAAAAATTCAGATCTGAGCCACAAAGCCATACTGCATATAGTATAGTTTATCATCTGTTTTCTCTTATTGTGATCTTGCGGTACATTCAATGTCTTGACCTACACGGCTGCAACGTATCATGTTGCGAGATATTTTCCTCGACGAGTAAGAGTTACGATCAGGGTTACGGTCTACACTCAACCTGCCGATGGCGTTGATGGGACTCCACACCGACTATTTGTTTCATTGTGACTTATGAGGTATATATCAGTTTTACGTTAATTATACATGTGATTGCACTTTGATATATACATTGATGTTGTGTGTGCCAAGATCTTGATCCGAGGATGGCACAAACAACACGAGGCTTGACCGTCTGAGGTCGGGTCGCTACATAACTGTACCTGCTCCCTTATTGGAAAGTAGTTCATCACAGAAATCGGTTCCTGTGACACCTACACCAATTAGTGAGGAAGCTAATGATGTTGATCATGAAACTTCAGATCAAATTACTACCGAACCTCGTAGGTCAACCAGAGTAAGATCCGCACCAGAGTGGTACGGTAATCCTGTTCTGGAAGTCATGTTACTTGACCATGGCGAACCTACGAACTATGAAGAAGTGATGGTGAGCCCAGATTCCGCAAAATGGCTTGAGGCCATGAAATCTGAGATGTGATCCATGTATGAGAACAAAGTGTGGACTTTGGTTGACTTGCCCGATGATCGCAAGCCATAGAGAATAAATGGATCTTCAAGAAGAAGACTGACGTTGACGGTAATGTTACTGTTTACAAAGCTCGACTTGTTGCCAAAGGTTTTCGACAAGTTCAAGTGGTTGACTATGATGAGACTTTCTCACCCGTAGCGATGCTTAAGTCTGTCCGAATCATGTTAGCAATTGCTGCATTTTACGATTATGAAATTTGGCAAATGGATGTCAAAACTGCATTCCTGAATGGATTTCTGGAAGAAGAGTTGTATATGATGCAACCAAAAGGTTTCATCGATCCAAAGGGAACTAACAAAGTGTGAAAGCTCCAGCGATCCATTTATGGACTGGTGCAAGCCTCTCGGAGTTGGAATAAGCGTTTTGATAGTGTGATCAAAGCATATGGTTTTATCTGAGACTTTTGGAGAAGCTGTATTTACAAGAAAGTGAGTGGGAGCTCTGTAGCATTTCTAATATTATATGTGGATGACATATTGTTGATTGGAAATGATATAGAATTTCTGGATAGCATAAAAGGATACTTGAATAAGAGTTTTTCAATGAAAGACCTCAGTGAAGATGCTTACATATTGGGCATCAAGATCTATAGAGATAGATCAAGACGCTTAATTGTACTTTCACAAAGCACATACCTTGACAATGTTTTGAAAATGTTCAAAATCAATCAAGCAAATAAAGGGTTCTTGCCTGTGTTACAAGGTGTGAAGTTGAGTCAGACTCAATGCCCGACCACTGCAGAAGATAGAGAGAAAATGAAAAGTGTTCCCTATGCTTCAGCCATAGGCTCTGTCATGTATGCAATGTTATGTACCAGACCTGATGTGTGCCTTGCTATTACCTTAGCAGGGAGGTACCAAAGTAATCCAGGAGTGGATCACTTGACAGCGGTCAAGAACATCCTGAAATACCTGAAAAGGACTAAGGATATGTTTCTTGTTTATGGAGGTGACAAAGAACTCGTCGTAAATGGTTACGTCGATGCAAGCTTTGACAATGATCCGAACGATTCTAAATCGCAAACCGGATACGTGTTTATATTGAACGGTGGAGCTGTCAGTTGGTGCAGTTCTAAACAAAGCATCGTGGCGGGATCTACGTGTGAAGCGGAGTACATAGCTACTTCAGAAGCAGCAAATGAAGGAGTCTGGATGAAGGAGTTCATATCTGATCTAGGTGTCATACCTAGTGCATCTGATCCAATGAAAATATTTTGTGACAATACTGGTGCAATTGCCTTGGCAAAGGAATCCAGATTTCACAAGAGAACCAAGCACATCAAGAGACACTTCAATTCCATCTGGGATCAAGTCCATGTGGGAGACATAGAGATTTGCAAGATACATACAAATCTGAATGTTGCACCCGTTGACTAAGCCTCTTCCACGAGCAAAACATGACCAGTACCAAGACTCCATGGGTGTTAGAATCATTACTGTGTAATCTAGATTATTAACTCTAGTGCAAGTGGGAGACTGAAGGAAATATGCCCTAGAGGCAATAATAAAGTTATTATTTATTTCCTCATATCATGATAAATGTTTATTATTCATGCTAGAATTGTATACCGGAAACATAATACATGTGTGAATACATAGACAAACAGAGTGTGACTAGTATGCCTCTACTTGACTAGCTCGTTGATCAAAGATGGTTATGTTTCCTAACCATAGACATGAGTTGTCATTTGATAAACGGGATGACATCATTAGAAGAATGATGTGATTGACTTGACCCATTCCGTTAGCTTAGCACTTGATCGTTTAGTTTACTTCTATTGCTTTCTCCATGACTTCAAGATGTTCCTATGACTATGAGATTATGCAACTCCTGAATACCGGAGGAACACTTTGTGTGGTACCAAACATCACAACGTAACTGGGTGATTATAAAGGTGCTCTACAGGTGTCTCCGATGGTACTTGTTGAGTTGGCATAGATCGAGATTAGGATTTGTCACTCCGATTCTCGGAGAGGTATCTCTGGGCCCTCTCGGTAATGCATGATAACCCACAAGTATAGGGGATCAATTGTAGCCTCTTTCGATAAGTAAGAGTGTCGAACCCAACGAGGAGCTAAAGGTAGAACAAATATTCCCTCAAGTTCTATCGACCACCGATACAACTCTACGCGCACTTGACGTTCGCTTTACCGGAAACAAGTATGAAACTGGAAGTACTTTGTAGGTTTTTTTGGATAGGATTGCTAGAAAGTAAAGAGAGAGTAAATAAGAGCTAGGGGCTGTTTAGATGAAGACACAACTAAATTAGTTTTAGTAGAGAGCTTTTTGTTACGAGAAAGTTATTTGTCCCTAGGCAATCAGTAACTAGACCGTTAATCATTATTGCAATTTTATTTGAGGGAGAGGCATAAGCTAACATACTTTCTCTACTTGGATCATATGCACTTATTATTGGAACTCTAGCAAGCATCCGCAACTACTAAAGATCATTAAGGTAAAACCCAACCATAGCATTAAAGTATCAAGTCCCCTTTATCCCATACGCAAACAACCTACTTACTCGGGTCTGTGCTTCTGTCACTCATACCACCCACCATAAGCAAATCATGAACATATTGCAAACCCTACATCGGGAATCACTCACGCTTGCGCGACACGGAGAGCACCATAGGACAGCACCAATAATAAAACATGCAACTCAAACCAATCTTGATCATCTAATAGCCCATAGGACAAAACGGATCTACTCAAACATCATAGGATAGCCATACATCATTGGGAAATAATATATAGCGTTGAGCACCATGTTTAAGTAGAGGTACAGCGGGTAAGAGAGAGGTCACACCGCTGCATAGAGGGGGGGAAGAGTTGGTGATGATGGCGGTGAAGTTGTTGGTGAAGATTGTGGTGATGATGATGGCCACGGCAGCGTTCCGGCACCACCGGAAGAGAAGGAGAGAGGGGGACCCTTCGTCTTCTTCTTCCTTGACCTCCTCCCTAGATGGGAGAAGGGTTTCCCCTCTGGTCCTTGGCCTCCATGGCGTGGGAGAGGCGAGAGCCCCTCCGAGATTGGATCTATCTCTCTGTTTCTCTTTGTTTATGCGCTCCGTCTGCTGCCCTTTCACCGTTTCGTATATATATGGAGATCCTTAACTCCAATTGGACTGAAACCTTCGCCGTGATTTTTTACCAAAAATTAGCTTTCTTGCGGCCTAAGAAGGGCATCAACCACCTTACGGGTGGCCCACAAGGGCCAGGGGCGCGCCCCCCTGCCTCATGGCCACCTAGGGCACCGTCTCGTGTGGATTTTTCTTCCGGAATTTTCCAAATATTCCAAAAATAAGCTCCGTCCGTTTTTATCCCGTTTGATATGGATATTCTGCGAAATATAAAACATGCAACAAGCAGAACGGCACTTGAGCCTTTGGATCAATATGTTAGTCCCAAAAATAGTATAAAAAGTTGCCAAAAGTATATGAAAGTTGTAGAATATTGGCATGGAACAATAAAAAAATATAGATATGATGGAGACGTATCTGCATCCCCAAGCTTAATTCATGCTCGTCCTCGAGTAGGTAAATGATAAAAAGATAATTTTTTATGTGGATTGTTACCTAGCATAATCTTGATCATGTATCTAATCATGGCATGAATATTAAGATATGAGTGATTCAAAGCAATAGTCTATCCTTTGACATAAAAACAATAATACTTCAAGCCTACTAATAAAGCAATCATGTCTTTTCAAAATAACATGGCCAAAGAAAGTTATCCCTACAAAATCATATAGTCTGGCTATGCTCCATCTTCACCACACAAAATATTCAAATCATGCACAACCCCGATGGCAAGCCAAGCAATTGTTTCATACTTTTGACGTTCTCAAACCTTTTCAACTTTCACGCAATACATGAGCATGAGCCATGGACATAGCACTATAGGTGGAATTGAATATGATGGTGGGGGTTATGTGGAGAAGACAAAAAAGGAGAAAGTCTCACATCAACTAGGCATATCAACGGGCTATGGAGATGCCCATTAATAGATATCAATGTGAGTGAGTAGGGATTGCCATGCAACGGATGCACTAAGAGCTATAAGTGTATGAAAGCTCAAACTGGAAACTAAGTGGGTGTGCATCCAATTTGCTTGCTCATGAAGACCTCGGGCGTTTGAGGAAGCCCATCATCAGAATATACAAGCCAAGTTCTATAATGAAAATTCCCACTAGTATATGAAAGTGATAACTCAAGAGACTCTCTATATGAAAAACATGGTGCTACTCTGAAGCACAAGTGTGGTAAAAGGATAGTAACATTGCCCCTTCTCTCTTTTTCTCTCATTTTTTTATTTTTGTATTTTTTTATTTTTTTATTTTTTTTGGTGGGCTTCTTTGGCCTCCTTTTCTTTACTTGGGCTTCTTTGGCCTCTTTTATTTTTCATAAAGTCTGGAGTCTCATCCCGACTTGTGGGGGAATCATAGTCTCCATCATCCTTTCCTCACTGGGGCAATGCTCTAATAATGATAATCATCACACTTTTATTTACTTACAACTCAATATTACAACTCGATATCTAGAACAAAGATATGACTCTATAAGAATGCCTCCGGTGGTGTGCCGGGATGTGCAATGATCTAGCGTAGCAATGACATAAAAAAATGGACAAGCCATGAAAACAGCATGCTAGCTATCTTATGATCATGTAGAGCAATATGACAATAAATGCTCAAGTCATGTATATGATGATGATGGAAGTTGCATGGCAATATATCTCGGAATGGCTATGGAAATGCCATTATAGGTAGGTATGGTGGCTGTTTTGGGGAAGATATAAGGAGGTTTATGTGTGACAGAGCGTATCGTGTCACGGGGTTTGGATGCACCGGCGAAGTTTGCACCAACTCTCGAGGTGAGAAAGGGAAATGCTCGGTACCGAAGAGGCTAGCAATGATGGAAGGATGAGAGTGCGTATAATCCATGGACTCAACATTAGTCATAAAGAACTCACATACTTATTGCAAAAATCTATTAGTTATCGAAACAAAGTACTACGTGCATGCTCCTAGGGGTATAGATTGGTAGGAAAAGACCATCGCTCGTCCCCGACCGCCACTCATAAGGAAGACAATCAATAAATAAATCATGCTCCGACTTCATCACATAACGGTTCACCATACGTGCATGCTACGGGAATCACAAACTTCAACACAAGTATTTCTACAATCCACAACTACCCACTAGCATGACTCTAATATCACCGTCTTTATATCGCAAAACTATTGCAAGGAATCAAACATATCATATTCAGTGATCTACAAGTTTTATGTAGGATTTTATGACTAACCATGTGAATGACCAATTCCTGTCATCTCTCTAAATAGATATAAGTGAAGCAAGAGAGTTTAATTCTTTCTACAAAATATATGCCCATGCTCTAACAAATATAAGTGAAGCAAAAAAGCATTCTACAAATGGCGGTTTTCTATGTAAAGAGAAACACGCAATCCAAACTTCAAATGATATAAGTGAAGCACATGAAGCATTCTATAAAGTCATACTCAAAAGATATAAGTAAAGTGCATAGAGCATTCTATAAATAAACCAAGGACTATCTCATACCAGCATGGTGCGTAAAATAAAAATGAAAACTAAATGCAAAAGACGCTCCAAGATCTGCACATATCACATGAATGAAACGAATCCGAAAACATACTGATACTTGTTGAAGAAAGAGGGGATGCCTTCCGGGGCATCCCCAAGCTTAGACGCTTGAGTCTCATTGAATATTTACTTGGGGTGCCTTGGGCATCCCCAAGCTTGAGCTCTTGCCTCTCTTCCTTCTTCTCATACCGAGACCTTCTCGATCATTGAACACTTAATCCACACAAAACTTCAACAGAAAACTCGGTAAGATCCGTTAGTACAATAAAGCAAATCACTACTCTAAGTACTATTGCAAACCAATTCATATTTTGTTTTTGCATTGTGTCTACTGTAATATAACTTTTTCATGGCTTAATCCACTAATATAAATCGATATTTTCATCAAAACAAGCAAACTATGCACCAAAAACAGAATCTGTCTAAAACAGAACAGTCTGTAATAATCTGAACATTCATCATACTTCTGATACTTTAAAATTCTTCCAAAATTAGGAAAAATAATAATTTGTAAAGAAAGACAGTGCAAAAAGAATCAGAACCATTTGATGTTCCAGTAAAAAATTAAAAATCACGCACTACAGCCAAAGTTTCATCTGCCTTTGTACAAACCAACAAGTATTGTAAACATCCTAAAGGCAAACCTTGGCACATTATTTTTATAATACAATGGAATTGTACAAGGGGATAATTATTTTTGTTCAAAATTTTCTGTAATCAAGATTCACAAAGTTTCCGTGAGCATGAACAAAGTTCAAGGAGCTCTCCCACTTCAACAATGCTTGTCTTTCTCACTTTCACTTTCCTTTTTGAAAAAGTTTTGGGTTCCCCTCTTTATTTTTGTTGTTTTTAAACTATATGAAAGCACTCAACAGAAATAAATGACTCTCTAAAACTTCCGGGTTGTCTCCCTGGCAGCGCTTTCTTTAAAGCCATTAAGCTAGGCATATAGTGCTCAAGTAATGGATCCACCCGGATCCCAAGGTATATCAAAGCCAATTTTAATTAACAATGATTTGAGAGTTAGTAGTGAGCACAAGGCAACATATATCATGCAACAACGAAGTCTAACTCTCTTCCTATGCATCGGCATGTCATAAACGAACAATTCATGCACACAAAGTAAAGGCCAATGCATAATATAAACAATTTCTTGCAATTTTATCGTGTTGGAGACATAGAGAGGTGGAGATATAGTTCCTCTCTCATAATAATTGCAAGTAGGAGCAGCAAGCACATGCATATTATACTCAACAAAATCATCATGTGCAACGGTAAAAGGCAACCCATCAATATAATCCTTAATAAGGGTAAACTTCTCCGATATAGTGTAGTTGGGAGAATTCAAAAAGATAATAGGACTATCATGCGTGGGTGCAATAGCGACAATTTCATGTTTAACATAAGGAACTATAGCAAGTTCATCTCCATAAGCATAATTCATATTGGCATCTTGGCCACAAGCATAGGAAGCATAATCAAAAAGGGATATTTCAAGAGAATCAACAGGATCATAACAATCATCATAGCGATCATCCTTCGGTAAGCACGAAGGGGAATTAAACAATGTATTAGTTGAAGAGTTACGCTCATTAGAAGGTGGGCACGGGTAGCTAATCCGCTCTTCCTCCTTTTGTTCTTCACTCTCCACCTCGTGTTTTTCATCCAATGAGCTCACAGTTTCATCAATTTCTTCTTCCATAGATTCCTGCAAAATATTAGTCTCTTCTTGGACAGGGGAGACTTTCTCAATAAGTGCATTAATATCGGAATTGTATTCATAATTTTTGTAGCAATATTTGAGGATAGCTAAATTTTCAGGTCTATAAACAGCATCATCAAAATCTTCAAACTCTTTAACCATAGATTCAATTTCATAAGCACCCATAAAAGCAACAAATTCTTCTATTTGTTCCACATCATAGTAATCATATATACCATTAGCATAAGAAGCTAAGGTTTTATTATCATTAAATTTGCATGAAAAGCGAAGGTGTGGAGCCTTCATCCTAGAGCAACAAGTATAATCATAACTCAAGCATACTTGCCGAGCATACCACTTCAATATATAAATTTGATCCCATAATAGTTTCCCTTTTGTGTCAAGCGATAATCCCTAAAGTATTCACGTTGATCCAACATTACTCCCATTACCAAATTGAATGGGGTTTTCTCAGGATTATCAAAGTAGTACATAATATCTGTCACATAACGAGCATCGAGGGTTTTAGGAGGTTCCCCATCTCCATGAGCAGCAAGTACACCGAATTTTTTTTTGGTATTTCGTGTTCCATATCCATAAATCAAGATAGAGAACAACTAAGAACAGCAAATAAAAATTACTTAGTGATAAAGCAAACAAGTGCACACGAGAATATTCACCCCACGCTATTGCTCCCCGGCAACGGCGCCAGAAAAAGGTCTTGATAACCCACAAGTATAGGGGATCAATTGTAGCCTCTTTCGATAAGTAAGAGTGTCGAACCCAATGAGGAGCTAAAGGTAGAACAAATATTCCCTCAAGTTCTATCGACCACTGATACTGTCGGATTTCGGGTTCCGGCAGACCCTTAAGGTTCGAACTCTGGGGTGCGCACGGAGATCCAACCCTCCACCGCCTCGTACCTCGCTGAATCGCAGGGACCTAAACTACTAGCAAGAACAATACAAGAGACGCAAGATTTATACTGGTTCAGGCCACCATCGTGGTGTAATACCCTACTCCAGTGTGTGGTGTGCGGATTGCCTCTGGGGCTGATGAAGAACAGTACAGGGAAGAACAGCCTTGCGAGGGTCTATTCTTGGTGGGTGTGACGAACTGCTAAGTGATATCCCGTCGCTCTAGCTTGAGGATCGGGTCTCTATCTCTCTCTCTCTCTGGATTCCGAATGGCGGATCCTTCCTCCCCTTTTCCTATTGTGGCTAGTCCTACTTATATAGACGAAGGCCTCGGGCCTCTTCCCAAATATTGAGCGGGAAGGGCGCCAACAATTGGCCATTTTGAAGGGGAACAGCGGGTACACTTATCCTGACTAAAGTTAGTCCTCGCCTGCCAAAGGCTCTGGTGATGACGCCTTCTTGGGCTCCACGATGACTGCATTCCAGCCGTTGGGGCTGGTCTTGGTCTTGTTGCACCGAAACGGGTGCCTTTGCTTGATGCTCTCGCCTGCGCTTGCTCCCTTTGCACCAAAGAGGAAAGGAGGACGATCTGGGTGGCGCCCGATGGCGCCCTTGGTCGTCATGGCTTACGCCACGGGCACCTCGCGAGGTACCCGCCTTGAACTCTCCGCCTCCTCGTGAGCCACCGACGAGGCCGCTCGAGGAAGCTCTTGGTCGTCCGCCCCATGAGGCTTGCCCCTCGCGAGGGTCTTGAGCTTGTGTTGATGAAGATGGGCCGTCTGGGCCTCCTTTGAGCCACGCCCGCAGCGCAGCGAGCAAGTCTGGGACCCCTGTTCCTGCACGCCGACAACAGCCCAGGCCCACGGGCGCCGAACTTGGCGTCTGAGAGGCGAAAGGGCAAGTGCGAAGCGTCGCGGGCCCTAACAGCCTGCGGCCTCGGGCGACGCGTGGCGGTTGATTGGACGTGGGCGGCATTGTTCCCCTACGCCTCCTTATTTCATGCCTTGCTAGGCGGACACGCTGTTGTACACATCCGTTCTCCTCTCTGCTGCTTGTGCGCTCCAGTCCTTCCCTCTCTCGAACTCCAGCTTCCCTTTCCAATCCAATCTCAAATCTCCCCTTCCCCCTTTCGATCACCATGGCTCCGACGAAGAAGGGGAAAGGGAAGAAACCTGCGCCTTCGCCTCGCTCGCGTCCGCCGGCGGCCTCTGCTGTCGACCCGTCGATCATACTCAATCTGGAGGGCTTGGGCAAGGTCAGTTCGGCTCTGGCCACCTCCTTCAACGAATGCGGGAGGACGACGACCTGGCCCGCGTCCCACTTTGCCATCAACAGGATAGTCACCGAGGTCTGATATTTCGGCCGACGCCTGTATGGACTGGTTCCCCTTCTCTCGATTTCTTCAATGTCGTGCTTTCCCATTATCGATCCACATGATGCATGGGTCCCGAGTCCATTACTCTCCTCTCGGTCTTCGCTTCGTTTGTGAGGCAATGATGGGCATCCTTCCTCGGTTGCCTTGCTGCGCCACTTCTTTCTCTGCGCTTTGTCGACCCCACTCAATGCTCGGCGTGTGTGAGCTTCGCCGCTACCGAGACAATGACCTCAGAGATTGACTTCAGCCTGCCTCCGCCCACGGCTGAGTTCCGTGAGAGGTGGCTGTACGTGGATGTGGGGGTGCCCAGCCCCCTGCTATCTGAGTCGACTTCGCGTGCTGTCCCCAATTCAGGCTGGGGCCAGGAGACGCTTTCGAGCCCTCGGCTCGTCTTTGTCTGGCACTGCTTCGCGTTCCTGAGGTCGCTTGCTGTGACGGTGCCCAAGGTGGTGAAGGAGTTCCTGATGCGCCGCATTGCTCCTCTCCAACGCCATTCCCACCGGATGTGGGCCTTCAGCGGGCCTGGCGACTGTATGAGGCTCCAGGAAGAAGACCTAACGCCTGAAGCACTAAGGAAGATGCTCCTGGTCCTGACTGGCGACCCTAACCCCGGTGGCATCCGGCGTGAAGGGGCCTTGCTATACCTCTGCCGGAACAGGGGTGATTTGGTGAACCAGATGCCTATCTTCGACGAATGGGGGTTGCACCCCGCTGGTCTCCAGGGGCCTCGCGAGAACCCAGTGGTGGTGACAGCCTTTCCAGTCAGCCAAGGCGGCTCCTCCTCAAGTGGCGGAGCAGGAGGCACGAGCCGCCAGAGGTCAAGGACCCCGCCGGGTGACAGCGCTGGCGATGCTCGTGAAGGGCAGCTCGAGGCTCATGCCGCTGGCTGAGGGTGGCGGGCAGCCGCCCTGCAGCGCCTTGCGGGCTGGAGCCCCGAGACCCCGCTGCTTCTCTTGGTGAGGCGACTAGCGGCAAGCGTCAGTGGACGCCAGACGCAAGCCGCCTTGATGCTTCTCCTCGCCGCAGCTGATCCCTCGCGCCAAATCTTGGGTCGTTTCGCGTGAACTTCGAGGCCCTCCGGAAGAGAAGAGAGGCCCCAGGCGATGATTACCCTTGTCGCTTCTTTGAGCGTAGGAAGTGCTTCGCCACCGATGAGTAAGCATTCTCCTTCTCCAGCTCCCGATTCTTCTCTGCTCAGTCTTGATCCTTGCCCTGCAGGCCCCTTCCTGCCGAGCTCACGAAGACGGGTGAGGAGCCGTCCCCCTCTGCTTCGTCCCCTCCCCAGCCCTCGAGTGCTCCAAGCAGTGGAGCTCTCGTGGTGAGGGCGATTGGGGAGGTGAGCCGTCCCGAGGCGCGTCGTGGCCCCGCGCGCCTCGCGAGCCTTCCCGAGGCATAGCTAGCCTGCCGTGGGCTTCTCGCCTGGTCGTGGACGGCGATTGGCTGAGGCGCTTCCTGCGCCCCTCGTCTAGGGATGGGCTGGCTCCAGGCCGGGCTTCTGGCGCGGCGCGCCCGGCCGTCGCGAGGGTGCCAGCCCCCAGCCCCCTTCCCGGAGGGGGAGTGTTTATCCGCGGCTCCCGGCGCCCGTCTGGGGCGGTTGATGGTGGAGGAGGGCGTCTTGGCCTGGGAGCGTCGCGCCTTCATGAGGATTTCTTCGAAGGGCGGCCGACGTGGTGAGCCTTCTTGGTGAAGAGCTTGCTGACGAAGATGCGCGCCTTGAGACCGAGGGCCTGCGCTTTGCAGCAGAGAGGCGCGAGCTGGAGGGCGCCGCCCGCTCGCGTCGCCAGCCATGAGCTTGATGATGAAGAGGCCAAGGCGTCGTTGGCAGCCTCTCGGGAGGCCTGTTCTCGGCCGCCGAGGAGGCCGGGCAGCTAACGCAGCAGCGAGGCGGCGGAGGAGCGGGCACGGGAAGCCCTGGCCCGGTGCCACTCGTTGGAGGAGCAAGCGGAGCTGCGCGAGGCAGCCCTTGCGTCGATGAAGGTGGCCTCTGGCGACTCGGAGGAGCTCCAGAAGCGTGAAGAGGCGCTGACGCTTGAAGCTGCCGAATGCGCGCGCGAGTACGAGTGCTTGGAGACGAGGTAGCGCTTGGCAACGCGGGCAGAGGATAAGGTTGCAGCATGGGAAGCCCGCGTCATGGAGGAGGTCGGACGCCGAGTGGCGGCGGCGCGTTCGAACCTCGAGCGCGAGTTTGAGGACCGGTTGGGGTTGATCAAGGCCGAGGCTGAGGGCAGGACTGCTGCCTTGAGGGCCAAACTGGAGGAGGCGACGCGGCGGGCCGATGCTCTTCGGGCCGCCCTCGAGGTGGCGCAGAGGGAGTCCACCACCTCTCAGGCCGAGGCGCTCCTTCTTCGCCAGCGGGTGGAGGAGGCCGAGGCTGTTGCGCGCCAGAATGCGGACGAGATGCGTCAGCGGCGAATCTTGGAGCATGAGCACCGTCCCATGCTCGCCACGCTCCGAGAAAGAGCTAACGTAGCCTTGGATAATATCTGCGAGGCGGCAGTAGGCCAGCCGCACGCGGTTAACTACGCCGGCAACCTTCAGTTCTTCACCGACGTGGTGGCGCGGCTGGAGGCGCGGTCGGTCAGGGCCGACAGGTTGGTGGAGGATAGGAGCCGCGCGCTGCTCGGGCGCGCCTTCTCTCGTGTCTTCAGCCATCTCCGAGACATGGACCCCCACTTCGATTTCGACGCAGCCATCGCCCAGATTCCCCAGCCGTCCGGGCGACTGGCGACTTGGGTGGAAGACAATGTGGATGCCCTTGTCCGACCTTCGCTTGACGACGACGGCGGCGTGGTCGTGGCCGCCGGCGATGGCGGCGTGGTGAACGGCCCAGACGCCGCCGACGATCACGCAGACAGCGACGGCGAGGCCAGCGACGCCAGCAACGGCTCGGGAGGTGCTCCTGAGGATGCATTGGGGGATTTGTCTGACTGATCATGTATTGCCCTTGTTTCATTACCCTGCATGAATAGAACTCAGGTTTTGGCCTGATGGAGGTGAGACCATTTTGGGAGGGGGAGCCCCTCATGTAAAGCTTGTGTTGTTCGTATTAGCAGGTGTTACATCGCCCATACACCCGCGTCAAGTGGTTGGCTAAGCGACGCGCTAGTTGGATGGTTTACCTTTGTTTCGTAGGAGCCCCGAGATAGCCTGTGGAAGGCCTGGGGCGATCTGAGCGCCTACTGATCGAATCCGTAGGACCTGCAGTAGAAACCCTCCGGAGAGGACGCGGCGGCGACAGGCTGGGCTGCGCGCAAGCTTGGCCTGGCCCGGCTCGCGAGGGGCTCGCGAGGGGAGGCAGCTGAGGCGGAGTTGTAACCGAAAACGCGAGAGATTTGCTCGAACGAGACTAAACACCCCTTCCCCGAATACGCGCAAATCTTCGAGCTCAAATTCAACTTAAATCCAGCAGGGGAAAACGACAGCCAGAGGGAAAACCAATGAAAGAAGAAAAAGGCCGCGTTCGGCACCTAGTCTAGTCTTGGGCGTCTTCTCACCACTGAGCTAAGTGCTGCTCATTGGGCGTGGGAGGGAGCCCGGGGCCGAGGCCGCACCCTGAGACTCGGGCGTGTACAGCCCCACTCATTATTACGTGAGAGTGTCACGGGGCGGCGAGCTTCACGGGCACTGGGCCTTCTTCACAGGTACCGGCCTTGCTTCATATCGCCAGACGAGGGCCCCGCCTTGCGCCACACTCTAGTGCCACCAACGACGACCGGAAACCAGGACGCCGCCCGGTGGGTAGAGCGGTTGCAGCGGTTCCCAAGCGACCACGGGTCCTCCGCCAGGCAGGCCCCGAGGCACCTCCCAAGCAGAGAGGCCTACCTCCGAGAACGCCTTGCTCCAACGCCGTGGTGGTGATGTCGGATCTCTGCCTCTCCGGCAGCCCCTGCGCCCCCTCCCGAGGGGTAGGAGGCTGAGGAGCGGGCAGCCGCCGTCGTGGCGACCTGTACCTCCTGCGACCTATGATTAGCGTATGTTTGCTCTTGAGGAAGTAGCGGTACACGATAATCGTCGCCCCCGGCGTGGCCAGTGGGACCGTCTCGAGAATCCTGGAAGAGCGTGGCTTCTGGCGCCTCATCCCCCCAGATTGGGCTGAGGAGCGAGTCTTGTTCTCCCTCATGCGGGTGCCCTTGGTCCATCATGTGGGGCACGTATTCTTCCGGTGCCGTCACCCCGAAGGCCACGCCGTAGTGCTGAGCGTGCCTTGCTGCTCTGCTTGATGCGCCCGCCGTGGGGTGGTGGCGCGGCGGTCCACCAGGGCCGTGAGTTGCGTTGAGTCCTTCTTCTCCGCGGCTGGGCGGGGCTACCCGCCGCCGCCCGGCGCCGACTGACTTCGCCGGTGCTGGGGTAGCTTTGGAGCGGTGGTGGTAGCGTGGAGCCCGTGCGGGCCGCCCTCGGCTTTGAGGTGGGGTTGGGTGCGAAGGGTGAGCCCCGAGGCGGCGAAGCCAGGAGCTCCGTCACTCGCTCCAAGAAGACGTCGCGCCGCTTTCCGGCAGCTCTGCACTGCAGCAGCTCTCGGGTCTTGTGGAGCGGCCCTCGAGTTCGCCTGCTCCCGGCGGGTGTACGTGACGTGGTCATGGCGTGGTTGGAGCTCTTGCTGCCGACCGCGCTGTCGCGTGTGAGAGCCGTCGAAGCTTGTCGCGTCGCCCATGCCCGCAGCGCCCTGCGGACCACGAGCTGCACAGGGCACGGGTCGCCAAAGCGGCGGCTCTGCATGGCGGGCCACGCCGCCCAAGGGTCGGGTTGCCAGCAGTCGCGGTCATGGCGGCGACGATCTGACAGGACACGAGGTGGCAGAAAGCGGATTCCGGCGCGCCCCTACCTGGCGCGCCAAATGTCGGATTTTGGGTTCCGGCAGACCCTTAAGGTTCGAACTCTGGGGTGCGCGCGGAGATCCAACCTTCCACCGCCTCGTACCTCGCCGAATCGCAGGGACCTAAACTACTAGCAAGAACAATACAAGAGACGCAAGATTTATACTGGTTCAGGCCACCATCATGGTGTAATACCCTACTCCAGTGTGTGGTGTGCGGATTGCCTCTGGGGCTGATGAAGAACAGTACAGGGAAGAACAGCCTCGCGAGGGTTTGTTCTTGGTGGGTGTGATGAACTGCTAAGTGATATCCCGTCGCTCTAGCTTGAGGATCGGGTCTCTATCTCTCTCTCTCTCTCTGGATTCCGAATGGCGGATCCTTCCTCCCCTTTTCCTATTGTGGCTAGTCCTACTTATATAGATGAAGGCCCCGGGCCTCTTCCCAAATATTGAGCGGGAAGGGCGCCAACAATTGGCCATTTTGAAGGGGAACAGCGGGTACACTTATCCCGACTAAAGTTGGTCCTCGCCGCCAAAGGCTCTGGTGACGCCTGCTTGGGCTCCACGATAAGCGCATTCCAGCCGTTGGGGCTGGTCTTGGTCTTGTTGCATCAAGCAGGTGCCTTTGCTTGATGCTCTCTTTGAGCTTGCTCCCTTTGCACCAAAGAGGAAAGGAGGGCGCTGCTGTGGTGGCGCCCGATGGCGCCCTTGGTCGTCATGGCTTACGCCACGGGCACCTCGCGAGGTACCCTGCTTGAACTCTCCGCCTCCTCATGAGCCCACTGACGAGGCCGTGCTCGAGGAAGCTCTTGGTCGTCCGCCCATGAGGCTTGGCCCCTCGCGAGGGTCTTGAGCTTGTGTTGATGAAGATGGGCCGTCCTGGGCCTCCTTTGAGCCACGCTGCAGGCCGCAGGCAGGCAAGTCTGGGGACCCCCGTTCCCAGAACACCGACAGATACAACTCTACGCGCACTTGACGTTCGCTTTACCGGAAACAAGTATGAAACTAGAAGTACTTTGTAGGTTTTTTTGGATAGGATTGCTAGAAAGTAAAGAGCGAGTAAATAAAAGCTAGGGGCTGTTTAGATGAAGACACAACTAAATTAGTTTTAGTAGAGAGATTTTTGTTATGAGAAAGTTATTTGTCCCTAGGAAATCGATAACTAGACCAGTAATCATTATTGCAATTTTATTTGAGGGAGAGGCATAAGCTAACATACTTTCTCTACTTGGATTATATGCACTTATGATTGGAACTCTAGCAAGCATCTGCAACTACTAAAGATCATTAAGGTAAAACCCAACCACGGCATTAAAGTATCAAGTCCCCTTTATCCCATACGCAAACAACCTACTTACTCGGTCTCAGGCTTACATCACTCACGCCACCCACCATAAGCAAATCATGAACATATTGCAAAACCTACAGAGGGAATCCCTCACGCTTGCGCGACACGGAGAGCGCCATAGGACAGCACCAATAATAAAACATGCAACTCAAACCAATCTTGATCATCAAATAGCCCATAGGACAAAACGGATCTACTCAAACATCATAGGATAGCCATACATCATTGGGAAATAACATATAGCATTGAGCACCATGTTTAAGTAGAGATCACAGCAGGTAAGAGAGAGGTTACACCGCTGCATAGAGGGGGGAGGAGTTGGTGATGATGGCGGTGAAGTTTTTGGTGAAGATTGCGGTGATGATGATGGCCACGGCAGCGTTCCGGCGCCGCTGGAAGAGAAGGGGAGAGGGGGCCCCTTCGTATTCTTCTTCCTTGACCTCCTCCCTAGATGGGAGAAGGGTTTCCCCTCTGGTCCTTGGCTCCATGGTGTGGGAGGGGCGAGAGCCCCTCCGAGATTGGATCTATCTCTCTGTTTATCTTTGTTTCTACGCTCCATCTGCTGCCCTTTCACCGTTTCGTATATATATCCAATTGGACTGAAACCTTTGCCGTGATTTTTTACCAAAAAATAGCTTTCTTACGGCCGAAGAAGGGCATCAACCGCCTTACGGGTGGCCCACGAGGGTCAGGGGCGCGCCCCCCTGCCTCGTGGCCAGCTCGGGCACCGTCTCACGTGGATTTTTCTTCCAGAATTTTCCAAATATTCCAAAAATAAGCTCCGTCCGTTTTTATCCCGTTTGGATTCCGTTTGATATGGATATACTGCGAAACATAAAACATGCAACAAAGAGGAACAGGTACTGGGCACTGGATCAATATGTTAGTCCCAAAAATAGTATAAAAAGTTGCCCAAAAATATATGAAAGTTGTTGAATATTGGCATGGAACAATCAAAAATTATAGATACGACGGAGACGTATCAATGACCATCACTATAAGCCTTGCATGCAATGTGGCTAATGAGTTAGTTGCGGGATAATGCATTACGGAACGAGTAAAGAGACTTGCCGGTAACGAGATTGAGCTAGGTATTGAGATACCGACGATCGAATCTTGGGCAAGTAACATACCAATGACAAAAGGAATAACGTATGTTGTTATGCGGTTTGACCGACAAAGATCTTCGTAGAATATGTAGGAACCAATATGAGCATCCAGGTTTCGCTATTGGTTATTGACCGGAAAGGTTTCTTGGTCATGTCTACATAGTTCTCGAACCCGTAGGGTCCGCACGCTGAAAGTTCTGTGACGATCGGTATTATGAGTTTATATGTTTTGATGTACCGAAGGTAGTCCGGAGTCCCGAATATCATCACGGACATGACGAGGAGTCTGAAATGGTCGAGACATAAAGATCGATATATTGGACGACTATGTTCGGACACCGGAAGTGTTTCGGGAGGTTTCACACATATACCGGAGTATCGGGGGTTATCGGAACCCCCGGGGAGTATATTGGGCCTAATGGGACTTGGTGGGAGAAGAGGAGGGGCGGCCAGGGCAGCCGTGCACCCCCTCCCCCTCTAGTCCGAATTGGACAAGGAGGCCCCCCCCCTTTCCTTCTCTCCCTGTAACATCCCAAATTTCCTATTTGGAATGTTTTACAATTATAGCTAAGCATCTATGCATCCTGTTTGAATTTGAATGCCATTTGAAGTTTCAGAAGAGTTTTGAGTTTTCCAATTTGAATTCAAACTATGGCAAGTGGGAATCATTTCAAAAACTCTGCCTGATAAATACTTGAGCAAAAGTATGAGAGGAGTAAACATGACACTCCAAAAATATCAGAGGAAAACAATGCCAAAAGTTTTGATTCCGATCTTATCAGTTTTCGGTTCCGATCTTATCAGAGATTCCGAAGAGAAAGTCAAGCTGATTCGAGACAGACTCAAGATAGCTCAGTCGAGACAGAAGAGTTATGCCGACAGTAAACGCAAGGAAGTAACTTACGAAGCGGGAGACCGAGCATATCTTCGTGTGTCTCCACTTCATGGAATCAAGAGGTTTGGTGTCAAGGGAAAGTTAGCACGCCGATTCATTGGCCCGTACAAAATCCTCGAACGTCGTGGAGAAGTTGCTTACAAGTTGGAATTGCCGGAAGGATTGTCCGGAGTTCATGATGTCTTCCATGTTTCTCAGCTAAAGAAGTGTCATGCCGACATGGCCGATATTCCGTTGAGAGACAAAGTGCCCCTAGAGGCCATACAGACTTGCGGTGATCGACTTATAAGGAGAAACCCGTCCGAATTCTCGAGACTGCGAGCGAGTCACCCGCAGCAAGGTCATCAAGTTACGCAAGGTCTTTGTGGAGTCATCACTCCGAGGAAGAAGCCACAGGGAGCGCCAAGAAGACCTTCTTGAGACCACCGCACCTATTTGCTAGCCAACCCGAATCTCGAGGTAGAGATTCATCTTAAGGTGGTAGGTTTGTAACATCCCAAATTTCCTATTTGGAATGTTTTACAATTATAGCTAAGCAATGAAACTTGAGTTTTGAATTCAAACTTGAGTTTTATTTGAATTTGAAAAAAATGAAATTTTATAAAGTTTGGATTTTGCCTTTGGAAAAATGTTCAAATGATAGGGAATATTCCCGATCATTTTGGTATATATATGTCCTATATAAAATATTTATATTTTATATTCTATCTCTGTTTTATTTTTCAAAAAAATTAAAAAAAGGAAAAAGGCCTCGGCGCCAGCCAAAGCCATGTGCCCAATGCCGAGGCGACCATGGCAGGCCAGCGCAGCCAGTGACCCACCAGCGCCAAATGAAAGCAGGCCCAGCGCCAACCGACCCTCCCTCGCTGAAACCTCTCGGCTCGGTCGCCCGACCGCCACCGCCTCCCTCTCTCTCTCGGCGGTGGGCCCCACCTCGTCAACCCCCGCACGCCACCTCGCCGCGCCGCCTCTCGGATCCGAAGGATCCGGGATTCGATCCGCGCCCCCGATTCACCCCCTCGCCCAAGCCGAGGCGCACTATAAGAACCCCTTCCCCGCACCCCATTCCCCCCCTCGCCCCCTCGCCGGAACCCCTCCTCCTCCTCACCTTCGCCGGAGCCCGAGCTCACCACCGCCATTCACCTCGCCGCCGTCGCCTAGCCCTCCCGAGCCTCGTCGACTCCACAGAACCCCCCCTCGTCGCCAAGACCACGGGACCACTCCGCCGACCTCCCGACGACCGGAGAGGCTAGCGACTTTTCGCCACCGAGCCGCTGCCGCCGTCCAACTCCGGTGAGCCACGGAGCTCCTCTCCCCGTCCGATCTAATATCGACGGCTAGGATTAGAACACCCCCGAAGGGGTATGTTCTTTTATAAAAAACCCGGTTCGGCCCGGTTCGTTTACGGTTTATTTTAAGTAGGGTTTTTTTTATTTAGCCCGGCCCGTTTCTTTTAAACCGTAGGCCGTTTTAGTTATATTACGCGCAGTGCGTTAATTAGGCCCATTTAGGCCATTTTCCTTTATTTTCGTTTTTCTGTTTTAACAGAATAGTCTCAGATTTTGAAAAATTCATATCTTTTATTCTACTTAATATTTTTGAGTGATTCTTTTTTGTTGGTTTGCAAATTTTCTATAGTTTCTGTAAAAATATAATTAGCTATGTTAAAATTACTTATAATTGCTTTATTTTAGATTTAGTCAGAATAGTAAATCTGTTATAAAATGAGTTAGGAAAATTATTTTTGGATGATTCTTTTGTCCCAACTTTGTTTTGACATTACCTAACTGTAGGAATTAATTTGGGTATTTTAGGATTAATAAAAAAATAGTTTTAAGAAGAATCTTGTTAATCCTAATTAATTAACTAGCTACTGTTTTCCTATTATTTTAATTAGTAAATAAATTTATTTTTCACATGTGATTGATTATTCTAGAATAGTTTCTGTCACTTTATAGGATGAAATTTTATTTATAATAAATAAAACTTTTATTTTATTTTTCTTAATGGAATTTGAATTAGGCCTAATAGGAGTTTTATAATAGCTTTTAAATTGATTCTTTTTGCTCCTAGTTGCTTAATGCATTCTCTTCTGTTAAGTTAACATAAACCCATGACTAGGTTATGATAAGAAAATTTTTGTTATATAAAACTATTTTAGTTGTTGCTTGAAGTAGGAAAAACTTTGAGTTGGTTTTTCTTTGAGTTTTCCTTTGGGTTTTGTTTTGTTTGGTGTGTTATGTTACTATGTTGCTATGTAAAGTGATCATTGCTATATGCTTATTGTGATTATTGTTTGTCTCGGTAGAGTTTTCGGAGTGCGAAGCTTGCTACTACGAGTCTTTAGCTTACGAGGATCATCAGCAAGGCAAGTCTTTGACCATGTTATTTTCAATACCTATGACTTTGTGCATTAGAAATTATACCACCCCACCATGCATGCAGTAGTTGAAATTTTGAAGTTATGTTCTTGAGTAGTATCATGTGGTAGGTTGAACCAATCCCCTTGTTACCATGACCCCGGGACGAAGTAGTTTATTTTGCTATGCTCGTAGACGGGTTTTGGTTGAGTGAATTCATAAGCAAGATGTGAGAGTCAATGATGATGACAACCCCATGAACTACAATGATCAAGATGGACTTCGGAATTCACTCTTTGGGTGGAGGGCGGTTGACGGGCACCTGGAGAACCCAGTGGTTGGCGGGATGCATGGAGAAGTGCCATGACATCTTGGAAAGCTTCACCCAGCCACGAAGAGGCGGATGGATGCCCCATTGACCGGAAGCTTACTGTGCAGCCGCAAGCCATTATGGGCTCTGGCTGGGTTAACCTTAGTAGTGACGCTGGCTGGGACGGTACTACGAGATGTAGAAGAACGGTAGGATTGGATGGGTACGGCAAGTAGCGGAAGAACTCTTTGGAAGACCTGTTTCATTCATCCGTCTTCAAACACCATGAAGTGCGGAGACTTAAAAGGAGGAATGATTCTTGCGGGAAAAGTCGCAAACCTCTGCAGAGTGAAAGATCTAATCGATTAGTCGTGTCCCGATTCACGGACAATTTGAGCCTCTGGAACTTGGAAGTATTCGGAAATCTCAACACTAAAACTAATGAATTAATTTGAGGGGTTTTATGACTTAATAATTTGGGAATGAGACATTGGTTGGCGGAACCATCTCAATAACTACCAACAATTTTGTAGTATTTGCAAGCAAGTCCACTGTAGTAGGGAAAAACTGGCTTTTCGCAAAATGATGAAACTTAGGGCCCCACAGCCAAAAATGCATATAATGTTAGTAACTTTATTATTGTTATTCTCTTCATGACTTGCCGGCTTATTCAAAAGCTGACCTACACGCCGCAACGTCTTATGTTGCGAGATTTATTCCGATCAGGAGTGAGGCTACGCTCCGCGCTTGGCGATTGCCCTTGGAGTCGGATGGACTCGCTATTTCGTCTACGCTTCCGCAGTGTTATTAGTTTATTTCTCATGAGTTGGCCTTCGGCCAAATTTATTCTATTGTAATAAAGACTCTATATGAGAATCGTGTAATAAATTCAGGTGTGATTGAACTTTGATTATTTCATCGATGTCTTGTGAGTACCGGCATGATCTTGGGATGGTACGGACCACGTAGATTTGACGATTTTGGGTCAGGTCGCTCTGAGAGATGGTATCGAGCACGCTGACCGTAGGATCGTAACCCCTAGGATCGGAAAGCCATAGGAAGAGACTATTTACTCTATATCCTTATCATTCCGTAATTCTCCCTGTTCATTTCGACTCCTCTCCGATTTTCAACATTCTAGATGGCCGTCGAGTTCACCCCAATTTTGCTACGGAGTTTTGCCGGCCCGACGAGGCGATGCCCTTGGCGGGAAGCTGGTCCAGATGGTGAAGAAGCTGAAGATTGCTCGCCCTCGATCACCGGAAGCCAACCAATGCACTTCCGAGCGGACACCCTTCTGAGATTGAGGTGCATATTCGGGGAGAACCCCGGAGGACATCTGAGCCTATTGACTTTGAGTTCACCGACTTCAAGCTGGATCATCGGAAGGGACATGGCGATCTATCGTACCCTTGGACATCTCCGAGAAGAGTACAGGGCCGAGCTCGATCCATCAGACCTCGCCATTGTTTCTCGCAGAGCAAGGAATGGAGATATCATCCGTACCGTGAGGGCGACTCCATTCTCTCTTATGTCCAGGACTTGGAGTGTCTCCTCAGAAGCGGAGATCCGGACTCGCCCGTAACTTCGAAGGCACACAGGAGGCTATTGTTCCGTGAAGCTGGGCTGGAGGAGAAGGCACACGCAGATTTCCTTAATCATGAGGAAGAAATCGCGGACTTCATGGAGAGAGTCGACGACCTGAAGATGAAGCTTGCCGCAATAGAGGAAAAGATGGACTCGGGAGAGGACCTTTTTCCGAGTGGAGATGACGGACCTCTCGTGAGCAATGATCAGGATTATGAAGGGAGTTCCACTGGAGGAAGCCGCAAGAGGAGGCGCCACAACAGAGGACATCGCACCAGAGGACGCAAGGATTATTGATGAAAACATTTAGTCGACCACCATGTTATTTTACTTTTTCGTCGATCAGTTAGGCCGATATTTTCGATTAGTCATGAGCTTTTGTAATCGAGATTGAACCATGTTTGAGTGGAATGAATAAATGGTTGGTGTGTTTATGATTGTGCATTCATATGGGTAGTGTCATTTCTCATTAGACCATTGTTCTATTCTAATTTTCTCATCCACTCCAAAACACGGATGCCTCAGGGGCGTGATACGGCTTTCCGCCAGAGCTCACCCAGCTGCTCCGCAGCAGAATGCACTCATGCAGATACTCCTCCAGAATCAGAACAACAACACCAACAATCCACCGCCACCACCCCCTGTTGACAACTTGACTCGATTCCTAAGGCTGAATCCGCGGTGCTCTCTAGCAGCCTTGAGCGATTGTGGCCGATGATTGGCTCCGCAAAGTCGGAAGAGAGCTAATCACTGTTGGATGCACCGATGCGAGAGAAGGTGCGCTTTGCCGCACATCAACTTGATGGACCTGCAGCTTCTTGGTGGGAGAACTACACGCCACCTATCCCATTGGTGCCATCACATGGGATCAGTTCCAGCAGCCTTCCGCACCGCTCATGTTTCATTTGGAGCCATGAGTGCGAAGAAGCGTGAGTTCCGCAACTTACGCCAGGGAACCGTCTTGTGGCGCGATGCGTGGATGAGTTCAACAAGCTAGCTCGCTATGCCCCGGATGATGTGGCCACGGATGCGCAAAACAGGAGAAGTTTCTCGAGGACTCAACGACGAGCTGAGTATGCAGCTTATTGTGGCTACCTTCACCAACTACCGGAGCTGGTAGACAAGGCCGTCATACTTGAAGGCAAGCAGCAGCAGATTGAAAGCATAGCGGAAGTACAGCCGGGGAAGCACAACTCGGGAGCTCGGCAGAAGCCCGTTATGCACCATACTCGGGAGGCACACCCATCATAACCATGGAGGCCATAACCATGGAGGAAATGGGAACAACCGCAACCAGGACAACAAGCCAGGCCATGGCAATGGCAATGGAAACGGTAATGGCAATCAGCATCGTCCTGCCCCGGCTCCGAAGGATCTGAGCCACATCACATGTTTCAAGTGCGGAAGGCAGGGCACTATGCCACCGACTGCCGGAGGCCAAGCGGAGGAATGGAAATGGCAACGGAGCTCACGAAGAAGCCCAACCCTTTCCCTCGTGCTCGGTGAATCACATCGGCGTGGAGGGCGTCTATGATCAGCCGGACAACGTGGTTGGTAAGTTTTATTGAATTCACGTTCGATATTGGTACTCTTTGATTACGGTGCAAGCGCATTCATTCATATCAAGGGTAGTTGTGGAAAAATACGGGTTGCCCACTAAAACCCTTAGAAGCCCCCTTGGCGTCGATTCGCGCAGAGGAGAAATGATGGCAGGTTTAGGCTGTCGTGCAACCCTCAACATCGAAATCATAAATTTCCGCAGACCTCATAGTATTGGAAACCCGGACCTTGGATGTAATCCTAGGCATGGATTGGTTGACGAAGTTTGAAGGAAACATAGGCGTGCCAAGAAGTCTATTCGCTCACCACCCGGGCGCGAAGAGGATCAAGTATGTAACCGGGCATAGCGGATGAAGAATCGGTGCATTCCCTCACGGGAGTTGTTCGGGAGGAAGTGCCGATGGTGCAAGATTTTCCGATGTGTTTAGGAGGAATTACAGAATGCCACCGGACAGGACATTGAATTTCTGATCGAGTTATTGCCGGCACAGCCCCAATATCCAAGAGACCTTATCGGATGCCACGAATGAATTGAAAGAGATCAAGGATCAAATTAATGAGTTATTGGAGAAAGGATACATTCGCCAAGCTCATCACCTTGGGGAGCCCAGTTCTTTTGGTAGAGAAGAAGGATGGAACCTTGAGGATGGTTGTGGATTATCGTGCGTTGAGCGAAGTGACCATCAAGAACAAGTACCCTCTGCCGATGATTAATGACTTGTTTGATCAGCTAGTAGGAGCCAAGGTATTCTCCAAGATCGATCTTGATCGTGGTATCATCGATTGAAGATCCGTGAAAAGGATATACCCAAAACAACATTCACTACGGTATGGTTTATATGAGTATACCGTCATGTCGTTTGGATTGACTAATGCTCCTGCATACTTCATGAATTTGATGAACAAGGTATTTATGGAATATCTGGACAAGTTTGTCGTGGTGTTCATCGATGATATCTGATTTTCTCCAAGAGCGAGGAAGAGCATAAGGAACATTTGCGTCTAGTTACGGAGAAACTTGAGAACTGTCAGTTGTATGCCAAGTTCAGCAAATGTGAATTTTGGCTGAAGGAAGTGATTCCTCGGACATGTTATTTCAGGAGAAGGAATAGCGATTGACCCGCCAAGGTTGAATCGATCACCGATTGGCGATCGCCCACCTCGATCAAGGAGATCCGTAGTTTTCTCGGACTCGCGAGGATATTATCGGAGGTTTATTGAGAACTTCTCGAAGATTGCCAAGCCCATGGTGAGCTGTTGAAGAAGGAAGCCAAGTATGTTTGGACCGAGGATTGTGAAGCCAGTTTTCAGGAATTGAAGAAAAGGTTGGTTACAGCCCGGTGCTAATTTTACGGACATACACAAGGAATACCAGGTTTATCGTGGCGCTTCTCGTCGGGGACTCGGAGGAGTACTCATGCAGGAAGGAAAAGTTGTAGCTTATGCCTCCGGACAACTCGACCTCACGAGATGAATTATGCCACACATGATTTGGAGTTAGCAGCCGTAGTGCATGCACTCAAGACACAGAGACATTTCCTCATCGGAAACCGTTGTGATGTTTACAGATCACAAGAGCTTGAAGTATATTTTCACGCAGAAAGAGTTGAACCTCAGGCAGAGGAGTTGGCTAGAGTTGATAAAGGACTATGACATGAGATTGCATTATCACCCAGGGAAAGCTAATGTTGTTGCAGATGCTTTGAGCCGTAAGAGTTATGTGAATACTCTTACAGCAGGAGGATTACCCCAGGAGTAAGTATATGACCTCAGAGATCTCCGACTGGAGATAGTTCCAAGAGGATATGTGGCAACTCTGGAAGTACAGTCCACTTTGGCCGAAAGGATTCGTGAAGCCCAAAAGTCGGACAAGGAAATTGATGAGAAAAAGCAAAAGATGAATGAAGGAAAAGCTAAAGGGTTCCGTAAGGATGAACATGGAGCTATATGGTTCGAGGATCGTATTTATGTACCCAATGATCCCGAACTCAGGAAGCTAATTCTTCAGGAAGCTCATGATTCACCGTACTCGATTCACCGGTAACACCAAGATGTACCGGATTTGAAGGAAAGTTTACGGTGGGCGGTATGAAGAGGATATTGCCGAGTACATAGCGGTATGCGATGTTTGTCAACAGTAAAGGCAGAACATCGAAGCCAGCAGGGTTACTTCAACCTTTGCCGATTCCCGATTGGAAATGGGAGAAACTTGGAATGGATTTCATCACAGGATTACCCGAACCCGTTCGAGTTATGATTCTATCTGGGTAGTGGTTGATCGTTTGACCAAGGTAGCTCACTTCATTCCGTGAAGACTACCTATACCAGTGCTAAGTTGGCCAAGATATACATGACCAGGATCGTATGTCCGCATGGAGTTCGAGGAGTATCGTGTCGATAGAGAGAACACAATTTACCTCAAAGTTTTGGAATCGGTTGCATGAAACTTTGGAGTGCGAGGCTGGAATTGATACAACTTTTCATCCCAGACGGATGGACAGACCGAGAGAGTCAACCAGATTCGGAGGACATGTTGAGAGCTTGTGTGCTAGACTATGGATCTAGCTGGGATGATAATTTGCCATACGCAGAGTTTTCATACAACAACAGTTATCAATCCAGTCTGAAGATGGCCCCTTTCGAAGCTCTATACGGAAGGAGGTGCGAACACCATTCTTTGTGGGATGGTGTTGGAGATCGATCACTTTTCGGTTCCGATCTTATCGAGATTCCAAGAGAAAGTCAAGCTGATTCGAGACAGACTCAAGATAGCTCGATCGAGACGGAAGAGTTATGCCGACGAACGCAAGGAAGTAACTTACGGGCGGGAGACCGAGCATATCTTCGTGTGTCTCACTTCGTGGAATCAAGAGGTTTGGTGTCAAGGAAAGTTAGCACCCGATTCATTGGCCCGTACAAAATCCTCGAGCGTCGTGGAGAAGTTGCTTACAAGTTGGAATTGCGGAAGGATTGTCCGGAGTTCATGATGTCTTCCATGTTTCTCGGCTAAAGAAGTGTCATGCCGACATGGCCGATATTCCGTTGAGAGACACGGTGCCCCTAGAGGCCATACAGCTTGACAATGATCGACTTATAAGGAGAAACCCGTCCGAATTCTCGAGACTGCGAGCAGAGTCACCCGCAGCAAGGTCATCAAGTTACGCAAGGTCTTTGTGGAGTCATCACTCAGGAAGAAGCCACAGGGAGCGAAGAAGACCTTCTTGAGACCACCGCACCTATTTGCTAGCCAACCCGAATCTCGAGGCGAGATTCATCTTAAAATGGTAGGTTTGTAACATCCCAAATTTCCTATTTGGAATGTTTTACAATTATAGCTAAGCATCTATGCATCTGTTTGAATTTGAATGCCATTTGAAGTTTGAGGAAGAATTTTGAGTTTTCCAATTTGAATTCAAACTATGGCAAGTGGGAATCATTTCAAAAACTATGCCTGATAAATACTTGAGCAAAAGTATGAGAGGAGTAAACATGACACTCCAAAAATATCAGAGGAAAACAATGCCAAAAGTTTTGAATTCAAACTTGAGTTTTATTTGAATTTGAAAAAAATGAAATTTTATAAAGTTTGGATTTTGCCTTTGGAAAAATGTTCAAATGATAGGGAATATTCCCCTGATCATTTTGGTATATATATGTCCTATATAAAATATTTATATTTTATATTCTATCTCTGTTTTATTTTCCAAAAAATTAAAAAAAAGGAAAAGGCCTCGGCGCCAGCCGAAACCTTGGCCCACCAGCCTGAGGCGACCATGGCGCCAGCGCAGCCAGTGCCCACCAGCGCCAGTGAGCAGCCCAGCGCCAACCGACGCACCCCCCTCGCCCGAAACCTCTCCGGCTCGGTCGCCCGACCGCACCGCACTCCCCTCTCTCTCTCTGACGGTGGGCCCCCACCCTCGTCAACCCCCCGCCCACGCCACCTCGCCGCGCCGCCGCTCGCCGGATCCCGAAGGATCCGGGATTCGATCCGCGCCCCCGATTCACCCCCTCGCCCAAGCCGAGGCGCACTATAAGAACCCCTCCCCCGCACCCCATTCCCCCTCGCCCCTCATGGAACCCTCCTCCTCCTCGCGCTCGCGAGCCCGAGCTCACCGCCGCCATTCACCTCGCCGCCGTCGCCCTAGCCCTCCCGAGCCTCGTCGACTCACAGAACCCCCTCGTCGCCCAAGACTTGCCGGACCACTCCGCCGACCTCCCGACGACCGGAGAGGCCAACGCACTCGCCACCGAGCCGCCGCCGCCGTCCAACTCCGGTGAGCCACCGGAGCTCCTCTCCCCCCGTCCGATCTAATATCGACGGCTAGGATTAGAACACCCCCGAAGGGGTATGTTCTTTTATAAAAAAACCCGGTTCGGCCCGGTTCGTTTACGGTTTATTTTAAGTAGGGTTTTTTTTATTTAGCCCGGCCCGTTTCGTTTAAACCGTAGGCCGTTTTAGTTATATTACGCGCAGTGCGTTAATTAGGCCCATTTAGGCCATTTTCCTTTATTTTCGTTTTTCTGTTTTAACAGAATAGTCTCAGATTTGAAAAATTCATATCTTTTATTCTACTTAATATTTTTGAGTGATTCTTTTTTTGTTGGTTTGCAAATTTTCTATAGTTTCTGTAAAAAATATAATTAGCTATGTTAAAATTATTTATAATTGATTTATTTTAGATTTAGTCAGAATAGTAAATCTGTTATAAAATGAGTTAGGAAAATTATTTTGGATGATTCTTTTGTCCCAACTTTGTTTTGACATTACCTAACTGTAGGAATTAATTTGGGTATTTTAGGATTAATAAAAGTAGTTTTAAGCAGAATCTTGTTAATCCTAATTAATTAACTAGCTACTGTTTTCCTATTATTTTAATTAGTAAATAAATTTATTTTTCACATGTGATTGATTATTCTAGAATAGTTTCTGTCACTTTATAGGATGAAATTTTATTTATAATAAATAAAACTTTTATTTTATTTTTCTTAATGGAATTTGAATTAGGCCTAATAGGAGTTTTATAATAGCTTTTAAATTGATTCTTTTTGCTCCTAGTTGCTTAATGCATTCTCTTCTGTTTAGTTAACATAAACCCATGACTAGGTTATGATAAGAAAATTTTTGTTATATAAAACTATTTTAGTTGTTGCTTGAAGTAGGAAAAACTTTGAGTTGGTTTTTCTTTGAGTTTTCCTTTGGGTTTTGTTTTGTTTGGTGTGTTATGTTACTATGTTGCTATGTAAAGTGATCATTGCTATATGCTTATTGTGATTATTGTTTGTCTCGTTAGAGTTTCCGGAGTGCGAAGCTTGCTACTACGAGTCTTTAGCTTACGAGGATCATCAGCAAGGCAAGTCTTTGACCATGTTATTTTCAATACCTATGACTTTGTGCATTAGAAATTATACCACCCCACCATGCATGCAGTAGTTGAAATTTTGAAGTTATGTTCTTGAGTAGTATCATGTGGTAGGTTGAACCAATCCCTTGTTACCATGACCCGGACGAAGTAGTTTATTTTGCTATGCTCGTAGACGGGTTTTGGTTGAGTGAATTCATAAGCAAGATGTGAGAGTCAATGATGATGACAACCCCATGAACTACAATGATCAAGATGGACTTCGGAATTCACTACTGGGTGGAGGACGGTTGACGGGCACCCTGGAGAACCCGGTGGTTGGCGGGATGCATGGAGAAGTGCCATGACATCTTGCGGAAAGCTTCACCCAGCCACGAAGAGGCGGATGGGTGCCCCATTGACCGGAAGCTTACTGTGCAGCCGCAAGCCATTATGGGCTCTGGCTGGGTTAACCTTAGTAGTGACGCTGGTGGGCGGTACTACGAGATGTAGAAGAACGGTAGGATTGGATGGGTACGGTAGTGTGAGAAGAACTCTTTGGAAGACCTGTTTCATTCATCCGTCTTCAAACACCATGAAGTGCGGAGACTTAAAAGGAGGAATGATTCTTGCGGGAAAAGTCATAAACCTCTGCAGAGTGAAAGATCTAATCGATTAGTCGTGTCCCCGGTTACGGACAATTTGAGCCTCTGGAACTTGGAAGTATTCGGAAATCTCAACACTAAAACTAATGAATTAATTTGAGGGGTTTTATGACTTAATAATTTGGGAATGAGACATTGGTTGGCGGAACCATCTCAATAACTACCAACAATTTTGTAGTATTTGCAAGCAAGTCCACTGTAGTAGGGAAAAACTGGCTTTTCGCAAAATGATGAAACTTAGGGCCCCACAGCCAAAAATGCATATAATGTTAGTAACTTTATTATTGTTATTCTCTTCATGACTTGCCAGCTTATTCAAAAAGCTGACCTACACGCCTGCAACGTCTTATGTTGCAGAGATTTATTCCGATCAGGAGTGAGGCTACGCTCCGCGCTTGGCGATTGCCCTTGGAGTCGGATGGACTCGCTATTTCGTCTACGCTTCCGCAGTGTTATTAGTTTATTTCTCATGAGTTGGCCTTCGGCCAAATTTATTCTATTGTAATAAAGACTCTATATGAGAATCGTGTAATAAATTCAGGTGTGATTGAACTTTGATTATTTCATCGATGTACTGTGAGTACCAGCATGATCTTGGGATGGTACAGACACAGAGATTTGACCGATTTTGGGTCAGGTCGCTACACTCCCTTCCTTCCCCTTCTCCTACTCCTACTAGGAAAGGAGGAGTCCTACTCCCGGTGGGAGTAGGACTCCCCCCTTGGCGCGCCCTCCTCTTGGCCGGCCGCCTCCTCCCTCTAGCTCCTTTATATACGGGGAGGGGGCACCCCTTGGAGACACAACAATTGATCATTGATCTCTTAGCCATGTGCGGTGCCCCCCTCCACCATAATCCACCTCGTTCATATTGTAGCGGTGCTTAGGAGAAGTCCTGCGTCGGTAACTTCATCAACATCGTCATCACGCCGTCGTGCTGACGAAACTCTCCCTCGAGCTCTACTGGATCGTGAGTTCACGGGACGTCACCGAGCTGAACGTGTGCTGAACACGGAGGTGTCATACGTTAGGTACTGAGGATCGGTCGATCATGAAGACGTACGACTACATCAACCGCGTTGTCACAACGCTTCCGCTTTTGGTCTATGAGGGTACGTGGACAACACTCTCCTACTCGTTGCAATGCATCACCATGATCTTGCGTGTGCGTAGGAATTTTTTTGAAATTACTACATTCCCCAACAGACCAAACTCATAACTCAAATATTCATCTCCACGATCAGATCATAGAAACTTTATTTTCTTGTTACAATGATTTTCTACTTCACTCTGAAATTCTTTGAACTTTTTCAAATGTTTCAGACTTATGTTTCATTGAGTAGATATACCCATATCTGCTCAAATCATCTGTGAAGGTCAGAAAATAACGATACCCGCCGCGAGCCTCAACACTCATCGGATCGTATACATCAGTATGTATTATTTCCAATAAGTCAGTTGCTCGCTCCATTGTTCCGGAGAACAGAGTTTTAGTCATCTTGCCCATAAGGCATGGTTCGCAAGTATCAAGTGATTCCAAAAGTCCATCAGCATGGAGTTTCTTCATGCACTTTACACCAATATGACCTAAACGGTAGTGACACATATAAGTTGCACTATCATTATTAACTTTGCATCCTTTGGCTTCAATATTATGAATATGTGTATCACTACGATCGAGATTCAACAAACCATTTATATTGAGTGTATGACCATAGAAGGTTTTATTCATGTAAATAGAACAACAATTATTCTTTGACTTAAATGAATAACCGTATTGCAATAAACATGATCCAATCATATTCATGCTCAACGTAAACACAAAATAACATTTATTTTAGGTTCAACACTAATCCCGAAGGTAAATGGAGTGTGCGATGGTGATCTTATCAACCTTGGAATCACTTCCAACTCACATCATCACCTCACCCTTTAACTAGTCTCTGTTTATTTTGCAACTCCTGTTTCAAGTTACTACTCTTAGCAACTGGACCAGTATCAAATACCGAGGGGTTGCTATAACACTAGTAAAGTACACATCAATAACATGTATATCAAATATACCTTTGTTCACTTTGCCATCCTTCTTATCCGCCAAGTATCTAGGGAAGTTCCATTTCCAGTGACCATTTCCTTTGCAATAGGAGCACTCAATTTCAGGCTTGGGTCTAGTTTTGGGATTCTTCATGGGAGTGGCAACTTGCTTGCCATTCTTCTTGAAGTTCCCTTTCTTTCCCTTGCCATTTTACTTGAAATTAGTGGTCTTGTCAACCATCAACACTTGATGCTTTTTCATGATTTCTACCTCCGCCGATTTCAGCATCGCGAAGAGCTTGGGAATCGGTTCCGTTATCCTTTGCATATTAGTTCATCACGAAGTTCTAGTAAGTCGGTGATAGTGACTAGAGAACTTTGTCAATCACTATCTTATTTGGAAGATTAACTCCCATTTGATTCAAGTGATTGTAGTACTCAGACATTCTGAGCACATGCTCACTAGCTGAGCTATTCTCCTCGATTTTGTAGGCAAAGTACTTTGTCAGAGGTCTCATACCTCTTAACACGGGCATGAGTCTGAAATACCAATTTCACCTCTTGGAACATCTCATATGCTCCATGTCGTTCAAAACATTTTTGAAGTCCCGGTTCTAAGCCATAAAGCATGGTGCACTAAACTATCAAGTAGTCATCATACCGAGCTTGTCAAACGTTCATAATGTCTGCATCTGCTCCTGCAATAGTTCTGTCACCTAGCGGTGCATCAAGGACATAATACTTCTATGCAGCAATGAGGATAATCCTCATATCATGGATCTAGTCCGCATCATTGCTACTAACATCTATCAACTTATTTTTCTCTAGGGACATACCAAAAATAAACGGGGAACTACATCATGAGCTATTGATCTACAACATAGATATGCAAATACTATCAGGACTAAGTTCATGATAAATTAAAGTTCAATTAATCATATTACTTAAGAACTCCCACTTAGATAGACATCCCTCAAGTCATCTAAATGATCACGTGATCCAGATCAACTAAACCATGTCCGATCATCATGTGAGATGGAGTAGTTTTCAATGGTGAACATCTCTATGTTGATCATATCTACTATATGATTCACGCTCGACCTTTCCGTCTTAGTGTTCCGAGGCCATATCTGCATATGCTAGGCTCATCAAGTTTAACCCCAGTATTCTGCGTGTGAACGTAGAGCTTATCACACCCGATCGTCACGTGGTGTCTTGGCACGACGAACTGTCACAATGGTGCATACTCAGGGAGAACACTTATACCTTGAAATTTAGTGAGAGATCATCTTATAATGCTACCACCGTACTAAGCAAAATAAGATGCATAAAAGATAAACATCACATGCAATCAAAATAAGTGATATGATATGGCCATCATCATCTTGTGCCTTTGATCTCCATCTCCAAAGCACCGTCATGATCACCATCGTCACGGGCTTGACACCTTGATCTCCATCGTAGCATCGTCGTTGTCTCGCCAATTATTGCTTCTACGACTATCGCTATCGCTTAGTGATAAATTAAAGCAATTACATGGCGATTGCATTTCATACAATAAAGCAACAACCATAATGCTCCTGCCAGTTGCCGATAACTGTTACAAAACATGATCATCTCATACAACAATTTATATATCACCACGTCTTGACCATATCACATCACAGCAAGCCCTGCAAAAACAAGTTAGACATCCTCTACTTTGTTGTTGCAAGTTTTACGTGGCTGCTACGGGCTTAGCAAGAACCGTTCTTACCTACGCATCAAAACCACAACGATTTTTCATCAAGTGTGTTGTTTTAACCTTCAACAAGGATCGGGCGCAGTCACACTCGATTCAACTAAAGTTGGAGAAACAGAAACCCACTAGCCACCTGTGTGGGAAGCACGGCGGTAGAACCAGTCTCATGAACGTGGTCATGTAATGTCGATCTGGGCCGCTTCATCCAACAATACCGCCGAATCAAATTATGACATGCTGGTAAGCAGTATGACTATTATCGCCCACAACTCTTTGTGTTCTACTCATGCATATAACATCTACGCATACACCTGGCTCGGATGCCACTGTTGGGGAACGCAGTAATTTCAAAAAAAAATACCTATGATCACGCAAGATCTATCTAGGAGATGCATAGCAACGAGAGAGGAGAGTGTGTCCACGTACCCTCGTAGACCGAAAGCGGAAGCGTTTAGTAACGCGGTTGATGTAGTCGAATGTCTTCGCGATCCAACTGATCCAAGTATCGAACGCACGGCACCTCCGCGATCTGCACACGTTCAGCTCGGTGACGTCCCTCGAACTCTTGATCTAGTTGTAGCCGAGGGAGAGTTCCATCAGCACGACGGCGTGGTAACAGTGATGATGAAGTTACCGGCGCAGGCCTTCGCCTAAGCACTACGACGATATGACCGAGATGTGTAACTGTGGAAGGCGGCACCGCACACGGCTAAAAGATCAACGTGTGTGTCTATGGGGTGCCCCCTCCCCCGTATATAAAGGAGGGAGGGAGGAGGAGGCCGGCTAGGTGTGGCGCGCCCAAGGTGGGGAGTCCTACTCGAAGTAGGATTCGGCCCCCCTTTTCCTATTCCTACAAGGAGAAGGGGGGAAGAGGAGGAGGAGAGAAAGGAAAGGGGGGCACCCCCCCCCCCCAACCCCTAGTCCAACTCGGTTTGGGCTTGGGGGGCGCCTCCTCCTCGCTACTTCCTCCTCTCTTCCACTAGGGCCCATGAAGGCCCATTAACCCCCCGGGGGGTTTTGGTAACCCCCCGGTACTCTGGAAAATACCCGATACACAACGGAACCATTCTGGTGTCCGAATATAACCTTCCAATATATCAATCTTTATGTCTCGACCATTTCGAGACTTCTCGTCATGTCCGTCATCTCATCCAGGACTCTGAACAACCTTCGGTACATCAAATCACATAAACTCATAATACGAATCATCATCGAACGTTAAGCGTGCAAACTCTGCGGGTTCGAGAACTATGTAGACATGACCGAGACACCTCTCCGGTCAATAACCAATAGCGGAACCTGGATGCTTATATTGGTTCCTACATATTCTACGAAGATCTTTTATCGGTCAAACCGCATAACAACATACGTTGTTCCCTTTGTCATCGGTATGTTACTTGCCCGAGATTCGATCGTCGGTATCATTGCTACCTCTTGAGCACTGCGTTAGTTTTCCCTTGAATAGGAAAGGGTGATGCAGTAATGTAGCGTAAGTATTTCCCTCGGTTTTTGAGAACCAAGGTATCAATCCAGTAGGAGACCACGCTCGAGTCCCACGCACCTACACAAACAAATAAGAACCTCGCAACCAACGCGATAAAGGGGTTGTCAACCCCTTCACGGTCACTTACGAGAGTGAGATCTGATGGATATGATAAGATAATATTTTTGGTATTTTTATGATAAAGAAATAAAGATGCAAAGCAAAATAGACCCGGGGGCCATAGTTTTCACTAGTGGCTTCTCTCAAGGGCATAAGTATTACGGTGGGTAAACGAATTACTGTCGAGCAATTGATAGAATTGAGCATAGTTATGAGAATATCTAGGTATGATCATGTATATAGGCATCACGTCCGTGACAAGTAGACCGAAACAATTCCGCATCTACTACTATTACTCCACACATCGACCGCTATCCAGCATGCATCTAGAGTATTAAATTCATAAGAACAGAGTAACGTTTTAAGTAAGATGACATGATGTAGAGGAATAAACTCATGCAATATGATATAAACCCCATCTTTTTATCCTCGATGGCAACAATACAATACGTGCCTTGCTACCCCTGCTGTCACTGGGAAAGGACACCGCAAGATTGAACCCAAAGCTAAGAACTTCTCCCATTGCAAGAAAGATCAATCTAGTAGGCCAAACCAAACTGATAATTCGAAGAGACTTGCAAAGATAACCAATCATACATAAAAGAATTCAGATGAGATTCAAATATTGTTCATAGATAATCTTGATCATAAACCCAAAATTCATCGGATCTTGACAAACACACCACAAAAGAAGAGTTACATCAAATAGATCTCCAAGAGAATCGAGGAGAACTATGTATTGAGATCTAAAGAGAGAGAAGAAGCCATCTAGCTAATAACTATGGACCCGAAGGTCTGAGGTAAACTACTCACACATCATCGGAGAGGCTATGGTGTTGATGTAGAAGCCCTCCGTGGTCAATGCCCCCTCCGGCGAAGCGCCGGAAAAGGCCCCAAGATGGGATCTCACGGGTACAGAAGGTTGCGGCGGTGGAAATAGGGTTTTGGCTCCGTATATGATGTTTCCAGGGTATATGGGTATATATAGGAGGAAGAAGTACGTCGGTGGAGTAACGAGGGGCCCACGAGGGTGGAGGGCGCTTCCAGGGGGTAGGCGCGCCCCCCTACCTCGTGGCTTCCTCGTTTGTTGCTTGACGTCCACTCCAAGTCCTCTGGATCATGTTTGTTCCGAAAATCACGTTCCCGAAGGTTTCATTCCGTTTGGACTCCGTTTGATATTCTTTTCTGTGAAACACTGAAATAGGCAAAAAAACAGCAATTTGGGCTGGGCCTTCGGTTAATAGGTTAGTCCCAAAAATAATATAAAAGTGTATAATAAAGCCCAATAAACATCCAAAACAGAATATAATCTAGCATGGAACAATAAAAGGTTATAGATACGTTGGAGACGTATCAAGCATCCCCAAGCTTAATTCCTACTCATCCTCGAGTAGGTAAATGATAAAAACAAAAATTTTGATGTGGAATGCTACTTAGCATAATTTTCAATGTAACCCTCTTAATTGTGGTATGAATATTCAGATCCGAAAGATTCAAGATAAAAGTTCAATATTGACATAAAAGTAATAATACTTCAAGCATACTAACTAAGCAATTATGCCTTCTCAAAATAACATGGCCAAAGAAAGTTCATCCCTACAAAATCATATAGTTTGGTCATGCTCCATTTTCGTCACACAAGAATGCTCTCATCATGCACAACCCCGATGACAAGCCATGCAATTGTTTCATACTTTAGTAATCTCAAACTTTTTTCAACTTTCATGCAATACATGAGCGTGAGCCATGGATATAGCACTATGGGTGGAATAGAATATAATGATGGGGGTTATGTGGAGAAGACAAAAAAGGAGAAAGTCTCACATCAACGCGGCTAATCAACGGGCTATGGAGATGCCCATCAATTGATGTTAATGTGAGGAGTAGGTATTGCCATGCAACGGATGCACTAGAGCTATAAATGTATGAAAGCTCAACAAAAGAAACTAAGTGGGTGTGCATCCAACTTGCTTGCTCACTAAGACCTAGGGCATTTGAGGAAGCCCATTGTTGGAATATACAAGCCAAGTTCTATAACGAAAAATTCCCACTAGTATATGAAAGTGACAAAACAAGAGACTATCTATCATAAGGATCATGGTGCTACTTTGAAGCACAAGTATGGAAAAGGATAGTAGCATTGCCCCTTTTTATTTTTCTTTTTTTGGCCTTTCTTTTTTTTGGCCTTTCTCATTTTTTTGGGACAATGCTCTATGAATGATGATCATCACACTTCTATTTATTTACAACTCGATACTAGAACAAAGTATGACTCTATATGAATGCCTCCGGCGGTGTACCGGGATGGGCAATGAATCAAGAGTGACATGTATGAAAAATTATGCATGGTGGCTTTGCCACAAATACGATGTCAACTACATGATCATGCAAGGCAATATGACAATGATGAACGTGTCATGATAAACGGAACGGTGGAAAGTTGCATGGCAATATATCTCGGAATGGCTATGGAAAAGCCATAATAGGTAGGTATGGTGGCTGTTTTGAGGAAGATATAAGGAGGCGTATGTGTGATAGAGCGTATCATATCACGGGGTTTGGATGCACCGGCGAAGTTTGCACCAACTCTCAAGGTGAGAAAGGGCAATGCACGGTATCGAAGAGGCTAGCAATGATGGAAGGGTAAGAGTGCGTATAATCCATGGACTCAACATTAGTCATAAGGAACTCACATACTTATTGCAAAAATCTACATGTCATCAAAAACCAAGCACTACGCGCATGCTCCTAGGGAGATAGATTGGTAGGAAAAGACCATCGCTCGTCCCCGACCTCCACTCATAAGGAGGACAATCAAAGAACACCTCATGTTTCAAATTTGTTACACAATGTTTACCATACGTGCATGCTACGGGATTTGCACACAAGTATTTCTCAAATTCACAAATACTCAAATAGCACAACTTTAATATCACTACCTCCATATCTCAAAACAATCATCAAGCATCAAACTTCTCTTAGTATTCAACACACTCATAAGAAAGTTTTTACTAATCTTGAATACCTAGCATATTAGGACTAATTTCACAATTAAAGCAAATTACCATGTTGTTTTGTAGGACTCTCAAAATGATATAAGTGAAGCATGATAGAACAATAGTTTCTATAAAACAAAACCACCGCCGTGCTCTAAAAGATATAAGTGAAGCACTAGAGCAAAAACTATATAGCTCAAAAGATATAAGTGAAGCACATAGAGTATTCTAATAAATTCCGAATCATGTGTGTCTCTTTCAAAAGGTGTGTACAGAAAGGATGATTGTGGTAAACTAAAAATCAAAGACTCAAATCATACAAGACGCTCCAAGCAAAACACATATCATGTGGTGAATAAAAATATAGCTCCAAGTAAAGTTACCGATGGACGAAGACGAAAGAGGGGATGCCTTCCGGGGCATCCCCAAGCTTTGGCTTTTTGGTGACCTTAGATTACCTTGGGTGCCATGGGCATCCCCAAGCTTAGGCTCTTTCCACTCCTTGTTCCATAATCCATCAAATCTTTACCCAAAACTTGAAAACTTCACAACACAAAACTCAACAGAAAATCTTGTGAGCTCCGTTAGCGAAAGAAAACAAAACACCACTTCAAGGTACTGTATTGAACTAATTCTTTATTTATATTGGTGTTAAACTTACTGTATTCCAACTTCTCTATGGTTTATAAACTCTTTTAGTAGCCATAGATTCATCAAAATAAGCAAACTACACACGAAAAACAGAATCTGTCAAAAACAAAATAGTCTGTAGTAATCTGTAACTAATGCAAACTTCTGGAATTCAGAAAAATCTAACAAAATAGGCTGACCTAAATAATTTGTTTATTGATTTGCTTCAATAGGAATCAGTATTTTATCACGTTCTGGTGATTTTTAACAATTGTTTTCATGAACAAAAAGTTTGTGGAATTTTCAAAAAGATCAAATAACTATCATCCAAGAAAATCCTATAGGTTTAACTTGGCACAATCACTAATTAAAACACAAAAACAAATATAAACATAGGCTATATAAAAGATTTATTCCTAAACATAAACAAAAAGAAAAAAACTAAAATAAAATTGGGTTGCCTCCCAACAAGCGCTATCGTTTAACGCCCCTATCTAGGCATAAAAACAAGGATAGATCTAAGTATTGCCATCTTTGGTAGGCAATCCATAAGTGGCTCTCGTAATAGATTCATAAGGTAATTTAATTTTCTTTCTAGGGAAGTGTTCCATGCCTTTCCTTAACGGAAATTGGAATCTAATATTCCCTCCTTCATATCAATAATTGCACCAATCATTCTAAGGAAAGGTCTACCAAGAATAATAGGACATGAAGGATTGCAATCTATATCAAGAACAATAAAATCTACGGGCACATAATTCTTATTTGCAAAAATAAGAACATCATTAATTCTTCCCATAGGTTTCTTAATAGTGGAATCCGCAAGGTGCAAGTTTAGAGAACAATCATCAAATTCATGGAAACCTAACAAATCACATAAAGTTTTTGGAATCGTGGAAACACTAGCACCCAAATCACTCAAAGCATAGGATTCATGATCTTTAATTTTAATTTTAATGGTAGTTTCCCACTCATCATAAAGTTTTCTAGGGATAGAAACTTCCAACTCAAGTTTTTCTTCATAATATTGCATCAAAGCATCAACGATATGTTTAGTAAAAGCTTTATTTTGACTATAAGCATGAGGAGAATTTAGCACGGATTTTAACAAGGAAATACAATCTATCAAAGAGCAATTATCATAATTAAATTCCTTGAAATCCAAGATAGTGGGTTCATTGATATCTAAAGTTTTGACCTCTTCAATCCCACTTTTACCAAATTTTGCAGCAAGATCTAAAAACTCCGAATTTTGGGACGCCTTCTAACTAAAGTTGACTCATCTCCAGTCCCATCATTATCAAGATTCATATTGCAAAACAAAGATTTAATAGGGGACACATCAGTAACTTTTAGATCTTCATCTTTATTCTCGTAAAAATTAGAAGAACACGCTTTCACAAAGCAATCTTTCTTAGCACGCATACTAGCGGTTCTTTCTTTGCACTCATCAATGGAAATTATCATAGCTTTGAGAGACTCATTGATATCATGCTTAGGTGCAATAGATATAAGTTTCAAAGAATCAACTTCAAGAGAAATTCTATCAACGTTCCTAGCCAATTCATCAACTTTAAGCAATTTTTGTTCAAGCAAAGCGTTGAAATTTTTTTGTGAATTCATAAACTCCTTAACACTAGTCTCAAATTCATAGGGCATCTTATTAAAATTTCCATAAGAATTGTTGTAGTAATTACCATAATTATTAGAGGAATTACTAGGGAACGGCCTAGGATTAAAGTTTCCTCTATACGCCTTGTTACCAAAATTATTCCTACCAACAAAATTCACATCCATAGATTCATTATTATTCTCAATCAAAGTAGAAAAAGGCATATCATTAGGATCAGAAGAAACACTTTTAGTAGCAAATAATTTCATAAGTTCATCCATCTTTCCACTCAAAACATTAATTTCTTCTATCGCATGCACTTTTTTATTAGTAGATCTTTTGGTGTGCCATTGAGAATAATTGACCATAATATTATCTAGGAGTTTAGTAACTTCTCCTAAAGTGATTTCCATAAAAGTGCCTCCCGCGGCCGAATCTAAAAGATTTCTAGAAGCAAAGTTCAATCCGGCATAAAAAATTATATAATCATCCGAAGATTCAAACCATGTGTAGGGCAATTACGTATCATTAATTTCATCCTCTCCCAAGCTTGTGCAACATGTTCATGATCAAGTTGCTTAAAATTCATGATATCGTTTCAAAGAGAGATGATTTTAGCGGGAGGAAAATACTTAGAGATAAAAGCATCTTTGCACTTATTCCATGAATCAATACTATTTTTAGGCAAAGACGAAAACCTAGCTTTAGCACGATCTCTAAGTGAAAAAGGAAATAACTTCAATTTAACAATATCATTGTCCACATCTTTCTTCTTTTGCATATCACACAAATCAACGAAGCTATTTAGATGGGTAGCGGCATCTTCACTAGGAAGGCCGGCGAATTGATCTTTCATGACAAGATTCAACAAACAACATTAATTTCACAAGGTTCAGCTTCGGTAAGAGGGGCAATCGAAGTGCTAAGAAAATCATTGTTGTTGGTATTGGCAAAGTCACACAATTTAGTACTGTCTTGAGCCATCGTGACAAGCAAGCAATCCAACACACAAGCAAACAAGAAGCAAGCAAAAAAGAGGCGAACGGAAAAGAGAGGGCGAATAAAACGGCAAGGATGAAGTGGGGGAGAGGAAAACGAGAGGCAAATGGCAAATAATGTAATGCGAGGGATAAGAGTTTGTGATGGGTACTTGGTATGTCTTGACTTGTGCGTAGACTCCCCGGCAGCGGCGCCAGAAATCCTTCTTGCTAACTCTTGAGCACTGCGTTGGTTTTCCCTTAAAGAGAAAAGGGTGATGCAGTAAAGTAGCGTAAGTATTTCCCTCAGTTTTTGAGAACCAAGGTATCAATCCTGTAGGAGACCATGCTCGAGTCCCACGCACCTACACAAACAAATAAGAACCTTGCAACCAACGCGATAAAGGGGTTGTCAATCCCTTCACGGTCACTTACGAGAGTGAGATCTGATGGATATGATAAGATAATATTTTTGTTATTTTTATGATAAAGAGAAATAAATATGCAAAGTAAAATAAATGGCAATAGAAATAGCTAAGTGTTGGCAGATTAATATGATGGAAAATAGACCCGGGGGCCATAGGTTTCACTAGTGGCTTCTCTCAAGGGCGTAAGTATTACGGTGGGTAAACGAATTATTGTCGAGCAATTGACAGAATTGAGCATAGTTATGAGAATATCTAGGTATGATCATGTATATAGGCATCACGTCCGTGACAAGTAGACCGAAACAATTTTGCATCTACTACTATTACTCCACACATCGACCGCTATCCAGCATGCATCTAGAGTATTAAGTTCATAAGAACAGAGTAACGCTTTAAGTAAGATGACGTGATGTAGAGGGATAAACTCATGCAATATGATATAAACCCCATCTTTTTATCCTCGATGGCAACAATACAATACGTGCCTTGCTGCCCTAACATCCTTTGGGAAAGGACACGCAAGATTGAACCCAAAGCTAAGCACTTCTCCCATTGCAAGAAAGATCAATCTAGTAGGCCAAACCAAACTGATAATTCGAAGAGACTTGCAAAGATAACCAATCATACATAAAAGAATTCAGAGGAGATTCAAATATTGTTCATAGATAATCTTGATCATAAACCCACAATTCATCGGATCTCGACAAACACACCGCAAAAAGAAGAGTTACATCAAATAGATCTCCAAGAGAATCGAGGAGAACTTTGTATTGAGATCCAAAGAGAGAAGAAGCCATCTAGCTAATAACTATGGACCCGAAGGTCTGAGGTAAACTACTCACACATCATCGGAGAGGCTATGGTGTTGATGTAGAAGCCCTCCGTGATCAATGCCCCCTCCAGCGGAGCGTCGGAAAAGGCCCCAAGATGGTATCTCACGGGTACAGAAGGTTGCGGTGGTGGAAATAGGGTTTTGGCTCCGTATATGATGTTTCCAGGGTATATGGGTATATATCGGAGGAAGAAGTATGTCGCTGGAGCAACGAGGGGCCCACGAGGGTGGAGGGCGCGCCCCCCTACCTCGTGGCTTCCTCGTCTATTGCTTGACGTCCACTCCAAGTCCTCTGGATCATGTTTGTTCCTAAAATCATGTTCCCGAAGGTTTCATTCCGTTTGGACTCTGTTTGATATTCTTTTTCTGCGAAACACTGAAATAGGCAAAAAAATAGCAATTTGGGCTGGGCCTCCAGTTAATAGGCCAGTCCCAAAAATGATATAAAAGTGTATAATAAAGCCCAATAAACATCCGAAACAGAATATAATATAGCATGGAACAATAAAAAATTATAGATACGTTGGAGACGTATCAAGCATCCCCAAGCTTAATTCCTGCTCGTCCTCAAATTCCTGCTCGTCAAAAATTATAGATACGTTGGAGACGTATCAATCATCATACCTAGTTCAATCTCGTTACCGGCAAGTCTCTTTACTCGTTCCGTAATGCATCATCCTGTAACTAACTCATTAGTCACATTGCTTGCAAGGCTTATAGTGATGTGCATTACCAGGAGGGCCCAGAGATACCTTTCCGATACACGGAGTGACAAATCCTAATCTTGATCTATGCCAACCCAAAAAAAACACCTTTGGAGACACCTGTAGAGCATCTTTATAATCACCCAGTTACGTTGTGACGTTTGATAGCACACAAGGTGTTCCTACGGTATTCGGGAGTTGCATAATATCATAGTAAGAGGAACATGTATAAGTCATGAAGAAAGCAATAGCAATAAAACTAAACGATCATTTATGCTAAGCTAACGGATGGGTCTTGTCCATCACATCATTCTCCTAATAATGTGATCTCGTTCATCAAATGACAACACATGTCTATGGTCAGGAAACTTAACCATCTTTGATTTAACGAGCTAGTCTAGTAGAGGCATACTAGGGACACTTTGTTTTGTCTATGTATTCACACATGTATCAAGTTTTCGGTTAATACAATTCTAGCATGAATAATAAACATTTATCATGATATAAGGAAATATAAATAACAAATTTATTATTGCCTCTAGGGCATATTTCCTTCAACTACCAAACCTCGTAGGTCAACCAGAGTACGTTCCACGCCAGAGTGGTACGGTAATCATGTTCTGGAAGTCATGTTACTAGACCATGACGAACCTATGGACTATGAGGAAGCGATGATGAGCCCAGATTCCGCGAAATGGCTTGAGGCCATGAAATCTGAGATAGGATCCATGTATGAGAACTAAGTATGGACTTTGGTTGACTTGCCCGATGATCGGCAAGCCATAGAAAATGAATGGATCTTCAAGAAGAAGACTGACATTGATGGTAATGTTACTATCTACAAAGCTCGACTTGTTGCGAAAGGTTTTCAACAAGTTCAAGGAGTTGACTACGGTGAGACCTTCTTACCCGCAGTGATGCTTAAGTCTGTCCGAATCATGTTAGCAATTGCCGCATTTTATGATTATGAAATTTGGCAAATGGATGTCAAAACTGCATTCCTTAATGGATTTCTTAAAGAAGAGTTGTATATGATGCAACCAGAAGGTTTTGTCGATCCTAAAGGTGCTAACAAAGTGTGAAATCTCCAGCAATCCATTTATGGACTGGTGCAAGCCTCTCGGAGTTGGAATATACGCTTTGATAGTGTGATCAAAGCATATGGTTTTATACAGACTTTTGGAGAAGCCTGTATTTACAAGAAAGTGAGTGGGAGCTCTGTAGCATTTCTAATATTATATGTGGATGACATATTGTTGATTGAAAATGATATAGAATTTCTGGATAGCATAAAAGGATATTTGAATAAGAATTTTTCAATGAAAGACATCGGTGAAGCTGCTTATATATTGGGCATCAAGATCTATAGAGATAGATCAAGACGCTTAATTGGACTTTCACAAAGCACATACCTTGATAAAGTTTTGAAAAAGTTCAAAATTGATCAGTCAAAGAAAGGGTGCTTGCCTGTGTTACAAGGTGTGAAGTTGAGTCAGACTCAATGCCCGACCACTGCAGAAGATAGAGAGAAAATGAAAGTCATTCCCTATGCCTCAGCCATAGGTTCTATCATGTATGCAATGCTGTGTACCAGACCTGATGTGTGCCTTGCTATAAGTTTAGCAGGGAGGTACCAAAGTAATCCAGGAGTGGATCACTGGACAGCGGTCAAGAACATCCTGAAATACCTGAAAAGGACTAAGGATATGTTTCTCGTTTATGGAGGTGAGAAAGAGCTTGTCGTAAATGGTTACGTCGATGCTAGCTTTGACGCTGATTCGGGTGACTCTAAGTCACAAACCGGATACATATTTATATTGAATGGTGGAGCTATCAGTTGGTGCAGTTCCAAGCAGAGCGACGTGGCGGGATCTATGTGTGAAGCGGAGTACATAGTTACTTCAGAAGCAGCAAATGAAGGAGTCTGGATGAAGCAGTTCATATCCGATCTAGGTGCAATACCTAGTGCATCGGGTCCAATGAAAATCTTTTGTGACAATACTGGAGAAATTGCCTTAGCGAAGGAATCCAGATTTAACAAGAGAAGCAAACACATCAAGAGACGCTTCAACTCCATCCGCGATCAAGTCAAGGAGGGAGACATAGAGATTTGCAAAATACATACGGATCTGAATGTTGCACACCCGTTGACTAAGCCTCTTCCATGAGCAAAACATGATCAACACCAAGACTCCATGGGTGTTAGAATCATTACAATGTAATCTAGATTATTGACTCTAGTGCAAGTGGGAGACTGAAGGAAATATGCCCTAGAGGCAATAATAAAGTTGTTATTTATATTTCCTTATATCATGATAAATGTTTATTATTCATATAATTGTATTAACCGGAAACTTGATACATGTGTGAATACATAGACAAAACAAAGTGTCCCTAGTAAGCCTCTACTAGACTAGCTCGTTAATCAAAGATGGTTAAGTTTCCTGACCATATACTTGTGTTTTCATTTGATGAACGGGATCACATCATTAGGAGAATGATGTGATGGACAAGACCCATCCGTTATCTTAGCATAATGATCGTTAAGTTTTATTGCTATTGCTTTCTTCATGACTTATACATATTCCTTTGACTATGAGATTATGCAACTCCTGAATACCGGAGGAACACCTTGTGTGATATCAAACATCACAACATAACTGGGTGATTATAAAGATGCTCTACATGTGTCTCCGAAGGTGTTTGTTGGGTTGATATAGATCGAGATTAGGATTTGTCACTCCGAGTATCAAAGAGGTATCTCTGGGCCCTCTCGGTAATGCACATCACAATAAGCCTTGCAAGCAATGTGACTAATGAGTTAGTTATGGGATGATGCATTACGGAACGAGTAAAGAGACTTGCCAGTAACAAGATTGAACTAGGTATGAGGATACCGACGATCGAATCTCGGGCAAGTAACATAACGATGACAGAGGGAATGACGTATGTTGTCATTGCTGTTTGACCGACAATGATCTTCGTAGAATATGTAGGAACCAATATGAGCATCCAGGTTCTGCTATTCGTTATTGGTCAGAGATGAGTCTTGGTCATGTCTACATAGTTCTCGAACCCATAGGGTTCGCACGCTTAACGTTCGATGATGATTTGTATTATGAGTTATGTGTTTTGGTGACCGAAGATTGTTCGGAGTCCCGGATGAGATCGCGGACATGACGAGGATTATCGAAATGGCCAAGAGGTAAAGATTGATATATTGGAAGATGGTATTCGGACACCGGAATGGTTTCGGAGTGGTTCAGGTATTTTTTGGAGTACCGAGGGTTACCGGAACCCCCCGGGGAAAGTAATGGGCCTACATGGGCCATAGGAGAGAGAGGAGGCAGCCCACAAGGGGTGGTCGCGCCCCCCTCCCATAGGGAGTCCGAATTGGACTAGGGGAAGGGGCGCGCCCCCCTTTCCTTCTCCTCCTCCATCTCCTTCCCCCTTTCTCCCTTCGGAAGAAGGAAGGGGGAGGTCGAATTGGACATGGAGTCCAAGTTGGTTTCCTCCCCCCATGGTGCGCCCCTTGGCTGGCCTCCTCCCTCTCCTCCTTTATATACGGGGGCAGGGGCACCCCATAGTACAACAGTTGTTTCTTAGCCGTGTGTGGTGCCCCCCTCCATAGTTTACTCCTCCGGTCATAACATCGTGCTTAGGCGAAGCCCTGCGCGGATCACATCACCATCACCGTCACCACGCCGTCATGATGACGAAACTCTCCCTCGACACTTGGATCAAGAGTTTGAAGGACATCATCAAGCTGAACGCGTGCTGAACTCGGAGGTGCCGTATGTTCGGTACTTGATCGGTTGTGAAGACTTTCGACTACATCAACCGCAATAAACTAACGCTTCCGCTTTCGGTCTATGAGGGTACGTGGACACACTCTCCCCCTCTCGTTGATATGCATCTCCTAGATAGATCTTGTGTGATCGTAGGAAATTTTGTGAAATTGCGTGCTACGTTCCCCAACAGGTGCCGGCATGAACTTTGGGCGACAGCATGGCCGCCCGCATGATCTACGGCCGCGGGCCTTTTAAAATCTGTGTGCGGATATGAAATGGGTCACGGGTGTTGGGCGCACTGCCGACCCAAATCATAAACAGGGCGGACATCGAGCGGGCGGCCGACCCAAACGGACAAAAAGCAGACAAAATCGCCGTCCGTTTGGGTCGGCGCGTTCGAGTTGCTCTAAGGGCATCTCAACGCTGACCCTCAAATCTCCCGCAATTGCTCGGACTGCTAAAGCAATCCAACGTGGGTCTGTACCGGTCTGCGGAGCGGTCCGGACATGATTTCTTCCGCAAACCGGAGACAAACCAGTCTCACGCCCTCTTCTGACCGCCCTGGCCCACCAAAACCCCTCCTCCCTCGCCTGCGCGCTCATTCCCGCCCAGTGCCAGCTGCCCGCATTCGTGCCGCTGTTGAGAATGCCGCTCAACATTGAAGATAGCTAAAGGCGGACGCGACCTCTCGCTGCGCCCGCCATTGAATCGACACGCCGCCCGAGGGCGTTGTCCATGGTGCATCTCCGGTGTTCGTGCCTGTTCAATGCCGGAGACATGTGACTGGACAGAACGTGATGGATATCTACCACGCCTGTTCAATGTTGTTGTCCGTCTGTATGCCACCATTAACCAGGCTCTCCGCCCGAGAAACTCACTCCGGCATCGCGCATTGACGCACCCAGACGCCTCGTCTCACCAAAATCTGCTATATAAAGGCGGCCACACCGGGCTAACTTCACACCACACCACAAGTCCCTCCCATCCTCCTCCCTTGCATTGCATCCGCCATGACTGCAGGCGGCGAAGCTCTGTGGGAGAGCCTTTCCATAAAGATGAAGCACGTCACGGCTGCCTTTGCCGCCGCCTGGCAGAGCCGTCGTGCCAGGCGAATCGAGGTCGGCTTGCCGGCCAGCTCGCCCGAGGTCTCCGATGATGAGGACGAGACCATGATGGAGACGGGCTCCGACGACACCGCCCCGGCTCCCGCGCCTCCTGTGTACTTCGGCTTCACCATGGAGAAGGCGCACTACAACACCGCCATGGTGGAGGTGCAGCCTGTGCCGGCACCTTTGTTGGCATTCCAGCAGGCGCAGGAGGAACAACAGTCCAACTTGTTCCTCCTGGAGTAGCACCGGCTGGCGAGGGGGCAGATCTACGGCAAGCAGACGAGCGAGGAGGCTGTGGCGGCTATGACCGCGGCGAACCCCAACTTCATCACGGAGTAGCGTGCCATCTACGATGTCGTCCGCGCTCAAGCCGCCACTTGCTAGAAAGCGGCCGCCGCGAAGGTGCAATTGCAGGCGATCACGGAGGAGAACAAAGCCAGCCATGCCTCCTACGCGCCGCCGACGAACCATCAGGCGGCCCCGGTGGGATGACGATAGCGCGGGCACCATCATTTCCATCATGGACCTCACAACCACCGGTGACGAATATGTCGCAGACTCCTCTGAGGATGACTAGGCCACAGGAGGCGGCAGGGCCTGGTGTCCCATGTGGGCCGGTCCATCTCCCGTGTTGGTAGATTTTTAGTTTGGTAGATTTTTTCAGTAACAAGATGAGAAATGTACCCTAGTCGGCTCATTAGTATTTTTCATCAGGAGTTTGGTTTGCACAAACATCCTTTGTAATGTACCGCGAATAATTGTCTTGTGGCATTATAATATATGCTAGCTAGACTAGGATTTGTTTTCGTTTACCTCATACAAATTTTGGCACAGCATACATGAAATTCAAAGTTTATTCACATGGTTACATTGATAGAAAACATTAATTAGGCACACCACACTTTAGAAAGGTTCCATAAACAGACGACGATGATCGCAAACATATTGAAACATAGTCATCTCCTTCACTGCCCCAGATGGAACAAGACGCTGGCTCCGATCACTAGGCAAGCCACCAGTGTCAATACTAGCAAGCGACGCTGATGCTTCAGCCTTGCAATTGTCAGGCGGATGCTCTCATCTTGATTCTCTTCAGTAGTAAGGAAATCTGACGGTTGAACCCAAGTCGATGCAGTTGCTTCAATATGCTCCAGGTTTGGGCTGTGCCAGCCATGCACGTTGTGATCAAGTATTCTGTTGTGTGCTTCTAGAGCTCACACGACATTCCTCAGATCAAGCAGCAACTGAGTGAGGAAGGGGCTTGTTTCATCGTCCACCCACTGAAAAAAACCACACCCGAAAGACTGCCACCGAGAAGAATATATGAACAACCAAATCTTATGAATGGATTTCTCATGGCATAAAAATGGTTGAGCTTATGAACTCACCCTCCCCCTCGGACAAGCAAGGTATCTTCTCCCTGGGTTGTTGTCACTCCACGAGATCCACATCAGCGCTTTCGCCCTCGGAGCGCACACGCAGTACTTTGCCGGCTCGTATGCCAAAGGAGCTTGCTGGTACGGCACCGGAGCGTGGCTCTACCGGCGAGCTGAACCAGCCGTCAATCTTGTGTATGAGGAGTTCGACATGCTCACGATCTAGGGTTTCGAAGCTTTTGCACCAGAGGTGGATTTTTTGGAACTGTATATGGAAGACGCATCCCCTTGAACAGCTGGTGTTACCATATTTATGGTGTCATTGTCATCTCCGTCCTTCGGCCTGTCTTCGGACATACATGGGCCAAAACAGATGCACACACACAGTCAGCAGTAACGCAGTCCAATCCGCCCGCACACTCGAATACTCGCCCCAAACTGCATGCATGCACCCCATGTCTCCCCAAAATATATATATTGTATAAGAACAAGTCGGGCCATGAGCTGCATGCATGCATGCCATACCGGCCCGCCATCTTGATCGGGCCCAGCCATTCTTCTCAACTCCATGCCATCATTTTGCATATAGCACGACCACCACACAAACCGTACCACATGCATGCGCCAGCACACAAAATATCATTCAAATAAGTTTTTTTACATCGTTGTTTCTATTTAAGCAAACAACCTAAGTAAAATAACTAAAATTATCCTGCAGTTGTTTTTAAATTAACCTAAGTAAAACTTAATAATCTCTTATCATTTGGTCTGTAACACAAATCTAGTTTCAATACACAATTGATTTAGTTACTGACCTTCGTTTCCAAGTTGAAGTTGCTTCTCCACTTTGTTTCAATACACAAGTTGAAGTTGAAGTTGCTTCTCCACTTGCATCTGGTACATGAACATCGCAAGATCCAGCTTGGACACTAGCTGTGCAAGAAGCCGAGCCCTCGCCGAGGTTTTCGATGGATCTATTGATTTCAACATTTCCTGAGGCTTCATGCACTGCACCAGCTGCATGCTGCCCATTATTTGCTGCCAATGCTCCCATTCGTTGGCAAGCCCTAGATGATCCTGACGAACAATTTAATGGCGCACGCGAGACATCTCGAACTCTTTGCGACGCGTCGGCGTAGTCAGGAATCAAACTAGCTGTTGATTTAAGATGAAAAAAAAGAAATAATGCTCAATTAGAAGAACTCTATATTGCAAGAACATAGCTTCAAAATTGTTACCTTACCTGCCCCTTCATGTTGACGAACTCCATACTTCTGTCGAGCATGCAATAGATCCAACCGAAATACCGAGATCTTCCGATTTACGTTTTTGCTTTTATGTGCCACACTCGGGCTGGCTATATTAAGTGATTCGAAATGTGTGGGTCCGGGCTAAAACAACAGGCACGCAAAATGTTGGCCAGGTACTTATTGGGCCATATCATCTATCACATGCAAGCGTACCTGGGCTGATTTTCGTATAGGATGCCATCATGTTTGGTATAAGTGATAACGTAAACTGGAGCCGTACACACCATACTGGACCGCAACGTGAGTATTTAGTACCACCCGCATGTACTATATGACCCACGTATTGTTCCTATATTACAGCCTGTCGCTGATTCCTTGCATCATGATGCATGCAGTGCACGACGAGGATAAAGTGAATCAATGCCGCCGTGCACTGAAACTCCGCTCCGCATGCCATCTCACTTTCTATGATTTTTCTATTCCTGTACCATTCCTATCCTATGAATCAAAGGAGACCTTAACTAAATTTCTTGAGGAACATTGTTTTTTTTTTTGAAACAAATTCTTGCATCACTCAAAATCAAGGGTTACATTCTCATCCTACAAGTTTCATGGGGGATTGGATCTTTTGCCCCACTTTACATGGGGTTTGATGATTTGCTCCATGCTTGTCTTAATGGCAAGTGGCCCCGGCCCCACCCGTCATTCTAAAGGAGTGGGGTGTGGGCAAATGATCAAAGTTAGAAGAAAAGTAGGGCAAAAGATCCAATTTCTCAAGTTCCATGATCTCAACTGGGACAAAGCCTAGTCACACCATAGTTCGACGTTATATCCTACCTAAATTAGTCAAGGCATGACTAACATTATTACAGTTCCAATGAGTATGTGTGTAATGCAAGAATTCCTCTGTCACATGATATTAATAATCTATCTAGGCGATAAAAATATACTTAGACTTGTTCCCACTTGGCCACTTCCTCCTTTGATCATCATGACAACCTCCAAACAATCTGATTCCACATTTATGGGTAAATTGCTCCATTGCAGTTCAACTTCCAAAATATCATGCATCGGCAAGAGCTAAAAATAACGGACCCATCATGGTCTCTGAGTATCATACCTGATCCTGCTTCATCTCGTAAGGCCGAAGAGTCTGTATTCAGCTTAACTCTGCCAACATTTGGACGAGTCCAAGTACAAACAACGCGTGTATCCCTCTGGTCACAGATGGTCAGTTTCGGTGCATGGTTCAGCCCAACTACTGTCTTCCCTTTTCAAAAAACTACTGTCTTCCCTTTTATTGGATCAGCTTGAAGAACGTTGTTAACACAGACACAGTATATGTTTATCATGCCTTAACATTTTAAGTTTGCATTTTATTTACACGCAGGGCATTGAAATGCTACAACCAATGCATTCAAAAGTCTGATGAAGAAAGGCGGACAATATAACATGGGGAGTGTAAAAGTATTGTGTGCAATTTTTTTTCCTTTTATTGCTCCTTTTTCAAGACCACCCCTTTTGTTGCTCTTCAACGTGGTGTCTTGAGTTATATTTTAGTATTACAAAATATATCGCTTTAACGAATATCAGTAACATGTTTTGATTTGAACTTCTATGGTACGATGAGTGGCATGTCTCCCTCGTAACCCCCTCGTCCGCCTCGCGGGCGCTGGGGAAACCACAACGCCGCCGCCGTCAGCGCTCTCCCTCGCCTCACTCTCACTCACCGCCCGCCAGAGGCAGCCAGCGGCTTGGCGGCAAGGGCGGCGGCGGGTATCTCTCACGCGATCCGGCCGGCGCAGGGACGGATCAGGCGTGAAGTGGCGCCGGACTACCGTGGGGTTCGGCGGCGCTGCGGGCGGATCCTGGCGGCGTCGTGGACGACGCGCCGATGGCTAGAGTCCACGTTTGCAACGCGGATTGGCGGCTGCGGGAGCGCCAGGATCTGGTGGCTGCGTGAGCCGTCGCGTTCGGGTCAGATCTTTCACGATCTGGCGCTTGGACGCCGGCGGCCAGTGCGGGGTGGTGGTACTCGTCGTTGCCGTGTTGGATTCTCGGATCTGAGCACGGACGGATCGCACTAGAGTCGCCCATGGTGCTTTCTTCTACGGATGGTTACGTTTCTCGGTTTGTGGCCAGATCCGGAGCGAGGTTGGTGATATAGGTTGGGGACCGGAGGAAACTTTGGTCTGCTAGCTCGACCCGGCATCGGCGACGGCTTTGGCGTCGTTACCCTTCTTGGAGGCGAAGCCGAGGTCCCCTCCTATCCACCTCTGACCCACTCCCGGACGAAAGTCCAAAATCCGTCTTGGATTGGGCGGCGGCGGCGCCCTTAGCGTCGTGTCCTCCATGGAGGCGCCGTCTTGGGAGGCTTGGGTGTTCGGGGGAGAGGTACTGTGGGTGGTGGGCTCTACATGGCAGTTCCTGCAGCGGCGACGGTGTGGAGGTCGGCAGGTGGAGCGGCGTTGGATCTACCGCGTCGACGACGACGAGTATTGGTGGCATGGTGTAGCTGATTCTCGATGACGGGTGTCTGGATGGACGTGCGCAGGAGGAGGAAGCTGTCTGGCGTCATGGTGGCGTTGATGGCAGACAGACGTGGCAAGTTCGGGTACATCTTTTCTGCTCTGAGGATGGACTGAGGGATGATGGAGGTGACGGCCCTTGCAGCGTGCGGTGCTCACTGGGAGTGTGCCAGACCGGGGTGGGACCCAATCCAGGTAGTGGCTTGGATGGGACACCCGGTTTTAGATGTTAGACTTTGGTGCGATGTCTGTTTGGTATTAGGCCTGGACATTTGGCACACCTTCATCAAGGGGACAGGAGTAGCAACAACGTTGCCAAGATGGTGGCTTCAGGCTTATTGATAGATCACCTTATATGGTCTTTGTGAATACTTAATAATATGCCTGCATGCATCGTCCAGATGCAGAGGCCAGAGGTACATCCTCATTTTCCAAAAAAAAAAAAATGTTACGACAAGTTATGTGTTTTGATACGAACTTTTACAGTACAACAAATCATATTACAACGAGTCTATGATCCGATGTTTCGACAATCTTAGTAGCTACCGTGCGCCCGGTACTATGGTATCACCTAAATACATGACTCAACTCCGTCTCTAAGGGCCAACTACTCAGATAGGTGGGGAAAAAGCAAGGCCGTATATCTTTCGCCCTCCGGGGAATGGAACCAAGCTGGGCGAGGATGAGCCAATGGAACCAATGGAATCTTATACAAATACAAGATGCAAACTAGGTTGATGAACAGTCATCACCGCAAGATACAAGTTGCAAATTAGATTGATGCAACGCAACCCAACCCGATTTCCCTTCTAGGGAAATCTATCCTTCACATTTTTGCTCGTATTTGCTACTCCGCTTGAAGAAAATAGCATAATCATGCACCATATAAACACCCCACTACGCATCAATAGAGTCCCAGCCATGAACTGGACTACAAACAATTATGTGCATTCAACCACAAAACATGAACAGAACCACGCCATTGATATCATCTTGCCAATAAAGCTACACGATTCCGCCTTACATGTCCAATACCATGGATTGCAAGGGAAGCAAAAGAATACAACAGCACAAGCTGGAAATATTATTCCACCAGGAAGAGTAATACAAAGTCTGAGAGACTAATTTTCAGTTTTGCCTTTGCTCCGCATCTTTTCTTAGTTGTTATACAACTTCCTATTCTTTCAGTGCCACCAATCTATTTTCTTTCCTTAGTTTGCTTCAGCCACACAACCTTTCACTATCAGCCACAGAATTATCAGCACGGTGTGCTGCGATTATTCACCACCACATACGGCATCTAATAGCAGAGTATCAATAAGCTTGCTAGTGTGGTAGTTTGTGAGAACAGCATGCTGAAACAGATTTTTAGAAAATTCAACTGATGAAACTGGACGAATAAGGTCGGATTTAGAAACAGATCACAGCAGGAGTTGAGGTGGAAAATTGTCAAGTCGAATAAGTTAGAATTGGCCAGGTACACGCACATGTTGTCTTTTCCTCTCAAAGTCCAGCTGCACAAAATAAACACACACCAAAAGAAAACAACAATTAGTCATTTTCCTGGTTCAGACGTTTAAAAGTGTAAACATTGATCTACAAGTATAGACGCATTACCACTTTCTTAACCCGTTCATTAGCAGCTGAAGTTCCGCCGCTGACATTTTCAGGCAGGTAGGGACTGCATACACGAACCTCCTTCATTACAACAATGTCGGTCTTGTCCCAATGAACTGGAAGCCTGGTGGGAAATAGACTTCGTTATTTAGTGACATGAGGAACTAGAGAAAAAAGTCAAAGCCTCCATAGATTTTTCATAAACACCAAACATTTGCAATAATGGTGCAACACATGAGGATCCCTGACTGGTAGAGAAACTGACAAATACACACAGCATCTCCAACAGAGCTTGATGATGTTTTAGAAATGCCCCCAAAATCATAGTAAACTATACATAATTTAGTGTGGACAAATTGTAGCAAACCGCATAAAGTGAAATCAATTTGTTCAGAGTAAAGCTGATTGAAAGGTTGCTACGGGAAAAAGTGCAAAGTGCTGCAACTTTGACTAAGTACAGAATGTTTCAGCATTCTATGGCGCTTACCTAATACCTACACAGCATCTCTTACCACAATTATTTCTCAGGGACAAGGTTGATGCTGGTTCTAGTCATATCTCATTTCCAGGCAAATGCAAAATATCCCCTTTTTGCACCTTTATATGACACACAAAAAAAAACTTTCTCGGCTTCGTCAGAAAAGCCTCAACCAAATCAGCAACACAAGTCTTACACAGAGAAACAGACGGAAAATCAAAGAACGTGCCGAGACACCAGCTTGACAATAACCACCCAAAAGAACCCTCAATACCAAGCATAGCTCTGTGTTAAGAGCTAGCACGCCAGGAAGTAGCATAAAATTAACCTCAAAAACAAGTTGACACATGCCAGCAACTTTTTGCATAATAATGTTCTTCCAGCTTTTGAACAGGCCACAACCAGAAGATTCGATATCATACAAAAAAAAGGCTTGCACATTTACTTCCCTTTTTTGCAGATACAAACTTCACAATCAAGTAATTTTGATGGGGAATGAAAAGAAGAGTCTATTATCCATAAGGAGAGGGGGTCAGGACAGGATCCCGCATCACTAACGGGGCCTAATACTAACAAAATGTGAAACAAACTAATAAAGATTTGACTAGCATATATACCTAAAAGTTCCTAGTTTCTTTCCTCAAATTCAAATTTGGTAACTACGGAGTACAAAAATAAAGGCATCATAGGAAAATGGTCAAAAGCATGAATATCCAAGAGAGACATAATGAAAGGTCAAACTTACGTCTTCGACAATGCATCAAATAATCTTTGAGCTTCTGGGGTGACACCAACACCAATTCTCTCAGCTTCAATCTCAGCTTGCCTGTGCATCATTGCATGCAGTGTGAGAACCAAAATGTCGCAGTGAAGAAGCCAACAACATGCAAGCTAATTTTCAGCTTCTAGATAGCAACATTAAGCATGATAAAACATATCACCATAAATGATAGAACCAATAAACACCAAAAACAAGAATCGCGAGGGATAAAGCCCAAATGGCAAAATTAATAAGCAAAATCATAGATAACCAATTTGCTAGCTCTTTAGCACAAAACCAGTGACATAAAAAGGCATCACTGTGATCATACACATCATTAGTCAACCACTAAGGTTTATAAACATCTTCCAGGAAGCGCTCACCCTCAAAAGTCATACCTATAGGTGCATTAAATCAGTTATTGTCAGAATTTGCAATATGACAATATGTTGGGATTAACTCTGGCAAAAACAAACCGCACTTGTCATTTTCATTTTGAGTTCAATGCAGGGAAACAAATGCATAGTGTTAAAATGGAAGTGTTTATGATGCTATTTATTTTCTGCACACTTCTCCATCCAAGTTCACCTTACTATTATATAACTAAACACCAGATTACCCAAATACTGTAATATATATACACCCCTGAATGGTAGATTTTCATCAACTCGCAAAGTAAATGCTAGTAACTCAACACTGAGTCTGAAATCAAATGTCATCTAGCAAGTTGACAGCCAAAGAACCCAAATAACTAGTGGCTAAAGTTGTGAATCGAATTTGGATCTGCTGTAACTACTATGAGTCTGAAATCAAATGTCATCTCCATGACAAAAATTAATTTCAGAAACTATCACGACTTCTATAACTACTAATTATGGCCTAGTGTAGTAAAAACCTTAAGGGTGCTAGTGCATTCTATGGGTGTGTTTCGTTGGCACCCAATCTCGCCATACCAAAAATTGGCTTGCCAAATTTTGGCCAAGGATTCTTGCACCCTCATTGCCAACCATTTGGTAGGAATATGTGAGAGATAGGTGGGTTTCCATTGGCAGACAGATTTAAAAAAAAAAAGCCAGTGCCAAATAGTCATAGGTTGGTTTCCATTGGCAGACAATATAGGCATGGCAAAAATTGGCACCATCCAAACAATACCATATATGCAGCCTAGCAGTATTGCATGCATGTACTTGAGGCTCCTATCCTTAATCAGAAGACACTCTGGAACCATATTGACCCGAACCCAGATCCAAATTTTTAACCATGATCAATTCAGTCACGAGTTCTAAAATGACACGTAGCATACAATGTCAGTTATACATCTGCCAGAATTATCAATCCACTTTTGCGTCGCGAAAAAGGAACTTCTGCTTAGCTATAAACAAGGCCAATACAGGTCTGATCATTCGATGATTGGAGAGCCAGAAAGGGAACAACTGAATTTCCAACAAAATACCAAACTGATGCCCCTATTCTAATCCAAAACCACAGTATCAATACCAGGTCTAAATTCTTCCAATTTTCCTTAGTTGCACATTCAATCTCAGTCCTTACTACTCCCTCCGTTCCTAAATAATTGTCTTTCTAGAGATTTCAACAAGTGACTACATACGGAGCAAAATGAGTGAATCTACACTCTAAAACATGTCTACATACATCCGTATGTTGTAGTCCATTTGAGATGGCTAGAAAGACAATTATTTGGGAACGGAGGGAGTATATTGCTGGAATATCATCTTCAGATCCATTGAAACGATATGATTCATCATCAAGTTGCCTAGGTGGGCTATGCTATTAACAGCCGAATAGTGCACTGTTTGTAGGACAATCATAGTGCAGTGTTCTAAATAATTCTTCCAATTTTCCTTGGTTACACATTCAATCTCAGTCCTTACTATATTGCTGGAATATCATCTCCACATCCATCTAAACGATATGATGCATCATCAACCTAGGTGGGGTATGCTATTAACAGCCAAATATTGCACTGTTTGTAGGACATTATGAGGCCCGCCACTAGTACAACCTACCCAAGTGAGATCTGTTTAGTGAGAACTCAGGGGGGGTAGGCCCCCAAAATTTGAGAGACTGCAATATCTGCTTATTAGCCTCCTGGATCAAGAGTTGCAGGTCCGAATGCAATGAAAATTGAAAAGTACTCCCTCCGTTCCCAAATAATTGTCTTTCTAGCCACCTCAAATTGATTACAACATACGGATGTATGTAGACATGTTTTAGAGTGTAGATTCACTCATTTTGCTCCGTATGTAGTCACTTGTTGAAATCTCTAGAAAGACAATTATTTAGGAACGGAGGGAGTAATTGTCAATGCAATACCAGAACCTCAAATGACTGCCTATGGTACTAGCCATACTTCCCCTTTCTTAGGTGTTATTGGGCTAGTAAAGCTGCTTATTTTGGTCACCAATGGGTGGCACGAAAAGAAAACACAAATAAATTCTGAAAGGACCACCGATTCGTAAAATCCAACCTGGTTGCTAAATTTTTTACATTTGTATGTGCTGCCGTGTTAGTGAAGTATGTCTAAAAATCAATCTAGTGAGATGTGTGTGTACAAGGGTTATGAACAGCCCCGTTGAAGTTGTGCAGATTGCTTCTTCCACTTATTTTCTGCAGATGAAGACTAATTTGAAAATGACCATAGTACCCAATCTAGTTATGGAGTGATTAATTTTAGAGGTGCCTCCCCTGTTTATGTATCTTCTATTTAGAAACTGTTATGCCTTTACGCAAGCATGCTTTTAGACCAGGATAGTGAACTTTCGATGGACAGGGTGGATAATAAGTTTTCTAGCCTATCCTGGCCATGTTTTGTGACTGGACTGGAACAAGCGAAGAATCCTAGCTTTTAGGAGCTGTTTAGAGCGAGGAGAGCTGAATTGGCTAGCCCTCCTATGCAAGAATGGTACGCACCAAAGAAATGTTTAACAACTTCTCTCTCATACTAGCTAATTGCCCGTGCGGTGCAACGGCGTACACACATTCTAATGGTTTAACATTAATCATGTCTAACATTAGGCAGTATTGTTGATTCGATACCGTCAAACAATTCCTCCTCCACCAACCCCTCTCTATTTCTCTAAAACCTAAAGACTTGATTAACCTTGAGGAAATAAACCCAGTGGAATGGAGGGGAGGATGGATGTGCGTGTGTGGGTTGTAGCAGGTCAGCTTTCCTCTGGTTTTCTTGCCGTGCTAAGCATGGAATGAAAGCGAACGAAGGTTGAGCGAAATGGGAACGTTATGCCTTTTTTAGGTAGTGTAGACAGATAGATTGATTTGCCATGTATGGTAGTGAATCGGCTGGTGCTGCTGGAGACAATTTTTTATTGATGATTAATTTATTTTTTATGGCAGTGGATCTGCTGAGGAGATACATGAGTGCATCCTAAGAAAGGAAGAAGATGCGACTGAATCAACACTTACCAAACTGGGTGGGGTTGCAGTCGGTTAAAAAAAATAGAGAATTGTGGGAAGATCCTTCAATCAGTGGGGCCCTGGGAGACGAACGACGTACAAACTCCCCTTTAATAGTAGAGAGATGTGCTCCGCCTTCTCTCATAGAAGCCTCAAAAGATCTAGGCTTATTTGCATTAGAACCAAAGAAGGTACCTTCAAACACAATATAACCAAATGTGTGGCAAGTTCTAAATAGCTAGTTTGCTTAATCAGGCTATAGCTCAAGCCAGCTATATCAGTATCATCTTTACTTGCTATCACTTTCTTGTCCAGACCCTATTTCAGTATCGCCTTTACCAACTAGAAGAGTCAGGTTCAATTTTAGAACAAAGAGAATATTGGTCAAATGAGGATTGTGAAGCTCTTATATATTTTTTCTTGCTTTATTGTGTCCTCAAACATGAATTCACATTTAAAGCAACTAGAATCCAAAACAATGTTGTGGTGTTCATGCTCATTGATTGAATCTTGACCGCATCTCATATTCAAACAAGGTAAAAATAAGCATCACATGCCTAACTAGCAATGACTAGAAAGTAGTACCCAAAGGGTTTGGGATGCAGTATGACGCACCTGAGGGCGGCCTCCTCCCTGGCGTGGATGGCGGCGAGGTCGAGCACACAGCCAGCCGGGTCGAGCGGGTCGTCGTACTTGCCGACGACGGAGAACTCCTGGATGTAGTTGGCCTTGAGCACCCTCACGTTCCGCCGCTCGCCCCTCTCCGCCCTGCCCACGCCCTCCTGTGATCTACGCCGTCATGGAAACAAAGCAACCACGCAGCACACGGAAATAGAGCAGGAGGCAGAAGTAAACGGCATGGAGACGGAGGCCGGGAGCAAAGGGGGATTTGGGAAGGATATGGATGACGAGGAGGTTGCTCGGGCGGTCGAAGGAGACGATCTGGCCCTCGAACTCCTCCCCGAGGGTGGTCTTCGCGGAGATCACCACGCCAACCGCGAACTCCTCGCCGCCGACCTCCATGGCTCCGCCGGCGGCGGTGGGTGGGAGGAGGTGGCCGGGGTGAGGGCGGAGCGGAGCTGTGTCTGCGTGGGGTTTCAGAGTCCGGCAGATTCTGCGGGGAGATGCGCGTGCAAGTGGAGAACAGGTGGGGATGCGGAAAAGACTACGGCCCGTTTGCAGTGCTTTCCTCTTGTATATTTCTTGTGTATATGGGCCTGGCTTTGTAAGCCCATACAAGGAGGCATTTTAATTCGTTCTCCCGCAAACCTCAAAAGTTTCCCTCCTGCTAGGGTTATAGTTCTCTCGGCAGCGACCACGCCACCGTAGAGTTTCCTTGTTCCCTGCCGCCGTTCCTTCCCCCTCGATTTGGGATGATACGGGTTGATCCTTGCGATCACCGCCCTGTCTTGGTCAGGGGTGTTTTTAAGGGCTACACGTGTGCTAGGATTTCCCACAACAAATACCCAATCTAGTTTCACCAGGTTAGGACTTCCAGATGGAGAAGAGCGCACCGTCAGGTTTGACGTCCTCAACGGCATCCGGATCAGAGGCAGTTAACGAGGTGGAGTCGCTGATGAAGGAGCTGGGTCTTCGTGAGGAAGATTTGGACGACGTGGTCTTTAATGAAAAGGATGCATCGTCGGCTGCCACTAGGTGGATGGCGGTCACAAGGGCGCACATGAAGAAACCCTACTCCCAAGCTTGGTTCTTTAAGAATACGATGTTGGCATGGAATCTGGCTCGAGATGTGAATTTTAGGCCCTTCAAGGATAATCTGCATACCTTTCAGTTCTTTTGCCTTAGCAACTAGGAGAGGGTGATGCAAGATGGACCTTGGAACTTCCGAGGAAACACAGTCATCATTGCTCCATATGATAGTGTTATGAAGCCCTCGGTGATTAGTTTGGATACGCTAGATTTACGGATTTAGATACATGATGTTCCGGATGGATACGCTCACCTAGTCACACCCCTTGCGACCAAGGTTGGAGAAGTCATGTACACTGAATCACAATCTTGTGATTTTACTGGTAACTTCTATCACGTTTGGATGAAAAATGTTCAGAAACCACTAAAAATGTTGTCTCCATGGTTCGGGATCTTGTGCGTCAGATTTACAAAGTCAAGTATGAATGCTTGTTGGACTGGTGTGCTATTTGTGATCACTTGGGAAACCTGCTTAAGGAGAATGGGGATGACGTTCACCAACTGGTGTATTAATCTTCAAAGAACTAAGGCTGGCTTGGTGACTGTGTCCTAGTCAAAGGGGTACTAGCCTATACGACCCACAGTCCACGGGCCGAGCTTAAGGCCCACCAATCTCCACAAGGAAGGACTCGAGAAGCTATGAACCTCGACATGATCAAGATGGAAACCTCTGAAGACTTGGCGTGCACTTCAAGGATAGCTCAGTAGCAGGCATGATTGGCAACCAGCAATATGTGTAACCTAGATACCCCCAGTGTGTGTGTGTAAGCCGTGGGGTTTAGTCTTTAGAGGCACGATTAGCAGCCTTAGGGTTTAGAACACAACCATACGACCTCAAGGTAGATCATCTTGTACTGGATACTCCATCACATCAATATAATCAAACCAGGACGCATGGTTTTACTGTTGGAAAATATGCCCTAGAGGCAACAATAAAATGGTTATTATCATACTTCCTGTTCATGATAAATGTTTATTATTCATGCTAGAATTGTATTGACCGGAAACTTAAATACATGTGTGAAAACATAAACTACACCGTGTCCCTGGTAAGACTCTACTAGACTAGCTCGTTGATCAAAGATGGTTATGGTTTCCTGACCATAGACATGAGTTTTCATTTGATAATGGGATCACATCATTAGGAGAATGATGTGATGGACTTGAAGGAAATATGCCCTAGAGGCAATAATAAAGTTATTATTTATTTCCTTATATCATGATAAATGTTTATTATTCATGCTAGAATTGTATTAACCGAAAACATAATACATGTGTGAATACATAGACAAACAGATTGTCACTAGTATGCCTCTACTTGACTAGCTCGTTAATCAAAGATGGTTATGTTTCCTAGCCATAGACAAAGAGTTGTCATTTGATTAACGGGATCACATCATTAGGAGAATGATGTGATTGACTTGACCCATTCTGTTAGCTTAGCACTTGATCGTTTAGTATGTTGTTATTGCTTTCTTCATGACTTATACATGTTCCTGTGACTATGAGATTATGCAACTCCCGTTTACCGGGGGAACACTTTGTGTGCTACCAAACGTCACAACGTAACTGGGTGATTATAAAGGTGCTCCACAGGTGTCTCCGAAGGTACTTGTTGGGTTGGCGTATTTTGAGATTAGGATTTGTCACTCCGATTGTCGGAGAGGTATCTCTGGGCCTACTCGATAATGCACATCACTTAAGCCTTGCAAGCATTGCAACTAATGAGTTAGTTGCCGGATGATGTATTACGGGACGAGTAAAGAGACTTGCCAGTAACGAGATTGAACTAGGTATTGAGATACCGACGATCGAATCTCGGGCAAGTAACATACCGATGACAAAGGGGACAATGTGTGTTGTTATGCGGTTTGACCGATAAAGATCTTCGTAGAATATGTGGGATCCAATATGAGCATCCAGGTTCCGCTATTGGTTATTGACCGGAGATGTGTCTCGGTCATGTCTACATAGTTCTCGAACCCGTAGGGTCCGCACGCTTAAAGTTCGATGACGGTTATATTATGAGTTTATGTGTTTTGATGTACCGAAGGTTGTTCGGAGTCCCGGATGTGATCACGGACATGACGAGGAGTCTCAAAATGGTCGAGACATAAAGATTGATATATTGGACGACTATGTTTGGACACCGTAAAGGTTTCGGACATTTATCGGAGTACCGGGGTTACCGGACCCCCGGGAACTAATGGGCCTTGTTGGGCCCTAGTGGAGAGAGAGAGGGGTCGGCCAGGGCAAGAGGCGCGCCCCTCCCATTTAGTCCGAATAGGACAAGGAAGGGGGGCGGCGCCCCCCTTGCCTTTCCCCTCTCCCACTCCTTCCTTCCCCCTCCTTCTTGGACTAGGAAAGGGAGGGGCAAACCTACTTGGAGTAGGTTTCCCCCTCCTAGGGCGCGCCACCCCCTTGGCCGGCCCTCTCCTCCTCCCCCCTCCCTTTATATACGGAGGAGGGGGCACCCAGAGACACAACAATTGATCTCTTATCTCTTAGCCATGTGCGGTGCCCCCCTCCACCATAATCCACCTCGATAATATCATAGCGGTGCTTAGGCGAAGCCCTGCGTCGGTAGAACATCATCATCGTCACCACGCCGTCGTGCCGACGGAACTCTCCCTCAAAGCTCGGCTGGGTCGGAGTTCGAGGGACGTCATCGAGCTGAATGTGTGCTGAACTCGGAGGTGTCGTACGTTCGGTACTTGATCGGTCGGATCGTGAAGACGTACGACTACATCAACCGCGTTGTGCTAATGCTTCCGCTTTCGGTCTACGAGGGTACATGGACACACTCTCCCCTCTCGTTGCTATGCATCACCATGATCCTATGTGTGCATAGGATTTTTTTTTTGAAATTACTACGTTCCCCAACAGTGGCATCCGAGCCTGGTTTTTGCTACGTCTTGAGCTTGCGTTGGTTTTCCCCGAAGAGGAGAGGATGATGATGCAGAGTAGCGTAAGTATTTTCCTCAGTTTTTGAGAACCAAGGTATCAATCCAGTAGGAGGCCACGCGCAAGTCCCTCGTACCTACACAAAACAAATAACTCCTCACAACCAACGCGATAAGGGGTTGTCAATCCCTTCACGGTCACTTATGAGAGTGAGATCTGATAGAGATGATAGATAATATTTTTGGTATTTTTGGTATAAAGATGCAAGGTAAAATAAAAGGCAAAGTATAAAGCAAAGCAATAATAAAGCGAGGAAGATTAATATGATGAGAATAGACCGGGGCCATAGATTTCACTAGTGGCTTCTCTCAAGAGCATAAATATTTTACAAAGGTGAACGAATTCTTGTTGAGCAATTGATGAATTGAGCATAGTTATGAGAGTATCTAGGTATGATCATGTATATAGGCATCATGTCCGAAGCAAGTAGACCGACTCCTGCCTGCATCTACTACTATTAATCCACTCATCGACCGCTATCCAACATGCATCTCGAGTATTAAGTTAATGAAAACATAGTAACGCCTTAAGCAAGATGACATGATGTAGAGGGATAAATTCATGCAATATGATAAAAAACCCATCTTGTTATCCTCGATGGCAACAATACAATACGTGCCTTGCTGCCCCTACTGTCACTGGGAAAGGACACCGCAAGATTGAACCCAAAGCTAAGCACTTCTCCCATTGCACGAACTACCAATCTAGTTGGCCAAACCAAACGGATAATTCGAAGAGACTTGAAAAGATAACCAATCATACATAAAAGAATTCAGAGAAGATTCAAATACTGCTCATAGATAATCTTGATCATAAACCCACAATTCATCGAGCTCAACAAACACACCGCAAAAAGAAGATTACATCGAATAGATCTCCACGAGAGAGGGGGAGAACATTGTATTGAGATCCAAAAAGAGAGAAGAAGCCATCTAGCTACTAAGCATGGACCCGAAGGTCTGAAGTAAACTACTCACACTTCATCGGAGAGGCTATGATGATGATGTAGAAGCCCTCCGTGGTGGATACCCCTTCCGACGGAGCTCCGGAACAGGCCCCAAGATGGGATCTCATGGATACAGAAATTTGCGGCGGTGGAATTAGGTTTTTGGCTCCGTGTCGATCTGTTGAAGTGCGTGAGGTATGTATAGGAGGAAGGAGTACGTCGGTGGAGCTTCGGGGGCCCCACGAGGCAGGGGGCGCGCCCTAGGGGGGCGCCCTCCACCCTCATGGCTGCCTCCCTCCTTTCTTGACCGAGGGTCCAAGTCTCCTCGATCATATCTGATGAGAAAATCACGTTCCCGAAGGTTTCATTCCGTTTGGACTCCGTTTGATATTCAGTTTCTTCGAAACACTGAAATAGGCAAAAAATAGCAATTCTGGGCTGGGCCTCCGGTTAATAGGTTAGTCCCAAAAATAATATAAAAGTGGAAAATAAAGCCCAATATGGTCCAAAACATTAGATAATATAGCATGGAGCAATCAAAAATTATAGATATGTTGGAGACGTATCAGGCATCCTCAAGCTTAATTCCTGCTCGTCCTCGAGTAGGTAAATGATAAAAAAGAATTTTTAATGCGGAGTGCTACTTGGAATAATTTCAATGTAATTCTTCTTAATTGTGGTATGAATATTCAGATCCGAAAGATTCAATACAAAGGTTTAATATTGACATGAAAATAATAATACTTCAAGCATACTAACAAAGCAATTATGTCTTCTCAAAATAACATGGCCAAAGAAAGTTCATCCCTACAAAATCATATAGTTTAGTCATGCTCCATTTTCGTCACACAAGAATGCTCTCATCATGCATAACCCCGATGACAAGCCAAGCAATTGTTTCATACTTTAGTAATTTCAAACCTATGAACTTTCACGCAATATATGAGCGCGAGCCATGGATATAGCACTATGGGTGGAATAGAATATGATGATGGGGGTTATGTGGAGAAGACAAAAAAGGAGAAGATCTCACATCAACGAGGCTAATCAATGGGCTATGGAGATGCCCATCGATTGATGTTAATGCAAGGAGTAGGGATTGCCGTGCAACGGATGCACTAGAGCTATAAATGTATGAAAGCTCAACAAAAGATACTAAGTGGGTGTGCATCCAACTTGCTTGCTCACGAAGACCTAGGGCACTTGAGGAGGCCCATTGTTGGAATATACAAGCCAAGTTATATAATGAAAAATTTCCACTAGTATATGAAAGTGAAAAAACAAGAGACTCTCTATCATGAAGATTATGGTGCTACTTTGAAGCACAAGTGTGGCAAATGATAGTAGCATTGTCCCTTCTCTCTTTTTCTCTCATTTTTGTGTGTGGGCTTCTTTGGCCTCTTTTATTTTTGATAACCTCACATGGGACAATGCTCTAGAAAATGATGATCATCACACTTCTATTTATTTACAACTCAATGATTACAACTCCATACTAGAACAAAGTATGACTCTATATGAATGCCTCCGGCGGTGTACCGGGATATGCAATGAATCAAGAGTGACATGTATGAAAGAATTATGAACGGTGGCTTTGCCACAAATACTATGTCAACTACATGATCATGCTAAGCAATATGTCAATGATGAATGTGTCATGATGAACGGAATGGTGAAAGTTGCATGGCAATATATCTCGGAATGGCTATGGAAATGCCATAATAGGTAGGTATGGTGGCTGTTTTGAGGAAGATATAAGGAGGTTTATGTGTGAAAGAGCGTATCATATCACGGGGTTTGGATGCACCGGCGAAGTTTGCACCAACTCTCAATGTGAGAAAGGGCAATGCACGGTACCGAAGAGGCTAGAAATGATGGAAGGGTGAGTGTGCGTATAATCCATGGACTCAACATTAGTCATAAAGAACTCACATACTTATTGCAAAAATCTACAAGCCATCAAAAACCAAGCACTACGCGCATGCTCCTAGGAGGATAGATTGGTAGGAAAAGACCATCGCTCGTCCCTGGCCACCACTCATAACGAGGACAATCAAAGAACACCTCATGTTTCAAATTTGCTACATAACGTTTACCATACGTGCATGCTACGGGACTTGCAAACCTCAACACAAGCATTTCTCAAATTCACAACTACTCAACTAGCACGACTTTGATATTATCACCTCCATATCTCAAAACAATTATCAAGCATCAAACTTTTCTTAGTATCCAACATACTCATAAGAAAGTTTTTACTATTTTTGTATACCTAGCATATTAAGATTATTTAGGAAAATTACCATGCTATTTAAGACTCTCAAAATAATCTAAGTGAAGCATGAGAGATCAATAGTTTCTTTAAAACAAATCCACCACCGTGCTCTAAAAGATATAAGTGAAGTACTAGAGCAAAACTATATAGCTCAAAAGATATAAGTGAAGCACATAGAGTATTCTAACAAATTCCAATTCTTGTATGGCTCTCTCAAAAAGTGTATAAAGCAAGGATGATTGTGGTAAACTAAAAAGCAAAGACTCAAATCATACAAGATGCTACAAGCAAAACACATATCATGTGGTGAATAAAAATATAGCTCCAAGTAAAGTTACCGATGGAAGTAGACGAAAGAGGGGATGCCTTCCGGGCCATCCCCAAGCTTTGACTTTTTGGTGTCCTTAGATTATATTGGGGGTCCTATGGGCATCCCCAAGCTTAGGCTCTTGCCACTCCTTGTTCCATAATCCATCAAAAGATTCCACCCAAAACTTGAAAACTTCACAACACAAAATTCAACAGAAATCTTGTGAGCTCCATTAGCGAAAGAAAACAAAAGATCACTTCAAGGTACTGTAATGAACTCATTATTTATTTATATTGGTGTTAAACCTACTGTATTCCAACTTCTTTATGGATTATAAACTATTTTACTAGCCATAGATTTATCAAAATAAGCAAACAACACACGAAAAACAGAATCTATCAAAAACAGAACAGTCTGTAGTAATCTGTAACTAACGCAAACTTATGGAACTCCAAAAATTCAGCCAAAATAGGAAGACCTAGGAAATTTCTTTATTGATCAGCAGCAATTGGAATCACTATTTTATCACGTTCTGGTGATTTTTAAAAATTATTTTCGTGAACCAAAAGTTTCTGGAAATTACAGCAAGATCAAATAACTATCATCCAAGAAGATCCTATAGGTTTAACTTGGCACAAACACTAATTAAAACATAAAACCATATCTAAACAGAAGGTAGATGTATTATTTATTCCTAAATAGAAACAAAAAATAAAATTGGGTTGCCTCCCAACAAGCGATATCGTTTAACGCCCCTAGCTAGGCATAAAAGCAAGGATAGATCTAGGTATTGCCATCTTTGATAGGCAATCCATAAGTGGATCTCATAATAGATTCATATGGTAATTTTATCTTCTTCCTAGGGAAGTGTTCCATGCTTTTCCTTAATGAAAATTGGAATCTAATATTCCCTTCCTTCATATCAATAATTGCACCAATCGTTCTAAGGAAAGGTCTACCAAGAATAATAGGACATGAAGGATTGCAATCTATATCAAGAACGATGAAATCTACGAGCACATAATTCCTATTAGCAACAATAAGAACATCATTAATTCTTCCCATAGGTTTCTTAATAGTGGAATCCGCAAGGTGCAAGTCTAGAGAGCAATCATCAAAATCACGGAAATCTAGCAAATCACACAAAGTTTTGGGAATAGTGGAAACACTAGAACCCAAATCACATAAAGCATAAAATTCATGATCCTTAATCTTAATTTTAATGGTTGGTTCCCACTCATCATAAGGTTTTCTAGGGATAGAAACTTCCAACTCAAGTTTTTCCTCATAAGATTGCATCAAGGCATCAACAATATGTTTGGTAAACGCTTTATTTTGACTATAAGCATGCGGAGAATTTAGCACGGATTGCAACAAGGAAATACAATCAATTAAAGATCAATTTTCATAATTAAATTCCTTGAAATCCAAAATAGTGGGTTTAGCAACATCTAGGGTTTTACTTTCTTCAATCCCACTTTTATTAATTTTAGTATCAAGATCTAAAAACTCCGAAGTTTTAGAACGCCTTCTAGGTAAAGGTGGATCATATTAAATCTCATCATTATCAAGATTCATATTGCAAAACAAAGATTTGATAGGGGACACATCAATAAATTTTAGATCTTCGTCTTTATTTTCATGGAAATTGGAGGAACACGCTTTAATAAAGGCATCTTTCATAGCACGCATCCTAGCGGTTCTTTCCTTGCACTCATCAATGGAAATTCTCATGGCTTTGAGAGACTCATTGATATCATGCTTAGGAGGAATAGATCTAAGCTTTAAGGAATCAACATCAAGAGAAATTGTATCAATGTTCCTAGCCAATTCATCAACTTTAAGCAATTTCTCTCCAAGCAAAGCATTAAAATTCTTTTGAGAATTCATGAACTCTTTAACACTAGTCTAAAATTCAGAGGGCATCTTATTAAAATTTCCATAATAATTGTTGTATGAATTTCCATAATTATTACAGGAATTACTAGGATAAGGCCTAGGATTAAAGTTTCCTCTATACGCGTTGTTACCAAAATTATTCCTACCAACAAAATTCACATCCATAGATTCATTATTATTCTCAATCAAAGTAGACAAAGGCATGGCATTAGGATCATAAGAAACACTCTTATTAGCAAATAATTTCATAAGTTCATCCATCTTTCCACTCAAAACATTAATTTCTTCTATTGCATGCACTTTTTTATTAGTAGATCTTTCAGTGTGCCATTGAGAATATTTAACCATAATATTATCTAGGAGTTTAGTAGCATCTCCTAAAGTGATTTCCATAAAAGTGCCTCCCGCGGCCGAATCTAAAAGGTTTCTAGAAGCAAAATTCAGTCCGGCATAATTTTTTTGTATAATCATCCACAAATTTAAACCATGAGTAGGGCAATTACGTATCATTGATTTCATCCTCTCCCAAGCTTGTGCAACATGTTCATGATCAAGTTGCTTAAAATTCATAATATCGTTTCTAAGAGAGATGATCTTAGCGGGAGGAAAATACTTAGAGATAAAAGCATCTTTGCACTTGTTCCAAGAATCAATACTACTTTTAGTCAAGGACGAAAACCAAGCTTTAGCACGATCTCTAAGCGAAAAAGGAAATAGCTTCAATTTAACAACATCATTGTCAACATCTTTCTTCTTTTGCATATCACACAAATCCACGAAGCTATTTAGATGAGTAGCGGCATCTTCACTAGGAAGGCCGGCGAATTGATCTTTCATAACAAGATTCAATAAAGTAGCATTGATTTCACAAGATTCAGTATTGGCAAGAGGAGCAATCGGAGTGCTAAGGAAATCATTATTGTTGGTATTGGTAAAGTCACACAATTTGGTATTATCTTGAGCCATAGTGACAAGCAAGCAATCCGACACACGAGCAAAAAGCGAACGAGAAAAAGGCAAACGGAAAAGAGAGGGCAAATGAAACGGCAAGGTTGAAGTGGGGGAGAGGAAAACGAGAGGCAAATGGCAAATAATGTAATGCGGGAGATAAGGGATTGTGATGGGTACTTGGTATGTTGACTTTTGCAACGGCGGCAGAAATCCTTCTTGCTACGTCTTGAGCTTGCATTGGTTTTCCCCGAAGAGGAGAGGATGATGCAGCAGAGTAGCGTAAGTATTTCCCTCAATTTTTGAGAACCAAGGTATCAATCTAGTAGGAGGCCACGCGCAAGCCCTCGTACCTACACAAAACAAATAACTCCTCGCAACCAACGCGATAAGGGGTTGTCAATCCCTTCACGGTCACTTACGAGAGTGAGATCTGATAGAGATGATAGATAATATTTTTGGTATTTTTGGTATAAAGATGCAAGGTAAAATAAAAGGCAAAGTATAAAGCAAAGCAATAATAAAGCGTAGGAAGATTAATATGATGAGAATAGACCCGGGGGCCATAGATTTCACTAGTGGCTTCTCTCAAGAGCATAAATATTTTACGGTGGGTGAACAATTCATGTTGAGCAATTGATGTAATTGAGCATAGTTATGAGAGTATCTAGGTATGATCATGTATATAGGCATCACGTCCGAAGCAAGTAGACCGACTCATGCCTGCATCTACTACTATTAATCCACTAATCGACCGCTATCCAGCATGCATCTAGAGTATTAAGTTAATGAAAACAGAGTAACGCCTTAAGCAAGATGACATGATGTAGAGGGATAAATTCATGCAATATGATAAAAAAAAACCGTCTTGTTATCCTCGATGGCAACAATACAATGCGTGCCTTGCTGCCTCTACTGTCACTGGGAAAGGACACCGCAAGATTGAACCCAAAGCTAAGCACTTCTCCCATTGCAAGAACTACCAATCTAGTTGGCCAAACCAAACGGATAATTTTTAGAGACTTGCAAAGATAACCAATCATACATCAAAGAATTCAGAGAAGATTCAAATATTGCTCATAGATAATCTTGATCATAAACCCACAATTCATCGGTCTCAACAAAAACACCGCAAAAAGAAGATTACATCGAATAGATCTCCACGAGAGAGGGGGGGAACATTGTATTGAGATCCAAAAAGAGAGAAGAAGCCATCTAGCTACTAACTATGGACCTGAAGGTCTGAATTAAACTACTCACACTTCATCGGAGAGGCTATGATGATGATGTAGAAGCCCTCCATGGTGGATACCCCTTCCGGTGGAACTCCGGAACAGGCCCCAAGATGGGATCTCGTGGATACAGAAAGTTGCGGCGGTGGAATTAGGTTTTTGGCTCCGTATCTGATTTGTTGGGGGTACATAGGTATATATAGGAGGAAGGAGTACGTCGGTGGAGCTTCGGGGGGCCCATGAGGCAGGGGGCGCGCCTTAGGGGGGGGGCGCCCTCCACCCTCGTGGTCGCCTCCCTCCTTTCTTGACCGAGGGTCCAAGTCTCCTGGATCATATCTGATGAGAAAATCACGTTGTCACATCCCTAGCTTCTGGTGCTGCCTAGTGTTTGCATCTTGCTTGCATCATGTTTAACTTTCATGGAAATCTGAAATGGGGATTGCCTAAACCCCTAGCATCAAAGGAATTCACTAGGTTCACCTAAAATATTTTCAGTAATCCAAATGGATTTCAAAAATGTTCATCATTTATGGAAAATGTTGTAAACAGTACCAGAGGTGATGCACATTTTTCCATGACATATTTGGGCTCTGAATTAAATCATACTTTATTTATATTTGGGCATTTAAATTTTATATATTATTTTAAATGTTCAAATAATCACAAACTGAAATGTTTCTGTTGGAAATATTCCAAACAAGTGACATTGAGCAGTTTCATGATTTTGGAAATGCCCCGCATTTTATTAAAGCCAAACACAATTACAGAAAATAGAAAAGAGAAATAAAATAGAAATGGAGCAGAGAGAAAACCACTGGCTTACGGCTCGGCATCACATATGACCACTGGCCAGCCACTGGCTGCCCAGCCCACCAGGGCAGCCTCGTCTTCTACCTCTTGCCAAGAGGGCGAGGAGAAGCTGGGCACGCGGCAGCGCCGCGCACCACCTCCACCTGCCGCTTTGCCTCTTCGACGGCTCGACGCCTCTGGCGTTGCCACGCAGCACTTCGACCCTCAACCGCTCCACTCTCTCCTGCCTCGCTCTCTCGCTCTCTCTCCCGGCAGAAGCCGTCGCCGCCGTTAAATCGCCGCCACCGTGACCACCGTGCTTCCCTCGCCTCATCGACCCGTCCAAAAGCCCGCCTCGTCGCCTCGTCCTCTCCGCTGAGCCACGCGGCACCGGACGCCCCCAAACGTCGTCATCGCGGTCATCTTCAACCTCGGGCACCCGAGCCCCTCACCGTCGATTCGCGCCGTCAAGGACGTCCCTGAGCCCACTGACCTACTGCGCCGCCTCCCTGTGAGCTCCTGCTCCCAACCCCTCTCTCCCCGCCGTCGAATCGCTCCTCTAGCCCCCTGGCCACCGCGGCCGAAGCTTGCTGCCGCCGCGAATGTCGCCGTTGTCATTACGGAGGGCCGACGCCGCATCCGAGCACCTGGTCGAGCTCCTAGGGCCCCGTAGCTTCTTCTTGTGCTCCCCGTTCGCTTGGAATCGAGCTGCAGCCCCGCCCCCACATCTAGCTGAGCTCCGGCCACCGCCATGGTTGCAGTGGCCATCGTCTCCGGCCACCCCGCAGCCTCCCGCGTGATCCCCTGGATGCGCGCGAGGATGGGCATCCCTCTGGTGCCTCCAGCGCGTCGAGCTGACCCCTGTAGCGCCGTCCCGAGCAACTCCGGTGATCCTCCACCGCAGTTTTGGTCGCCGGCGGCTAATCTCCGGCCGTGCTGACGTGGCGAGGTTATTTAGGCATTAACCACCTCCTAATCAAACCCCTAGAGTCATAGACAGCCGGGTCCCATCCCATAATTAACCACAGGGTTTTTCCCTGCTTAAATTAACTATAATGCTTTGACCCGCCACCTCAGCATTGACCTGGGCCCCACTGTCAGTTTTGACTTGGGCCAGCGCCTTTGACCTGCTAACGTCACCACGACATCATGCTGACGCAATAAATCATTTACTAGATTTATTCTTATTCAGGAAATTTCAGAAAATGCCCTAAACTTCTAAAAATCATAGAAAATCAACCATAGCTCCAAATCAAACAAATTATATATGAAAAATGATCAAAAAATCCAATCTATCCATCTGTACTGTTTTCAGCATGTTAGAACAACTTATGACTACTATTTAGTACAATTCAATTAAATGGCATTTAAATAACCACATGTGGAGTTTGAATTTGAATCTTGGATTCAAACCAACTTCATTTAATCTGGTTTTAGTTGCATTAGCACAAACCACAGCATATTGCCATGTCATGATCATGCATCATATTGCTGCATTGCATTGATTGTGTTTCTTCCTTGTTTATCGGTGCTTGTTCCCTCTCGGTAGGCGTATCCCGACGATGAGTTCGATGACACGGATGAAGAACTATACTATCTTCAGAAGTGCCAGGCAAGCAAAACCCCCTTGTTCATTCCGATACAATCCCACTCTCTCGCTCCTTCTCTCTTTTACTGCATTAGGACAACAACGAATCATCTGTTACTTGCTGCGGTAGTTGAACCCCTTTATCCTCTGCATGACCTGTCATTGCCACAGTAAATAGATGAAACCCACTAGCATGAGTAGGAGTTGTTTGAGCCCTGATGTGCCTACTCATTCATGCTTGTTTGTCGTGCCTGCTATTGCTTAGAGTTGAGTCAGGTCTGATTCATCGGGGATGAATCGGAGGTGTGTGAACATGTCCTACTGTGTGTGAGCTAAGTGTATGAACACGATTTGGTAAAGGTAGCGGTGAGAGGCCATGTAGGAGTGCATGGTGGGTTGTCTCATTGCAGCCGCCCTCGAGAACTGAGTTCGTGTTTGTGATCCATGAACAGTTACTACCACACATTGGGTTCCTAGAACTCGACCCTCTCGACTTATTAATCAACTTGATCTCTGTCCGGGAGTTGCAACTAGTTTCGGTGTTTGTAGGTAGTGTTAGTAGTCTACCAAGTGGCACCCGATGCAGGTGGGCTTGGGACAGACTAGGCACCATGGCACGGTGTACCAAGCGAGATCCACCGTCGAGGTGGGCTTGGGAACCCTGCACACATCGCTTGGGGCCGTGGCGACACCCGCCGGATCTCCTTGCGGATGGAACCCGAATAGGCGATAAACCCGGACGAGAGACTTGTGTGGTTAGTCGGTCGTGGCCGACTCCCTCGCCCGGCTTCGCTTGAAGGTTGCCGAGGTACATGACGTGTCTGAGGCGATAAGTGGCGAGAGCGTGTGAAGAAGTACACCCTGCAGGTTATCATTATCTATTCGAATAGCCGGATTCCTCGGATATGGAAACTTGGACCCTATGCGTAGTTCATAGACAAGTGAAAGTGGATACTCTAAAATGCGCAAGATAGCGTGAGTGCTATGGATGGCGTTCTCGTGAGGGAGACGGAGCGGATCCATAGTGGTGTATTGATATGGTGAATATGTGGACTCGCAGCGCCACCTCAAAAGAGTTACTTGCAATGTAGTTCAGGATAGCCATTGAGTCAAAGCTGGCTTGCTGCAGTCAAACTCCACCACCCCCTTTTGATAATGATGCATATGTAGTTAGTTCTGATGTAAGTCTTGCTGAGTACATTTGTACTCACGTTTGCCTATCTTATGTTTTGCAGAGAGACGTCAGTCTCGCTAGTAGTTCCGCGTGGACTTCGACGTTTAGCTTGTGACCTCAGCTACGATCTTGTGCCCTCAGCAGGATCTGGTAGATAGTCGGGCTTCTCAGCCTTTTTCATTTGTAGATGTCTGTACTCAGACATGTTAAGCTTCCGCTTGTGCTTGTTGCTTGTATGCTCTGAGTGTTGGGTCATGAGACCCATGTTTGTAATATCTCGCTCCTCGGAGCCTAATGAATAAATACTTTGAGTCGTAGAGTTATGTTGTGATGCCATGTTGTATTTACACATATTGAGCATATTGTGTGTATGTTTGAAATGCTTGGTATGTGTGGGATCCGACAATCTAGTTGTTTATCCTTGGCAGCCTCTCATATGGGGAAATGTAGTCTAGTGCTTCCTGAGCGATAGTAGTCCGCTATAGCCCGGTTCATCGGAGTCCCGCTAGCCCAGACACTCTGCTCTGGACACTTGGTGGCCGACATGTGTTTCACTTCGTTCGTGGTTCATCCTTCGGGAAATGTCACGCAGTGACATCCGAGTCTGCCTAGCTGCTACAGCCCGTGTTACCGAGTCCTGTTAGCCAGTGCTACAGCCCGGATTCATACGTTGATGACCGACATGCTCGATGTGATTCATGTATGCATGTCCCCATGGGTTAGTGCCGCTTTGGGTTCACGACTAGCCATGTCGGCCCGGGTTCTCTGTCATATGGATGCTAGTGACACTATCATATACGTGAGCCAAAAGGCGCGAACGGTCCCAGGCCATGGTAAGGCGACACCCGTGGGAATACCGTGCGTGAGGCCGCAAAGTGATATGAGGTGTTACCGACTAGATCGATGTGACTTGGAATCGGGGTCCTGACACACGTTCCCGAAGGTTTCATTCCGTTTGGACTCCGTTTGATATTCCGTTTCTTCGAAACACTGAAATAGGCAAAAAACAACAATTCTGGGTTGGGCCTCCGGTTAATAGGTTAGTCCCAAAAATAATATAAAAGTGGAAAATAAAGCCCAATATGGTCCAAAATAGCAAATAATATAGCATGGAGCAATAAAAAATTATAGATACGTTGGAGACGTATCAGTTTTATGCGTTGATGTTATATGCACGAGTAGAACACAAGTGAGTTGTGGGCGATACAAGTCATACAGCTTACCAGCATGTCATACTTTGGTTCGGCGGTATTGTTGGATGAAGCGGCCCGGACCGACATTACGCGTACGCTTACACAAGACTGGGTCTACCGACGTGCTTTGCACACATGTGGCTGGCGGGTGTCAGTTTCTTCAGCTTTAGTTGAACCGAGTGTGGCTACGCCCGGTCCTTGAGAAGGTTAAAACATCACTAACTTGACGAACTATCGTTGTGGTTTTAATGCGTAGGTAAGAACGGTTCTTGCTCAGCCCGTAGCAGCCACGTAACACTTGCAACAACAAAGTAGAGGACGTCTAACTTGTTTTTGCAGGGCATGTTGTGATGTTGAAAGAGAAATCATGCCCTTACATCATGTTTTGATGTTGCTGACAACCATACATGCAGGGGACTAACAATGGTTGTCAAGTAAATCTCAGGTATTAGTCCCCGGTTCATCGATGTGTGTGGATCAAGAGCTTACAAGTGATTTTACTCAAGGATGAAGCATAAAAGTTGATTACATATTTTGTTTTCTTGAGTATAGGATCCCGCACTATTAAGAGGGGATCGATAGGGTTAGTTAAAGGCTTGCTCTTGCCACGAACCTCCTGATCATACATGCACATGCCAAAAACCTTCATGTTCCGTCTCTTGGATGCCGGATGTCCGGGCTCCACGCCGGATGTCCGGGCTGGACGTCGGATGTCCGGCCTCCTTGCTGGATATCCGGGCCTAGCCATCCAGAATACAGTTGTATACTGGGTTGCACGCCGGATGTCCGGGCCTTCCTGTTATGCCGGATGTCCGGGCCCCTTCCGGATATCCGGGCATAGCTATCCAGAGAACATTTTTATGCTGGGCTGCGCGCCGGATGTCCGGCCACCTGCCGGATGTCCGGGCCTTCCTGATATTCCGGATGGCCGGGCTTGGGCCCCGGATGTCCGGCCCCTCTGTTCTTTTGTTCTGCCTTTGTTCTGTTCCTCGCATCTTACCATGCCGGATGTCCGGCCCCTAGCCCGGATGTCCGACCTGCTCACTCACTTACACTGCAACGGCCATATTCGAGCTCACACTATATATAGCCCTTCTTCCCCACGGGAGAGGGTTGACCATTCACTTTGAACAAACCCTAGAACACTTCTCACTCTCTCTCTCTCTCTCTCTCTCTCTCTCTCTCTCTCATTCCTCCACACCAATCTTATATCCCCAAGGGATTTGGGAGCTTTGGAGAGAAGTTGTCCGATCAAGTGATAGATCCACTTCTTCCCCTTCTTTGCACCCAAGGAATTCGTGATTTGAGCAAGTGTTGAGCTTTTCCCCATCGATCTTGTTACTCTTGGAGGTTGGAGACTCCTAGGCGGTAGGAGTCTTTCGGAGAGGAATCTACCTTTGTGATTACCCCCGGAAAAGTTTGTGAGGGTTTGGAGACCACCCCAAGGTCTACCACTAGTGGTTGAGAAACGCCTTCGTGGTGTTGTCTCAAAGGGAGAATAGGGTGAGCCTTCGTGGCATTGGTGTGCCTTCGTGGTAACATCCACCTCTCTAACGGTGACGTAGCTTCCCTCCAAGGAAGTGAACATCGACATACATCCTCGTCTCCCGGAGTTGCGGTTATTCCTAACCCTAACTCTCTACTTATGGTTACTTGTCTCTTAGCACTTACTTATATCATATTGTGCTTGTTTACTTACATACTTGAGTTACTTGCTTATCTTGCTTAGCACTTAGTACTACACTTACAATTGTTAGGCTCACTTTCATATTCTGCATTAGTGCCTAAAATTGCTAAGTAAATATTAAAATTTGTAATTGTACCTATTCACCCCCCTCTAGGTCCATCTCGATCCTTTCAATTGGTATCAGAGCCTCGTGCTCTATTCTTGTGGCTTAACCGCCCTAGAGCGATATGAACCCCGATGGGACTCTCCTTGTTGTAGATCCGAAGGATAAAGGCAGGCTTCTTCTGAAGTCAAGACCTTTACCTCTGAGGATCTAGAACGGGCCCTTGCTAAGCAAAAGGAGGAGCATGATGCTTCTCTTGAGGCCTTGGTCCAAATGAGGATAGCCACGTTGTCCACGGTGCTTGCACCACTTTCGGGTGGTGCGGCTTCGAGGCCAACTGTGCCTACTCTGTCACTTGGTCAACAACCTCCTAGCAATGAACACTCTAGTGTTCCTTGGCTTTATGCAAGACCCCAAGTTGAGAAACCGAAATATAAACCTCAAGGCAAACCTCCTTTACTTGATGCCACTTCCGATTTTGCATTGTGGAGAGTTGCTATGCAGGATCATCTTTGATATGGAAATGATGAGATGCTGGAGATCTTGGAGTATGGTTACCATGTGGTTGATCCAAAGAATCCTACACCAAGAGAAATTTATGACAAGAATCTCAATGACACTGCAACCATGTGTATAAGGAGAGGTATGGTTGAAAAGCAAAGGAGACCTTTCATACACATCACAAGTGCCAAGGAACTATGGGAAAGTATTATAAGACCAAGACCGGTACCTCCACCCTCCGGAGTGCTCAATATGAAATTGCCAAGGGGCAATTGCAAAACTTTTGTATGGAGAAAGTTGAAACTCCCAATCAACTCGTTGAGTGTTTCATGACTCTCACCGCGGATATTGAGTCGTGTGAGTGTGACAAGACACAAGATGGATTCAACATGAGTAAGCGATTCCTTGTGGACAAGTTGCTCCATGCTCTTGCTCCATATCACCATCAAATGGTATGGGACATAAGACAACACCATGCCTTCAAGGAAATGACTACAGATGACATCATATCCACTTTCCAACTATTTGAAGAGTCAAAGGCAAATGCTACAAAACATCTTGCCATGCATGGTACTCCATCGTCAAAGATCAATCTTGCATTGAAGGCTAAGCATGTATGTGAAGATGAGCAAAGTGAAGAAGAAGAAGATGATGATGAAGAAGAAGATGGTGATGAGGTTGAATCCGATGAGGGCCCTTCATATGAAGACATGGCTCTCTTTGTCAAGAAGTTTAGCGCGGGAAAATTCAAGGGAAGATTTCAAAAGAAGAAAGTAAGAAAATGCTACAACTGTGAAGAAACCAACCGCTTCTCAAACGAGTGCCCTTATGAGAAGAGAGAAGACAAACCAAGGTTTCCCAAGAAGAAGTTGCCAAATCCTTTGAACTCCAAGCTCAAGAAGAGAGATGGGAAAGCAATGGTTGCTCAAGAAGAATCTGATCCGGATGATGTTAGTGGTGTTGCCGGAGTTGCTCAAGATTCTCAAAACACATTGAGACTAGTCAACAAGAGTGGTGAAGTTGTCACCTACAACTACATGAAGGATTACAAGGGCAACGCTCACAAGTGTCTCATGGCGATGGCCATGGTAGAAGATGGAGAGGACCAACACTCTCCTGACAAGGTCAAGGTAACCCCGCGATCAAACCCTCCTCTTTTCACTCCTCCTACTCCTAGTGATGAGTATCTTGATGCGGAGGATAGTTATGAGGATGATGATATAAATGATCCTATGCTTGCTAAACTAAATAAGTTCATGTGCTCCCTTAAAGGAAAGAAGCTCACTATGTTTCTTATGCTTATGGAGATGGTGAGTAAGCACATCATTTCCATTAAGGAACTCGAAACCCTCGTCACCGAGGAAAAGGAAAAATATGAAATCCTTGAGCGGATATTCCAATATGAGGAAGCACGCAATGATGAACTATGCTTAAAAATTGGTGCAAACATTGATGTTCATACTAGAGATCTTGCCTCCTTGAAAAAGGCTATCGACTCTTGCGAGGAGCTGATGAATGATAAAAGTAAGCTTGTAAAGTCTAATGCTTCTCTCTCTAAGGATTGTGAGCTCCTATCCGTGTCCCTCAAGACCAAGGAAGAAGAGCTCACCCTTCTTACAAAGAGTTTTGAGACACTCAAGCTTACTTATCTTGAAACTCTAGCCAAGGCTTACTCTTCTCCTATTATCAATGTTGATGCTTGTACTACTAACTCTAGTAGTGATCTAGCATCTATTCTTGAGGAGAATCGCTTTCTCAAAGCTCAAATAGAGAAAGGGCTCATGACATGTGCTCAAGGGCAAAAGAACCTTAATGAGGTGTTGAGCCAACACAATGAAGTGTTTGCCAAAGAGGGACTCGGGTTTGACCCGAGCACAAGCAAGAAGAAGACATCCTCACAAAAGTGCACCACCCCTCTAAAATAAACTTTCGTACGAGAAGGGCACAAGGAGAAAGGTAAGGTTGTTTGTGGGAAGGCCACAAGGGGCATGCCCACTGTCAACAAGCCAAAGGAGTTCATGCCTCCATCCTATGTTCTTCATAAGACTAAGGATGGAGAAGTTTATGCAAAGTTTCTTGGTCCTCGAAATGCATTTCGGTTTTATGCTATTTGGGTCCCTAAGACCCTTGTGACTAACTTGAGAGGTCCCATTGCAAAATGGGTGCCTCTAACCAAGTAATAATTGTGTGTAGGTTGCCTTCTCCGGTGGAGTAAAATGGGTGATTGATAGTGGATGTACCAATCATATGACCGGAGATAGCAAATTGCTCTACGATTTCATGGAAGCTATTCAACCATTTATGAGCATTATGTTTGGTGGAGGATCAAAAGGACAGGTACTCGGTTTGGGTAAGGTGGCTATCACAAATGACATGTCTTTTGCAAGTGTCATGCTTGTCCAATCCCTTAAATATCATTTGCTTTCTGTTCGCCAATTGGCTTCTGTCGGTTATGATACACTATTTGGACTAACGGATGTGAAAGTAATTAAGAGAGATACTCTTGAAGTGGCCTTTGTTGGAGAGTTGGATGGCAACCTTTACACGGTTGATTTCTCGAAACAGAGCACATTCCATGCAACTTGTCTAATGGCCAAGGCCGACAAGGGGTGGCTATGGTGTTGGAAATATGCCCTAGAGGCAATAATAAAAGTATTATTATTATATTTCCTTGTTCATGATAATTGTCTTTTATTCATGCTATAATTGTATTATCCGGAAATCGTAATACACGTGTGAATACATAGACCACAAAATGTCCCTAGTGAGCCTCTAGTTGACTAGCTCGTTGATCAACAGATAGTCATGGTTTCCTGACTATGGACATTGGATGTCATTGATAACGGGATCACATCATTAGGAGAATGATATGATGGACAAGACCCAATCCTAAGCATAGCACAAGATCGTAGTTCGTTTTGCTAGAGCTTTTCCAATGTCAAGTATCTCTTCCTTAGACCATGAGATCGTGTAACTCCGGATACCGTAGGAGTGCTTTGGTGTACCAAACGTCACAACGAATCGGGTGACTATAAAGGTGCATTACAGGTATCTCCAAAAGTGTCTCATTGGGTTGACACGGATCGAGGCTGGATTTGTCACTCCGTATGACGGAGAGGTATCACTGGGCCCACTCGGTAGTGCATCATCATAATGAGCTCAAAGTGACCAAGTGTTTGGTCACGGATCATGCATTACGATGCGAGTAAAGTGACTTGCCAAGCAACGAGATTGAATGAGGTATTGGGATACCGACGATCGAATCTCGGGCAAGTAAAATACCGATCGACAAAGGGAATAGTATACGGGGTTGATTGAATCCTCCACATCGTGGTTCATCCGATGATATCATCGAGGAGCATGTGGGAGCCAACATGGGTATCCAGATCCCGATGTTGGTTATTGCCCGAGAGCCGTCTCGGTCATGTCTGCATGTCTCCGAACCCGTAGGGTCTACACTTAAGGTTCGGTGACGCTTAGGGTTGTATGAATATGAGTATGCAGCAAACCGAATGTTGTTCGGAGTCCCGGATGAGATCCCGGACGTCACGAGGAGTTCCGGAATGGTCCGGAGGTAAAGATTTATATATAGGAAGTCTTATTTTGGTCGCCGGAAAAGTTTCACGTGTTATCGGTATTGTACCGGGAGTGCCGAAAGGGGTCCGGGGGTCCACCGGGGGGGTCCACCTGCCCCGGGGGGGCCACATGGGCTGTAGGGGGTGCGCCTTGGCCTATATGGGCCAAGGGCACCAGCCCCAAGAGGCCCATGCGCCAAGATATAAGAATAAGGGGAGAGTCCTAAAAGGGGAAGGCACCTCCGAGGTGCCTTGGGGAGGATGGACTCCTCCCCCCCCTCTTGGCCGCACCCCTTCCTTGGAGGAAGGGCAAGGCTGCGCCTCCCCTCTCTTGCAACTATATAAAGGGAGGGAGGGAGGGGTGGCCGCACCCACAAGCCCCGCGCGCCCCTCCTCCCCGCAACACCTCCTCCTCCTCCCGTAGTTGCTTAGCGAAGCCTCGCGGAGTTCTCGCTGCATCCACCACCACGCCGTCATGCTGCTGGATCATCATCAACCTCTCCTTCCCCTTGCTGGATCAAGAAGGAGGAGACGCCATCCGCTCCGACACGTGTGTTGAACGCGGAGGTGCTGTCCGTTCAACACTAGGTCATCGGTGATCTGAATCACGGCGAGTACGACTCCATCATCCCCGTTCCATTGAACGCTTCCGCACGCGATCTACAAGTGGTATGTAGATGCAATCACTCTCCCATGACTCGTTGCTAGATGAACTCATAAGATGGATCTTGGTGAAACCGTAGGAAAATGTTTAATTTTCTGCAACGTTCCCCAACAGTGGTATCAGAGCCAGGTTTATGTGTAGTTCTCTATTGCACGAGTAGAACACAATTTTGTTGTGGGCGTAGATCTTGTTAACTTGCTTGCCGCTACTAGTCTTTTCTTGCTTCAGCGGTATTGTGGGATGAAGCGGCCCGGACCGACCTTACACGTACGCTTACGTGAGACAGTTCCACCGATCGACATGCACTAGTTGCATAAGGTGGCTAGCGGGTGTCTGTCTCTCCTACTTTAGTTGGAGCGGATTAGATGAAAAGGGTCCTTATGAAGGGTAAATAGAAGTTGACAAAATCACGTTGTGGTTATTCGTAGGTAAGAAAACGTTCTTGCTAGAACCCAATTGCAGCCACGTAAAGATGCAACAACAATTAGAGGACGCCTAACTTGTTTTTGCAGCAATTGTCATGTGATGTGATATGGCCGAAGTTGTGATGAATGAGGAATGATATATTGTGATGTATGCGATCATGTTCTTGTAATAGGAATCACGACTTGCATGTCGATGAGTATGACAACCGACAGGAGCCATAGGAGTTGTCTTAATTATTGTATGACCTGCGAGTCATTGATTCAACGCCATGTAAATTACTTTACTTTATTGCTAAACGTGTTAGCCATAGTAGTAGAAGTAATAGTTGGCGAGCAACTTCATGGAGACACGATGATGGAGATCATGATGATGGAGATCATGGTGTCATGCCGGTGACAAGATGATCATGGAGCCCCGAAGATGAAGATCAAAGGAGCTATATGATATTGGCCATATCATGTCACTACTTTATATAATTGCATGTGATGTTTATTATGTTTCATGCATCTTGTTTACTTAGAACGACGGTAGTAAATAAGATGATCCCTTATAATAATTTCAAGAAAGTGTTCCCCTAACGTGCACCGTTGCTAAAGTTCGCTGCTTCAAGCACCACGTGATGATCGGGTGTGATAGATCCTTACGCTCACATACAACGGGTGTAAGACAGTTTTACACATGCATAAACACTTAGGGTTAACTTGACGAGCCTAGCATGTACAGACATGGCCTCGAACACAAGAGACCGAAAGGTCGAACATGAGTCGATGGAAGATACGATCAACATGGAGATGTTCACCGACGATGACTAGTCCGTCTCACGTGATGATCGGACACAACCTAGTCGACTCGGATCATGTATCACTTAGATGACTAGAGGATGTCAAATCTGAGTGGGAATTCATTAAATAATTTGATTAGATGAACTTTATTATCATGAACAATAGTCTAAAATCTCTGCAAAATGTCTTGTAGATCAAATGGCCAACGCCATGTCACCATGAACTTCAACGCTCCTAGAGAAAACCAAGCTGAAAGATGATGGCAGCAACTATTGGACTGGGTCCGAACCCGAGGATTATCCTCATAGCTGCCAGAAACAATATGTCCTAGAAGCACCGCTAGGTGAAGCACCCATCCGAGAGAACCAAGACGTTATGAACGCTTGGCAGTCTCGCCGATGATTACTCCCTCGCTCAAGGCGGCATGCTTTACAGCTTAGAACCGGGCTCCAAAAGCGTTTTGAGCAACACGGAGCATATGAGATGTTCGAGGAGCTGAAAATGGTTTTCCAAGCTCATGCCCGGTCGAGAGATATGAAGTCTCCGACAAGTTCTATAGTTGTAAGATGGAGGAAAATAGTTCACGGTGAGCACATACTCAAAATGTCCGGGTTGCACAACCCACCGTCCCACTGGACATTAACCTCCTGACGAGGCGGTCATTAACAGAATCCTTCATCGCTCCCACCAAGCTATAAGAGCTTTGTGATGAACTACAATATGCAGGGGATGGTGAAAACTATTCTGAAGTATTTTCAATGTTGAAGTCGCAGAGGTAGAAATCAAGAAGGAGCATCAAGTGTTGATGGTCAATAAAACCACTAAGTTCAAGAAGGGCAAGGAAATAAGAACTTCAAGAAGGACGGCAAGGATGTTGCCGCGCCCGATAAGCCGCTTGCGGGAAGAAGTCAAAGAATGGACCCAAGCCCGAGACAGAGTGCTTTTATTGCAAAGGAAGGGCGATCGAAGCGGAACTGCCCCAAATACTTAGCGGACAAGAAGGCGGCAACACTAAAGGTATATTTGATATACATTTAATTGATGTGTACCTTACCAAGACTCGTAGTAACTCCCGGTATTTGATACCGTGCCGTTGCTCATATTTGTAACTCACAGCAGAGCTGCGGAATAAACGGAGATCGGCGAAGGACGAGGTGACGATGCGCGCCGGGAATGGTTCCAAGGTCGATGTGATCGCCGCCGCACGCTACCTCTACATTTACCTACGGATTAGTTTTAAACCTCAATAATTGTTATTTAGTGCCAAGTTTGAGCATGAACATTGTATCGGGATCTCGCTTAATACGAGATGGCTACTCATTTAAATCCGAGAATAATGGTTGTTCTATTTATATGAGAGATATGTTTTATGGTCATGCTCCGATGGTCAATGGTTTATTCTTAATGAATCTCGAACGTAATATTACACATATTCATAGTGTGAATACCAAAAGATGTAAAGTTGATAACGATAGTCCCACATACTTGTGGTAATCGCCGCCTTGGTCACATTGGTGTCAAGCGCATGAAGAAGCTCCATCTTGATGGACTTTTAGAGTCTCTCGATTATGAATCATTTGACACATGCGAACCATGCCTTATGGGAAAATGACCAAGACTCCGTTCTCCGAACAATGGAGCGAGCAACCAACTTATTGGAAATCATACATACCGATGTAATGCGGTCCAATGAGCGTTGAGGCTCATGAAGGATATCGTTATGTTCTCACTCTCACCGATGACTTGAGTAGATATGGGTATGTCTACTTGATGAAACACAAGTCTGAGACCTTTGAAAAGTTCAAGGAATTTCAGAATGAAGTAGAGAATCAACGTGACCGAAAGATAAAATTCTTGCGATCGATCGTGGAGGAGAATATTTAAGTCATGAATTTGGTACACACTTAAGGAAATGTGGAATCGTTTCACAACTCATGCCACTCGAACACCTCAACGTAATGGTGTGTCCGAACGTCGAATCGCACTCTATTGGATATGGTGCGATCTATGATGTCTCTTACCGATTTACCGCTATCATTTTGGGGATATGCTCTAGAGACAGCTACATTCACTTTAAATAGGGCACCGCCTAAATCTGTTGAGACGACACCGTATGAATTATGGTTTGGGAAGAAACCTAAGTCGTCGCTTCTAAAAGTTTGGGGATGCGATGCTTATGTCAAGAAACTTCAACCTGAAAAGCTCGAACCCAAGTCGGAAAATGCGTCTTCATAGGATACCCTAAGGAAACCATTGGGTATACCTTCTACCTTAGATCCAAGTCAAGATCTTTGTTGCCAAGAACGGATCCTTTCGGAAAAGAGTTTCTCTTGAAAGGAGTAAGTGGGAGGAAAGTAGAACTCGATGAAGTACTACCTCTTGAACCGGAAAGTAGTGCAGCTCAGAAAATGTTCTGTGGTGCCTACACCGATCGGAGAGGAAATTAATGATGATGATCAAGGTACTTCGGATCAAGTTGCTCTTGAACTTCAGAGGTCCACTAGGACACGCTCCGCACTGCAGTGGTACGGCAACCCTGTCTCGGAAATCATGTTGTTACACAACGGTGAACCTTCGAACTATGAAGAAGCGATGGCGGCCCAGATTCCAACAAATGGCTTGAAGCCATGCAATCCGAGATAGGATCCATGTATGAAAACAAAGTATGGACTTTGATGACTTGCCCGATGATCGGCGAAAGTGATAGAAAACAAATGGATCTTTAAGAAGAAGACGGACGCGATGGTAATGTTACCATCTATAAAGCTCGACTTGTCGCTAAGGGTTATCGACAAGTTCAAGGGATTGACTATGATGAGACTTTCTCTCCGTAGCGAAGCTTAAGTCCGTCCAATCATGTTAGCAATTGCCGCATACTATGATTATGAGATATGGCGATGGACGCCAAAACAGCGTTCCTTAACGCTTATCTTAAGGAAGAGCTGTATATGATGCAGCCGGAAGGTTTTGTCGATCCTAAGAATGCTAACAAAGTATGCAAGCTCCAGCGATCCATTTATGGGCTGGTGCAAGCATCTCGAGTTAGAACATTCGCTTTGATGAGATGATCAAAGCGTTTGGGTTTATGCAAACTTATGGAGAAGCTGCGCTTATAAGAAAGTGAGTGGGAGCTCAGTAGCATTTCTCATATTATATGTAGATGACATACTTTTGATGGGAAATGATATAGAACTCTTGGACAGCATTAAGGCCTACTTGAATAAAAGTTTTTCAATGAAGGACCTTGGAGAAGCTGCTTATATATTAGGCATCAAGATCTATAGAGATAGATCAAGATGCCTCATAGGTCTTTCACAAAGCATATACCTTGATAAGATTTTGAAGAAGTTCAAAATGGATCAGTCCAAGAAAGGGTTCTTGCCTGTACTACAAGGTGTGAGATTGAGCTCGGCTCAATGCCCGACCACGGCAAAAGATAAAGAAGAGATGAGCGTCATCCCCTATGCCTCGGCCATAGGTTCTATTTTGTATGCCATGCTGTGTACCAGACCTGATGTAAACCTTGCCGTAAGTTTGGTAGGCAGGTACCAAAGTAATCCCGGCAAGGAACACTGGACAGCGGTCACGAATATCCTGAAGTACCGAAAAGGACAAAGGACATGTTTCGTTTATGGAGGTGACGAAGAGCTCGTCAGAAGGGTTACGCCGATGCTAGCTTCGACACAGATCCGATGACTCAAAGTCACAAACCGGACGTGTATATGTTAAATGGTGGAGCGAGAGCTGGTGCAGCTGCAAGCAGAGCGCCGTGGCGGGATCTACATGTGAAGCGGAGTACATGGCAGCCTCGGAGGCAGCACATGAAGCAATTTGGGTGAAGGAGTTCATCACCGACCTAGGAGTCATACCCAATGTGTCGGAGCCGATCAAACTCTTCTCGTGACAACACTGGAGCTATTGCACTTGCCAAGGAGCCCAGGTTTCACAAGAAGACCAGCACATCAAGCGCCGCTCAACTCTATTCGTGAAAATGTTCAAGATGGGGACATAGAAATTTGCAAAGTGCATACAGATCTGAATGTCGCAGATCCTTTGACTAAACCTCTTCCATGAAAGCAAAACATGATCAACACCGTAACTCTATGGGTGTTCGATTCATCACAATGTAACTAGATTATTGACTCTAGTGCAAGTGGGAGACTGTTGGAAATATGCCCTAGAGGCAATAATAAAAGTATTATTATTATATTTCCTTGTTCATGATAATTGTCTTTATTCATGCTATAATTGTATTATCCGGAAATCGTAATACACGTGTGAATACATAGACCACAAAATGTCCCTAGTGAGCCTCTAGTTGACTAGCTCGTTGATCAACAGATAGTCATGGTTTCCTAACTATGGACATTGGATGTCATTGATAACGGATCACATCATTAGGAGAATGATGTGATGGACAAGACCCAATCCTAAGCATAGCACAAGATCGTAGTTCGTTTTGCTAGAGCTTTTCCAATGTCAAGTATCTCTTCCTTAGACCATGAGATCGTAACTCCCAGATACCGTAGGAGTGCTTTGGTGTACCAAACGTCACAATGTAACTGGGTGACTATAAAGGTGCATTACAGGTATCTCCAAAAGTGTCTGCATTGTGTTGACACGGATCGAGATGGGATTTGTCACTCCGCATGACGGAGAGGTATCACTGGGCCCACTCGGTAGTGCATCATCATAATGAGCTCAAAGTGACCAAGTGTTTGGTCACGGATCATGCATTACGGCACGAGTAAAGTGACTTGCCGCAACGAGATTGAATGAGGTATTGGGATACCGACGATCAATCTCGGCAAGTAAAATACCGATCGACAAAGGGAATAGTATACGGGTTGATTGAATCCTCGACATCGTGGTTCATCCGATGATATCATCGAGGAGCATGTGGGAGCCAACATGGGTATCCAGATCCCGCTGTTGGTTATTGCCCGAGAGCCGCCTCGGTCATGTCTCGCATGTCTCCGAACCCGTAGGGTCTACACTTAAGGTTCGGTGACGCTAGGGTTGTATGAATATGAGTATGTAGCAAACCGAATGTTGTTCGGAGTCCTGGATGAGATCCCGGACGTCACGAGGAGTTCCGGAATGGTCCGGAGGTAAAGATTTATATATAGGAAGTCTTATTTTGGTCGCCGGAAAAGTTTCGCGCGTTATCGGTATTGTACCGGGAGTGCCGAAAGGGGTCCGGGGGTCCACCGGGGGGGTCCACCTGCCCCGGAGGGGCCACATGGGCTGTAGGGGGTGCGCCTTGGCCTATATGGGCCAAGGGCACCAGCCCCAAGAGGCCCATGCGCCAAGATATAAGAAAAAGGGGAGAGTCCTAAAGGGGGAAGGCACCTCCGAGGTGCCTTGGGGAGGATGGACTCCTCCCCCCCTCTTGGCCGCACCCCTTCCTTGGAGGAAGGGGCAAGGCTGCGCCCTCCCCTCTCTTGCAACTATATAAAGGGAGGGAGTGAGGGTGGCCGCACCCATAAGCCTGGCGCCCCCTCCTCCCCGCAACACCTCCTCCTCCTCCCGTAGTTGCTTAGCGAAGCCTGCGCCGAGTTCTGCTGCATCCACCACCACGCCGTCGTGCTGCTGGATCATCATCAACCTCTCCTTCCCCCTTGCTGGATCAAGAAGGAGGAGACGTCATCCGCTCCGTACGTGTGTTGAACGCGGAGGTGTTGAACGCAGAGGTGCTGTCCGTTCAGCACTAGGTCATCGGTGATCTGAATCACGGCGAGTACGACTCCATCATCCCCGTTCCATTGAACGCTTCCGCACGCGATCTACAAGTGGTATGTAGATGCAATCACTCTCCCATGACTCGTTTCTAGATGAACTCATAAGATGGATCTTGGTGAAACCGTAAGAAAAATTTTAATTTTCTGCAACGTTCCCCAACATATGGCATCGCCGGCTAGCCCATGTTGGCATGAGAAATCTTCAAGATCTCTTAAAGGGAAATCACATCCTTGGACTAAAAAATGTCTCTTTTGAGAAAGATCGTGTGTGTAGTGCATGCATAGCTGGGAAGCAACATCAATCAAAGCACCCACCCAAGAATATTGTGTCTACTTCAAGGCCTTTGGAGCTCCTTCATGTGGATCTTTTTGGGCCTCCTTCATGGGATAGTCTTGGTGGGAAAAAGTATGGACTTGTCATTGTGGATGATTACTCAAGATACACATGGGTGTTTTTCCTCAAGTCCAAAGACGAGACGAAGATCACCTTCATTGATTTTGCCAAGCAAGCACAACGCAAGTTTGACAAAGAAATCATGGCAATAAGAAGTGATAATGGTTTCGAGTTCAAGAATTACACCTTGGAAGGATTTCTTAGTGATGAAGGGATTGAACATCAATATTCCGCACCATACACCCCTCAACAAAATGGTGTTGCAGAAAGGAAGAATCGTACACTTGTGGAGATGGCAAGGTCCATGTTGGATGAATACAAGTCTCCACACAGTTTTTGGGCCGAGGCTGTCAACACCGCATGTCATGCATCAAACCGACTCTTCCTCCGCAAAATATTGTAAAAGACTCCATATGAGCTCCTAACCGGGAACAAGCCAAATGTCAAGTACTTTCGTGTATTTGGGTGCAAATGTTTCATCCTCAACAAAAAGGAACGGTTAGGAAAATTTCAATCCAAAACAACTGAGAGTATATTTGTTGGCTATGGATCAAACTCTCACACCTATAGAGTCTACAACAAATCCAATGGATGTGTTATAGAAACTTGTGACGTGGTGTTTGATGAGTTTAATGGCTCCCATGGGGAGCAAGTTGATCTAAGTGATGTAGGTGAAGAAGATTCGTCTCAAGATATCTTGACCATGGGTGTTGGTGCACTTCTTCTAATGGAACAAGAACCTCATGATGATGAAGAAGAAGATGAAAGCCTCACACATCATCAAACAACTTCAACACCCATACCACCACAAGCCCCTATTACTCAACCAATGCCCATAGTCCAAGTACAAGATGATGATCAAGTTCCTCTTTGTGATAATCATCAAGAACAAGATCATCCTCAAGGGCAAGTACAAGAAGGTGCAATCATTGACAATGAAGCTCAACAAATGCAAGAAGAAGAAGAATATTTTCCACCACACATTAATGATCCATATGTTGATGTAACGCCCCCGATGCGGCTATATCTCCCACGTGTCGAGGCACGACTTAGAGGCATAACCGCATTGGAAACAATGTCGCAGGTGAGGTAATCTTCACACAACCCATGTAATAAATAAGGGAAAGAGATACATAGTTGGCTTACAGTCGCCACTTCACACAGTACATAAATAAACATCCATCATTCAGAGTACACTCAAGGTCCGACTACGGAACCAAAATAAAAGAAGATACCCCAAATGCTAACACAGATCCCGAATCGTCCCAACTGGGCACCACTATCGATCATCCGGGAAAGACACATAGTAACGACCACGCCTCGTCGAACTCCCACTTGAGCTCGGTGGAATCATCTGACCGCATCGCCGGAACTCGCAACTGTTTTGAAGTATCTATGAGTCACGGGACTCAGCAATCTCACACCAGCGAGATCAAGACTATTTAAGCTTATAGGAAGGACATAGTAGTAAAGTGGAGCTGCAGCAAGCGACTAGCATATATGGTGGCTACATCGCAAAAGAGAGCGAGAAGAGAAGCAAAGCACGGTCGTGAAACTAGTAGTGATCAAGAAGTGATCCTGAACTACTTACGTCAGACATAACTCCAACACCGTGTTCACCTCCCGGACTCCGCCGAGAAGAGACCATCACGGTAACACACGCAGTTGTTGTGTATTTTAATTGAGGTCAACTTCAGGTTTTCTACAACCGGACATTAACAAATTCCCATCTGCCTCATAACCGCGGGCACGGCTTTCGAAAGATATTACCCTGCAGGTGTGTCCCAACTTAGCCCATTATAAGCTCTCACGGTCAACGAAGGATATTCCTTCTACCGGGAAGACCCGATCAATCTCGGAATCCCGGACTACATGACATTTCACAGCAATAAAACAAGACCAGCAAAGCCGCCCGACAGCCGACAAACCCGATAGGAGCTGCACATATCTCGTTCTCAGGCACATCCGGATGAGACATCCTACGAGTAAAACCAAGCCTCGAGTTTCCCGTGGTGGCCCCTGATCTACTCGTTTGGGCCAGCACTCAAGGAGCACTGGTCCGGGGTTAAAATAAAGATGACCCTCGGGCTCGAAAACCCGGGAAAAGGCTTAGGTGGCAAATGGTAAAACCAAAGTTGGGCCTTGCTGGACGAGTCTTATTCAAAGCGAACTGTCAAGGGGTCCCATAAATCACCCAACCGTAAGGAACGCAAAATCAAGGAACATAACACCGGTATGACGGAAACTAGGGTGGCAAGGGTGGAACAAAACACCAGGCATAAGGCCGAGCCTTCCACCCTTTACCAAGTATATAGATGTGTAAAAATATAGCAGATGTATATATATATTGTGATATCCCCAACAAGTAAACATGTTCCAAAGAGGAACAACATCTCCATGTTCCAACAAGGAACAAACTTCAGCTTGACCTGCAACTAGCAACGCTATAAGAGGGCTGAGCAAAGCGGTAACATAGCCAATCAATGGTTTGCTAGGAAAGGATGGTTAGGGCTGACATGGCAATATGGGTGGCATGATATAGCAAGTGGTAGGCATCGCAAGATAGGCATAGCAAAAGAGCGAGCAACTAGCATAGCAAAGATAGAAGTGATTTCGAGGGTATGGTCATCTTGCCCGCAATGGTCTCAGAGTTGTCGAAAGCTTGATCCTCGTAAGCGTTCTCAACAGGTTCCTCGCTCACGACTCGCCTCCGGCTCTACCCAAAGCAACAACACAAACAAAGGAACCACAATAAATCACGGTGCAATGCACAATCAACATGATGCAAAACATGACATGATATGCGGAAGTGATATGCTATGCGATAAAGCGCCCGGAAGGTAAATGAAAAACCAGGCATCTTCTTGGCAAACCAAGCATGCCATCGGAAAGATGAGATGATTTCGGTAGAAATCGATATAGAGATCACCGGAATCGGATGCACGGGTTGGGTATGGCGAGCAAAACAAGAAGGGCGTGAAACCTTCAATAACAGCATGATGTACAAAGCCATGTTCGTGTGCAAACTACCTCATAGCATAAAGCCATAAGTATACCCATGAAAGACAACACATAAACATGATGCAAAAAAAGGCATGATCATAAACTTGCTCAAATGCAGAAACTAATGCCACCACTGAGTTGGTGGGATTTTTCTACCCCAAAAACATATATAATATGTTAGGGTTGCAGAGAGAAATCATCACAAATGCACTAAGTCAAACCTGCCTAAAATGGAAGTTAATGAAATGGCATCTTCCAGATTTGGAAACGTCCGAAATGGACTTGCCTAAACGGAAAAGGAAGCAATCCGAAACGGAAACGCTGGGTAAGGAAAAAATAAGTATAGGGAGGAGGCGCTGAGAGGTGATGGTGGGGCCCCTCTTGTCATAGAGACAATGGCATAGCAGGTTTAAAAAGGGGAAGAAAAGCAGCCTTTGGGAATCGAACCTGCCTCCCGGATGAACTCGCCCTCGCTACCACCGGGCTAGGCGGCGGCGATCGACAGAGAAAGGCCTCGCCCTTAACTGCTGCATCACTGGAGAGACGAACCAAGAAAGAACGAAAACAGAATTAAAAAGGGGCGCTACCGATTCAACCTGTAACCCTCGAAGAGAGCACAGCGCTTAGCCATCTGCGCTAGCACTGGCGCTTGCCAGGATACAGAGGGCTAACTTTGCGTATACACAAAATTGAAGCGGCGACGGGCTTCCATCTACATGGGGAACGGCTGCTCTGCCGACGGCGGGGACAGCCATGGCCAGCTCTTTGTGGGTTCCAAGCGGCGGGTTATGGAACAGTGGGGAGCGCGGTGGCTGCAAGAGTAGGCTCGAGCACGAAGTTTGAGCTCGTGTCGGGCAGGGCGGTCCGCAAGCGGGATCTTCGCTCGCTCTCAGGCCGGGCGAAAAGCGTGGGGCAAACGCGGCGTGGAGAGACGCGGCTAGGCGAGAGCCGGAGCGCACGGGACGCGCGGGTGCGCTGCAGCAGGACGCACAACCAACACACTGAACCCAAAACTTCAGACATGCCGGAGCACTACAGGCGCGGCTAGACACGGATCGAAGCGAGTCCTGCGGGTGCCTACATGCAAAGGGGATGGATGGGAGAGGGAGGAGCGTTACCCAGCTCACCCTAGGACGCGACGGGGTCGACGGAGACGGGCCGACGGCGAGGCAACATCGCCTGAATTTCGCCGTGTCCCCGACCGAGAGGAAGACGGAAGCAGGGCGCCGACGAACTTGACGATCCGGCGCGATCAGAAGTCGACGCCGTGGGACGAAGTCGACGACGAGGAAGAAGATGGACACGACCAGCGAGGCTTGAGGACCGGAGAGCTCGCGCCGGCGAGGCGCGCTCTCAAAGCGCCGGACGGAGCGGGCGGCGACCTGGTGGTCCTCTCACCTGGCGGCGGCGGCGAGAGGAAGAGGGAAACCCTAGGGGTCGCGTGGACACGGAGAGGGGATAAAAAAGGAGGCTAGGGCGACGGGTGGAGCACGGCGTCGACGCCGTGGCCATGGCTGTGTGGCGTGAGCTAGAAGAGAGAAGGCGTGCGGCGGGTGTGCTGTAGCCAGTGGCTGGCTGGTGGGGGCGCAAGGGCCACGTGGGCGTACGGGCCGCGGGGTAGAGAGGCGACCAGGTGAGAAAACGCCACGGGCGCGTCCTGGCTGGCGGCGGTGCTGGCTAGGCCGGCCCTGGGCTGCGGGGGTTGAGGGGGCTGGGCCGGCTTGGAAGGCCGGAGCCCAGGTGGGGAGGCCTCGCTGGGCTGCCACTACTGCTGCTGCCTCCCTTTTCTCTTTTCCTTTTTAAAACCAAAGACAAGAGAAAAGAAAGCACAGAGAAAAAAATGAGAAGAGTTGGAGTGAAATGAAAATATCCCCAAACTCCTGGAATTCCCCACTATTTTAATAAGTTGTAATGGGCATTTTTAGAGGTAGAAAAATAAGACAAGTTTGGAAATATTTCAAACTTGTGTCATTTTTGAACCTGACCAAAACAACTTCAAATGAGGAGAATTTTGGCAGAGAGGTTTAGTGTAGGTAGCAAGAATTGCAGGGAGAAGATGAACATTAATTGAGAAAGGAAAAGATAGCACTTGATAAGGAAAGAAGTAGAGGGAAGGAGGAGATGGTAATGCAAATTTGAGAATGGCACATGCAACAACATAACATGTGAGAGATCACCACAAACACATGATAAGAATGGAATGCAGATGACAAGAGACACAAATGCAATATGGTAAAAGAGCAAAACAAAGAAAAGAGAAAACCCACATAACCAAACAAAATGAGGCCAAGCATGACAAAACCCACCAGAATTGGATGAGGTCAAGTTGATATAATGCCCAAAAAGGGAAGTTTACATCCAGGGTGTTACAGTTGAGGACGTGGATGATGGACATCAAGTTGAACCTCGCGAAACTTTAACCTCCATCGTGCCTCAAGTGGCCGGTCGTGTTGATGTTGATAAGATCCTCACCGACATATCAGAAGGTAGAGTCACTCGTAAACAATTGACAAACTTTTGTGCTCACTTCTCTTTTGTGTCTAGTGTTGAGCCTCTCAAGGTACAAGATGCGTTGATAGACAACGATTGGCTCATTGCTATGCAAGAAGAGTTGAATAGTTTTGAGCGCAATCAAGTGTGGTCATTAGTCAAGAGTCCAACTACGGAACACAACGTCATTGGAACAAAGTGGATTTTCTAGAACAAGCAAGATGAGAATGGTGTAATCATCTGCAACAAGGCAAGGTTAGTGGCACAAGGGTACTCACAAGTTGAAGGTTTGGACTTTGGTGAGACCTTTGCCCCCGTTGCCCGTCTTGAATCCATTCGCATCTTACTTGCTTATGCTGCTTTCAATGGCTTTACATTACATCAAATGGATGTGAAGAGTGTTTTCCTTAACGACCCTCTACAAGAAGAAGTATATGTATCACAACCACCTGGGTTCGTTGACCCCGATCACAAAGACTATGTGTATAAACTTCATAAGGCTTTGTATGGCCTCAAACAAGCACCTCGTGCTTGGTATGATCATCTTAAGAAGTTTTTACTCGATGATGGCTTTGTGAGAGGGGTGATCGATCCCACTCTTTTTACTAAGAGGGATAAAGGTGATTTGATCTTATGCCAAATCTATGTAGATGATATCATTTTGGTTCTCCTAACATTCATTTATGCAAGAAGTTTATGCATCAATGACCAAGAATTTTGAAATGTCACTCAATGCAGATTTGAAGTTCTTCCTCGGATTTCAAATTCAACAATTTCAAGAAGGAATTTTCTTGTCTCAAGCAAAATACCTCAAGGATATCCTAGCAAAATTTGGCATGACTGATGCTAGCCCATGTAAGACACCCATGCCAACAAAATTGTACTCCTTCGAACACTCAAACGGTATCCCTTCGACCCATCTAAATACCGCCTATGATTGGTTCATTGCTTTATCTTTGTGCATCTAGACCAGACATCATGTTTAGTGTATGCATGTGTGTTAGATTTCAAGCTTCCCTAGGGAAAGCCATCATAAGCTAAGTTAAGCATATTCTTAGATACCTTGTTCACACCCCAAAGTTGGGTCTATGGTACCCCAAGGATGCTAAGTTTGATCTCATTGGGTACACAGATGCAGATTGGGCTAGAGACAAAGTGGATCGTAAATCCAGCTCCGGTGCATGTCAATTTCTTGGACACTCCTTGGTAAGTTGGTCCTCGAAGAAGCAAAATTGTGTTGCCCTCTCCACCGCCAAGTTGAATATATTGCAACCGCCAGCCAGTAACTCGATTATTATGGATGAGGTAAACTTTGAAGGATTATGGTATCACCTATAGACATGTGCCTCTTCTATGTGATAATGAAAGTGCCATTAATATTGCTGAGAACCCCAAAGATCATACCCGCACCAAGCACATTGACATTAGGTACCACTTCTTGAGAGATCATGTGGAGAAGGGTGATATTGACATTGCTCATGTTGACACAGATATGCAACTTGCAGATATTTTCACCAAGCCATTGGATGAAGCAAGGTTTTGTCAACTTAGGCGTGAACTTGGTATCTTGGAGCTTGACAACATTATGTGAAATCTAGTACCCATTCATGCATAAACTTAATGTCTTGTCTTGATGTAGGCATATATTTAGGGGGAGACACTCAATCCATGAGTACTCTCACCTTACATAATGCATAAATAGAACAAACACTCTCAAAGTTATCATAGTTTTCGAACTAGGGTACTTTAACATGATGGAGTCGTGACCATGTGCTCAAAGTTTACATCTTTGCGGTACTATGTTCCATATGCTCAAACATGGTGACTGTCGGCGTTCTAGGAACGGGGGTCCCCAGACTTGCCTGCCTGCGGCCTGCGGCGTGGCTCAAAGGAGGCCCAGGACAGCCCATCTTCATCAACACAAGCTCGAGACCCTCGTGAGGGGCCAAGCCTCGCGGGGCGGACGACAAGGAGCTTCCTCAGGCACGGCCTCGTCAGGCTGGCTCATGAGGAGGCCGAGAGTTCAAGGCAGGGTACCTCGCGAGGTGCCCATGACGCAAGCCATGACGACCAAGGGCGCCAGCCAGACAGCAGCCCTCCTTTCCTCTTTGGTGCAAAGGGAGCAAGCGCAGGCGAGAGCATCAAGCAAAGGCATCCGTTTCGGTGCAACAAGACCAAGACCAGCCCCCAACGGCTGTAAGGGAGTCATCGTGGAGCCCAAGCATGCGTCATCACCAGAGCCTTTGGCAGGCGAGGACCAACTTTAGTCAGGATAAGTGTACCCGCTGTTCCCCTTCAAAATGGCCAATTGTTGGCGCCCTTCCCGCTCAATATTTGGGAAGAGGCCCAGGGCCTTCGTCTATAAGTAGGAGTAGCCACACTCAGAGTAGGGAGAGAGATCTGGGATCAAAACGATCGGCATCCAGAGAAAGAGAGAGACCCGATCCTCAAGCTAGAGCGACGGGACACCACCTAGCAGTTCATCACTCCCACCAAGAAGACTCGCGAGGCTGTTCTTCCCTCAGACTGCTCCTCATCAGCCCCAGAGGCAATCCACCACGCCACAAACTAGAGTAGGGTATTACACCACAACGGTGACCAACTAGTATAAATCTTGTGTCTCTCGTGGCTGTTCTGCTTAGTAGTTTAGGTCCCCGCGATTCGGGCGAGGTACGAGACGGTGGAGGGTTGGATCTCGCGCACCCCAAGTGTTCGAACCTCAAGGGTCTGCGGAACCCGAATTCAACATTTGGCGCACTGTAGGTGCGCCAGATCCGCTTTCGTCGCCTCGTTCTTCCCGACCACCGCAACCATGTTCGACGCCTGCCGGGCTCAAGGCTGAAGCGCCGAGCCGCTCGCCTCCCATGTCGCCCAGATGGCTCCCGTCGGCGGGCGCCTCGCTGCTCCCATCACCTGCCGTCAACACCGCCACCGCCAGCGGGAACGAGCAGCAAGCGCCGCCCCAAAGACGTGCATGAGGCGGACGGCCGCACCGCCACGCTTTCGCCACCCCGCCGGCTCTTCGCCACGCTGGCGCCATGCGACCATGGAGGCCCGAGCTGCACCCATCGCGCTTAGCGAAGCTCCTCATACCGCTTCGCCGACGCGTCTGCGAAGAATGGCTCGACCGAAGTCGCCGAGCTCATCCGCTGCAGAGGCGACCCGGCCTCCGTCTCTCAGACTGCACCGCACCCGCCCGCTGGGCGATGAAGCTCCCGGGCACCTCAGCCGCCTCCTCCTCAAGACGGCGCCTGGCCCTAAGCGCTGTGGTCCCTGGCGGAACCTGTTCCGCCAGGCGCCGCGCTGCAAGAGTAGAGCTGTCAAGAAGTTCTCGCCCACAAGAAGCTGCCCGAGCGCCTCGCCCAAAGACGTCAAGACCTCGCGCTGCCCCCACCACGGCGCAGGAGGCCCACAAGACCAGGCTCTCTGTCATCCGAGGCCCCAGCTGCCACGGGCGGGCTGCCGCGCTTTCACCTCCCGAAGGCGCAGCGCCGCATGGCCCGCCAAGTTCAAGCCAGACCTGCCTCGCTCGCGACGACATACTGACCCTTACGGAGTTCCTCCAGCTTTCACGAGCTGGGCATCGAGGCTGCCAACGGGATGAAAAGGTCATGGCGAACTGGTTTCCCATGGCGCCAAGGACGGGCCCGCACGTGGCTCCCTGAACCGCCCGAGGCACGATCTCTTCTGGCCGAGATGCGCACTCCGCTTCATCGCCAACTTCCAAGGTACTCGCGACCGCCACCGCCGTGAGCGACATGCGCCGAATCAAGCAGCAGCCTGGGAAACCCGCAAAAGTACATCCAACGCTTCAACAACGCGCCTCAAGATCCCTGTGGTAATGGAGGAGGCCATCATCTCGCTTTCTCCGACGGCGCAGCGACGCCAAGATGAAGGAGGAGTTGGCGATGCATGAAGATCTGCACCTCCTTGAGCTGTTCAACTTGGCGACCAAGCGCGCCAGGCTGAGGAGGGCGCCTCCTCCTCGAGCTGCCCGCCGCGGATCCCAAGAAAAGAAGTCCAAGGCCAAGGACGTGAAGCGCAGGGGCTGCCGTGCTCGCAGCCAAACCAGACACCAAGCGAGGCGAGATCAACCCGAGTCCTCCAAGGGCAGCCGGTGCTGCGGTACCACGACCTCCACACCCATAACACCAATGAATGTCAAGAGCTCCGGCCGCGGCGCTGAAGGAAGGGTCGGCAGACGCCCGAGCGCAGCGACCGGGCTACGGCCGAGGAGGAGGAAGGAATGCAGGATCTTTGGGAAGACCGTGGCCCGCGCCAAGGGTGGCGCGACCAACCTCGCGAGGACGGCTGGCAAGACCCACTCGCGAGGGAGGCTGGAGGATCACCATGAGGATCACCCATGGGGAACGATGCCTCCCTCTGCCGCCGCCGCCAAGGAGAATCAAGACCGTCATCAGACGAGGGGCTAGGGGCTTCCAGAAGCACGCGGCGGCCGCCAGATCCGGGCGGAGCTCAAGCCCCACCTCTCAACAGATCTTCAAGCAGTTCGCCCATGAAGTGAATGCAGTCCGCCTCACTGCTGTGGCCCCCATCCAGCGAGGATGGTGGGCTGCGCGTCTGATCGACATACCAGGCTCAACCGAGCCGATCTCAAGAGCGCCTGCCCTCGCGAGTGGGACATTGAAGGTCCGCCCCACAGCCACGTGACGCATGCCTTATGGCTCGCTAAACGCGGCTGCCGAGCACCAGCGCCTCATGAGGGCCACCCGAGGCTCAAGAGGTCGCACGCCGCAGCCTGGCGGAGATGGAGATAGCCCCTAGGATCCACAGGCGCCCCGAGCCTCTCGAGGCCCCCAGCCCGGGGCTCATGAGATCGGCTCCCGCAGCCCACCGAGTCTGCTACACCAACACCCCTTCATCCCCAACATCACTAGGTGACATCTTTAAGTTTTATTTCCTACTGGGAGCACCTTCAGGTACGATTATTCCCAGGCCGCGTGGGTCCGTCCTGCTGCATGTATCCCTTTATTTCATGTCGTTAGCCTATCTTGTTGGGGCGCCTCGGGTTGCATCATCCCCAAGCTGCCCGGCCAGCCCCAGCTGCATGTATCCTTTATGCGTTTTCCTTAGGATTATGCTCGCCCACCATGCTTGTTGTTTGGTGCGCTTCTGGGTGGCGGAATCTTGCACGCTAAAGGGGGGTGCCCGAGCATCGCGACTCGTGGCTCCTACCGCTCTCCGACCTCACCCTCTGGTCTTGTCCATGGCATCGCGACTGGCTTGCCAACGACGGCCGAGACCAGCCCGAGAGCCGGACCCGAGGACGAGGTGCGCCATCTAACCTAGCTTGCTGCGTTAAGGGGGGTGCCCGAGCATCGCGACTCAGACTCCTACCGCCTCCGCCCTCACCCTCTGGTCTTGTCCATGGCATCACGACCTGGCTTGCCGCCGACGGCCGAGACCAGCCCGAGAGCCGGACCAAGACGAGAGCACCGCATCCGCCAAATTTGCAGGAACACACTCAAGATAAGGCCCAGAGCCAGCGCACCCGCCTTTGAGGTAGGGCCTCGTGAGTCCAGGCTGGCTCACGGGTGCCCCAAGACACCTCGGGAGGCCCTCGCGCCTCCAAAGCAACTAACGGCAGGACTAACGACGCCACGGCGAGCTCTTGTTCCTTTTGTGGTGAATCTGCAGGTCCCTCCAGGAGCACGAAATGACCTCGCCACACAATCTCGCCGCCAAGGCACGGACCTAGCGCCGCACCAGGAAGCATTGTCCCGACCTCGAGATAAGTCACCTCCCGGACACACTAGTCGCTGCAACACCATCCCCACACTCAATGCAACTCCGTGTTAGCAACGCCGCCTCCTTTCTCATCAATGATGGCCGCTGAGCGCTAAGGGGACCCCGAGCATCGCGACTCGAGGCTCTTACCGACCTTGGGCCGCCACCTCCGCCTTGACCACGGCATCGCGACCAGCATACCAGCGACGGCTGAAGCCGCTTTGGGATCGGGACTGTCGGCGCAGAGCATCAAGCCCTCACGAGGTCCGGAAGGAAGAAACCGAGCTAGAACGGAATGAGCATCTCGCACCGCCGCAATAAGGATCATATCGACAAACGGTTACAAACATCTTACAAGCCCCGCTGGGTACATTCTTGGCTCCTCGCAGAACAAAAGACGCGAATCCTAAGGAGTCCTATCTACAGGACCGCCACGGCAGACGCCATCATCAACAGTGGGCCACCCGTCCGAGCCAACCCCATCCAGATCAGGGCGGCGACGACCGATGAGCTCGCCTCGCCCGGAGCGGCGCAGCTCGGGGCTCAGAGGTGTCGCCGCTCGCCTCCGCATCGCAAGAGCTCGGCGGAGTCGCTGATCCTCCGCGCCTTCGCCGCTCGAGAAGCTGCCAAGGGAGTGGTCGGTCGGCCTCCGCCTCCGCAGCAGGCCCCGACCGCCTCCCGGGCAACACTCCAGCCGACGACCCTCCGCGTCAAGACCTTGAAGGACACCACCGAAGCACCGCTGACTCTGTGGATCGTGAGGGTGCCTCGCCTGCAGACCGGGCGACCTGCCCCAGCCTCGAGTCATGAAGACCTCTCGCCTGTCGCGAGGGTGCCGCAGCCGGCGTGGTTGCAGCCAGAGTCCTGGGGTTCTTCGCCGGACGACGGCGGCGAAGAAAGAAGGAAGACGAATCCAAGACTTAGAAGGCGCAGCGACGCTGAGCACGAACTCCGGCAGCAGAGCCTGGTGTGGACTCTGTGGGGAAGACGACACCTTCATGACCCGCCGGCGCTCGTCGGCGCGCGCGTCGTGGCGCCGGCGCCGCCTCCTTCAGGCCACCAATTTGCGATACAAGGAAGAGGAAACCTCGGTGGCGGCCGCACGCACTGTGGCATGGGCGCCTCGGCAAGCGCCCCGCCTCGACACGAGAGCAAGCCGCTTCTGGGGGAGCAGGTCAGATCCTCTTGAGGAGCCTTTCCTTCTCTTCCCTCGAGAACCGGTGGATCGGAGCCATGGCGACCAGACGAGACGAGGAAGAGGAGAAGCAGAAGGATAGACTGGAAGGGCGCGCGCCGTTCCGTACTTATAGCCGGTGAAGGCCAACCGTCGGCCTCCACGATCACTGATCATCATGACTAGCTCTGCATGCAGGGACTTGTCGAATCCGGGTGGTTACCGAGGCATCATGGGGAAGCAGTGCGCACGCGTCCAATCAACTGCCACGCGGCGCCCAAGGCCGCAGGCTGTTAGGGCCCACGACTCTTCGCACTTACCCTTTCGCCTCTCTGCTCGGCCAAGTTCGGGCGCGCCAGGCCTGGGGCTACTCTGTCGGCATTCTCGGGAACGGGGTCCCTGACTTGCTCGCTGCGGCTGCAAGGCGTGCCTCAAAGGAGGCCCAGACAGCCCATCTTCATCAACACAAGCTCGAGACCTCGTGAGGGGCCAGCCTGCTGGGCGGACGAGAAGGAGCTTCTCGTGCACGGCCTCGTCAGCTGGCTCATGAGGAGGCGGAGAGTTCAAGGTGGTACTTTGCGAGGTGCCCATGACGCAAGCCATGACGACCAAGGGCGCCATCGGGCGCCAGCCCGCCTGGCGCCCCTCCTTTCCTCTTTGGTGCAAAGGGAGCAAGCGAGGCGAGAGCATCAAGCAAAGGCATCCGCTTCGTGCAACAAGACCAAGACCAGCCCCCAACGGCTGGAAGGAGTCATCGTGGAGCCCAAGCAAAGGCCATCACAGAGCCTTTGGCAAAGCGAGGACCAACTTTAGTCGGGATAAGTGTACCCGCTGTTCCCCTTCAAAATGGCCAATTGTTGGCGCCCTTCCCGCTCAATATTTGGGAAGAGGCCCAGGGCCTTCGCCCATAAGTAGGAGTAGCCACACTCAGAGTAGGGAGAGAGATCTGGGATCGAAACGATCGGCATCCAGAGAAAGACAGAGACCCGATCCTCAAGCTAGAGCGACGGGACACCACCTAGAAGTTCATCACTCCCACCAAGAACAGACCCTCGCGAGGCTGTTCTTCCCTGTACTGTTCCTCATCAGCCCCAGAGGCAATCCACCACGCCACAAACTAGAGTAGGGTATTACTGTCACATCCCTAGCTTCTGGTGCTGCCTAGTGTTTGCGTCTTGCTTGCATCATGTTTAACTTTCATGGAAATTTGAAATGGGGATTGCTCAAACCCTAGCACCAGATCAAATCAACTAGGTTCAAATAAAAATATTCTCAATGAACCCAAAATGCTCTTCAGAAAAGTTCATTATTTTTGGATTGGTCTAGAACCTCTCCCAAAAATGGTGCACATTTTCCTAGGCCATTCTGGATTTTTGAATTAAATCATTACTTATTTGCATTTGGGCATTTAAATACTATAAAATATTTTAAATGCTCAAATAATCCCAAACTGAAATGTTTATCGAGGATATATTTCCAACAAGGGTCATGAGCAGCTTGCATGATTTTTGGGATTGATTTAATATTTTAATAAAGCCACAAAGCTGCAGTAAAAATAGAAAACATGAATTAAAAGAGAAAGAGAGAGAACTTACGGCACTTACCTAGCAAAGCCCACTGCCCGGCATCACATGCAGCCCACTGGCCAGCCCACTTGGCGGCCCAGCCCACTGTGGGCACGCCTGCCTTCTTCCTTCACCAAGAGGCGAGGAGAGGCGTGATGCAGGCGCTGCGCGGCTTCGCCACCTCCTCCGCTTCCACCGGGAGCCCCGATCCTTCCTCGCCGCGCCCTCGACCCCTCTCTCGCTCTCCCTCACTCTGCTCTCTCCTCGCCTCATCCTCTCCCTCGACCTGCTCTCTCACCACCGAACGGAACCGCCGCCACTGCCGCCATTCGCCGCTACCACCGACCTCCCCACGGCCAGCCATCCCGCCCACGAGCTCCACCTCACTCCCAAGACACCTCTCACGCCAACCACACGACCCGGACGCCTTTGAAGCCTCACATCGAGCTCTTCTTCTCTGATGGCCGCGGAGATCGCCATCGCCGCTGCCGCCTCCAAGCCTCCCCGAGGCCACCGAGCCGCCGTCTGACCCGCCGTGAGCTCCTCCTCCGTCCCCCTCTCCCTTGCTCGATTGCACCGCATAGTCGCTGCTCCCATCGAGCCCGAGAGCCTCCGCCTCCGGCCATGGCGCCGCCGTGGTCTCGATCCACCACAGCCCGCACCTGCAGTGTCACCATGCTTAGAAGCTCGCAGAAGCCAACGCCACCGCCATTGCTTTCCCAACAGACCGCAGCCGTGTCCCCGCACCGGCGAATTCGCCGCCAGCGGATGACCTCGCCAAGGCCAACTCCGTCCACCCCAGCCTGCCGCCTCTTGTCAGACCTGGATGCGGAGAGCTCAGCTCCCTGGTGCCTCCAGCTGCTTGGGCGCCGGAGAGCGAACCCGAGCCTCCGCTGCTGTTGCCACCGGCGACGAGCCGCCGGTGGATTAGCCCCTGTTGACCAGGATTTGACCTCTGGTCATCGACGCGGCGGGCCCGCCTGCCAACCAAGTTAGTTAGGGTTAATTTTAATTAGGTTAGTTAGTCTAATCATCGACACGGGACCCACCGGTCGCTTGACTGGACTGCCCTGCTGACTCGCCGACGCCATGATGATGTAGCATCGACGAGAATTCATTTTCTCGAATTGGTTTAATTCTAAATACTTAGAAATTCCAGAAAATGTTTAAAACTTGTAAAATTCATATAAATTCAACCGTAACTCCAAATGAAATAATTTATATATGAAAAATTATCAGAAAAAATCCAATCTATCCATCTGTACCATTTTCATGCATGATAGAACAACTTATGGCTGCTGTTTAGGACAATTCAATTAGATGGCATTTAAGAAATCACATATGGAGTTTGAATTTGAATCTTTTATTCAAACCAACTTCTTTTAATCTGCTGCTAGTTGCATTAGCTAAAACCACAGCATATTGCCATGTCATAGCATGCATCATATTGTCGCATTGCATTGATTGTGTCCTTTTGTGTTTGCTGGTAATTGTCCCCTCTCAGTAGACGATGTTCCGACGACGAGATCGATGACACTGATGAAGACTCAATGTTATCTTGTATGCTGTGCAAGCAAAACCCCTTGTTCATTTCGATATAATCCCACTCTCTCGCTCCCGCTCTCTTTTCTGCATTAGGACAACAACGAATCATCTGCTACTTGCTGCATGTAGTTGAACCCCTTTATCCTCTCGCATGACCTGTCATTGCCACAAGAATAGATGAAACCCACTAGCGTGAGTAGGAGTTGTTTGAGACCCGATGTGCCTACTCATTCATGCTTGTGTGTCATGCCCGCTATTGCTTAGAGTTGAGTCAGTCTGATTCATCGGGATGAATCGGAGGTGTGTGAACATGTCCCATCGTGTGTGAGCTAAGTGTATGAACACGATTTGGTAAAGGTAGCGGTGAGAGGCCATGTAGGAGTACATGGTGGGTTGTCTCATTGCAGCCGCCCTCGTGAACTGAGTTCTGTGTTTGTGATCCATGAACAGCATTACCACACATAGGGTTCCAAAGAATCGACCCTCTCGACTTATTAATCAACTTGATCTCTGCCCGTGAGTTGCAACTAGTTTCGGTGTTTGTAGGTAGTGTTAGTAGTCTACCAAGTGGCACCCTGCATGTGGGCTTGGGATGACTAGGCACCGTGGCACGGTGCACCAAGCGAGATCCACCCGTCGAGGTGGGCTTGGGAACCCTGCACACATCGCTTGGGGCCGTGAGCAACACCTCGGCCGGATCTCCTTGCGGATAGAACCCGAATAGGCTATAAACCTCGACGAGAGACTTGTGTGGTTAGTCGTCGTGTCGACTCCTCGCCCGGCTTCCGCTTGAAGGTTGCCGAGGTACATGACGTGTGTAGGCGATAAGTGGCGAGAGCGTGTGTGAAGAAGTACACCCCGCAGGTTATCATTATCTATTGAATAGCCGATTCCTCGGATATGGAAACTTGGACCCTTGCATAGTTCATAGACAAGTGAAAGTGGATACTCTAAAATGCGCAAGATAAGCGTGAGTGCTATGGATGGCGTTCTCGTAGGGAGACGGAGCGGATCCATAGTGGTGTATTGATATGGTGAATATGTGGACTCGCAGCGCCACCTCAAAAGAGTTACTTGCAATGTAGTTCAGATAGCCATCGAGTCAAAGCTGGCTTGCTGCGGCCAAACTCCACCACCCCTTTATTGATAATGATGCATATGTAGATAGTTACGATGTAAGTCTTCTTGAGCACGCTTGTACTCACGCTTGCTTATTCTATGTTTTGCGAGAGACGTAAGTCTCGCTAGTAGTTCCGCTTGACTTCGACGCTTAGCTTGTTACATCAGCTACGATCTTGTGCCTCGGCAGATCTGGTAGATAGTCGCTTCTCAGCCTTTTTCATTTGTAGATGTCTGTACTCAGACATGTTAAGCTTCCGCTTGTGCTTTGACTTGTATGCTCTGAGTGTTGGGTCATGAGAACCATGTTTGTAATATCTCGCTCCTCAGAGCCTAATGAATAAATACTTTGAGTCGTAGAGTTATGTTGTGATGCCATGTTGTATCTACACATATTGAGCATATTGTGTGTATGTTTGAAATGCTTGGTATGTGTGAGATCCGACAATCTAGTTGTTTATCCTTGGCAGCCTCTCATATGGGGAAATGTAGTCTAGTGCTTCCCGAGCGGTAGTAGTCCGCCACTGCCCGGTTCACCGGAGTCCCGCTAGCCCAAAGACTACCGCTCGACACTTGATCTGGCCGGCATGTGTTTCACTTCGCTCGTGTTCTGTCCCTTCGGGAAATGTCACGCGGTGACATCCGAGTCCCGCTTAGCCTGCTACAGCCGGGTTATCGGAGTCCTGTTAGCCCAAAGGCTACAGCCCGGATTCATACGTTGATGACCGACATGCTCGATGTGATTCATGTGTGCCTGTCCCCATGGGTTAGTGTCGCCTGGGTTCACGACTAGCCATGTCGGCCCGGTTCTTCATCATATGGATGCTAGCGACACTATCATATACGTAATAAAAGGCTAAACGGTCCCGGCCATGGTAAGGCGACACCGTGGAATACCGCGTGAGGCCGCAAAGTGATATGAGGTGTTACGGCTAGATCGATGTGACTTGGAATCGGGTCCCGATAGCTTTGGTATCGAGCCCTGATCGCTCAGAGGATTACCAAGCCAAACCGGTCGGGTTGTGTCTAGAAATGCTTTAGTTATGTAAGGGAATTGATTGTGGAAGGGAACGTAAGGCTCTTTTTACTCCTTATACCTCATGGCCTTCTAATCTGAGTCATCCTCTTCTCTTCTACGGGGTTTAAGAACTAGGCCTTCTCATCTATCTATCAGGATGACGTGTTACTAATCCATAGACTTTTAAGATTGTTGGTTTTACGCCCAGTTCAATTTCTACTATTTCCGCATGTTCATAGTTGGTCTCAGAACCTTGATATTATGATGTTGAGAGGTTATGCCACCATTTTTGTAGGATGTCTCAAATCATTTTGAGCATTTACAGCTGTTATGCTGTCCGAGTCATCCCAGGTTTCTAATTAGTCTGATGCATTTGCAAATCCTTTCTTTCCACCCCGTTGTTCCTTTGGGTCAGGATAAGCACACTAATCGGTGTGTTGAGGTACTCCATTGCCTCGACGTTTATGTTGGAGCTATTATTATGACCCTAGGTGTCTAGAGTATCATCTAGTAATCCAGCCATGCTTTGTGTTCCCAGTGTGATGATTCTGGCCATTATTCCTGAAAGCATCCCGTGATGTTATTAGTTAGTAGGCAATCTATTCCTGGGTTCTTGAACCCGAGATTCACCCTACCTCATGTTGTGAGTATTTGCTAGTTCCTTTAGGAAGTTAGTAACCTTTGCATTAGTCCTCGAGGTCCGTGGTATTTCCTTCTTCCAAATGCTATGAACCGCTTATGGCAGAAGTTCCTCGCCGAACTAAAGGATCACAATCAGAGTACTCTTGAGGAGTTCTGCATTCATAATTGTGAATCTGCCAGTTCTACTTTCCTGCATGGGTTATCCGGAAGAAACCTGTTGACCTTGATTCGACATACTAACCTATGCATCCACAACTCAGAAAGTTATATGTTCCTCGAGTTGTTCCTCCTTAGTTGTATTCTGACCCCCGCCTATCAATTGATAGTCAAGGGTATGTGTGCGATCGTGTTTATCGATGCCTATTATCCTTGTGGTCCATCGAGCCATTCCATTCCGGAATGACTGGGAGAAACAAACTCCAGTACCTCATCCATATCTAGGATTGGGTCAAAGCAATTGTATTCCGCGGATCAAAATGCCAATCCAGCTTTTGCTCTGCTGTACCTTGGAGTGTTACCATCTTTATGTCAAGTGTGTCATGAGAATTGCACCACCTCTTATGAATTCTTGACGCAGTAATACTTCCGCCCTCATTATTCATTCCTCGGTTCCGTATTGTCGCAACCGGAATGCCGACTAGTGAATTGTGGTGTGTGAAATCGATACTCCTAGCAACCTCGTTGCTTGGTAGTAAATGGACAATATTCTCATTCTTAGCGTGTTGGTTATAGAATCATCATCCTAAGATTAATCGTGCTACCTAGTCCTTATTTCTGGTGCACTCTTCGATCAATGAGTTAGGATTGTGTCAATCCCTCACTCTATTGTTCATATCATCTTGCCCTGAAAAGCAAGGTCGTTCTCGAGCTTAGTAACATATCGGTGGTTCGTGATCTTCCGAATATCTTCTCGGAAGTATTACCAGGTTGTCCCCTGACTATTACGTTGAGCTCGTGATCAAGTTGGTTTCCTGTGAACCACCCTTTCTCCAAGAATCTGTGTTGGATGTCCCTGAGCTAGTTGGTTGAGCTAGACAACAACTTGGAGAGTTGGAAGATAAAGCTTTGCTTAACTTAGTTCATCTCTAGGGATATCTTCTGTGTGTGTGTGCGTTGAAGAAAGATGATATATCCATTGATTGGTCCTCGTGATCAGTTGTTGGATCTATTGCCTTGTCCAAACTTTGACTCGAGTATGGGCTATCATCAAGTCAAATCAGTACCAACGATCCTCGTAATGTTGTCTTACTCGTGGTTGATCCCTCGAGCATACACCATTACATCTTTTGGTCTGACCAATGCTATCACCGTGTTCACATGATGGTGGAAGTCCAAATGATATGGAAATTCCGATGAGTTGTTGTTGAGCCCATCGCAGATTTTGTCTCCCCCATGATTCATGTTGAACATCAACCTAGTGTTGGAAACTTATATAAGCATTATCTTCATGTTCCATCCGTGAAGAATATGTTGGATGAAAGAAGTGACTTTCTCTGATTCACGTGCATTTGGTGCAAGTTGCCGCCGTGAGTTCGAGAAAGATTGTTTTTGTTTCCTCTAGAACCATCCCAAGTCAGTCATGCATACGTGCGAAGTATTCTATGGTTTGGAGACTTGCAACCTTCATTCTATATGTATCCCTAGCACACCAAGCCACTGATTGATTTGTTCAAGGAAAAGGAGTTGATGTGCGAATACTAGTTCATGCACACGACTTCGATATCCTTGTGGATGGTGCCCCACCTGAACTCGGTCGTATTTTTATTATAAGACTAATATGTGGTCATGCTTGTCTGGGACAGCGTGTTCACATGCTGTAGCAAAACCCGCTCATGTTTTGGAGCTTACTATCGTAGTTCATTCCTCGAGAATCTCGCAACGCCATCTCGTCAAATTGTGTTGCAATTTTTTTTCCAGACATGCTGGGTTTGAAGTATCCTATCTCCAATCGGATCTGAATCTCAGGCAGATATGATGGTTGGAACATTCCCAACAGTTGCATCTTGTTCCCAGCTTGCACCGCCATTGTGCTAATTCCCCATGGGCTGCCTTCTTGGTAGTTGCTATCCAATATCATCTTCAAAAGTGGACTTACCATGGGTCCCATCCATCTCCGATGATAAGCAGAAATCATCCATTGCGTTGTCTTCAACAAGGTAGTCCATATCATCCATTCTAGCCCGAGTGTGTCGTTCTTCCGAACTCCTTCAAACGATCGTTTGTGAATTTGCCTTAGGTTGGTATAAGAGTTTCAATGATCTCTGAATCAAAAGTAATTCTTTTTGCCACTTAAGGGAATAACTCTACGAGTCACCTTCTCTAAGGTGCCCCGTTATGGAATCATGGCAATTATCTCATCGCCATCTTGAAAACCATTCACCATCACCTCAAGTGTGGAATTGTTGTCTACCTAGTGAACCTTTGTCATCTGTTTCACTCCATCCTTTGGCGATGTTTCGTGTCTCAACTCGAGAGAGGTTGCTATGTCTCATTCCGAGAGTTGATCCTGAGTTGTTCGATCTTCGAGAAGATCGATTCTTCTAGAGTTTTCCTTTCCTCTTCTTGTCATGTTAGTTGGAGTTCTCAGAGGAAGACATCGAGTCAAAGATGGTGATCGATTCAACGTTCTGATGAAGTGCCACCTGGATCGTGAAGATTATGTTAGTTTGCGTTCCCCTTCATCCTACCCTATGCTTGAATCTCGGGACGAGATTCTTGCTTAGTGGGGGCGAGTTGTCACATCCCTAGCTTCTGGTGCTGCCTAGTGTTTGCATCTTGCTTGCATCATGTTTAACTTTCATGGAAATTTGAAATGGGGATTGCTCAAACCCTAGCACCAGATCAAATCAACTAGGTTCAAATAAAAATATTCTCAATGAACCCAAAATGCTCTTTAGAAAAGTTCATTATTTTTGGATTGGTCTAGAACCTCTCCCAAAAATGGTGCACATTTTCCTAGGCCATTCTGGATTTTTGAATTAAATCATTACTTATTTGCATTTGGGCATTTAAATACTATAAAATATTTTAAATGCTCAAATAATCCCAAACTGAAATGTTTACTGTAGGATATATTTCCAACAGTGGTCATGAGCAGTTGCATGATTTTTGGGATTGATTTAGTATTTTTAATAAAGCCACAAAGCTGCAGAAAAATAGAAAACATGAATTAAAAGAGAAAGAGAGAGAACTTACCTGGCACTTACCTAGCAAAGCCCACCTGGCCTGGCACTGTTACAGCCCAGCTGGCCAGCCCACTTGGCGGCCCAGCCCACAGGGGCACGCCCGTCTTCTTCCTTCAGCCAGTAGGCAGAGGAGAGGCGTGGCGCGCGCGCGTGCGGCTTCGGCCACCTCCTGCTTCCACCTGGGAGCCCCGATCCTTCCCTCGTCGCCGCCCTGGACCCCTCTCTGCCTCTCCCCTCACTCTCTGCTCTCTCCCTCGCCCTCATCCTCTCCCCTGGACCCGTCTCTCTCACCACCGAACGGAACCGCCGCCACCGTCGCCATTCGCCGCTACCACCGACCTCCCCATGGCCAGCCATCGCGCCCACGAGCTCCGCCTCCTTGCCAAGACCTCACGCCAACCACACGACCCCGGATGCCTTGAAGCCTCGTCATCGAGCTCTTCTTCTCTGCATGGCCGCCGGAGATCACCATCGTCGCCGTCGCCTCCAAGCCTCCCCCGAGGCCACCGAGCCGCTCGTCTGACCCGCCGTGAGCTCCTCCTCCATCCCCCTCTCTCCCCTTGCTCGATTGCGCCGCATAGTCGTCGTTCCCATCGAGCCCGAGAGCCCTCCGCCTCCGGCCATGGCGCCGCCGTGGTCTGATGTAACATCCCAAATTTCCTATCTGGAATGTTTTACAATTATAGCTAAGCATCTATGCATTCTGTTTGAATTTGAGTGCCATTTGAAGATTTTGAGTTATGAATTTGAATTCAAACTTTGGCAAGTGGGAATCATTTCAAAAACTATGCCTGGTAAATACTTGAGCAAAAGTATGAGAGGAGTAAACATGACACTCCAAAAATATCAGAGGAAAACATTGCCAAAAGTTTGAAATTTAAATTTGAGTTTTAGTTGAATTTGGAAAAAATGATTTTTATAAACTTTGGATTTTGCCTCGAAAATGTTCAAATGATAGGAATATTCCCTGATCATTTTGATATATATATGTCCTATATAAAATATTTATATTTTATATTTTATAACTCTGTTTTATTTTTTAAAAATAAAATTAGAAAAAACTGGCACCGGCCAGCCAACTGCCCAACCAACAGCCCCAGTGCCCACCGAGCCCTGCCCAGCCAGCGCCACCGAGGCGGCCCAATGAGCCACCGACGGCCTGCCACTCCCTCCTCGTCGAACTGCTGGCTCGGTCGCCCGACCGCCCGCCTCTCTCCCCACCGCCAAAGGGCCCCACCTCCTTCAACCCCGCCACGCCACCTCGCCCGTTGCTTAGCCGGATCCGAAGGATCCGGATTCGATCGGCCCGATTCACCCCGCCCAAGGTGAGGCCCCGCCTATAAGTACCCCTCCCCAAGACCCCATTCCTCGACCCCTCATGGAACCTCTCCTCCTCCTCACGACTCGCTGGACTTGCCGAACGCCACCGCCGCCATTTGCCTCGCCGCCGCCCCTAGCCCACCCCGAGCTCCACCCACTCCACAGACCACCCCTCGTCGCTCAAGACCTCCGCGGAGCCCTCCGCCGACCTCCCGACCACCGGCGACGCTAACACACTCGCCGCCCGAGCCTCCGCCGCCGACCACCCGGTAAGCCGAGCTCCTCCCACCGTCCGATCTCATGTATGCGGCTAAGATTCGAACCCCCCCGAAGGGGTAAGTCCTTTTAATAAAAACCCGGTTCGGCCCGGTTCGTTACGGTTTAAATTTTTGGTTAGGTTTTATTTTTAGTACCGGTCCGATTCATTTAACCCTAGGCCCATTTTAGTTATATTACGCGCAGTGCGTTAGTTAGGCCCATTTAGCCTTTTTTCTTTATTTTCGTTTTTCTGTTTTAACAGAATAGTTCCTGATTTGAAAAATTCATAACTTTTATTCTACTTAATATTTTTAGGTGATTCTTTTTTTGTTGGTTTGCAAATTTCTTATAGTTTCTGTAGAAAATATTATTAGCTATGTTAAAATTATTTAAATCTGCTTTATTTTAGATTTAGTCAGAATACTAAATCTGTTATAAAATGAGCTAGGAAAATTATTTTTCAATGATTCTTTTGTCCCAACTTTGTTTTAACATTGCCTAACCGTTGAAATTAATTTGGGCATTTTAGGATTAATAAAAAATAGTTTCTAGCAGAATCTTGTTTTTTTAATTAATTAACTAGCTACTGTTTTTCCTATTATTTTAATTAGTAAATGAATTTATTTTTCACATGTGATTGATTATTCTAGGTTAGTTTCTGTCACTTTAGAGCATGAACTTTTATTTATAATAAAATAAAACTTTTATTTTATTTTTCTTAATAGAAATTGAATTAGGCCTAATAGGAGTTTCATAATAGATTTTAAATTGATTATTTTTGCTCCTAGTTGCTTAATGCATTCTTTTCTGTTAAGTTAACATACACTCATGCTTAGGTTATGTTAGAAAATTTTTTGTTATATAAAACTATTTCTAGTTGTTGTTTGAAGTAGGAAAACTTTGAGTTGGATTTCTTGAGTTTTCTTTGGGTTTTTGATTCGTTTGTTTCGGTGTGTTATGTTGTTATGCTATTGTGCTAAGTGATCTTATGCTATATGCTTATTGTGATTATTGTTTGTCTAGGTAGAGTTTCCGGAGTGCGAAGCTTGCTACTACGAGTCTTTAGCTTACGAGGATCATCAACAAGGCAAGTCTTTGATCATGTTATTTTCAATACCTATGATTTTGTGCATTAGAAATTATACCACCCCACCATGCATGCAGTAGTTGAAATTTTGAAGTTATGTTCTTGAGTAGTTTCATGTGGTAGGATGAACCAATCCCCTTGTTACCATGACCCCGGGACGAAGTAGTTTATTTTGCTATGCTCAGAGACGGGTTTGGTTGAGTGAAATTCATAAGAAAGATGTGAGAGTCAATGATGATGACAACCCCATGAACTACAAGATCAAGATGGACTTGAATTCACTCATTGGGTGGAGGGCGGTTGACGGGCACCTGGAGAACCCAGTGGTTGGCGGGATGCATGGAGAAGTGCCATGACATCTTGCGGAAAGCTTCACCCAGCCACGAAGAGACGGATGGATGCCCCATTGACGGAAGCTTACTGTGCAGCCACAAGCCATTATGGGCTTGGCTGGGTCAACCCTAGTAGTGACGCTGGCTGGACGGTACTACGAGATGTAGAAGAACGGTAGGATTGGATGGGTACCGGCGGTGGCGGAAGAACTCTTGGAAGACCTGTTTCATTCATCCGTGTTCAAACACCATGAAGTACGAAGACTTAAAAGGAGGGAATGATTCTTGCGGGTAAAGTGCGCAAACCTCTGCAGAGTTAAAGATCTAATCGATTAGCCGTGTCCCGATTACGGACAATTTGAGCCTCGAACTTGGAAGTATTCGAAATCTCAACACTAAACTAATAAATTAATTTGAGGGGTTTATGACTTAATAATTTGGGAATGAGACATTGGTTGGCGGAACCATCTCAATAACTACCAACAATTTGTAGTAATTTGCAAGCAAGTCCATTGTAGTAGGGAAAACGGCTTTTGCAAAATAATGAAACTTAGAGCCCCACAGCCAAAATGCATATAGTGTTAGTAATTTTATTATTGTTATTTTCTTCATGACTTGCCAGCTTATTCAAAAGCTGACTCGCACGGCTGCAACGCCTTATGTTGCGTAGATTTATTCGATCGGGAGTGAGGCTACGCGCCGCGCTTGGCGATTGCCCTTTGGAGTCGGATGGACTCGCTATTTTCGTCTATGCTTCCGCAGCTTTAGTAGTTTATTTCTCATGAGTTGGCCTTTGGCCGAATTTATTCTATTGTAATAAAGACTCTATATGAGAATCATGTAATAAATTCAGGTGTGATTGAACTTTGATTATTTCATCGATGTCTTGTGAGTACCAAAGATGATCTTGGGATGGTATGATACGTAGATTTGACCGATTTTGGGTCAGTCGCTCTGAGAGATGGTATCGAGCACACGCTGACCATAGGATCGTAACCCCTAGGATCGGAAAGCCATAGGAAGAGACTATTTACTTTATATCCTTATCATTCCGTAATTCTCCCTGTTCATTTCGACTCCTCTCCGATTTTCAACATTTTAGATGGCGTCGAGTTCACCCGGTTTGCTACGGAGTTTTGCCGGCCCGACGAGACGATGCCCTTCGAAGGAAGCTGGTCCAGATGGTGAAGAAGTTGAAGATTGCTCGCCCTTGATCACGGAAGCCAACCAATGCACTTCCGACGGATACCCGCTCTGGATTGAAGTGCATATTCCAGGAGAACCTTCGGAGGACATCTGAGCCTATTGACTTTGAGTTCACCGACTTCAAGCTGGATCATCGGAAGGACATGGCGATCTATCGTGCCCTTGGACATCTCCGAGAAGAGTACTGAGGCGAGCTCGATCCATCGACCTCGCCATGGTTTCACGCAGAGCAAGGAATGGAGATATCATCCGCACCGTGAGAGGACGACTCCATTCTCTCTTATGTCCAGGACTTGGAGTGTCTCCTCAGAAACGGGAGATTCGGATCGCCAGTAACTCAAGGCACACAGAGGCTATTGTTCCGTGAACTGAACTGGAGGAGAAGGCACACGCAGACTTCCTTAACCATGAGGAAGAAGTCGCGGACTTCATGGAGAGAGTCGACGACCAAGATGAAGCTTGCCGCAATAGAGGAAAAGATGGACTTGGGAGAGGACCTTTTCCGAGTGGAGATGACGGACCCCTCGTGAGCAATGATCAGGATTATGAAGGGAGCTCCACCAAGAAAGCCAGAAGAGGAGGCGCCGCATCAGAGGACGCCACACCGGAGGACGCCGCATCAGAGGACGCAAGGATAATTGATGAAGACATTTAGTCGACCGCCATGTTATTTTATTTTTTCGTCGATCAGTTAGGTCGTTATTTTCGATTAGTCGTGAGAATTTGTAATCCGAGATTGAACCATGTTTGAGTGGATTGAATAAATGATTGGTGTGATTATATTTGTGCATTCATATGGGTAGTGATATTTTCTCATTAGACCCTTGTTCTATTCTAATTTTCTCATCCACTCCAAAACACCAGATGCCTCCGAGACGTGACCCCGGTCTCAACTTTCCGCCGGAGCTCACCCAGCTACTCCAGCAGCAGAATGCACTCATGCAGATACTCATCCAGAATCAGAACAACAACAACAACAATCCACCGCCACCACCCCCTGTTGACAACTTGACTCGATTCCTGAGGCTGAATCGCGGTGTTCTCTAGCAGCACTAAGCCGATTGTGGCCGATGATTGGCTCCGCAAAGTCGGAAGAGAGCTAATCACGTTGGATGCACCGATGCGAGAAGGTGCGCTTTGCCGCACATCAACTTGATGGACCTGCAGCTTCTTGGTGGGAGAACTACACGCCACTTATCCCATCGGTGCCATCACGTGGGATCAGTTCCAAGAGCCTTCCGCACCGCTCATGTTTCATTTGGAGCCATGAGTCAAGAAGCGTGAGTTCCGCAACTTACGCCCGAAGCGATCTTGTGGCGTAGTACGTGGATGAGTTCAGCAAGCTAGCTCGCTATGCCCCGGATGATGTGGCCACAGATGCCGCAGCGGGAGAAGTTTCTCGAGGACTCAACGACGAGCTGAGTATGCAGCTTATAGTGGCCACCTTCACCAACTACCGTGAGCTGGTAGACAAGGCCGTCATACTTGAAGGCAAGCAGCAGCAGATTGAAAGCATAGCGGAAGTACAGCCGGGGAAGCACAACTCAGAGCTCGGCAGAAGCCCGTTATGCACCATACTCGGGAGGGCACACCCATCACAACCATGGAGGTCATAACCATGGAGGAAATGGGAACAACCGCAACCAGGACAACAAGACAGGCAATGGCCATGGCAATGGAAGCGGTAATGGCAATCAAGATCGTCTGCCCGGCTCCAAGGATCTGAGCCACATCACTGTTTCAAGTGCCGTAAGACGGGCACTACGCCACCGATTGCCGGAGGCCAAGCAGAGGAATGGAAACGGCAATGGAAGCTCAGCGAAGAAGCCCAACCCGTTCCCTCGTGCTCGGGTGAACCGCATTGACGTGGAGGGCGTCTATGATCAGCCGGATAATCGTGGTTGGTAAGTTTTATTGAATTCACATTCAGTATTGGTACTCTTTGATTACGGTGCAACGATTCATTCATATCAAGGGTAGTTGTGGAAAAATACGGGTTGCCCACTAAAACCCTTAGAGGCCCCCTTCGCGTCGATTCGCGGAGGAGAAATGATGGCAGGTTTAGGCTGTCGTGCAACCTCAACATCGGGAACCATAAATTTCCCGAGACCTCATAGTGTTGGAAACCCGAACTTGGATGTAATCCTAGGCATGGATTGGTTGACGAAGTTTGAAGGAACATAGATCGTGCTCAAGAAGTCTATTCTCGCTCACCACCCGGAGCGTAAGAGGATCAAGTATGTAGCCAGGCATAGCCAGATGAAGAATCAGGTGCATTCCCTCACGGGAGTTGTTCAGGAGGAAGTGCCAATAGTGCAGGATTTTCCCGATGTGTTTCCGGAGGAATTACCAGGAATGCCACCGGACAGAGACATTGAATTTCTGATCGAGTTATTGCCCGGCACAGCCCCAATATCCAAGAGACCCTATCGGATGCCACCGAATGAGTTGAAAGAGATCAAGGATCAAATTAATGAGTTATTGGAGAAAGGATATATTCGGCCAAGCTCATCACCTTGGGGAGCTCCAGTTCTTTTGGTAGAGAAGAAGGATGGAAGCTTGAGGATGGTTGTGGATTATCGTGCATTGAACAAAGTGACCATCAAGAACAAGTATCCTCTGCCGATGATTAATGACTAATTTGATCAGCTAGTAGGAGCCAAGGTATTCTCCAAGATCGATCTTCGATCAGGGTATCATCAGTTGAAGATTCGTGAAAAGGATATACCCAAAACAGCATTCACCACCAGGTATGGTTTATATGAGTATACCGTCATGTCATTTGGATTGACTAATGCTCCTGCATACTTCATGAATTTGATGAACAAGGTATTTATGGAATATCTGGACAAGTTTGTCGTGGTGTTCATCGATGATATACTGATTTCCTCCAAGAGCGAGGAAGAGCATAAGGAACATTTGCGTCTAGTTCTGGAGAAACTTCGAGAACATCTGTTGTATGCCAAGTTCAGCAAATGTGAATTTTGGCTGAAGGAAGTTGGATTCCTCGGACATGTTATTTCAGGAGAAGGAATAGCAGATTGACCCGCCAAGGTTGAATCGATCCACATGATTGGCGGTCACCCACCTCGATCAAGGAGATCCGCAGTTTTCTCGGACTCGCAGGATATTATCGAAGGTTCATTGAGAATTTCTCGAAGATTGCCAAGCCCATGGTGAGCTGTTGAAGAAGGAAGCCAAGTATGTTTGGACCGAGGATTGTGAAGCCAGTTTTCAGGAATTGAAGAAACGTTTGGTTACAGCCCCAGTGCTGATTTTGCCGGACATACACAAGGAATACCAGGTTTATTGTGACGCTTCTCGTCAAGGACTCGGAGGAGTACTCATGCAGGAAGGAAAAGTTGTAGCTTATCCTCCAGACAGCTACGACCTCACGAGATGAATTATGCCACACATGATTTGGAGTTAGCAGCCGTAGTTCATGCACTCAAGACCTGGAGACATTTCCTCATCGGAAACCGTTGTGATGTTTACACAGATCACAAGAGTTTGAAGTATATCTTCACGCAGAAAGAGTTGAACCTCAGGCAGAGAAGATGGCTAGAGTTAATCAAGGACTATGACATGAGATTGCATTACCACCCAGGTAAAGCTAATGTTGTAGCAGATGCTTTGAGCCGTAAGAGTTATGTGAACACTCTTACAGCAGGAGGATTACCCCAGGAGTTAGTCAATGACCTCAGAGATCTCCGACTGGAGATAGTTCCGAGAGGATATGTTGCAACTCTGGAAGTTCAGTCCACTTTGGCCGAAAGGATTCGTGAAGCCCAGAAGTCGGACGAGGAAATTGATGAGATAAATCAGAAGATGAATGAAGGAAAAGCTAAAGGGTTCCGTAAGGATGAACACGGAGCTATATGGTTCGAGGATCGTATTTATGTGCCCAATGATCCCGAACTCAGGAAGCTAATTCTTCAGGAAGCTCATGATTCACCGTACTCGATTCATCCGGCAACACCAAGATGTACCGGATTTGAAGGAAAGTTTCGGTGGGCGGTATGAAGAAAGATATTGCCGAGTACGTAGCGGTATCGATGTTTGTCAACGAGTAAAGGCGGAACATCGAAGCCAGCAGGTTACTTCAACCTTTGCCGATTCCCGATTGGAAATGGGAGAAACTTGGAATGGACTTTATCACGGGATTACCAGAACCCGTTCGGTTATGATTCTATCTGGGTAGTGGTTGATCGTTTGACCAAGGTAGCTCACTTCATTCCGTGAAGACTACCTATACCAGTGCTAAGTTGGCCAAGATATACATGACCAGGATCGTATGTCCGCATGGAGTTCCGAGGAAAATCGCGTTAGATAGAGGAACACAGTTTACCTCAAAGTTTTGGAAGCGATTGCATGAAACTTTGGGTGCGAGGCTGGAATTGAGACAGCTTTTCATCCGCAGATAGATGGGCGGACCGAGAGAGTCAACCAGATTACGGAGGACATGTTGAGAGCTTGTGTGCTAGACTATGGGTCTAGCTGGGATGATAATTTGCCATGCGCAGAGTTCTCATACAATAACGATTATCAATCCGATCGAAGATGGCCCCTTCAAGCTCTATACGGAAGGAGGTGCGAACACCATTCTTTGTGGGATAGTGTTGGAGATCGATCACTTTTGGTTCGATCTTTATCGAGATTCAAGAGAAAGTCAAGCTGATTCGGGATAGACTCAAGATAGCACAATCGAGACGGAAGAGTTATGCCGACGAGAAGCGCAAGGAAGTGACTTACTAAGCGGGAGACCGAGCATATCTTCGTGTGTCTCACTTCGTGGGATCAAGAGGTTTGGTGTCAAAGGAAAGTTAGCACCCGATTCATTGGCCCGTACAAAATCCTCGAGCGTCGTGGAGAAGTTGCTTACAAGTTGGAATTGCGGAAGGATTGTCCGGAGTTCATGATGTCTTCCATGTTTCTCGGTGAAGAAGTGTCATGCCGACATGGCTGATATTTCGTTGAGAGACACAAAGGCCCTAGAGGCCATACAACTCGACAAAGTGATCGACTTATAAAGAGGAACCGTTCGAATTCTCGAGACTATGAGCGAGTCACCCGACAAGGTCATCAAGTTTTGCAAGGTCTTTGTGGAGTCATCACTCCAAGAGGAAGCCACACGGGAGCGAGAAGAAGACCTTCTTGAGACCACCCACACCTATTTGCTAGCCAACCCGAATCTCGAGGGCGAGATTCATCTTAAGGTGGGTAGGTTTGTAACATCCCAAATTTCCTATTTGGAATGTTTTACAATTATAGCTAAGCATCTATGCATTCTGTTTGAATTTGAGTGCCATTTGAAGATTTTGAGTTATGAATTTGAATTCAAACTTTGGCAAGTGGGAATCATTTCAAAAACTATGCCTGGTAAATACTTGAGCAAAAGTATGAGAGGAGTAAACATGACACTCCAAAAATATCAGAGGAAAACATTGCCAAAAGTTTGAAATTTAAATTTGAGTTTTAGTTGAATTTGGAAAAAATGATTTTTTATAAACTTTGGATTTTGCCCCTGGAAAAATGTTCAAATGATAGGGAATATTCCCCTGATCATTTTGATATATATATGTCCTATATAAAATATTTATATTTTATATTTTATAACTCTGTTTTTATTTTTTTTAAAAAATAAAATTAGAAAAAATCCCTGGGCGCCGGCCAGGCCAACCGGCCCAGCCAACAGCCCAGGCGGCCCACCGAGCCGGCCCAGCCAGGCGCCACCGAGGCGGCCAAGCGAGCCAGCACGCCCAGCCCTCCCCTCGCGCCGAACCGTTTTCGGCTCGGTCGCCCGACCGCGCCGCGCCCCCTCTCCCCACCGCCAGCGGGCCCCACCTCCTTCAACCCCGCCCGCCACCTCGCCGCGCCGCCGCTCGCCGGATCCCGAAGGATCCGGGATTCGATCCGCGCCCCGATTCACCCCCCGCCCAAGGTGAGGCCCCCGCCTATAAGTACCCCTCCCCCGCACCCCATTCCCCCCTCGCCCCCTCGCCGGAACCTCTCCTCCCTCCTCACGCACTCGCCGGACTTGCCGAACGCCACCGCCGCCATTTGCCTCGCCGCCGTCGCCCTAGCCCACCCCGAGCTCCACCCACTCCACCAGACCACCCCCCTCGTCGCCCCGCACCCGCCGGAGCCCTCCGCCGACCTCCCCGACCACCGGCGACGCCAACACACTCGCCGCCCGAGCCTCCGCCGCCGCCGACCACCGGTAAGCCGCCGGAGCTCCTCCCCGCCGTCTGATCTCATGTATGCGGCTAAGATTAGAACCCCCGCGAAGGGGTAAGTCCTTTTAATAAAAACCCGGTTCGGCCCGGTTCGTTACGGTTTAAATTTATGGTTAGGTTTTATTTTTAGTACCGGTCCGATTCATTTAACCCTAGGCCCATTTTAGTTATATTACGCGCAGTGCGTTAGTTAGGCCCATTTAGCCTTTTTTCTTTATTTTCGTTTTTCTGTTTTAATGTAATAGTTCCGATTTGAAAAATTCATAACTTTTATTCTACTTAATATTTTTAGGTGATTCTTTTTTGTTGGTTTGCAAATTTCTTATAGTTTCTGTAGAAAATATTATTAGCTATGTTAAAATTATTTAAAATTGCTTTATTTTAGATTTAGTCAGAATAGTAAATCTGTTATAAAATGAGCTAGGAAAATTATTTTTCAATGATTCTTTTGTCCCAGCTTTGTTTTAACATTGCCTAACCGTAGAAATTAATTTGGGCATTTTAGGATTAATAAAAAATAGTTTCTAGTAGAATCTTGTTTTTTTAATTAATTAACTAGCTATTGTTTTTCCTATTATTTTAATTAGTAAATGAATTTATTTTTCACATGTGATTGATTATTCTAGGTTAGTTTCTGTCACTTTAGAGCATGAACTTTTATTTATAATAAAATAAAACTTTTATTTTATTTTTCTTAATAGAAATTGAATTAGGCCTAATAGGAGTTTCATAGTAGATTTTAAATTGATTCTTTTTGCTCCTAGTTGCTTAATGCATTCTTTTCTGTTAAGTTAACATACACTCATGCTTAGGTTATGTTAGAAATTTTTTTGTTATATAAAACTATTTCTAGTTGTTGTTTGAAGTAGGAAAACTTTGAGTTGGATTTCTTGAGTTTTCTTTGGGTTTTTGATTCGTTTGTTTTGGTGTGTTATGTTGTTTTGCTATTGTGCTAAGTGATCTTATGCTATATGCTTATTGTGATTATTGTTTGTCTCGGTAGAGTTTCCGGAGTGCGAAGCTTGCTACTACGAGTCTTTAGCTTACGAGGATCATCAGCAAGGCAAGTCTTTGATCATGTTATTTTCAATACCTATGATTTTGTGCATTAGAAATTATACCACCCCACCATGCATGCAGAGTTGAAATTTTGAAGTTATGTTCTTGAGTAGTTTCATGTGGTAGGATGAACCAATCCCTTGTTACCATGACCCGGACTAAGTAGTTTATTTTGCTATGCTCGTGAGCGGGTTTTGGTTGAGTGAAATTCATAAGAAAGATGTGAGAGTCAATGATGATGACAACCCCATGAACTACAAGATCAAGATGGACTTGAATTCACTCTTGGGTGGAGGGCGGTTGTGGGCACCACTGGAGAACCCGGTGGTTGGCGGGATGCATGGAGAAGTGCCATGACATCTTGCGGAAAGCTTCACCCAGCCACGAAGAGACGGATGGATGCCCCATTGACCGGAAGCTTACATGCAGCCGCAAGCCATTATGGGCTCTGGCTGGGTCAACCCTAGTAGTGACGCTGGCTGGGCGGTACTACGAGATGTAGAAGAACGGTAGGATTGCATGGGTACGGTAGTGGCGAGAAGAACTCTTGGAAGACCTGTTTCATTCATCCGTGTTCAAACACCATGAAGTGCGAAGACTTAAAAGGAGGGAATGATTCTTGCGGGTAAAGTCATAAACCTCTGCAGAGTTAAAGATCTAATCGATTAGCCGTGTCCCGATTCACGGACAATTTGAGCCTCTGGAACTTGGAAGTATTCGAAATCTCAACACTAAACTAATAAATTAATTTGAGGGTTTATGACTTAATAATTTGGGAATGAGACATTGGTTGGCGGAACCATCTCAATAACTACCAACAATTTGTAGTAATTTGCAAGCAAGTCCTTTGTAGTAGGGAAAAAGCGGCTTTTCGCAAAATAATGAAACTTAGAGCCCCACACCAAAATGCATATAGTGTTAGTAATTTTATTATTGTTATTTCTCTTCATGACTTGCCAGCTTATTCAAAAAGCTGACCTGCACGGCTGCAACGTCTTATGTTGCAGAGATTTATTCCGATCAGGAGTGAGGCTACGCTCCGCGCTTGGCGATTGCCCTTTGGAGTAGGATGGAGTCGCTATTTTCGTCTACGCTTCCGCAGCTTTAGTAGTTTATTTCTCATGAGTTGGCCTTTGGCCGAATTTATTCTATTGTAATAAAGACTCTATATGAGAATCATGTAATAAATTCAGGTGTGATTGAACTTTGATTATTTCATCGATGTACTGTGAGTACCAGCATGATCTTGGGATGGTACATACACAGAGATTTGACCGATTTTGGGTCAGGTCGCTACAGAGATGGTATCAGAGCACACGCTGACCATAGGATCGTAACCCCTAGGATCGGAAAGCCATAGGAAGAGACTATTTACTTTATATCCTTATCATTCCGTAATTCTCCCCTGTTTATTTCTGACTCCTCTCCGATTTTCAACATTTTAGATGGCCGTCGAGTTCACCCCAGTTTTGCTACCGGAGTTTTGCCAGCCCGACGAGACGATGCCCTTCGGAAGGAAGCTGGTCCAGATGGTGAAGAAGTTGAAGATTGCTCTGCCCTTGATCACGGAAGCCAACCAATGCACTTCCGGCGGATACCCCCTTCTGAGATTGAAGTGCATATTCCAGGAGAACCCGGAGGACATCAGAGCCTATTGACTTTGAGTTCACCGACTTCAACTGGATCATCGGAAGGGACATGGCGATCTATCGTGCCCTTGGACATCTCCGAGAAGAGTACAGGGCCGAGCTCGATCCATCAGACCTCGCCATGGTTTCACGCAGAGCAAGGAATGGAGATATCATCCGTACCGTAGAGGACGACTCCATTCTCTCTTATGTCCAGGACTTGGAGTGTCTCCTCAGGAAACGGGAGATTCAGACTCGCCGAACTTCGAAGGCACACAGAGGCTATTGTTCCGTGAACTGGGCGGAGGAGAAGGCACACGCAGACTTCCTTAACCATGAGGAAGAAGTCGCGGACTTCATGGAGAGAGTCGACGACCTGAAGATGAAGCTTGCCGCAATAGAGGAAAATATGGACTTGGGAGAGGACCTTTTTTCGAGTGGAGATGACGGACCCCTCGTGAGCAATGATCAGGATTATGAAGGGAGCTCCACTGAAGAAAGCCGCAAGAGGAGGCGCCGCATCAGAGGACGCCACACCGGAGGACTCCGCATCAGAGGACGCAAGGATAATTGATGAAGACATTTAGTCGACCGCCATGTTATTTTATTTTTTCATCGATCAGTTAGGTCGTTATTTTCGATTAGTCGTGAGAATTTGTAATCCGAGATTGAACCATGTTTGAGTGGATTGAATAAATGATTGGTGTGATTATGTTTGTGCATTCATATGGGTAGTGATATTTTCTCATTAGACCCTTGTTCTATTCTAATTTTCTCATCCACTCCAAAACACCAGATGCCTCCGAGGCGTGACCCGGTCTCAACTTTCCGCGGAGCTCACCCAGCTACTCCAAGCAGCAGAATGCACTCATGCGAGATACTCATCCGAATCGAACAACAACAACAACAATCCACCGCCACCACCCCCGTTGACAACTTGACTCGATTCACGAGGCTGAATCCGCGGTGTTCTCTAGCAGACCGAGAGCGATTGTGGCGATGATTGGCTCCGCAAAGTCGGAAGAGAGCTAATCACTGTTGGATGCACCGATGCAGAGAAGGTGCGCTTTGCCGCACATCAACTTGATGGACCTGCAGCTTCTTGGTGGGAGAACTACACGCCACTTATCCCATCGGTGCCATCACGTGGGATCAGTTCCAGCAGGCCTTCCGCACCGCTCATGTTTCAGCTGGAGCCATGAGTCGAAGAAGCGTGAGTTCCGCAACTTACGCCAGGAAGCAATCTTGTGGCGCGATGCGTGGATGAGTTCAGCAAGCTAGCTCGCTATGCCCCGGATGATGTGGCCACAGATGCCGCAAAGCAGGAGAAGTTTCTCGAGGGACTCAACGACGAGCTGAGTATGCAGCTTATAGTGGCCACCTTCACCAACTACCAGGAGCTGGTAGACAAGGCCGTCATACTTGAAGGCAAGCAGCAGCAGATTGAAGTCATAGCGGAAGTACAGCCAGGGAAGCACAACTCAGAGCTCAGCGAAGCCCGTTATGCACCATACTCGGGAGGGCACACCCATCACAACCATGGAGGTCATAACCATGGAGGAAATTGGAACAACCGCAACCAGGACAACAAGGCAGGCAATGGCCATGGCAATGGAAGCGGTAATGGCAATCAAGATCGTCCTGCCCGGCTCAGAAGGATCTGAGCCACATCACTGTTTCAAGTGCGGAAGGCAGGGCACTACGCCACCGACTGCCCGGAGGCCAAGCGGAGGAATGGAAGCGGCAATGGAAGCTCAGCGAAGAAGCCCAACCCGTTCCCTCGTGCTCGGGTGAACCACATTGGCGTGGAGGGCGTCTATGATCAGCCGTATAACGTGGTTGGTAAGTTTTATTGAATTCACGTTCAATATTGGTACTCTTTGATTACGGTGCAACGCATTCATTCATATCAAGGGTAGTTGTGGAAAAATGCGGGTTGCCCACTAAAACCCTTAGAGGCCCCCTTCGGCGTCGGTTCAGGAGGAGAAATGATGGCAGGTTTAGGCTGTCGTGCAACCCTCAACATCGGGAACCATAAATTTCCCGCAGACCTCATAGTGTTGGAAACCCGGACCTTGGATGTAATCCTAGGCATGGATTGGTTGACGAAGTTTGAAGGGAACATAGGCGTGCCGCAAGTCTATTCGCTCACCACCCGGGCGAAGAGGATCAAGTATGTAGCCGGGCATAGCGGATGAAGAATCGGTGCATTCCCTCACGAGAGTTGTTCGGGAGGAAGTGCCAGTGGTGCAGGATTTTCCGATGTGTTTCGGAGGAATTACCAGAATGCCACCGACGAGACATTGAATTTCGATCGAGTTATTGCGGCACAGCCCCAATATCCAAGAGACCCTATCGGATGCCACCGAATGAGTTGAAAGAGATCAAGGATCAAATTAATGAGTTATTGGAGAAAGGATATATTCGGCCAAGCTCATCACCTTGGGGAGCTCCAGTTCTTTTGGTAGAGAAGAAGGATGGAAGCTTGAGGATGGTTGTGGATTATCGTGCGTTGAACGAAGTGACCATCAAGAACAAGTATCCTCTGCCGATGATTAATGACTAATTTGATCAGCTAGTAGGAGCCAAGGTATTCTCCAAGATCGATCTTCGATCAGGGTATCATCAGTTGAAGATTCATGAAAAGGATATACCCAAAACAGCATTCACCACCAGGTATGGTTTATATGAGTATACCGTCATGTCATTTGGATTGACTAATGCTCCTGCATACTTCATGAATTTGATGAACAAGGTATTTATGGAATATCTGGACAAGTTTGTCGTGGTGTTCATCGATGATATCTGATTTTCTCCAAGAGCGAGGAAGAGCATAAGGAACATTTGCGTCTAGTTCGAGAAACTTGAGAACATCTGTTGTATGCCAAGTTCAGCAAATGTGAATTTTGGCTGAAGGAAGTTGGATTCCTCGGACATGTTATTTCAGGAGAAGGAATAGCAGTTGACCCGCCAAGGTTGAATCGATCACAGATTGGCGATCACCCACCTCGATCAAGGAGATTCGCAGTTTTCTCGGACTCGCAGGATATTATCGAAGGTTCATTGAGAATTTCTCGAAGATTGCCAAGCCCATGACTGAGCTGTTGAAGAAGGAAGCCAAGTATGTTTGGACCGAGGATTGTGAAGCCAGTTTTCAGGAATTGAAGAAACGTTTGGTTACAGCCCCAGTGCTGATTTTGCCGGACATACACAAGGAATACCAGGTTTATTGTGACGCTTCTCGTCAAGGACTCGGAGGAGTACTCATGCAGGAAGGAAAAGTTGTAGCTTATGCCTCCAGACAGCTACGACCTCACGAGATGAATTATGCCACACATGATTTGGAGTTAGCAGCCGTAGTTCATGCACTCAAGACCTGGAGACATTTCCTCATCGGAAACCGTTGTGATGTTTACACAGATCACAAGAGTTTGAAGTATATCTTCACGCAGAAAGAGTTGAACCTCAGGCAGAGAAGATGGCTAGAGTTAATCAAGGACTATGACATGAGATTGCATTACCACCCAGGTAAAGCTAATGTTGTAGCAGATGCTTTGAGCCGTAAGAGTTATGTGAACACTCTTAAAGCAGGAGGATTACCCGGAGTTAGTCAATGACCTCGAGATCTCCGGCGGAGATAGTTCAGAGGATATGTTGCAACTCTGGAAGTTCAGTCCACTTTGGCGAAAGGATTCGTGAAGCCCGAAGTCGGACGAGGAAATTGATGAGATAAAGCGAAGATGAATGAAGGAAAAGCTAAAGGGTTCCGTAAGGATGAACACGGAGCTATATGGTTCGAGGATCGTATTTATGTGCCCAATGATCCCGAACTCGGGAAGCTAATTCTTGAGGAGGCTCATGATTCACCGTACTCGATTCATCCGGCAACACCAAGATGTACCTGGATTTGAAGGAAAGTTTACGGTGGGCGGTATGAAGAAAGATATTGCGAGTGCGTAGCAAGATGTCGATGTTTGTCAGCAGTAAAGGCGAGAACATCGAAGCCAGCAGGGTTACTTCAACCTTTGCGATTCCCGATTGGAAATGGGAGAAACTTGGAATGGACTTTATCACAGGATTACCCGGAACCCGTTCGGTTATGATTCTATCGGGTAGTGGTTGATCGTTTGACCAAGGTAGCTCACTTCATTCCGTGAAGACTACCTATACCAGTGCTAAGTTGGCCAAGATATACATGACCAGGATCGTATGTGCGCATGGAGTTCCGAGGAAAATCGTGTCGATAGAGGAACACAGTTTACCTCAAAGTTTTGGAAGCGGTTGCATGAAACTTTGGAGTGCGAGGCTGGAATTGATACAACTTTTCATCTGAATATTAATATTGACGCCGTTGGTTGAACTTTAGATATTACATTTATAGTATGATTCATTTAATCCCCGTTATTTGACTGCTTTCGTTTTTCAGCAAGATGGTTCGATTTGCACCTTTGTCTATTATTATTGAAATTTTGCTAGGTGATAGTTCTATTCTTTTATAATTCGTAATTCTTATTATTTAGATTATTATTTAGAGTAATTATCTGTATTTGCTTGAGCTTTGAAATCTTTATATTTTAAGAATTTGAGCATTGAAATTGATTGCTCTTAATGCTATTGGAAGTAGATCATCTTAGGAAAGTTAGAAGAATGCATATAAAACTAGCTGTTTGCAATATGATACTTTATGTCTACTTTATGTTACTTGATCTATTGCTGTTAGTTGATTGTCAGCTTTTGATTTATAAAATAATTTCCGAATCTTTTTTTAATTAATTAAAGGCTTTTTTCTTTTTTTAATTTTAAATTTTGTTTTTTTCAAAATTTTTAAATTAAGTTTTTTTGGATGTTTTTTTTTAAAAAATAAAATTTTTTTTTTTTCCCTTTTGAAAGATTTATTTTTATGTTTTTGGGGTTTTTTTTATTTTAATTTGAATTTTTTTATAAACCCTTCCGTATTTGATTTTTTTTTTTTTGGGGGGTTGTTTTAAAAAAATTTTTTTATTTTGGGAAAGTTTTTGGTTTTTAAAAGGTGGATGATTTTTAAAGGGAAGTTTATTTTGCAAAGCTTTTGGGGTTTTGGTTTGGGTTTTAAAAAGTTTGGGTAATTGTTGGGCTACTAAGGTTAAAAAATTTTTGGGGGGGGGTTTTCCCAAGATGTTTCAAGGGAAAAACCAAATTCGAAGAAAAAGGAGGGATGTTCTTGGGAAATTATTGGAGAAACCAATTTGGGGCCCGATGGAAATTTTTTATTGGGTGGAAAGGGGTTTTTAAAAATTAAAAATTTGGGAGATTTTTTTTGGGAATAAATTGGGTTTTGGGGAAAATCCCTTAAAAATTTTGTGTTTAAACAAAGGGCCCGGGAGAAGGGAAAAACCCAAATAAAAATTTGGGGACAAAAGAAAAGGGCATATTTTTGAAAAATTTTAAAACCCCTTATGCTTGGTTTCAAAACAAGTGGTTTTTTAATTTTACTGGGGGTTGCTGGGGCCTTTAAACGTTTATTCATTTTTTAAAACCCGATGGTTTTTTGGGGATTGCCCTTTGGGAAAACCCTTTTAAAAATCAATTTTTTTTCCCTTTTTTTGGGTTTTTTTGTTTTGATCCCAAAAACTTAAATAATTTGGGGTTTAGATTTTTATTTTTGGGTTTGGTTGGGGAAATAAAACCCAAAATTTGAAAATTTTAGGGGCCTTTTTTAAAACTTTTGTTTGTTCCCCCCCAAAAACATTTAAAGGTTTAAATTTTAAATTTTTTCTTTTTTCCCCCAAATCCCCCGGGTTTTTTTGGGGGTTTTAGGGTTTCTCCCGGGTTTCGGGGGCCCCTTTGGGGATGCCCCATTGACGGAAGCTTACATGCAGCCGCAAGCCATTATGGGCTCTGGCTGGGTCAACCCTAGTAGTAATATTTGGTGGGCGGTACTACGAGATGTAGAAGAATGGTAGGATTGGATGGGTGCGGCAGGCGGAAGAACTCTTGGAAGACCTGTTTCATTCATCCGTCTTCAAACACCATGAAGTGCGAAGACTTAAAAGGAGGAATGATTCTTGCGGGTAAAGTCGCAAACCTCTGCGAGTTAAAGATCTAATCGATTAGCCGTGTCCCGATTCACGGACAATTTGAGCCTCTGGAACTTGGAAGTATTCGAAATCTCAACACTAAACTAATAAATTAATTTGAGGGTTTATGACTTAATAATTTTGGAATGAGACATTGGTTGGCGGAACCATCTCAATAACTACCAACAATTTGTAGTAATTTGCAAGCAAGTCCTTTGTAGTAGGGAAAAAGCGGCTTTTAGCAAAATAATGAAACTTAGAGCCCCACAGCCAAAATGCATATAGTGTTAGTAATTTTATTATTGTTATTTCTCTTCATGACTTGCCACTTATTCAAAAAGCTGACTGCTGCGGCTGCAACGTCTTATGTTGCGTAGATTTATTCGATCGGGAGTGAGGCTACGCTCGCGCTTAGCGATTGCCCTTTGAGTCGGATGGACTCGCTATTTTAAATCTCGCTTCCGCAGCTTTAGTAGTTTATTTCTCATGAGTTGGACTTTGGCGAATTTATTCTTTTGTAATAAAGACTCTATATGAGAATCGTGTAATAAATTCAGGTGTGATTGAACTTTGATTATTTCATCGATGTCTTGTGAGTACCGGCATGATCTTGGGATGAAATGCAGATACGGAGATTTGACCGATTTTGGGTCAGGTCGCTACATCTGATCCACCACCCGCACCCGCGTGTCACCATGCTTAGAAGCTCCATGAAGCCAACGCCACCGCCCGATTGCTTTCCCAGCGCCGCAGCGCGTCAAGACACCGCCGAATGCGGCCGCGGATGACCTCGCCCGCGCTCAACTCCGTCCACCCGGTGCGCCTCTTTGCCTTTGGATGCGGAAAACTCCGGCTCCCGGGTGCCCTCCGCAGCTTCGTTTGGGCGGAGAGCGAACCGAGCCCTCCGCGCGCTGTTGCCACGGCGGCGAGCCGCGGTGGATTAGCCCGATTGACGAGGATTTGACCCCCCTCGGTCAGCGGCGTGCGGGCCCCGCGTGGCTAACCAAGTTAGTTAGGGCTAATTTTAATTAGGTTAGTTAGTCTAATCAGCGACACGCGGGACCCTTTGGTCGATTGACTGGACTGCCCGTTGACTCGTGACGTCATGATGATGTAGCACGATCACGATAATTCATTTTCGGAATTAGTTTAATTCTAAATACTTAAAAATTCCAAAAATGTTTAAAACTTGTAAAATTCATATAAATTCAACGTAACTCCAAATGAAATAATTTATATATGAAAAATTATCAGAAAAATCCAATCTATCCATCTGTACCATTTTCATGCATGATAGAACAACTTATGGCTGTTGTTTAGGACAATTCAATTAAATGGCATTTAAGAAATCACATATGGAGTTTGAATTTGAATCTTTTATTCAAACCAACTTCATTTATCTGCTGCTAGTTGCATTAGCTCAAGCGACGACATATTGCCATGTCATAGCATGCATCATATTGTCGCATTGCATTGATTGTGTCATACGTGTTTTTGGTGTCGCCCCTCTCGGTGAGCGATGTTCCGACGACGAGATCGATGACATTGATGAAGACTCAATGTTATCTTCAGAAGTGCCAGGCAAGCAAAACCCCCTTGTTCATTCCGATACAATCCCACTCTCTCGTTCCTGCTCTCTTTTACTGCATTAGGACAACAACGAATCATCTGTTACTTGCTGCGGTAGTTGAACCCCTTTATCCTCTGCATGACCTGCCATTGCCACAGTAAATAGATGAAACCCACTAGCGTGAGTAGGAGTTGTTTGAGCCCTGATGTGCCTACTCATTCATGCTTGTTTGTCATGCCTGCTATTGCTTAGAGTTGAGTCAGGTCTGATTCATCGGGGATGAATCGGAGGTGTGTGAACATGTCCTACTGTGTGTGAGCTAAGTGTATGAACACGATTTGGTAAAGGTAGCGGTGAGAGGCCATGTAGGAGTACATGGTGGGTTGTCTCATTGCAGCCGTCCTCAGGAACTAAGTTCTGTGTTTGTGATCCATGAACAATTACTACCACACATTGGGTTCCGGTAACTCGACCCCTCTCGACTTATTAATCAACTTGATCTCTGTCCAGGAGTTGCAACTAGTTTCTGGTGTTTGTAGGTAGTGTTAGTAGTCTACCAAGTGGCACCCGGTACAAGTGGGCTTGGGACGGACTAGGCACCGTGTACGGTGTACCAGCGTAGATCCACCCGTCGAGGTGGGCTTGGGAACCCTGCACACATCGTTTGGGGCCGTGGCGACACCCGGCGGATCTCCTTGCGGATGGAACCGAATAGGCAATAAACACGGGACGAGAGACTTGTGTGGTTAGTCGGTCGTGGGCGACTCCTCGCCCGGCTTCCGCTTGAAGGTTGCCGAGGTACATGACTTGTCTGAGGCGATAAGTGGCGAGCGTGTGTGAAGAAGTACACCCTGCGGGTTATCATTATCTATTGAATAGCGGATTCCTTGGATATGGAAACTTGGACCCCTTGCATAGTTCATAGACAAGTGAAAGTGGATACTCTGAAATCGCAAGATAGCGTGAGTGCTATGGATGGCGTTCTCGTGGGGAGGCGGGGCGGATCCATAGTGGTGTATTGATATGGTGAATATGTGGACTCGTATGCGCCACCTCAAAAGAGTTACTTGCGATCGTAGTTCAGGATAGCCATCGAGTCAAAGCTGGCTTGCTGCGGTCAAACTCCACCACCCCTTTGTTGATAATGATGCATATGTAGATAGTTACGATGTAAGTCTTCTTTGAGTACGTTTGTACTCAAGTTTGCTTATTCTATGTTTTTGCGAGAGGCGTCGGTCTCGCTAGTAGTTCGCTTGGACTTGACGTTTAGTTTGTTACATCAGCTACGATCTTGTGCCCTCGGCGGATCGGTAGATAGTCGGGCTTCTCGGCCTTTTTCATTTGTAGATGTACGTACTCGGACATGTTAAGCTTCGCTTGTGCTTTGACTTGTATGCTCGAGTGTTGGGTCATGAGAACCATGTTTGTAATATCTCGCTCCTCGGGCCTAATGAATAAATACTTTGAGTCATAGAGTTATGTTGTGATGCCATGTTGTATCTACACATATTGAGCATATTGTGTGTATGTTTGAAATGCTTGGTATGTGTGGGATCCGACAATCTAGTTGTTTATCCTTGGCAGCCTCTCATATGGGGAAATGTAGTCTAGTGCTTCTGGCGATAGTAGTCCGCTCATTTCGGTTCACGGAGTCCTGCTAGCCCGGCACTCTGCTCTGGACACTTGGCTGGCGGCATGTGTTTCACTTCGTTCTGTGTTTGTCCCTTGAAATGTCACGCGGTGACATCCAGTCTGCCTAGCCTGCTACAGCCCGGGTTACGGAGTCCTGTTAGCCAGTGCTACAGCCAGTTCATACGTTGATGACCGACATGCTCGATGTGATTCATGTGTGCCTGTCCCCATGGGTTAGTGCCGCTCTGGGTTCACGACTAGCCATGTCGGCCCGGGTTCTCTGTCATATGGATGCTAGCGACACTATCATATACGTGAGCCAAAAGGCGCAAACAGTCCCGGGCCATGGTAAGGCGACACCCGTGGGAATACCGTGCGTGAGGCCACAAAGTGATATGAGGTGTTACCGGCTAGATCGATGTGACTTGGAATCGGGGTCCTGACAATTGCACCACAACGGTGGCCCGAACTAGTATTAATCTTTTGTCTCTCGTGCTGTTCTGTTTAGTAGTTTAGGTCCCTGCGATTCGGCGAGGTACGAGACGGTGGAGGGTTGGATCTCCGCGTGCACCCCAACGTTCGAACCTCAAGGGTCTGCCGGAACACGAAATCCGACAGTGACCTCGGTCACTGATTGTACAATGCTTATATGGACCTTTCTTTCTTAATAATGTTTGGATTATTAATGCATCTTAGTATGGCCTTAGATGTCTCAGGTTTTCTCCCCTATTAATCTCATGTAAACTCCTTGGCGGAGTCTATATCAAATTACTCTTGTTGGCCCGCTCCTTCACATCTTTCCCTTGCCCTGGTCTTCTGTCCAGTGGCCGGACATCCGGCTCTCTTGCCGGACATCCGGGCCCTGGGAAAATTTCCTTGCCACTCAAAACTGGTATCATCAACCACTTATAGTGGCCGGACATCCGGGCCTCAGCCGGACATCCGGGCCCTGTACCCAGGCTGCCTGATTTCCTCACGCCGGATATCCGGGGTTATAACCGGATGTCCGGCCCGTCGCCCACAGCCACATATGCCTGGAGAGGGGTGTGGGATTTGGGGGCAGTTCCTCACTTCTTTCCTTCCTATCCACATCTCGCCTCACAGCCGCCGCCACCGGGCCATCGCTCTGATGCTGCCCCGGCCATCTCCACCGACCTCCGGCCCCGATCTCCTGCTCACGGATTCATCTCCTCCCAATATACGATTCTATCCAATCCATTTCTTGGGTTGTTGTGTGAATCCCTCGGGAGGGACCGGTGCCTCGTGGGATTCACGGCCGGAGCTCCTCGTGGCACGAACCAAGAACTGTGGCCCCAATCGCCCCGAGTCTTTTTCCCGGGGTATGGTTGCTATCTCTACTCCATTCTACTTGTATGGTGACCGAAAAAAATTTAGGGTTTCATTCTCTCATGCAAATCTTGGCATCTATATCTTGCTAGAGTTTTGGTGTCTCTTGACTAAGTCTAAAATTTTTCCTATGTACTCGGCTAATCATTTTAAATCATGGACATGTAGAAAATTTTTGGATCTACCACTAGACTTGTTCTATGGTCATGATCAAAAATATTCATCCCATTGTTTAAATTGTTTTATCTATGTTCCTACTTGTTGGCTTCTTCTCATCGGAATCTATTCATTATCCATTCCAGTTGATCGCCAGCAAGGCTCAATCGACTCCGATGAGCATGCTAGGCCTAAGAAGAAGAAGACCACCACCAAGAAGAAGAAGCGGGCACCATCCACAAGTCCATCAGCCTCAGATCCAGATGATGCGGATTATGTTGGAGAGGAAGAGGATGATAGTGCACCAAGACAGTCTGTTGGACAGTCCAAGCCCGGTACTAGGAGGGCGCCGGTGCCTCAAGTTCGTGGTTCTGCAATGCCCATTGTCCATGGTCATTGCATCTCCATGGAGCTTCCTGACAGTAGAGGTCGCCCCACTCATGACTTCACAACTGTGGGGGCGGGGCAATATCTTCAGTTCCGTCGGGATGTCAATCAATATGAAATGGTGGCTGATGCCGAATATCCTCGGTTCCGGACTCATATGCAGCAGGATCTCTATTCCAGTTTCGTCCATGGGCGTGGCCTTGCTCCTCACTCATACTTGGATCTCAACTTTATGCGTGATAATCCTGCCATGTTTCCTAACAATCCGGTCAAGGTCACTGAGGATATGACTCTTGCTTCCGCAATGACTTTCAAGTGTGATCGGAGTGAAGCTCCCATTCTACAGTTTTATGCCACCTGTTTCTTTGGTCCGGACAACAATCTCACTTGGATGACCGATGACACTACACTAAGCATCACCTATGACAGGTTTGTTCATATTTTGGGTCTCTCCGGTGTTGGCCATTGCATCCACAGTATGGATCCAGAGTACAAGCCCAAAGGGATTGATGCTTGCATGCCACTTGTCAAACCTACCTCTCAGCTCACTGAAGAAGAAAAAGAATATCCAGTCAATGAGGTTTCCATCTTTCGTGCTCCTTTCTACATCCTCTATCAGTATGTGCTTCGCACTCTCTACCCTAAGAAGGGAGATCGCTCGAGGGCTCGCAACTATTGCATTGACTTGATGGTTCGGATGCATGACAAACCAACTGAGCCTCTGGACACTGCCAATTTCATTTGGCATGAGATCCGTCTTTGCAGTTTCATTCAGACATGCCAGTTCCCTCATGCTCCATTTATTCAGGATCTAATTGATCACACTGCTCCCTTTGAGGTGGTTAAGACAACTGTGCACTCTATTTGGAAGCCTCCTCCTCATATGCGCGTGGTGGCTACTGCTCCTACTCAGCCTAGAAGGTCTGCTGGTGGGAAGACAACTGCTCCTTCTCAGCCCACTGGTTCTTCTGTTCCATCTTCCTCGACCGCTCCTCGTGGCCGTCTTGCATCATTCTTGGGTAAGGCTCAGTCTGCTATCATGAAGGCGATCACCTTCAGCTGTCAGCAGAATCATGATGTTCAGAAGCGCCTAGTCATCTCCAAGAATCTGCTCAAACAGCGCCTCCGTGACCGTGGGATTCCCGTTAGTGATGATGATCCTCTTCCCGTGGCTCTATCCTCGTCCACTTTCGGCTTTCCATCCCGTGTTGAGTACCCCGAGTTCCTTGATGATGATGATGACATCCTCCAGGAGTGATTGAGTCCGTTTCGCTCTTCGCCCCTTTTTTTAATTGTTGCCGTCAAAGGGGGAGAAGTAGTATCCTAGTAGTAATCTTAGGTCATCCTATGGCTATGTTATGATTGACTATTTGTATTCACTATATGTCCACTACTATTCGAACTTGCTATGTTTGCTACCTATGGTGCTTAATCATGTGGTTATGAAATGTTGTTATGTCTGAGTTATTGTGGTTTCATATATGCATTCCATGCACACATTGAGGGGTAGCTAAAAGCAAATAGAAACAGAGACTTATTTTGTACTTTTGCTCTCATGATTGTCAATTCTAAGATTATTTATTGCATCTATGATACTACATGTATGGTTGTCATCAACAAACAAAAAGGGGGAGATTGAAAGAGCAATCATGCCCTTACATCATGTTTTGATGTTGCTGACAACCATACATGCAGGGGACTAACAATGGCTATCAAGTAAATCTCAGGTATTAGTCCCCGGTTCATCGATGTGTGTGGATCAAGAGCTTACAAGTGATTTTACTCAAGGATGAAGCATAAAAGTTGATTACATATTTTGCTTTCTTGAGTATAGGATCCCGCACTATTAAGAGGGGATCGATAGGGTTAGTTAAAGGCTTGCTCTTGCCACGAACCTCCTGATCTTACATGCACATGCCAAAAACCTTCATGTTCTGTCTCTTGGCTGCTGGATGTCCGGGCTCCACGCCAGATGTCCGGGCTGGATGCCGGATGTCCGACCTCCTTGCCGGATATCCGGGTCTAGCCATCTAGAATACAGTTGTATACTGGGCTGCACGCCGGATGTCCGGGCTTTCCTCGGATGTCCGGGCCTTCCTGTTATGACGGATGTCTGGGCCCCTTCCGGATATCCGGGCATAGCTATCCAGAGAATGTTTTTATGCTGGGCTGCGCGCCAGATGTCCAGCCACCTGCCCGATGTCCGAGCCTTCCTGATATGCCGGATGTCCGGGCTTGGGCCCCGGATGTCCGGCCCCTCTGTTCTTTTATTCTGCCTTTGTTTTGTTCCTCGCAGCTTACCATGCCGGATGTCCGGCCCCTAGCCCGGATGTCCGACCTGCTTACTCACTTACACTACAACGGCCATATTCGAGCTCACACTATATATAGCCCTTCTTCCCCACGGGAGAGGGTTGACCATTCACTTTGAACAAACCCTAGAACACTTCTCACTCTCTCTCTCATTCCTCCACACCACATCTTAGATCCCCAAGGGATTTGAGAGCTTTGGAGAGAAGTTGTCCGATCAAGTGATAGATCCACTTCTTCCCCTTCTTTGCACCCAAGGAATTCGTGATTTGAGCAAGTCTTGAGCTTTTCCCCATCGATCTTGTTATTCTTGGAGGTTGGAGACTCCTAGGCGGTAGGAGTCTTTCGAAGAGGAATCGACCTTTGTGATTACCCCCGGAAAAGTTTGTGAGGGTTTGGAGACCACCCCAAGTTCTACCACTAGTGGTTGAGAAACGCCTTCGCGGTGTTGTCTCAAAGGGAGAATAGGGTGAGCCTTCGTGGCGTTGGTGTGCCTTCGTGGTAACATCCACCTCTCTAACGGTGACGTAGATTCCCTCCAAGGAAGTGAACATCGACATACATCGTCGTCTCCCGGAGTTGCGGTTATTCCTAACCCTAACTCTCTACTTGTGGTTACTTGTCTCTTAGCACTTACTTATATCATATTGTGCTTGTTTACTTACATACTTGTGTTACTTGTTTATCTTGCTTAGCACTTAGTACTACACTTACAATTGTTAGGCTCACTTTCATATTCCGCATTAGTGCCTAAAATTGCTAAGTAACAATTAAAATTTGTAATTGTACCTATTCACCCCCCTCTAGGTCCATCTCGATCCTTTCAGATGTGATATGGTCAAGGCATGATGCTATATTTTATTGTATAAGATGATCATGTTTTGTAACCGAGTTATCGGCAACTGGCAGGAGCCATATGGTTGTCGCTTTATTGTATGCAATGCAATCGCCCTGTAATTGCTTTACTTTATTACTAAGCGGTAGCGATAGTCGTAGAAGCAATAGTTGGCGAGACGACAACGATGCTACGATGGAGATCAAGGTGTCGCGCCGGTGATGATGGTGATCATGATGGTGCTTCGGAGATGGAGATCACAAGCACAAGATGATGATGGCCATATCATATCACTTATATTGATTGCATGTGATGTTTATCTTTTATGCATCTTATCTTGCTTTGATTGACGATAGCTTTATAAGATGATCTCTCACTAAATTTTAAGATAAAAGTGTTCTCCCTGAGTATGCACCGTTGCCAAAGTTCGTCGTGCCCAGACACCACGTGATGATCGGGTGTGATAAGCTCTACGTCCATCTACAACGGGTGCAAGCCAGTTTTGCACACGCAGAATACTCAGGTTAAACTTGACAAGCCTAGCATATGCAGATATGGCCTCGGAACACTGAGACCAAAAGGTCGAGCATGAATCATATAGTAGATATGATCAACATAGTGATGTTCACCATTGAAAACTACTCCATTTCACGTGATGAACGGTTATGGTTTAGTTGATTTGGATCACATGATCACTTAGATGATTAGAGGGATGTCTATCTAAGTGGGAGTTCTTAAGTAATATGATTAATTGAACTTAAATTTATCATGAACTTAGTACCTGATAGTATTTTGCATGTCTATGTTTGTTGTAGATAGATGGATCGTCTTTGTTGTTCCGTTGAATTTTAATGCGTTCCTTGAGAAAGCAAAGTTGAAAGATGATGGTAGCAATTACGGACTAGGTCCGTAACTTGAGGATTATCCTCTGCTGCACGGAAGAATTACGTCCCGGAAGCACCGCTAGGTGCCAAACCTCTTCTGAGGAGCAACACGGATGTTATGAGCGTCGGTAGAGCAAAAGCGATGACTACTCGATAGTTCGATTGTGCCATGCTTTACGGCTTAGAACCTGGACTTCAGCGGCGTTTTGAGCGTCATGGAGCATATGAGATGTTCTAGGAGTTGAAGTTAATATTTCAAGCAAATGCCGGATTGAGATATATGAAGTCTCCAATAAGTTCTATAGCTGCAAGATGGAGGAGAATAGTTACATCGGTGAGCATATACTCGGAATGTGCAGGTATAACAATCACTTGATTCAAGCGGGAGTTAATCTTCCGGATGATAGCGTCATTGACAAAATTCTTCAATCACTACCACCAAGCTACAAGAGCTCCGTGATGAACTATAATATGCAAGGGATGGATAAGGCGATTCGAGCTCTTCGCAATGCTAAAGGCAGCGGAGGTAGAAATCAAGAAAGAGCATCAAGTGTTGATGGTCAATAAGACCACCGATTTCAAGAAAAAGGGCAAAGGGAAGAAGAAGGGAACTTCAAGAAGAACAACAAACAAGTTGCTGCTCGGGAGAAGAAACCCAAGTATGGACCTAAGCACGAGGCCGAGTGCTTCTCTTGCAAGTAGACTGGTCACTAGAAGGAACTGCCCCAAGTATTTGGCGGATAAGAAGGATGGCAAGGTGAACAAAGGTATATGTGATATACATGTTATTGATGTGTACCTTACGAGCTCGCATAGCACTGGTATTTGATCTTTGGTTACATTGCTAATATTTGCAACTCAAGCAGGGACTACGGATTAAGCGGACAGCGCTAAGGGCGAGGTGGCGATGCGCGTGGGAAGCGGTTCCAAAGTCGATGTGATCGCCGTCGGGACGCTACCTCTACATCGACCTTGGGATTAGTATTAGACCTAAATAATTGTTATTTGGTGCGGCGTTGAGCATGAAGATTATATCTGGATCTTGTTTGATCTTGAGGCAGTTATTCATTTAAATCGAGAGAATAATGGTTGTTCTATTTATATGAGTAATATATTTTATGGTCATGCACCCTTGAAGAGTGGTCTATTTTTTATGAATCTCGATAGTAGTGATACACATATTCATAATGTTGAAGCCAAAAGATGCAGAGTTGATAATGATAGTGCAAATTATTTGTGGCACTGCCGTTTGGGTCATATTGGTGTAAAGCGCATGAAGAAACTCCATACTGATGGACTTTTGGAATCACTTGATTATGAATCACTTGGTACTTGTGAACCATTCCTCATGGGCAAGATGACTAAAACGACGTTCTCCGGAACTATGGAGCGAGCAACTGATTTATTGGAGATCATACATATTGATGTGTGCGGTCCAATGAATGTTGAGGCTCACGGCGGGTATCATTATTTTCTCACCTTCACAGATGATTTAAGCAGATATGGGTATATCTACTTAATGAAACATAAGTCTGAAACATTTGAAAAGTTCAAAGAATTTCAGAGTGAAGTTGAAAATCATCGTAACAAGAAAATAAAGTTTCTACGATCTGATCGTGGAGGAGAATATTTGAGTTCTGAGTTTGGTCTACATTTGAAACAATGCGGAATAGTTTAGCAACTCCGCCACCGGAACACCACAGCGTAATGGTGTGCCCGAGCGTCGTGTCGTACTTTACTAGATATGGTGTGATCTATGATGTCTCCTACTGATTTACGCTATCATTTTGGGGTTATGCTTTAGAGGCGGCCACATTCACGTAAAATAGGGCACCATCAAAATCCGTTGAGGCGGCGCCTTATGAAGCTGTGGTTTGGCAAGAAACCAAAGTTATCGTTTCTTAAAGTTTAAGACTGCGATGCTTATGTGAAAAAGCTTCAACCTGATAGCTCGAACCCAAGTCGAGAATTGTGTCTTCATAGGATACCCAAAGGAAACTGTTGGGTACACCTTCTATCACAGATCCGAAGGCAAGACATTCGTTGCCAAGAATGGATCCTTTCTGGAGAAGCTGTTTCTCTCAAAAGAAGTGAGTGGGAGGAAATTAGAACTTGATGAGGTAATTGTACCTACTCCCTTATTGGAAAGTAGTTCATCACAGAAACCGGTTCCTGTGACGTCTATACCAATTAATGAGGAAGTTAATGATGATGATCATGAAACTTCAGATCAAGTTATTCTTGAACCTCGTGAGGTCAACGAGTAAGATCCGCACAGTGGTATGGTAATCCTGTTCGGAGGTTATATTCTTGGACCATGACGAACCTACGAACTATGAAGAAGTGATGGTGAGCCCAGATTCGAAAAATGGCTTGAGGCCATGAAATCTGAGATGGGATCCATGTATGAGAACAAAGTGTGGACTTTGTTTGACTTGCTCGATGATCGCACGCCATCGAGAATAAATGGATCTTCAAGAAGAAGGCGACGGCGACGGTAATGTTCTTGTCGGGACCCGATTCAAGTCACATCGATCTAGCGGTAACACCTCATATCACTTTGCGGCCTCACGCACGGTATTCCCACAGGTGTCGCCTTACCATGGCCGGGACCGTTTGCACCTTTTGCTCACGTATATGATAGTGTCGCTAGCATCCATATGACAGAGAACACAGGCCGACATGACTAGTCGTGAACCCAAAGTGGCACTAACTTACGGGACGAGCATACATGAATCAACATCGAGCATGTCGGTTCACAGCGTGCGAATCGGGCTGTAGCTTTGGCTAACAGGACTCCGGAACCCGGGCTGTAGTGAGCTAAGCAGGACTCGGATGTCACCGTGTGACATTTCCCGAAGAACGGAACCACAGAACAAAGTGAATCACATGCCTGCCGATCAAGTATTCAAGCGGTAGTCTTGGGCTAGCGAGGACTCCAGTGAACCGGGCTGTAGCGGACTACTATGGCTCATGGAAGCACAAGACTACATTTCCCCATAAGAGAGGCTACCAAGGATAAACAACTAGGTTGTCGGATCCCACACATACCAAGCATTTCAGTCATACACACAATATGCTCAATATGTGCAAATACAACATGGCATCACAACAAGACTCTCGACTCAAAGTATTTATTCAATAGGCTCAGGAGGCGAGATATTACAAACATGGGTCTCATGATCCAACATTGAGCATACAATTCAAAGCACATGCGGAAGCTTAACATGTCGAAAGTGAGACATCTACAAATGAAAAAGGGTGAGAAGCGACTATCTGAGATCTGCCGAGGCACAAGATCGTGGTGAGGTAACAAGCTAAGCGTCGAAGTCCACGTGGAACTACTAGTGAGGCTGAAGTCTCTGCAAAAACATAAAATAGGCAAAAGTGAGTACAAATGTACCCAGCAAGACTTACATCAGAACTATCTATATATGCATCATTATCAACAAAGGGGTGGTGGAGTTTAAGCGCAACAAGCCATCTTTGACTCGATGGCTATCTGAAATACATTGCAAGTAACTCTTTTGAGGTGGCGCACACAAGTCCACATATTCACCATATCAATACACCACTATGGATCCGCTCCCGTCTCCCTACGAGAACGCCATCCATAGCACTCACGCTTATCTTGCGCATTTTAGAGTATCCACTTTCACTTATCTATAGGCTATGCACAGCAACCCAAAAGTCCTTTACATGAACACGGCTATTCAAATAGATAATGTTAACCTGCAGGGTGTACTTCTTCACACATGCTCTCACCACTTATCACCGTTTACACGACATGTACTCGGCAACCTTCAAGTGGAAGCCCAGCGAGGGTGTCGGCCATGACCTGACTAACCACACAAGTCTCTCGTCCAGGTTTATCGCCTATTCGGGTTCCATCCGCAAGGAGATCCGGTCGAGGTGTCGCTCACGGCCCCAAGCGATGTGTGCAGGGTTCCCAAGCCCACGTCGACGGGTGGATCTACGCTTGGTACACCGTGCCACGGTGCCTAGTCATCCCAAGCCCACTGCATCGGGTGCCACTTGGTAGACTACTAACACTACCTACAAACACCGAAACTAGTTGCAACTCCGGACAGAGATCATGTTGATTAATAAGTCGAGAGGGGTGATTCACGGAACCCAATGTGTGGTAGTAACTGTTCATGGATCACAAACACAGAACTCAGTTCACGAGGACAGTTTCAATGAGACAACCCACCATGTACTCCTACATGGCCTCTCACCGCTACCTTTACCAAATCGTGTTCACACTTAGCTCTCAACGATGAGGACATGTTCACCACATTCCAATTCATCCCGATGAATCGGACGACTCAACTCTAAGAAATAGCAAGCATGACAAACAAGCATGAATGAGTAGGCACATCGGGGCTCAAACAACTCCTACTCATTTGGTGGGTTTCATCTATTCTTGTGGCAATGACAGGTCATGCAGAGGAAAGGGTTCAGCTATCATGACATGTAACAGATTGAAGCTGTGTTGTCCTAATGCAGTAAAAGAGAGCATGAACGAGAGATTGGGATTGTATCGGAATGAACAAGGGGGTTTTGCTTGCCTGGCACTTCTGAAGATAGTATAGCTCTTCATCGGTGTCATTGATCACATCGTCGAAACGCGTCTATCGAGAGGGGGCAATTACCGGCAACTGAGAAAGAAACACAATGAATGCAATGCACAATATGATGCATGCTCATGACATGGCAATATGAGTGTGTTGGCCTAGTGCAACTACAACCAGATGGATTTGGGTCATTTTGAACCAAAGGTTCAATCCCAAACTCAAATTATGAATTTAAATAGTGCCTTATCATGTTTTGATATAAACAGCATGTTTAAGTTGCTTTATCATGCATGAAACCAATGCGTATGGATAGATTGGATTTTTCTGATCATTTTTCATATATAAATTATCTCATTTGGAGTCACGGATTAATTCCTATGAATTTTAGAAGTTTTAGTTATCTTTCTGGAAATCCTAATTAATAAAAAATCCAGAAAATGTGTTACTGCGTCAGCATTAGGTCATGCTGACCTCAGCAGGTCAACAGGCGCCGTCCAGGTCAAACCTGACCAGTGGGGCCTGCTGGTCAGTGACACAGAGTCAGCTCCAGAGGCTGACATGTGGGACCCGGTCAAAGCTGACGTGGCCAAGTCAAAGTTGACAGGCGGGGCCCACAATGATTAGTGCTAATCTAACAGAAATTAAACTAATTAGTTTAGGCACTAGGGCCCACATGGCAGTGGCTCTAGGGGTGGTTAGCTGGGTCATTAGTGGCTAATGACGATGCCACGTCAGATACGCCGGCGATAAGTGTGACACTCCAAAAATTTTCCTTTGGTTTTCTTCAAATTTTGTTGGATTTGAAGGAGGTCTCCAAAACCCTTCCAAAAATCTCTCTCAAAGCTTTTTCCCTTTAGCAAATATTTTATTTTTTGCATCTCCTTCAACTCTAGTGTTTGGTTTTAAATTTTCTTCTGATTGCCCTCTTCTCAAAATTTCAATAAAATCTCTGGAGTTTATTTTCTTTCAAAAGGAAACTCTAGGAGTTTTTCATCCTCTCCCATATTTGAAACCATTCATGATTCTTCCATGCACCACATGATAAAACCTTCCAAAAAAAATCTGTCCAAACTAATAAAATCCATTTTTGGATTTTATTCCAATTATTTCTCCTCCCAAAACAATTCTGTCTTTTCTTTTGAGCCAAGGTGATTTGCAAAGCAAGTACCCTAATGCTTTTGATTTTGACCTCAACTCCACACCTGGATAGTCCTTGGTATCCACAACCCGAACCATCTTGATCCACTCTTCTTCTTTTCAAATATTTCAAATTTCACTCTTTGCAAGTTTGGACCAGATTTGCCAAATTTGGTGAAATTCATATCTACACTTCTCCAAAAATTCCACCAAAATTCAGGCAACCTCTAGTTGCAATGAGAGACCACTCCACCAAAAATCAGCTCAAGGAAAAATCCTGGATACCAGAATCATTTTGTCGAACACACGGCATGCCTTTATTACATTCACTTTGGAAAGTTCGAAGTTGATGTCGATCTTCGTCGATAACTTGATCCACGAGTCCACAGTGCCCTTGGCACGTTGCTGCAACCCGCCTGCCTGTCGAAGCTCCACGCGCTTGGTGTGTTCTGGCGTCGGTGGCGCCGCCGCCGCGCCGGCGTGCTTTGCGGCGGCTGCACCACCGTGAACGGCGACAGGAGGCAAAAGCGCGCGCCGCGCCGTTCGCGCCGCCTAAGCGTCTGGTGGCTCAGCGTGGCCACCTCCTTGCCAGCGCAGACGCATGCGGCCTTGTCGCCGTGGCACGCGCAGCAGCGCGCTCTGCCGCCGACGGGCGTGCGGCCGTTCCGTCAAGCGCAGACCGTAACCAGCCCTCCCGTGCTGAGTTGGACGCGGGAACGGCTCCAATACTCCTCCTAGGCGATGCTCAAGCCCCTAAGCTGACCGTCTAGCCACAGCACCGCCGTAATAAACTCGCCGGACTTATCCGTTCACGGCAACCGACTCGGGCCGGCTATATATAGCACCCCCGAGCCTGCTCTCGCCCCCGCACGACTCCACCACCTCACCAGACCCCGCCTAGCCACTGGAGGGGCCTCGAGGGGCCTTTCTCCCTCGACTCCGGCCACCTCCGTCCGCCTCGGGCTCCGGCATCGTTCTCTCCGGTGAGGGCTCCTCCGCCGCCCTACTTTCGCCCGTAGCCTCGTACCACCTCTAGTTGGATAACCCCCACCTCAATTTTGGCCCCGCAGCTCTCTCCGGCGAGATCCATGACCGTCCGAACCGCCGTCCGCCGGAGCAAGCGTCGCCGTCGACGTGGTACTCGCCGGCGACCACTTCCACCTTCCACAGACGCGGAAGGACGTGCTGATCACGAAGGTACCGTCCGATCACTCTGCCTCGCCGTGGATCGCCGCCGGCGACCACCGCACCTCTCGGGCGCCGTCGCGCCCTGTTTCCCTCTTTCAAATTTTCAAACCTGACAGGTGGAGCCCGCCTGTTAGCCTCTCAGTGGTTTCTTTTAAACGAACCGTTTTCTAGACTTTTCCGCAGAGCCCCCTGTAAATTTTCTATTTCATTACAGATGGGTCCCTGGACCAAAACTCTTATAACTTTGAATCAGAAAAGTATTTTTGATTGATTCTTTTTCTGTCCTCTTTAAACTTTTGTCTAGTTTTTTATAAGATTTATTTGAAAAATAGTTGGAGTAATTTTTGTGCACCTCACGGTATTTACGTTAGCGCGTGTATTTTTGTGTACCGTAGATACCGAAGGAGGTGACGGAACCGCAAACTTCACCGAGCTAGACCTCGACTACTCCGAACCAGGCAAGCAAAGTTTGAACTTTTGATATGATGAGTGTCTGGGCATGTTTGCATTATTTTTGTATCATGGCACGTTCATGAGCATTTTCGATGATAGTTTATCTACAAGCATTGGGGCAAATGAGCTCGGTAAATCCGTGAGTTCTTTGGAAACTTGTTGCATGGCCATGAGTTGGCATGAGTATGGGTAAGATGGCAGTGCTGTAGCATGCCAGGCTTACGCCATATCGTTGAACCAGTGTCAACATAAATCGGTCGATCTCCGTTCGTCTTCCTTTCCGTACTACCACTGTTTCCCGCAAGGGATACGGCCTAATGAGTTCAAACCACTTCTGGTACACACCAAATCGAGGCGGGATGAAGGTTCCATGGCCCCGGATTAAAGCCTTTCATCCGGTCGGGGGCATGGGTGTTTCAGTTGGGACGAGAGGGGCACCCTTAGAGCGTAGCGTATATAAATTTGATCCCATGCTATTCGAGATTGTGATCTCCCGTCTCAAAGTTTTTCTTAAACACTGTCTAGGGTGATTCCTGGCAACGTGAGGTATGATGGGTGTGTACTAGCTAATTGTGTTTCCTCTGAAATACCGTAAACGGAACTAATCCTTCGTGACTATAGAAATCCGTTGGCTGTGGACAATTTTGGTACAAACTCTGCAGAGTCAAAATTCTTGAATTCATCTTATTCATGTCCAAGTACGTGATCATCTCATCTTGTCAAGTGTCGGTCTCGATGTGAAACTCCTGAAAACCATTTGAGTATTAAATGTTTACTTTCCTGTGAACGGACTAACCTGCTTATTGTCTTGTGATGAATATTTTCCATGAGCACTATATCTTGTCAGTTATGAATAATGAATTATAAGCCCTTTCTGCGATGTCGCTCAGACGTCCGACTGCGGCAATGTTGTTATTTATTTTCATTATAAGCCCTTTCTGCGATGTCGCTCAGATGTCCGACTGCGGCATTGTTGTTATTTATTTTCATTATAAGCCCTTTCTGCGATGTCGCTCAGACGTCCGACTGCGGCATTGTTGTTATTTATTTTCATTATAAGCCCTTTCTGCGATGTCGCTCAGACGTCCAACTGCGGCATTGTTGTTATTTATTTTCATTATAAGCCCTTTCTGTGATGTCGCTCCGACGTCCGACTGCGGCATTGTTGTTATTTATTTTCATTATAAGCCCTTTCTGCGATGTCGCTCGGGACGTCCATTGCGGCATTGTTGTTATTTATTTTCATTATAAGCCCTTTACGTGATGTCGCTCCGACGTCCGATCGTGTAACGCATGTGTTTTATTTCAATATAAGCCCTTTATGAGGTGTCGCCAGACGCCGATTGTGGCATGTTTTACTTATTTTTACCCTTGGCGTCACTTCGGACACTCGAGCGGTTTTGAGTTTATCCTTCTTTGGGTTTTCGGCGGACTACCGCGATTCCCTTCTTATTTTATTTTGCTATACTGATTTATTTGAGCATTGTTAAAATTAATCATGACTCATTCATGCATTCATTTGTTATATCTTTTGTCCGAACTGTCTTGCGAGTACTTTCAAAGTACTCACCGCTTATTGATTTGGCGGATCTTGTGTGGCGATCTCATGGATGAAGAATTTAATAGCGAGTCCGGCGCCTAGAGGAATCCCGTCAGTCTCGTGCGACCCTGGATTAGTCATTGTGATATATCCGCTTCCGCTACCCAAATAAATTCATCGAGCCTCACCTCGGCCTTTCGATGAGCCGCCCGATCAATAGACTTATTAACCACCCCGCTGTGTTATTCCACCAACCACTCATATCTCGAGTCAGTAGTATTTTCCCCCCATACCTTTGAGTTATATCCGCCACTATGTATAATTATCGGCGTGTTTGTAATAATGGGTTGGGCATCTTCAGTCCGACCCCCGTAATATTGTAATGCTACTGGCTTATTGTATCAAAGTTTTGTCTACCGGAATGAAGGATTTTCCTCATATCGGTCTTCATAGGTCGGTCCTTCAATAAATATTTTTATTGAAAAACCAGCCATGACAATAAGTCGCCTGTGACCACAGAACACGGCGGCGAGCTTCGGAAATCGCTGTTCGGCGACGGTTTGGCGTGCGGCTAGGCTCTACGGAAAGCTTGGAGTGTTCCGCGTCTAGTGGTGCAGGAAGCAGCAGCTCCGGTCGCCTAAATCGACGGCGGCAACGACTTCTTCTTGGCGGCGGAGTTCGGGCATCGGCGGAGTCGATGCCGTGGTCTGAGGAGGAACCAGTGATTTATCGCGGGCTCACAGGTGTTCGCTGAGCACGAAGGAGTGCTTGGGCGCGTCTTTGCGACAACTCAGCCACGACAACGACATGGCCGGCGGACCACAGCTTCGGCCGGAGGTGGAACCGTGGCTAGAGTACGAAAAGAGGCCGAGGCAGAGGGGAGGTCGAAGCGGGAGCTCACAGGGAGGCAGCAGGGTAGCTCAATGGGCTCGGGGACGACCGGACGACGACGAATCGAAAGCGGCAATCCTCGGTGGCCGAGGAGGGGAACGGCAGAGCTGGCGACATCCAGGGCTTCCGGCGCCTTCTGTCTTGGTGAGGAGGAAGAGAGGGACGAGACGGGGCTTCTTGGCGCGTCGACGAGGCGAGGGGAGCACGGTGGCTGCGGCAATCGGCGTCGGCGGCGATGGTGGAGTGTCGGTGGTGCTGCGGGAGAGAGCAGAGGAGAAAGGAGGGATCCAGGGAGAGTGAGAGAGGGTCGAGGGGCTGCGTGGCGCTCGTCTAGAGCCGTCCAAGAGGAACCAGGCAGGCAGGGAGGGAGGAGGTGGCCTGGCGTGGGCGTGCGGGCGTCGGGCACGCGCTCGTCCTTCTGTCCGACGAGGAAGACGACAGGAGGGGCTGCGGTGGTGGGCTGGGCCTGTGCTGCTGGGCTGACTTCAGGTAAGGCCAGGTAGGCTTCGTCTCTCTCTCTCTTCCTAATTCTTTTCTTTTTTCTATTTTATTTTGTCTGTTTTGATTTAGTAAAAGTACTAAACCATTTGATAAAATGCTGAAATTAATTATGTGGCTAGAACTAAAATATACCAAACCACATAAAATGTTCCAGAATTATTGGACATATATTAATTATATAAAATATATATCCAATGCAAATAGTTATTGAATTAATTCAAAGGCCCAAAATAAATGTTTCTGAGATACCAAAAATATTGGTTTGACTTTTACCTCTTGCCAATATTTTCAGAGACTAAGAGGAACATTTTCTTGGACTTCTTTGAAGAGATTTTAATGTTGATTATTTCTGAAATTATTTATGAGGGTTTCAACTAACCTCAATTCAAATTTCATAAACATAACTATGATGATGACATGATGAGATGCAAAGACAAACAAGGCCAATCTAGGGCTGTGACAGTTACTGTCTATAAAGCTCGACTTGTTGCAAAAGGTTTTCGACAAGTCCAAGGGGTTGACTATGATGAGACTTTCTCACCCGTAGCGATGCTTAAGTCTGTCCGAATCATGTTAGCAATTGCCGCATTTTATGATTATGAAATTTGGCAAATAGATGTCAAAACTGCATTCCTGATCGGATTTACGGAAGAAGAGTTGTATATGATGCAACGGAAGGTTTTTCGATCAAAGGAGCTAACAAAGTGTGCAAGCTCAATGATCCATTTATTGACTGGTGCAAGCCTCTTGGAGTTGGAATAAACGTTTTGATAGTGTGACCAAAGCATATGGTTTTATACAGACTTTTGGAGAAGCCTGTATTTACAAGAAAGTGAGTGGGAGATTTGTAGCATTTCTGATATTATATGTGGATGACATATTATTGATCAGAAATGATAGAACTTCTGGATAGCATAAAGGGATATTTGAATAAGAGTTTTTCAATGAAGGACCTCGGTGAAGCTGCTTATATATTGGGCATCAAGATCTATAGAGATAGATCAAGACGCTTAATAGGACTTTCACAAAGCACATACCTTGACAAAGTTTTGAAGAAGTTCAAAATGGATCAAGCAAAGAAAGGGTTCTTGCCTGTGTTACAAGGTGTGAAGTTGAGTAAGACTCAATGCCCGACCACTGCAGAAGATAGGGAGAAAATGAAAGATGTTGCCTATGCTTCAGCCATAGGCTCTATCATGCATGCAATGTTGTGTACTAGACCTGATGTGTGCCTTGCTATTAGTTTAGCAGGGAGGTACCAAAGTAATCCAGGAGTGGATCACTGGACAATGGTCAAGAACATCCTGAAATACTTGAGAAGGACTAAGGATATGTTTCTCATTTATGGAGGTGACAAAGAGCTTGTCGTAAATGGTTACGTCGATGCAAGCTTTAACACTGATCCGGACGATTCTAAATCGCAAACCGGATACGTGTTTATATTAAACGGTGGAGCTGTTAGTTGGTGCAGTTCTAAACAAAGCGTTGTAGCGGGATCTACATGTGAAGCAGAGTACATAGCTGCTTCGGAAGCAGCAAATGAAGGAGTCTGGATGAAGGAATTCATATCTGATCTAGGTGTCATACCTAGTGCATCGGGTCCAATGAAAATCTTTTGTGACAATACTGGTGCAATTGCTTTGGCAAAGGAATCCAGATTTCACAAGAGAACCAAGCACATCAAGAGACGCTTCAACTCCATCCAGGATCAAGTCCAGGTGGGAGACATAGAGATTTGCAAGATACATACAGATCTGAATGTTGCAGACCCGTTGACTAAGCCTCTTCCACGAGCAAAACAAGATCAACACCAAGACTCCATGGGTGTTAGAATCATTACTGCGTAATCTAGATTATTGACTCTAGTGCAAGTGGGAGACTGAAGGAAATATGCCCTAGAGGCAATAAAAAAGTTATTATTTATTTCCTTATATCATGATAAATGTTTATTATTCATGCTAGAATTGTATTAACCGGAAACATAATACATGTGTGAATACATAGACAAACAGATTGTCACTAGTATGCCTCTACTTGACTAGCTCGTTAATCAAAGATGGTTATGTTTCCTAGCCATAGACAAAGAGTTGTCATTTGATTAACGGGGTCACATCATTAGGAGAATGATGTGATTGACTTGACCCATTCCGTTAGCTTAGCACTTGATCATTTAGTATGTTGCTATTGCTTTCTTCATGACTTATACATGTTCCTATGACTAAGATTATGCAACTCCGTTTACGGAGGAACACTTTGTGTGCTACCAAGCGTCTGGCGAAGCTGGGTGATTATAAAGGTGCTCTCTGGTGTCTCGAAGGTACTTGTTGGGTTGGCGTATTTGAGATTAGGATTTGTCCTCCGATTGTCGGAGAGGTATCTCTAGGCCCACTCGGTAATGCACATCACTTAAGCCTTGCCGACATTGCAACTAATGAGTTAGTTGCAGGATGATGTATTACGGAGCGAGTAAAGAGACTTGCGTAGCGAGATTGAACTAGGTATTGAGATACCGACGATCGAATCTCGGGCAAGTAACATACCGATGACAAAGGGAACAACATTATGTTGTTATGCGGTTTGACCGATAAAGATCTTCGTTGAATATGTAGGAGCCAATATGAGCATCCAACTTCCACTATTGGTTATTATTGGAGGCGTGTCTCGGTCATGTCTACATAGTTCTCGAACTGTAGGGTCCATGCGCTTAAAGTTTGATAGCGGTTATATTATGAGTTTATGTGTTTTGATGTACGAAGGTTGTTTGGAGTCCGGATGTGATCACGGACATGACGAGGAGTCTCAAAATGGTCGAGACGTAAAGATCGATATATTGGACGACCATGTTTGGATACCGGAAAGGTTAGGAAGGTTTGGACATTTATTAGAGTACAGGGGTTCTGGAACCCCCGAAACTAATTGGCCTTGTTGGGCCTGGTGGAGAGAGAGGGGCCGGCCAGGGCAAGAGGCGCCCCTCCCTTGAGTCCGAATAGGACAAGGAAGGGGGTGGGGGGCGCCCCTGCCTTTCCCTCTCCCACTCCTTCCTTCCCCCTCCTTCTTGGACTAGGAAAGGGAGGGGCAAACGTACTTGGAGTAGGTTTCCCCCTCCTAGGGCGCTCCACCCCCTTGGCCAGCCCTATCCTCCTCCCCCCTTTATATACGGAGGAGGGGGGCACCCCAGAGACACAACAGTTGATCTCTTGATCTCTTAGTCGTGTGCGGTGCCCCCCTCCACCATAATCCACCTCGATAACATCGTAGCGGTGCTTAGGCAAAGCCCTGCGTCGGTAGAACATCATCATCGTCACCACGCCGTCGCGCTGACGGAACTCTCCCTCAAAGCTCAGCTAGATTGGAGTTCGAGGGACGTCATCGAGCTGAACGTGTGCTGAACTCGGAGGTGCCGTACGTTCGGTACTTGATCGGTCGGATCATGAAGACGTACGACTACATCAACCGCGTTGTGCTAACGCTTCCGCTTTTGGTCTACGAGGGTACGTGGACACACTCTCCCCTCTCGTTGCTATGCATCACCATGATCCTGTGTGTGCGTAGGAATTTTTTTGAAATTATTACGTTCCCCAACAGGACTGACCCAACCGCAAGCTTAGCATCAGATCATTTAGTTATTTGCTACAACTTTCTTCATGTCAAGTATTAGTTCCTTAGACCATGATATCATACCACTCCCGGATACTGGAGGAATACTTTGTGTGCTATCAAACGTCACTTCATAAGTGGGTGATCATAAGGTGCTCTACAGGTATCTCCGAAGGTATTTGTTGGGTTGCATGGATCGAGACTGGAATTTGTCGCTCTGTATGACGAGGAGATATTTCTAGGCCCTCTCTGGAATTGTCGGTAGGTAAAGATTTATATATGGGAAGTCATATTCAGGTTTCCAAAAAATGTTTGTTTTTTTGGTATTGTACCGGGAAGGTTCTAGAAGGTTCTGGAGTGGAGCCCACCTACAGGGGGACCCACATGAATGTGGATAGTGGGAAAGTCCCCACACCCCTGGTCTAGGCACACCAAGATCCTTCCTTAAAAGGAATGGTATCATATCCCGAAGGGATAAGATCAGGATCCCATAAAAGGGGATAGCGATCGGTGGGGAAGGAATGGAGGGATTTCCTCCCCCCCCTTGGCCAACAACCCTAGGGGCTTGGAGGGCAATCCACCAACCCCCTCCATGCTTGTATAAAGGTGGGGAAGCATTGGGGGCGGCCACCGCTTCCACCCTTACCCGTCTCCCTCCCATTACACCTCCTCCACCTTGCGCAGACGCTTGGTGAAGCCCTACTGCAGTTCCACTATTGTCACCACAACCACGCCGTTGTGTTGGTCCTGGTCTCATCTACCTCCTCAACCTCACTTGCTGGATCAGAGAATGATAGGACGCCACCGAGCTGTACGTGTGCTAAACTCGGAGGTGTCGTTCATTCAGCACTAGATCGGATTGGATTGTGATTGGATCGCAATGAGTACGACTACATCAACCGCGTTACGTACGCTAACGCTTTCGGTCTACAAGGGTACGTAGACACACTCCCATCCCATTGCTATGCATCTCCATAGATGGATCTTGAGTGTTCGTAGAAAAAAATTGATTTTCATGCAACGTTCCCCATCAGTGGCATCATGAACTAGGTCCATGCATATATGTATATGCACGAGTAGAACACATAGAAGTTGTGGGGTGTTGATGTTCAAATTGCTTACTTCCTTTATCTTATTTGCGTTTGGCGGTATTGTTGGATGAAGCGGATCAGACCAACCTTACTTGTCCTCGCACAAGAAACTGGATCCATTAACTGACATGCCACTTGTATTGCATAAAAGTGGCTTTGCGGGTGTCTGTCTCTCCCACTTTAGTTGAATCTGATTTGACAACGGTGTTCTCCCTAAATATGCACCGTTGCGAAAGTTCGTCGTTTCGAAGCACCTCGTGAGATCGGGTGTGATAGACTTTACGTTCGCATACAATGAGTGTAAGCCTGTTTTATACATGCAAAATACCGGGGTTAAACTTGATGAACCTAGCATGTACAGACATGGCCGCGGAACACGGAGGATCGAAAGGTCGAATATGAGTTATATAGTAGATATGAACAACTTTTATAAATGGGTCGAGGCTGAAATGTCAATAGGACAATCAGCGAGCGAAGCCGGAACAAAGTCATCCTCATCCATCTCCATCAACCCTAGCCGCCGCCATTTCCATCTCCATAGCCACCATCACCACCATAGTTCTTCTTCTACTATATCATACTTGTAATCATGCATCGCACACAATGTTCATTGTAAAGACATATTATCAACCAATCAATCTCCATGATGTGTTCTTCGTGTCATCCGATCTCCATGTGTGAGTAGTTCAGTAAGGTATGGGTTGCGGCAAGAGTCTTGCAACCCTATGTATTTGTTGTGGGGATCAATGGAAGTGATTTGAATTAGCGTCATGTATGTTGAAATAAAATTGTTTCGTAGATGTCTCTTGTCTCGTCTGTGTTCTTCATCCCTACAGGTACCCAGGATCATGGAGAGCAAGCCACAGAAAGGCTAAGGGCAGGGAGACCGTGAAGTGTTATACTGAACACCAGTGACGGAAGGGTTTAGTACAGTAACACTGCCCTATCTGTCGGAGTCTAGGATCTGCGTTTAAGAAACTGCTCCAAGAACTAGGGTTCGAACTCTCGGGGCTTTGCTTGGCGACCTAAGACACTAAGAAAACTATGGCTGGACTGTGATGGGCATGCTGGCTCTCACCGGACACGAAGGCGACGCGTGAGCTACCCAGGTTCGGGCCACAGTGCTGGTGTAACACCCTACTCCAGCCTGTGTTGGATTGCTCTGTAATGGAGAGCTTGTGGCTCGAGGTAAACGAGAGGTGGGGAGAATCGTTCCATCCCCTTACATGGAAGCGGCACCACCCCCTTTTTAGTGTCTTGGTCCTCTTCCCCGAAAATATGAGCGGGAAAGGGTGGCCACAGGGCAGCAATTCAAAGGGTGACAGGCGCCCAGGCCTATCCTGACTAAAGGCGGTCTCCGCCCGGTCAAGTAGTGAAATTGCAACTATCCCTGGGTGGTTTTGGTACTTATTAACAACGTATAGCTCATTGAGCTAATGCTATTTCAAGATAAATATTTCGGGAAAGCTCAATGATTGGCATTGCATGGATTAGGAATGTGGACCCCTCAAAATGCTAACGACACATATTGGCTCAAGCTCAAGACTCTACATTTTACTTTTAGTGATCTAAGATCACATTGAGTCCATAGGAAAAGCCAATACTATTAAAAGAGGATGAGGTGTTGCTTAATGACTTACTTGCTCAAAATGCTTAGTGATATGCTCCAAAACCCTCAACCACTTTCTCCTATCCACATATGTCCCAAACCAAAAGTCAAACTCAGCCCCACCGAAACATTCTATCCGGTGCCACCGAGTTCACTTGACATTGCCACTACCACAAACCCTAGTCATTTCGGTCTCACCGATAGGGATCTCGGTCTCACCGAGGTGGGATTGCAAACTCTATGTTTCCCTTCGTAATGTTTCGTTCCAACCGAGATGAGCGATCGGTCCTACCGAGTTCGTAATGCAAACTCTCTATTTCCCCTTCGTAACGTTTCGGTCTTGCTGAGATGAGTGAATCAGTCCTACCGAGTTTGCCTGACCAACTCTCTGGTTAGCTTGTTACCAAAATAGGTCCCACGGAGTTTGTGTAATCGGTCTCACTGAGATTACGTTATGCCCTAACCCTAATCACATCGGTCCCATCGAAAAGCCTAATGCTCACATTATGAACTAAATTGGTCTGACCGAGTTTTCTGATTCGGCCCCACCGAGTTTGCTGAATTGTGTGTAACGGTTAGATTTTGTGTGGAGGCTATATATACCCCTCCACCCACTCTTCATTCGTGAGGAGGGCCATCAGAACATGCCTACACTTCCAGCATAAATTTTCTGAGAGAGAACCACCTACTCATGTGTTGAGGTCAAGATATTCCATTGCAACCACATAAATCTTGATCTCTAGCCTTCTCCAAGTTTCTTCCCACTCAAATCATCTTCCCACCAAATTCAAATCCCGTGAGAGAGAGTTGAGTGTTGGGGAGACTATCATTTGAAGCACAAGAGCAAGGAGTTCATCATCAACACACCATCTATTACCTTTTGGAGAGTGGTGTCTCCTAGATTGGTTAGGTGTCACTTGGGAGCCTCCGTCAAGATTGTGGAGTTGAACCAAGGAGTTTGTATGGGCAAGGAGATCGCCTACTTCGTGAAGATCTACCCTAGTGAGGCAAGTCCTTCGTGGGCGATGGCCATGGTGGGATAGACAAGGTTGCTTCTTCGTGGACCCTTCGCGGGTGGATCCCTCCATGGACTCGCACAACCGTTACCCTTCGTGGGTTGAAGTCTCCATCAACGTGGATGTACGATAGCACCACCTATCGGAACCACGCCAAAAATCTCCGTGTCTACATTGCATTTGCTCCCTCCAAACTCCTCCCTTTACCTTCATGTGTAATATTTTACATTCCGCTGCTATACTCTTAGACTTACATGTGTAGGTTGATTGCTTGACTTGTGCTAAGTTGTTAAAATCTGCCAAGACTTAAAATTGGGAAAAGGCTAGATTTTTATTTGGTCAAGTAGTGTAATCACCCCCCCTCTAGACACACTTTCGATCCTACAAGTGGTATTAGAGCTTTGGTCTCCATTTGCCTTAATTTCCATAGATTTTTGTGATCATAGCCTTGGTTTCACAACCTAGGAGATTATGGCGTCTAGCGAGGGAAATTATCACCGCAGAGGTCCTTACTTTGATGGTACTAATTTTGCTAGTTGTAAGCATAAGATGAAAATGCATATTCTTGGACATAACCCCGCCGTTTGGGCTATTGTGTGTATTGGCTTGCAAGGTGTATTCTTTGATGGGAGAGAACCAAACCGTGAAGCTACCGCGGAAGAGTTGAAGATGCTGCAATACAATGCTCAAGCTTGTGATATTCTCTTCAACGGATTGTGCCATGAAGAATTCAACAAAATCAGCCGTCTTGAGAATGCAAAGGAGATTTGGGATTCTTTGGTTGATATGCACGAGGGTACCGACTCTGTCAAGGAATCCAAATTGGATGTGCTCCGAAGTCAGCTTGACAAGTTCAAAACCTCAGGATGGTGAAGGTCTCGCTGAAATGTACTCTAGGCTTGCTCTCATCACAAATGAGATGCCGGCTTAGGAAGTGAAGAGATGACCAACAGATTCATCGTCAAGAAGATTCTAAGAGCCTTGGATGGAAAATATGATATCGTGTGCACATTGATCCAAATGATGCCCAATTACAAAGATCTCAAGCCAACGGAAGTCATTGGAAGAATTGTTGCTCATGAGATGTCACTCAAGGATAAGGAAGAGCTTCACAACAAGTCAAGTGGTGCTTACAAAGCTTCATGTGATGCTCCTACGTCATCAAGTGAGAAACAAGCCTTCAATGAAGAATTAAGCCTAATGCTGGAGAACTTCAACAAGTTCTACAAGAGTAGAAGCAAGGAAAGAAGTTCCAAGTCAAGTTCCTACAATGACAAAAGATCTTCTAGTCGTGAGCGTAATTGCTACAATTGTAGAAGACCTGGACACTACTCTAATGAGTGTACGGCTCCCTACAAAAGAAGAGAAGATTCTCCCAAAAGAAGAAGTAGAAGATAAGAATCACCACCTAGAGAGAGAAGGAGTATAGATGATCGTTATGAACAAAGAACCTTTCGCAGAAGCAAAGATTCAGAAGGGAAGGACAAATCATCAAAGAGCTACACAAAACGAAGACATCAAGCTCATGTTGATGAATGGGTATCCGGCTCGACTCCGACCATCACTCTGAGAGAAGTTATCACTCCGACTCCGAATATACTCAAGATGAAGGTGTTGCCGGACTAGCACTTGTGTCAACCAACTCCTACGACATATTTGACTCTCTGAATGAAGGAATTGGAAGTTGCTTCATGGCAAAAGGTCCAAAGGTATCACACCCCGAGTATGTTGATTTCAATAGTGATGAAGATGATTTGCTAGGTGATGATGATTTACTTGTTGACAACTCTAGTAATGAAAACTATGATGAACTTGCTATTAATCATGATAATCAAGATAAAACGAATGATGTAAGAAGGAGATTGAGCGACTAACTAAAGAACTAAACACTCTTAAGTTAGCTCATGAAAATACCTTGGAAGATCATCGAGAACTTTTAAAGACTCATGACAAGTTGCACTTTGAAAAGCTCAATCTTGGGCAAGAGCATGAGTTTTTAAAGGCCATCAATGATGATCTTGGCAAGAAAAGTTCTTCTTACATTGCCAAGCGTTTACTCTTGTCTACTTATATGCCACAAGTTAAATCTAGCAACAAGGGTAAGAAAGATTCTTCATCTAGTAGCAACAGTAATCATGTTAAATCCAATGTTGTTGCTTCTAGTAGTTCTCTTGATTCCACTAATGATTCTCCTAGCCAAGTTACACTTGAGCAATAAAATAGCTTATTGAAGGGAATTATAGAGAGATGTGTTTACAAGAGCCTTGCCGGAAGCAATCAATTTGAGGAAATTGTACGCAAGCAAGGAAGGCACCGGAAGAATCAAGGAATTGGCTTTGAAAAAAGTTCAATGCCAACGGAGTTGAGTGGGAAGAAGATAAATACCCCAAGACGAAGTTTGTTCCTGAACAAGAGAAGTATGATCCTACTTCTTTCCAAGGGACACAAGCTCAAGATGATCTTCCACCACAAGACCACAAGCAAAAAGGCAAGGACAAGCTTCAAGAGGAGATTGATGCATTTGAAGAAGCTCCTAAGGCCTTGGTCAAGTGGATTCCCAAGACTACATCAAGTTCTACTTCATCAAGTATGACTACAACTCCAAGGATTCCCATCAAGATGGTGTGGATCCCGAAGAAGAAGAACTAGAGAGTTCTTGAGGGTGACTCCGCCAACGTACTTCTCTCATATCATCTTGGCGAGGACAAGTGCAAACAAATTCCACATCTTGCACTAGTTCAAGGAGTCACAAATCCTCTTGTTGGTAAGACAAGGGACAAGGTAACCTAATGTTTTCATGGACATCATCTTGTGTGTACATCACTCTATGTCTATGGATATCCTTGTTTGTTCCTTGTGGGACTAACCTGTGTAGGTAATGAAAGTGCAACTCACTCCAATGGATTGCTCCGAATGATCTACATCAACATCGAGCGTCCACATCTTCAACACCTACATGAAGTCATCATCGACAAAACTACTCAAATCAATTGATCTAAAGAAACTCTAGTGGTGTGAACACAAAAACACTTTATGTAAAAGTGGTAACCCCACTTGTGCTTAAACGATGAGTATGATCTATGATCAAATGTTCTCATTTGACTCCTAAGTCAATATACTCATATATAGATGACCTAGTCACCACCAATTGCTTGATAGATGCTAGAGTGTTTGTGCATGCTTTGTATTTCATTTGCCATTTTATTGTGTGAGCATGTATATTTTACTCATTCGAGGACATCCACTTGTTGTTTTGATTGATTGGTGTTTTCTCTTTTGCCAAGTGGGTGGACAAGAATGCCTAAGAACTCCCTCTAGCTATCTATGCTTTTCTCGTCTCAAACTCTATTCATGCTACATCACAAAGTTTGATCAAGTCAGATTTGAACCACTCTGTGTGAGGAGCACTCGGAGTCCCCGATTCGTCATAGGCTTAAACTTCCAAAACCTCTTTGTGCATTTCAGTATGACCGAGTCATCCACTTCGGTCACACCAAGTTCACTAAGTTGATCTAGGTTTTCCATCTCGGTGCAACCGATTTGAACTTTTCGATCACACCGAGTTGCAGTAACCGCTTGCGATTCTGCATCTTGGTGCCACCGAGTTGTTCCACTCGGTCACACCGACAGGGTTGAGATATATATATCCACGGGTGAGATTTTGGAAATTTCTTCAAAAGCCCTCAGCCCGCGCGTATCCTGCTCTGCCTTCTCGGGTCTCCGGATCGTCTTCTCGCCGCCAGCGACCTCCCGCCGCTGGTTTCCGTTGCCGTCAACGGAATTCTGCTTTGCCTTGTCGCCGTAGCAAACTCCTGCCAAACTAGGGTATGGGTTCGATGTTTTGTGCTATTACCTTACTCCAATTCCTAGCACATTGCTTTGCCATGATCATAACCACATGTGAAAATAATCCATCCAAAAAAAACATCCTTTAGGTTAGGTTTGATTCGAAAATTTAGGTTAGGTTTCCACAGAACTCATCTCGGACTGACCAAGTTGTAAAAATCGGTCTCACCGATTTGGCTTAGGCCATTGCACATGTGCTTTTTGGTCTGACCAAAAATTGCAAATCGATGAGGCCGAGTTCAACTCTGTGTGAAACCCTAGCAATCTCGGAGCCACCGAATTGTTACTCGGTCTGACCGAGTTCACTAGTTTAGGTTCCAAAAGTTGCTTCAGTGTCACCGAGTTTAACAAATCGGTAGATCCGAAATGCTTTATGTGGAGAACTAAAACTAAGTTTTTGACTCATCTGTTTTGCAAAAACTCTGCACTTTGTGATGCTCGTCTATTCTACCTCATTTATAAACTATTCACAGGGTTTTCTGTCAGTTTGCCTGCCAAGATGTCTTACCAGAGTGACAGTCAGAACAGATCTTAAGAGCAAGTGCATATGAGTGAGGGCACTAGTCCCTCAAGCAGCTATGATGAGGGCAGTAGGAGCACACCAAGTAACTTGCCCAAGGCAGCCACCAGATCAAGGAAGAAGAGAACCTTAGATTCAGAGGATAAGGATTATGTGGCTACTGAAGAAGAAGTGAGCTCAAAGAATAAAGTCTTAAAGAAGGAGTATGGCACAGCTGCTGCAACCAAGCCAAGACTGAACAAGAAGGCACCAGCAAAAAGAGTTCCTATGTCTAAGGCTAGATCCTCCACTCATGGAACTTCCACGCAAAGGAAAGTTCCAACAGGAGATACCATGCAGTTCACTATAGAATAGTCAGATGATGATGTGGCTGGAGACAAGAAGAAGAAAAGGGCAAGAACCACTACTGCAAAAGTTCTTGGAAAATCAACCATGGTGAGAGATTCAGAAGAGGAAGAGGAAGAGGATGCTGCTCCAGCACCCAAGTCTCAGAAACTCATGGGGGATGCTATCAAGTCAGGGGCTGCAACATCAAAGCCCAAAACTGCTCCCAAAGCAACAACTCAAGCTCAGAACCTTCTAAGCCAAAGAGAAGCACCAGAAACATTCCTGCTGAAGAGAAGAACAAGACCCCAGTGCCTGAAGTTGAAGAATAGGATGATGAAGCCCTAGTGCTGAGAAGACTAAAGCCAAAGATTCCAGACCACAATGACACTCATCCAGTGGCTGAGGACATGCACATCAGGAACGATGCTGAATTGAGACTTTGGAGACAGTTTGATCCATATGTTGTGAGGAGGAGAACTGTTGTGGACTACAGATTCCACACCAATGAACAACAAGATTTCTATGAGACTATTCTGCCTGACAAGAAGCTAATTGTCTATGATATGAAGTGGGTTGATTGGGAATACATTGATGAGAATGAAGATCACTTCCTAGGTGTACATGAAAGTCTCAAAGCTTGTGGAGTTGACAAATTTGTTGGACAGAAGCTCACCAAATGGAATGATGAGCTGATCATGCAATTCTACTCCACTGCTCATTTCTATCCAGATGGAAGGATGGTGTGGATGTCTGAAGGTACAAGGTACAAATCAACTGTTGAAGAATGGGCTAAGTTGATCAATGGCCAAGAAGAGCATGAGGATGATTTGGATGTATATGCCAAGAAGAAGAAAGACCACAACTCTATGGCAAATATGTACAAGGAGATCCCAGACAAAGCTTTAGAGACTCACAAGTTTGGATCTGTACACTATTTGTTGTATGGTCTGCCTACTATCATGCCATCTTAAGGCATACTCTGCTACCCAAATCTGGAGATCACAAGATGATTCCATCAACTTGCTGCAAATCTTTGATGTTCCTAAAAAATTCAAGGTCATTTGTCTGATTGTGGAGACAATGAAGAGGACAACTGCTGACCAGAAAAGATCTTGTGGGTATGCTCCACATATTCAGGTGCTACTCAACTCAAAGATGGGCACAGGTACTTACTTGCTGGACAAGGAGCATTTACCCTTGCACCCAGATTTTGAATACAACACAGTGGTGATGAATGAGGATGAACCTTCATCAGTGCAAGCACAAGAAAAGAGAGCTAAGGCAAAGGCAGAGAAAGCTGCAAAGATGCCAAGTATTGAGGAGGCATCTGAAGTGTTCTTGAAGAGCAAACAAGATCAACTAGCCTATCTGATTCAAGCTACATTGAGGATTGAGAAGGGCTTGGCCACCCTGACTCAGAATCGGGAGAGCTTGGAGAGGATACAGAGACCAAGTTTTATGATCTTGATCTGAAGGTCACTAAGATTCAGACAGCAGTTGAGCAGCTCCAGGTGGAAGCCGAGGAGAAGAGAGGACAAGGTACTACAAATGCTTTTCGGGGAGTGCCCAGAGGACAGAGGTGAGCTGTAGTGCTAGTACCAGATACGAGAGCTACATCATCTGCACCAGCAGCAACAGCTTTTGTGCCACCTCCAGCAGCCACTCCATCATCTCCAACTACATCAACTGATGCCTTCGTCCTTGGAGTTCTCTCTACACCACCTCCCGAAGACCAAGCTTGAGAGACGCATAACACTATGCATTTTCGAACTTTTTGGTAACTTGTTGCCAAAGGGGGAGAAATGTATAGATCATAGGCTTCGAGAGAGAGTGTTTTGCTTCTTTGTCTCTCTTGCTATTTGGTTGAACTTTATTGTGTGCTTGTTTGATACTCTATGTCCTTGTGTGAGATACTTGTATGACCAAGTGTTTGATCATAGGGATATTTAAAATAGTGCCCCTGGTTCCTTAGTTGTGCTCACTTTTCCCCACGCTCCAAACGTTTGCTCACTTTTCCCCTCTTCCTTAGCTGAAACTCTCACAAATGCTCATAGCGGGTGTCGGTGTCAAAACCGGCGGATCTTGGGTAGGGGGTCCCGAAATGTGCGTCTAGGCGGATGGTAACAGGAGACAAGGGACACGATGTTTTTACCCAGGTTCGGGCCCTCTCGATGGAGGTAAAACCATACTCCTGCTTGATTAATATTGATGATATGGGTAGTACAAGAGTAGATCTACCACGAGATCGAGAGAGGCTAAACCCTAGAAGCTAGCCTATGGTATGATTGTTGTTCGATCCACGGACTAAAACCCTCTGGTTTATATAGACATCGGAGAGGTTAGGGTTACCTGAGTCGGTTACAATAGGAGGAGATCTACATATCCGTATTGCCAAGCTTGCCTTCCACGCCAAGGAAAGTCCCATCCGGACACGGGACGAAGTCTTCAATCTGTAGGGAACGTAGTAATTTCAAAAAATTTCCTACACACACGCAAGATCATGGTGATGCATAGCAACGAGAGGGGAGAGTGTGTCCACGTACCCTCGTAGACCGAAAGCGGAAGCGTTATGACAACGCGGTTGATGTGTAGTCGACGTCTTCACGATCCGACCGATCCAAGTACCGAATGTACGGCACCTCCGTGTTACGCACACGTTCAGCTCGATGGCGATCCCGGACTCCGGTCCAGCAGGGTGTCGGGATGAGTTCCGTCGACCTGACGGGGTGGTGGCGATGATGATGCTCTACGGCGCGAGGCTTCGCCTAAACTCCGCTATGATCTGACCGAGGTGGAATATGGTGGAGGGGGCACCGACACAGCTAAGGAATGATCCGTAGATCAACTTGTGTGTTCTAAGGTGCCCCTACCCCGTATATAAAGGAGCAAGGGGGTGCGGCCGGCCCTAGGAGGAGAGGCTTGGGAGGAGTCCTACTCCCACCGAGAGTAGGACTCCCCTTTTCCTAGTTGGATTAGGACTTGGGGGAGGGAAAGAGGAAAGGGCGCGCCCCCTTCCTGTCCTATTCGGACTAGGGGGGGGGGCTGCCTGCCTGGCGGCCCTCCTCTTCTCCCTCATGGCCCACTAAGGCCCATTAACCCCGGGAGGTTCAGTAACCCCGGTGTTCGGTGAAATCCGATTTCATCGGAACTATTCGAAGTCAATCATAGGCTTCAATATATCAATCATTATGTCTCGACCATTTGAGACTCCTCGTCATGTCCGTGATCACATCCGGGACTCGAACAAACTTCGGTACATCAAAACTCATAAAACTGTAAATCGTAGCGTTAAGCGTGCGGACCCTACGGGTTCGATAACTATGTAGACATGACCTAGAACTGTTTCGGTCAATAACCAATAGTGGAACCTGGATGTTCATATTGGCTCCTACATATTCTCGAAGATCTTTATCGGTCAAACCGCATAACAACATCGTTGTTCCCTTTGTCATCGGTATGTTACTTGCCCGAGATTCGATCGTCGGTATCCAATACCTAGTTCAATCTCGTTACCAGCAAGTCTCTTTACTCATTCCGTAATACTTCATCCCATAACTAACTCATTAGTTACAATGCTTGCAAGGCTTAAGTGATGTGTATTACCGAGAGGGCCCAGAGATACCTCTTCGACAATCGGAGTGACAAAACCTAATCTCAAATTATGCCAACCCAACATGTACCTTTGGAGACACCTGTAGAGCACCTTTATAATCACCCAGTTACGTTGTGACGTTTGGTAGCACACAAAGTGTTCCTCCGGTAAATGGGAGTTGCATAATCTCATAGTCATAGGAACATGTATAAGTCATGAAGAAAGCAATAGCAACATACTAAACGATCAAGTGCTAAGCTAACGGAATGGGTCAAGTCAATCACATCATTCTCCTAATGATGTGATCCCGTTAATCAAATGACAACTCATGTCTATGGTCAGGAAACATAACCATCTTTAATTAACGAGCTAGTCAAGTAGAGGCATACTAGTGACACTCTGTTTGTCTATGTATTCACACATGTATTATGTTTCCGGTTAATACAATTCTAGCATGAATAATAAACATTTATCATGAAATAAGGAAATAAATAATAACTTTATTATTGCCTCTAGGGCATATTTCCTTCAGTCTCCCACCGGCACTAGAGTCAATAATCTAGTTCACATCACCATGTGATTTAACACCAATAGTTCACATCACCATGTGATTAACACCCATAGTTCACATCGTCATGTGATCAACACCCAAAGGGTTTACTAGAGTCAATAATCTAGTTCACATGGCTATGTGATTAACACCCAAAGAGTACTAAGGTATGATCATGTTTTGCTCATGAGAGAAGTTTTAGTCAACGGGTCTGTCACATTCAGAGCCGTATGTATTTTGCAAATATTCTATGTCCACAATGCTCTGCATGGAGCTATTCTAGCTAATTGCTCCCACTTTCAATATGTATCCAGATTGAGACTTAGAGTCATCTGGATTGGTGTAAAAGCTTGCATCGTTGTAACTTTTTACGACTGGCTCTTTTATCACCTCCATAATCGAGAAACATCTTCTTAGTCCACTAAGGACAATTTTGACCGCTGTCTAGTGATGTACTCCTAGATCACTATTGTACTCCCTTGCCAAACTCAGTGGTGGGGTATACAATAGATCTGGTACACAGCATGGCATACTTTATAGAACCTATGGCTGAGGCATAGGGAATGACTTTCATTCTCTTTCTATCTTCTGCCGTGGTCGGGCTTTGAGTCTTACTCAATTTCACACCTTGTAACACAAGAAAGAACCTTTTCTTTGACTGTTCCATTTTGAACTACTTAAAAATCTTGTCAAGGTATGTACTCATTGAAAAAACTTATCAAGCCTCTTGATCTATCTCTATAGATCTTGATGCTCAATATGTAAGTAGCTTTGCTGAAGTCTTTCTTTTAAAGAACTCCTTTCAAATACTCCTTTATGCTTTCCAGAAAAATTCTACATCCTTTCTGATCAACAATATGTCACTCACATATACTTATCAAAAAGGCTGTAGTGGTCCCACTCACTTTATTGTAAATACAGGCTTCACTGCAAGTCCGTATAATACTATATGCTTTGATCAACTTATCAAAGCGTATATTCCAACTCTGAGATGCTTGCACCAGTCCACAGATGGATCGCTGGAGCTTGCACATTTTGTTAGCACCTTTAGGATTGACAAAACCTTCTGGTTGCATCATATACAACTCTTCTTTAAGAAAACCATTAAGGAATGCAGTTTTGACATCCATTTGCCAGATTTCATAAAATGTGGCAATTGCTAACATGATTCGGACAGACTTTTAAGCATCGATACTGGTGAGAAAATCTCATTGTATTCAACATCTTGAACTTTGTCAAAAACCTTTTTCGACAAGTCTAGCTTTGTAGATAGTAACACTACTATCGACATCATCTTCCTCTTGAAGATCCATTTATTCTTAATGACTCACGGATCCTCGGGCAAGTCAATCAAAGTCCACACTTTGTTCTCATACATGGATCCTATCTCAGATTTCATGGCCTCAAGCCATTTCGTGGAATCTGGGCTCATCATCGCTTCCTCATAGTTCGTAGGTTTGTCATGGTCAAGTAACATGATCTTTAGAACAGGATTACCGTACCACTCTGGTGCGGATCTTACTCTGTTTTACCTACGAGGTTCGGTAGTAACTTGATCTGAAGTTACATGATCATCATCACTAGCTTCCTCACTAATTGGTGTAGAAGTCACAGGAATAGATTTCTGTGATGAACTACTTTCCAATAAGGGAGCAGGTACAGTTACCTCATCAAGTTCTACTTTCCTCCCACTCACTTCTTTCGAGAGAAACTCCTTCTCTAGAAAGGATCCATTATTAGCAACGAATGATTTTTGCCTTCGGATCTTTGATAGAAGGTGTACCCAACAGTTTCCTTTGGGTATTCTATGAAGATGCACTTCTTTGATTTGGGTTTGAGCTTATTAGGTTGAAAACCTTTTTCACATAAGCATCGCAACTCCAAACTTTAAGAAACGACAGCTTAGGTTTACTGCTAAACCATAGTTCATACGGTGTCATCTCAACGGATTTAGATGGTGCCCTATTAAAGTGAATGCAGCTATCTCTAATGCATAACCCCAAAACGATAGTGGTAAATCGGTAAGATACATCATAAATCGCACCATTTCAAATAAAGTGCGGTTACGACGTTCAGACACACCATAACGTTGTGGTGTTCCAGGTGGCGTGAGCTGTGAAACTATTCCACATTGTTTTAATTGAAGACCAAACTTGTAACTCAAATATTCATCTCCACGATCAGATCGCAGAAACTTTATTTTCTTGTTACGATGATTTTCCACTTCACTCTGAAATTCTTTGAACCTTTCAACTATTTCAGACTTATGTTTCATCAAGTAGATATACCCATATCTGCTCAAATCATCTGTGAAGGTCAGAAAATAATGATACCCGTCGTGAGCCTCAACACTCATCGGATCGCATACATCAGTATGTATTATTTCCAATAAGTTTGTTGCTCGTTCCATTGTTCCGAAGAACGGAGTTTTAGTCATCTCGCCCAAAGGCACGGTTTGCAAGCATCAAATGATTCATAACCAAGTGATTCCGAAAATCCATCTTTATGGAGTTTCTTCATGCGCTTTACACCGATATGACTTAAACGGCAGTGCCACAAACAAGTTGCACTATCATTATTAACTTTGCATCTTTTGGATTCAATATTATGAATATGTGTATCACTACGATCGAGATCCAACAAAACCATTTTCGTTGGTGTGTATGACCATAGAAGGTTTTACTCATGTAAACAGAACAACAATTGTTCTCTAACTTAAATGAATAACCGTATTGCAATAAACATGATCAAATCATATTCATGCTCAACGCAAACACCAAATAACACTTATTTAGGTTCAACACTAATCCCGAAAGTATAGGGAGTGTGCGATGATGATCATATCAATCTTGGAACTATTTCCAACACACATCGTCACCTCACCCTTAACTAGTTTCCGTTTATTCTGCAACTACCGTTTCGAGTTACTACTCTTAGCAACTGAACCAGTTTCAAATGCCAAGGGGTTGCTATAAACACTAGTAAAGCACACATCAATAACATGTATATCCAATATATCTTTGTTCACTTTGCCATCCTTCTTATCCGCCAAATACTTGGGGCAGTTCCACTTCCAGTGACCAGTCCCTTTGCAGTAGAAGCACTTAGTCTCAGGCTTAGGACCAGACTTGGGATTCTTCACTTGTGCAGCAACTTGCTTGCCGTTCTTCTTGAAGTTCCCCTTCTTCCCTTTGCCGTTTTCTTGAAACTAGTGGTCTTGTCAACCATCAACACTTGATGTTTTTCTTGATTTCTACCTTCGTCGATTTCAGCATCACGAAGTGCTTGGGAATCGTTTCCGTTATCCCTTGCATATTATAGTTCACCATGAAGTTCTAGTAACTTAGTGATGGTGACTAGAGAATTCTGTCAATCACTATCTTATCTGGAAGATTAACTCCCACTTGATTCAAGCGATTGAAGTACCCAGACAATCTGAGCACATGCTCACTAGTTGAGCGATTCTCCTCCATCTTTTAGCTATAGAACTTGTTGGAGACTTCATATCTCTCAACTCGGGTATTTGCTTGAAATATTAACTTCAATTCCTGGAACATCTCATATGGTCCATGACGTTCAAAACGTCTTTGAAGTCCCGATTCTAAGCCGTTAAGCATGGAGCACTAAACTATCAAGTAGTCATCATATTGAGCTAGCTAAGCGTTCATAACGTGCGCATACGCTCCTGCAATAGGTCTGTCACCTAGCGGTGCATCAAGGACATAATTCTTACGTGCAGCAATGAGGATAAACCTCGGATCACGGATCCAATCCGCATCATTGCTACTAACATTTTTCAACATAATTTTTCTCTAGGAACATATCAAAATAAACATATGAAAGCAACAACGCAAGCTATTGATCTACAACATAATTTGCAAAATACTACCAGGACTAAGTTCATGATAAATTTGAGTTCAATTAATCATATTACTTAAGAACTCCCACTTAGACAGACATCTCTCTAGTTATCTAAGTGAACACGTGATCCAAATCAACTAAACCATAACCGATCATCACGTGAGATGGAGTAGTTTTCAATGGTGAACATCACTATGTTGATCATATCTACTATATGATTCACGCTCGACCTTTCGGCCTCCGTGTTCCGAGGCCATATCTGCATATGCTAGGCCCGTCAAGTTTAACCTGAGTATTCTGCTTGTGCAAATCTGGCTTGCACCCGTTGTAGATGGACGTAGAGCTTATTACACCCGATCATCACGTGGTGTCTGGACACTACGAACTTTGGCAACGGTGCATACTCAGGGAGAACACTTCTTGATAATTTTTAGTGAGAGATCATCTTAAAATGCTACCGTCAATCAAAGCAAGATAAGATGCATAAAGGATAAACATCACATGCAATCAATATAAGTGATATGATATGGCCATCATCATCTTGTGCTTGTGATCTTCATCTCCGAATCATCGTCATGATCACCATCGTCACCGGTGCGACACCTTGATCTCCATCGTAGCATCGTTGTCGTCTCGCCAACTATTGCTTCTACGACTATCGCTACCGGTTAGTGATAAAGTAAAGCAATTACATGGCGTTTGCATTTCATACAATAAGCGACAACCATATGGCTCCTGCGATTGCCGATAACTTCGGTTACAAAACATGATCATCTCATACAATAAAATATAGCATCACGTCTTGACCATATCACATCACAACATGGCCTGCAAAAACAAGTTAGACATCCTCTACTTTGTTGTTGCAAGTTTTACGTGGCTGCTACGGGCTGAGCAAGAACCGTTCTTACCTCGCATCAAAACCACAGCGATAGTTTGTCAAGTTGGTGCTGTTTTAACCTTCGCAAGGACGGGCGTAGCCACACTCAGTTCAACTAAAGTGAGAGAGCGGACACCCACCAGTCACCTTTAAGCAACGAGTGCTCGCAGCGGTGAAACCAGTCTCGCGTAAGCGTCTGGCGTAATGTCGGTCCGGGCGCTTCATCTCACAATACCGTCGAACCAAAGTATGACATGCTGGTAAGCAGTATGACTTGTATCGCCCACAACTCACTTGTGTTCTACTCGTGGATATAACATCAACGCATAAAACCTCGCTCTAATACCACTGTAGGGAACGTAGTAATTTCAAAAAATTTCTTACGCACACGCAAGATCATGGTGATGCGTAGCAACGAGAGGGGAGAGTGTGTCCACGTACCCTCGTAGACCGAAAGAGGAAGCGTTATGACAACGCGGTTGATGTACTCGTACGTCTTCACGATCCGACCGATCCAAGTACCGAACGTACGGCACCTCCGTGTTCTGCACACGTTCAGCTCGATGACGATCCCGGACTCCGATCCAGCGGGGTGTCGGGGATGAGTTTAAATCAACACGACGGCGTGGTGGCGATGATGATGCTCTACGGCGCAGGGCTTCGCCTAAACTCATGACGATCTGACCGAGGTGGAATATGGTGGAGGGGCACCGCACACGGCTAAGGCGATCCGTAGATCAACTTGTGTGTTCTAGGATGCCCCCTGCCCCGTATATAAAGGAGCAAGAAGTGCGGCCGGCCCTAGGAGGAGGCGCGGAGGAGTCCTACTCCCAGGGAGTAGGACTCCCCCTTTCCTAGTTGGATTAGGACTTGGGGGAGGGAAGAGAGGAAGGCGCCGCCCCCTTCCTGTCCTATTCGGACTAGGGGAGGGCGTGACCTGCCCTGGCCGGCCCTCCTCTTCTCCCTCATGGCCCACTAAGGCCCATTAACCCCGGGAGGTTCAGTAACCCCGGTGTTCGGTGAAATCCCGATTTCATCGGAACTATTCGAATCAAACATAGGCTTCCAATATATCAATCTTTATGTCTCGACCATTTGAGACTCCTCGTCATGTCCGTGATCACATCCGGGACTCGAACAAACTTAGGTACATCAAAACTCATAAAACTGCTGTAAGAACGTAGCGTTAAGCGTGCGGACCCTACGGGTTCGAGAACTATGTAGACATGACCTAGAACTGTTTCGGTTAATAACCAATAGTGGAACCTGGATGTTCATATTGGCTCCTACATATTCTATGAAGATCTTTATCGGTCAAACCGCATAACAACATCGTTGTTCCCTTTGTCATCGGTGTGTTACTTGCCGAGATTCGATCGTCGGTATCAATACCTAGTTCAATCTCGTTACGGCAAGTCTCTTTACTCGTTCGTAATACTTCATCCTCGTAACTAACTCATTAGTTACAATGCTTGCAAGACTTAAGTGATGTGTATTACGAGAGGGCCAGAGATACCTCTCCGACAATCGGAGTGACAAAACCTAATCTCGAATTATGCCAACCCAACATGTACCTTTGGAGACACTGAGAGCACCTTTATAATCACCCGATTCGTTGTGACGTTTGGTAGCACACAAAGTGTTCCTCCGTAAGCGGAGTTGCATAATCTCATAGTCATAGGAACATGTATAAGTCATGAAGAAAGCAATAGCAACATACTAAACGATCAAGTGCTAAGCTAACGGAATGGGTCAAGTCAATCACATCATTCTCCTAATGATGTGATCCCGTTACTCAAATGACAACTCATGTCTATGGACAGGAAACATGACCATCTTTAATTAACGAGCTAGTCAAGTAGAGGCATACTAGTGACACTCTGTTTGTCTATGTATTCACACATGTATTATGTTTCCGGTTAATACAATTCTAGCATGAATAATAAACATTTCTCATGAAATAAGGAAATAAATAATAACTTTATTATTGCCTCTAGGGCATATTTCCTTCACAATCTTGTATCTTCATAGTCCAGGAGTCCGGCCAAAGGTTATAGTTCGGCTATCCGGACACCCCCTAATCCGGGACTCCCTCAGTAGCCCCTGAACCAGGCTTGATGTGATGTGTCAAACGCAGATTTGTCTTGGCATTGCAAGGCGGGTTCTTCTCCAAATTCTGTGTACCTGTTGAATAGTGTCCGCTTTCGTGAATATTGTGCTCCTTGGCTTCCACGCCCAATAAGGGCCGTCTTCCACGTGTCAAGCGAATCGAAAAGCCGTGGTGTTTTACTTTTACCCCTAGCTGCGCAAATAAGCTGCCTTATAAAGAGACGAGGATTTAGATCCGAATCACACCATCTTCCTTCGCGAGCATTCATCGAGGCGCATCCGATGTAAATCCATTCAATCATGGCCAATCAGCGCAGCTCCTCCTCTCGCCCTCCCAGCCCTCAGCACGGAGATTGGGAGATGTTCCGTCCCCACACAATGAGCTAGTGGCGCTCCAAACCAAGGATTTCTTCCCCAGTCTTCATGGTCCCGGTTCGAGCGGACTCGCCACCTATAATGGCGGAAAGCAAAGCGGAGAGCGTCGCCAATCCTCAAAGGAGGCGGGTATGCCTTGTCCCTTATTTAAGAAGAGGGCTCGGATTTCCAATTCATCCGTTTCTCGGGGCTCACTGAGTTCTCGGACCTCGGCTGCACAACCTTACGCCTGCCTCCATATTGCATATTGCGGGCTTCGTAGCCCTTTGCGAGCTGTTCTTGGGCGTCGAGGCTCATTTCGCTGTGGAAGAAGCTATTACGCCTTGTGCCCGTTCTCGGGAGGGTCGATATATCAAGTGGGCGGAGCGAACTATGGCGCATCGCCGAGACCGGATATCTATCCGGAACCCCAAGGAAAGCGTCTGACTGGCCTTGAGAATGGTTTATATAGAAGATGTCCCTCTGCGGACGCTGTTTGGATCGGCCTCCCGAGTTCAATAATGCTCCCTTGAAGAAGCGCCTAAGTGGCGTCCATGGAGCCCTCGGAGGAAAATGACAAGGGCGTCCTCTACGATGAGCGGATAAGGTTGTTAGCTCATTCGGATGACCATGATCGGGTCATGGCCACATGCATTATGCGGGGTGCAGCAGCTTGATATAGAGGCCACCCCATGTGGGATTTCAACGGGAGGATGATGCCACCCGCTGCGGCCGTAAGGGGCCGGGATCGGTTGCTGCTCTGACGAAGGCCTTATCCACATTGTACAAGGGAGAAGAGGAGGAGTTTCTCCATGTCAATCCACAGGGCGGATTTTCTATGTACAATCCTCCAAGCTGGGCAAGCGGACACTTCTTTTTGCTCATCCGTTCCATATTCCCATAGTTAAGTACCTTATCTTGTGATTTCGACGGAGGAATTGCGCCGGGCCGTAAAGGATATAAACAACCCTCCTCCACAACCCGAGGATCCAGAACGGTCCCTCGATCTGGCCTCCCAAGAGGATCCGGACATATCCATGGAGCTGATCGATGGGGTATTTTACCAACTGAGCATCGACAATGCCTTGGTCGCCATTACGGCCGATTACCCCGGAATATTTCTAGCCTCACAGGTAACTGAGTCCGAAGTCCCAATACTTTGAAAATGATCCCTCTGTGCTTATTTTTGATCACCGTATATCAATGGTGTTTTGCAGGGGGAGCCCTTGAGGCGGAAGGCCGAGCCTGCGGTGGCTAGCCAACAAGGGGCAGCAAGGCCTAGCAGGCTGAAAAGAAGTGCGGTCCAGATTGAGACGCCGGTGCAACGGTATGGCATGCCATCTTATTCCTAGGTTTTATTCCGGGAAGGTATACTAACGCTCGTGCTCCCTTCAGGAAAAAGAGCGCTAGCCGGACTATATCCGGAGAGGTTGCCAATCGACACCAGCCAGGCTCCAAAGCCAAGCGGAGGCGAACACGAGGCGTGCATCGGACACACCTCCGACAGAGGATGCCGATGGACTATCTGCCACCAATTCCGAGGTGGAGAGTGCCATGCATCACAGGCGTCGCCGGACAGTTCTTCGTGATGCCTTCAATTCGGGAGATGCGCACCTCCGTGCCGCTCAAAATGGTCTAGCCAAAGCCACGGACCAGTATGTGAAAGACATACGGGTGAGAAAATTTGATGGTTATATATACCAGTAGCCCCCGAGACTTGAAATAGTTAGAATAATTGATTTAAGGATCTTTTGTTATCCAGGATCTTACAAAAAAGAATACCCAACTGTCGGGAGCTGGAAGGCGCAAAGCCCAACTCGAGGCCGCACTAGCGCTGCGGGGAGGCCAAGAGACCACCTCTAGTAATATACGCTTGAAAGATAAGTATGTTGTGAAGTCTGACGTGTGTGTAAATCGACAATATCATTGCAGATGGCGCGGAGTAGACCGGACAAGCAACAACTCTTGCGCGGTTAAAGGCGGGAGGCGTGCTTCGTGGGTGAGGCGGAGAAGAAAATCTCAAGATGCCAACACCCAGCTGGGCGAGGAACTAAAGGATGTTCGTGCCTTGGCTGCCGGACTCCGTGAAGGAGAATCGGCGGCTTCAGCGTGGCATTTTTAGTAAGTGCTTGAACAAACTTTGAAAAAGAGTTGGCGAGGAAGTCGACTAACGAGTTATATCGTAGGTATGCTCACACAGTCGTCCTGCGGAGAAATGCCAGTTCTCTGGTGACCTTCTTCGAGCTCTTACAACTGCACGAACGAGTTTGGCGGTGATGAAAAGCGTCGCCAGGCCTTGTGGCCATCTGTCTCCCTGCCCGAAGGCCTTGGAGAGCTTGAGAGAGGCTTAAGGGAGCGCGGTGCTTCCGATTATGGAAGATATCGGCCTGCCGTCAAAGGCGCCAGGAGGCTGGGCCATGGTGAAGGCGCGGTACATGAAGGCTGACCCAAACCACATGGCGAGTCGGACCTGTGGGGCCCGATGGGAAGGAGATCCTGTGAGCTTAGTGTACAGCCAAGTAGAATTGGCATGAGTATTCCCAACAGGACTGTAAACTAGACAACCTATTAGATGGTATTGAGGAGGAATACACCCAGTCAAATTGACTATGTAATTGAAGATGACATGTAAAAATGCCTTCTAGCCAGATTGTAGATCGTTTGTCATGGCGGACCTTTTCGCTTCAACCTCGGGACCCTATAGTCTGGAGTGTGTCCGAATACCCTCACGGTTATGTAAGAACCGGGGCATGCATGGAGACCAGGCGTAAGGGTCATTAGTGCTTGAACAGACAAGTGCCCAACTAGTTATGTTATATTACATAGTTAGTAAGAAACATCTTCCAGGGAGAATAGTTCCGTTAGGGGTTCCTTTCCCTGGGAGGCATGCCTTAAAGTGCATGTCCGGACTGCAAAAAAGCGTAAAAGCATCTGGGGGCAGATAAATAAATAAGTGAGAAATCATCTTTAGTTCACCGACCGAATATTCCCTTAAGAACGCTAGCTTTTGGCTTCACCCAGTCTGAGGTACACATCCGGCTGACCCAGCAGTAACAATCGCAGAGGTGCTCCCTTTACCACCTAGCCGAACAATCGGGAACATAGGGGTAAGCACAGGAGCCAGGCAACCCAGCTTGGCCAAAATTTAAGTCATATCGATGCATATAATGGTGAATAAAAGGTACATGCGGAAGCGTGACACATGTGTTAGGCATGAAGCCCGTACAAATAAGCTTATGTTAAATAAGCCCCCGGGTATAATGAGCACGGATAGCGCGTCAAGTGTGTGCGAACAATGCACGAACGAGCCTTTGAAGGCTATAAGAGAAAAAGAGGGAGAAGGAGAGAAATATAAGACAGCTAATGTGTAAAAAATAGACAGAGGAAGGAGACGAACTCAGAATCTGGCGCTAGGCGTAGAATCTTCGGAGACGGGCTGCGTTCCATGGGTTCGGCTCGAGTCGGTTATCCGATGCATCTCGCAGACGGTATGCTCCACCGGTCAGGACTTGGTCGATAATAAAGGGACCTTCCCATTTGGGCTTGAGTTTGTCCTTTTTCTTGTCCGGCAGGCATAGAACTAACTCGCCAACATTGTAAGTTTTGGCCCGTACTTCTCTGCTTTGATATCTTCGAGCCTGCTGTTGATAGAATGCGAAAGGGATTTTGCCACGTCACGCTCCTCCTCCAAGGCGTCCAAACTGTCCTGCCGATCGAGCTCGGCTTCTCTTTCTTCGTACATGCGCACACGAGGTGAGTCATGAATTATGTCACATGGCAGAACTGCCTCTGCGCCGTATACCATAAAGAATGGCGTGAATCCGGTGGTGCAATTCGGCGTGGTCCGCAACCCCCAGAGTACGGAGTAGAGCCCCTCTACCCAGTGTGTGTTAGATTCCTTGAGGGACCGCACTAATCTGGGTTTGATGCCGCTCATGATTAGACCATTTGCTCGCTCGACTTGACCGTTAGTTTGAGGGTGATAGACTGAAGCATAGTCGAGCTTGATGCCCATGTTTTTGCACCAGAGTTTGACCTCGTCGGCCGTGAAGTTCGTGCCATTATCAATGAAGATCTTTGTGGGGGCCGCCGTAGCGATTGTCGACCCACGATATGAAGTCTATCACCGGTCCGGATTCGCCGTCTTAACGAGCTTGGCCTCTATCCATTTGGTGAATTTATCCACCATGACCGGTAGGTATTTTCGCTTATGGGTTCCTCCTTTAAGGGTCCAACCATGTCGAGCCCCTGGACCGTGAAGGGCGGTGATGGGTATAGTTTGGAGGCGGTGGGTGGCATGTGGCTTTGATTAGCAAAGAGCGGCAACCGACGCATCGTTGGACTAGGTCTGAGCATCTGCCGGGCCATCGACCAATAAAATCCTGTCTGAAAGGCCTTGCTTACAAGGGCCGGGCTGCGGCGTGGTGCCCGCCGAGTCGGCATGAATTTCAGCCGGAAGATTCCGCCCTTCCTCTTGAGATACACCTTTGAAGGACTCGGTCGTGCTTTTCTTATAAAGCTCTCCCTCATGGACTTTATAGGCTTTAGATCGCCGCACTATGCAGCGTGCCTCGTTTTGGTCTCTCGAAGTTCCTGCACTGGTTAGGTAGGCTAGGAATGGTTCCGTCCGCAGGCAATGACTGCCATTATTACGTGGGCTGAAGTTGTTACTTCGTTGGCGAGCCTCAATTGTGTCGAGAATGTTGGTGTCGGGCGGTGCTGTTGGGTCCGGGCTGTTATTTCCGGACTCCCTTCCCATATCTGGATGGCTTGAACAGCCTCTCTAAGAAGATATTGGGGGGGCATCGTGCTTTGCAATGTCGTGCCAAGGCGTCTGCTGCTGATTGTTTTCCGGGCTATATGGTGAAATTGAGCCCTTGAACAGAGCTGACATTTTAGGGCGGCGTTGCGATAAGCTACCATTTTGGATCCTTGGCATCAAAGTCTCCATTTATTTGGGGTATCGCGAGGTTCGAATCGCGCACCTCTAGGTGTTGAATGCCCATGGATCTGCTATCCGGAGACCGTGTAGATGGGCTTCATATTGACTGCGTTGTTGGAGTCCGTATACATTATCTGAGTACGTATTGAGCTGTATCTCTGTTGGGGACGTCGAGCAGCGCTTGACCCCAGACCAGCCAACATTTTGGAGCCGTCGACGTCCATGATCCAGTTGGAATATGTGTTGTACTCCTTAGGGAGTTTGGCTTGATCCATTGGCGACGAAATCGGCAAAACTTACAACTTAATGGCTCGCCGTGGCTTATAGGTTATGTCGAACGGGAGGAGCTCAATGGCCCATTTGGCAATCCGGCCCGTCGCATCGCGGTTGTTTATAATGTCATTAAGAGGTACTTCAGAGGCTACTGTTATCGAACACTCTTGAAAGTAGTGTCACAGCTTCCGGGATGCCATAAACACCGCGTACACTATCTTTTGATAATGCGGATACCGTGACTTGCATGGAGTGAGGACAGTGGACACGTAGTAAACTGGTTTTTGAAGAGGAAACTTGTGTCCGTCGTTTCTCGTTCGACAACGAGCACCGCGCTTACAACTTGATGAGTTGCGGCGATGTATAATAGCATTGGTTCGCCCATGTTGGGCGCGGCCAGGACCGGGTTTGTTGCCAATATGGCTTTTATTTCTTGAGTCCGGCCGTGGCGGCATCCAAATCCACTCGAAGTGTTGGTCGCGGAGGAGGCGATAGAGGGTAATGCCTTTTCTCCCAAGCAGGAGATAAAGCGGCTTAGAGCCGCCACGCATCGATCAATTTGTGTATTTGTTTGAGGTCCTTTGGGATATCCAATTGTGACAGAGCTCGGATCTTGGCTGGGTTTGCTTCAATTCCTCTACGGATACAATGAAGCCCAAGAGCTTTCCGGCTGATGCGCCGAAAACACATTTTCGGGTTAAGCTTGATGTCATATGTTGAAGATTATCGAATGTGAGCCTCAAGTCGTCTACTAGAGTTTCGACATGCTTGGTTTTGCGACCACATCATCTCGTATGCCTCCACTGTTTTGGCGATCTAGTTTGCGGACATATACGAATCATGCGCTGGTATGTTGCGCGGCGTTTTTGAGCCGAAGGGCATTGTGTTGAAGCGAATGGGCGTATGGGGTGATAAATGCCGTTCGGCTTGGTCGAGCTCTGCCATCTTGATTTTATGGTAGCGGAGTATCGTCGAGGAAACACAATGAATCGTGTCCTGCGGTAGCGTTGATAATTTGATCGATGCGGGGGAGGGGGAAGGGATCCTTTGGGCAAGCCTTGTTCAGGTCCTTGAAATCGACGCATAGGCGCCATGATTTGTCCTTCTTTGGTACCATCACCAAGTTTGCTAGCCAGTCCGGATGTTTTATATCTCTGATGAATCCGGCCTCCAATAGTTTGGCTAGCTCCTCTCCCATTCTTGTCTCTTAGGTTCGGAGAAACGCCGAAGAGGATGTTTAGGCTGTGCTCGGCCAGCCGGCGTGGGATTCCTGGCATGTCTGAAGGGTGCCAGGCAAAAATGTCCCAATTTTCGCATAGGAATTCTCGTAGTGCGGCGTCTACATCAGGGTTTAATTGTGCCCCGATGGAGGCTGTTTTTGTAGGGTCCGTTGGGTGGACTTGGAATTTGACTATTTCGTTCGCTGGTTTAAAGGAGGTGGACTTGGATCTTTTATCGAGTATCACATCGTCCTGTTCACCGTGGGCCTTGGCGTGATCAGTTCCTCGGCGCTAGGGCTTGGATAGTGCCTCAAGGGCTAGTCGGCTGTCTTATTTTGGTAGCGTAGTGCTATGTCGGGTCACTAGCAAGAGTGATGATTCCGTTGGGCCGGGCATTTTGAGCTTCATGTACCCATAATGGGGTATAGCTTGAAAAATTGTGAATGCTCTCGCCCTAATAGAGCATGGTATCCACTGCTGAACGGGGCCACTTGGAACGTGACCTCCTTGGACCTGTAATTATCCGGCGTGCGAACACCACATCGGTGTGATTTTTCCTATCAGCATGCTTCCACCGGGTATTATTCCTCTAAAGGTTGTCTGCTTCGCTCAATGCGGCTCCAGTCTATTTCCATTTTTGAAGGGTTTCCTCATAAATGAGGTTCAATCCGCTGCCACCATCCATGAGTACCTTGGTAAGGAGAAAGCCGTCCACTATTGGACTGAGGACCAATGCTGCTGGTGCTCGGGCTGTTCGGAATTTAGGTTTATCACTGGCATGAAAGGTAATAGCCGTGTGTTTGTTTTCGGCAAGGCTGGGAGTGTTTGTTTTCGCATATTGTTTGATGCGAAAGTCTCGAAGACTGTTAATACCGTACTGGTATCCCTGGGCTGGTGCTCTATGGATCTTTGGGGTTAAAGTTCTTCGCCACTTTTGGCCACTGCGGAGTATCCAACATGCTCTAAGGCTATGAGTTGGTGTGGCGCCCTCGGTACTATGAATTTACAGGTCCGTTGAGCCATCTCTCGAAGACGGTTCCATGCCCGTAGGGGTTTTTTTTTTTTGGTGTTTAACCAGGGTGATTGGCGATAATGCACCCTTTTATTTTGGGTGGGTTTGTATTGAGGCAGATTGTCCCAAAATCTTACTTGGTTTTCCAGCGCTTTCCATCGCAAGAGTACTTTCATACTATGGGCGCCAAGTCAGCAAAGCGTGTAATTTCACGGCGACCTATGGCATTGAGATTCCCTTGTCCATGCAATTATTGCGAGAAGAATGAAATTGCGTCTTCCTCGCGGTAGTCCTTTATCCTGTTCATAACCGGGAGAATCGGCCCGATAATGATGTCTTTGTTTCCTCGGGCTCTTGCCAAATTTTGGATAGATCGCCTATGTTGGGTGGGTGGGTGGAATTAGATCCGAAACCTCACCTAATCTGAGGCTCAAGGGCCAAGGAGTTTCGAACTTCGGAGGCTTGGATTCTTGGATGTTGTCCAATGAATCTAGCCCGTTGCACGACTCTAAGTTCAGGTCTTGAGTGTCGTCCTCCCCTCATGGTATCCGGCTCGAGGATCGGGAATCCGGACATAGCTAGTCCCTAAGATAGATGAAGGGTCGCCGCATTGTTCCTCCACCACAACAGCGTGATGGGTGACACGGGAGAGTTAATCTCTCTTAGATCGGGTTTAGGCCCAATCGATCGTAGTCTGTAGCGACTCCGAGGCGGTGATGCAATCCGAGGAGCTCGTTTAAGGAAGAGCTCCGTCGGATCTAACTTTCGGCGAGTTCGAGTTGGCGTGAAGATTGCTTCGATGACCGAGAAGTCATCGTCGGTGCGGCGGACGAACAGCGGTCATAAGAAAACCGCCTAGCCGGAGAGTTTGGCCGATAGCCAAAGCTCCTTTAGCAACGATGCCGTCTTTAAAGGCGGGATGAGGCATCCTTCACGATGGCGGCGCGAGAGGAACTCTCAATGAAAGCACCAATGTCGATTGTCAAAACCGGCGGATCTCGGGTAGGGGTCCCGAGCTGTGCGTCTAGGCGGATGGTAACGGGGAGACAAGGGACACGATGTTTTACCCGGTTGGGCCCTCTCGATGGAGGTAAAACCATACTCCTGCTTGATTAATATTGATGATATGGGTAGTACAAGAGTAGATCTACCACGAGATCGAGAGGCTAAACCCTAGAAGCTAGCACTGTGGTATGATTGTTGTTAGTCCCACGGACTAAAACCCTCGGTTTATATAGACACGAGAGAGGTTAGGGTTACAGAGTCGGTTACAATGGGAGGAGATCTACATATCCGTATCGCCAAGCTTGCCTTCCACGCCAAGGAAAGTCCCATCCGGACACGGGACGAAGTCAATCTTGTATAGTCATAGTCCAGGAGTCCAGCCAAAGGTTATAGTTCGGCTATCCGGACACCCCCTAATCCGGGACTCCCTCAGCGGGCGTTTGCCGTCTTGATCGTCCATTGACCGTTAATTAGCGGCGAGTGGGGCGAGTCTTCGTCATTGTTGCTGGCGGCGGGTGGGACCGCAAGGAGACACGTATTGGGCAGCTTATGCAGAATCTGAAACAGATCTAGACAGGCTGCCTGCACCGCACCGCCGCCCACCCCTCCGCCCGGTGTCGTGCGCGTCCACATGATTGTTTCCTCCCCTATGCCCCTATTCCGTTCATCGGTGGCGCGCATCTCCATGGATATAGCCCACCTCCCCATCCGGGATTACATAGCGATGTTGAGTGAGGGCGCCTTGAAGGCGATCGACCGTGGAAGGATTGGGTCGAATCCGGCGAGATAATTCATGGATTAAACACAGGTAAGCATTGTTTCCTCTCGAATTGGCGTTCTAAGTCGTATTGTAGGCGATTTGACTTTTTTGCTTGAATCATTCGAATTTGTGCTCGATTTTACCCGGCTAACTGAAGCCTTTGTTTCCTTCAACAAAATAGGATTGATCCCGCGCTGGCTTTCCGGCTGGCGATTATAACGGAAACTAGTGTGGTGCGTGGTACTAAACCGCATTTGATTTCATCATTTTTCTATCCCAAAGTGGTAGAAACCAGCATATCTTTCAAAGATTTGCGAGCTGAGCTCCGAAACATCTATCCCTGGAGTGATGCCGATGTTGTTGAACTGAATTACTTCAGCAGTGACGAGCAAAGATTTCTCCCACTAACTTGCGACGATCATATGCTGTTGCTTTTTGCTGGGATTGCTGGATGCCGATTCGGTAAACTCCAAATTGATGTGCTTCAGCCACACGTAGAATGGGCGAAGGGGAAGGGAGTTCAGACATCATATGTCTATGCTAATAGCCAGCACCCCGGCACTCCTTGTAGGTCGACACCAAGTAAAGCAAGTGGTTCATGGAGCCACAACATGCCTGCTGCCAATTCTGGTTTCGATTAAATTCTTTGGTTCTCGTGTACCTTCTGCGGTTGGTGTAGAAGAAGATCTGAGAACTGACGGCGGTGCCTACAAATGATGATGAAGGCGAGATGATGTTTCTGGCTGGTCGATGTAGCCGGTCGATAGCGATGGATGGCGAATATATGGAGAGCCCATCGGCCAAGCTAGGTTTGATGACACCGACGATGAAGAGAAGGTGGAGAACATAGACAGACAATTGAGGATGAATACGATGGTGATGACATGCCAACAATTGAGTGGAGCAGGGAAAACCTAAGCTTAGTGTAGGTACCATTTTCCAATCAATGGTGGACTATCGAATCTTGATGACAACATGGTGCATTATATCTGAAAACACCTATAAGATTAAAAGGAGTGAGCCAGCAAGGTTCACAGCTTTTTGTCCATATGCTAGGTGTAAGTGGAAGTTGCATGCATCTCGTATGAGAAAGAGCAAATATATTCAGGTAATCCAAGTTCAGTTAGTAATTTAGTCTCAGATCGTTGAGTAAGGTTTCTTAACTATTTTTTACCCTTTTATTTTGTTCGGATAAAGAAAAACCCACACAAGCACACTGTCCACGGAGGGAGGGGGAAGGCCAAAACCAAGCTAGCAAAAACTAGGTGGGTGGCGGATGCTATATTGGATTGGTGAGAGAAGAACACGGACTTGGTACAACAGCACTCCATGGGAAGCTTTTGAGAAGTACAAGATAGAAATTCCTTACATGAGAATTTTCAATGCTAGGGAAAAGGCTCTTGACAGAATTAATGGTCAATGGAATGACATTTTCAGCTGCTTTACACTTTCAAAGCTGAAGTGGAGATGGCAAGTCCGAGGAGTGTTGTAGAGATTGACAAACATCTGAGTTCCATTCAAAATAAAAAGCAGTCATTTGAAGGAGTGCTGAGAAGGGCTTTGGTTTGTTTCAAGGCTTCTTGGCGGGGGTTTCTAGATGGTTGCAGGCCCTATTTGGTATAGATGCTACACATTTGGTGGAAGATGGAGAGGACAGCTAGTAGCAACACGTAGTTGATGGACACAACTGGCTATTCCCATTTGCATTTGGTGTGGTGGAGGCAGAGTCGAGGAAAGTTGGGTCTGGTTTACTGCAGCGATTCTTAACATTATAGGCACACCCCAGGTTTAGCTATACACAGATGCTTGCAAGGGTTTAGAGAGTGCGTGGAAATTGTATTCCTGAGGTGGAGCATAGGGAATGTATCGACACCTAGCGCATAATTTCAAAAAGAAGTTCAAAGGTAAAGTTTATGATGAGAACTTATGGCACACATGCAGCAAAAGGAAGCATGAACACCATTTGAGAGTGTTGTATGCTCAAAATCCTCTTATGAAGGAGCACATGGATGCACATCATGGCAAGGTGTGGTCAAGAAGCAAATTCAACGAAATCTGCAAAGTAGATTATGTGACCAGTAACCTTGCAGAATGCTTCAATTCAAAGTTCAAGTCAGTGAAAGGGCTCTTGTCGTGGCAAGTATTTGACAAGATGAGGCAAATGATCATGATAAAGATGGCTCTTCGCAAAAGAATTGCAGAAACACAATATGTTGGTCATCAAATGCTCCCATCACTAATTAAGGCATTGCACTTAAAGGCAAGATGACTGAAGATGAAATGTATTCGATCTGGTACATATGAGGGAGAGGTTACCTGTACTGACACTAAAAATAGGGTATGGAGGTATCCTGTGAACCTAAGAACTAGAGTATGTACTTGTAGGCAATGGAAGATCCGTGGGAAGCCATGCACACATGCCCTACATCTGATGACCGTTATCGGGGGTGCAGATGGTGAAGTTGATCAATATTGCTCTGAGTATTTCTCTGTTGCCAAATTTATGACTGCTTATGCTGACAATGTGCCTGCACTATTGGGGAAAGATCAATGGAACATAGTAGATCCAGGGTTCAAACTCCACGCTCCTGTCATTACTAGACCACTAGGAAGACCAAGGAACCAGAGGATTAGAGCAGGTGAGGAGGGTCGTCTACCAAAGAAGCGTGCTTGCAAAAAATGTGGAATTTTGGGGCATATATCTAGGCTTTGTACCAATGCAGTGGATGCATCATTTGGAGAGGAGGAAAGATGGACATCAGCCAATGCTGAGGAGAATGCAGCAACAATGGAGACTGAAGATGCAGTGGAGAATGCAGCAGCAAATGAAGCATCTTGGTATGTGTTTGCATTTGTAGAATGCAGCTACCCTTTTGTTTGCATTTGTTCTCTTTTTTGCCTATGGCTTATAATTTTATTTACCAGCTCTAGGGAGAAAAGGCCAAGAGATGAAGAGGAAGAAGATTTTGAAACCATGGCCTTTGATGGTTTTGAAGCTATAAGAGAGGAAGAGGAGGGGGTAATTTTTCCAATTGTGCCTTTAAAGATTACTGCCCATAGATGACCGTCAAATGGTCGTCAAGTGCTCGGCGAGTGGAACTACTCCATCAGCACCTCCACGGGGAAAACCCCAAGTAAAGCCCATGATCAAAAGGAACAAGAGTCTGAAAGAAAAGAGCATCTCAACTAGGGAAACCGGGAGCAAGGCGGTGAAGCCATTTGCCAAACACAAGGAGCAAGTCAAAAATTTGAATTAAGTTGTTGGGAAATGTTTGTGTTGTCAATTTGAGGGCGAGTCGATCGCTTAAAACTTGGTAGATTTGTATTAAGATGTTGGCATCTTAAAACTTGGTTGATTTGAGCTACTATGAAAACTTATCAGTTGTAATAATGTTGCTTCTACTTTGGTTTCTTATTTGAGTCAGAATTCAAATTTCCATCAAAATTTGAATTTGGGCCAAAATTTGGATTCGAGCCAAAGTTGAAGTTGAACATTGGAGGTTCATTGCTCTGTGCGGTGTATTTGATCGAGCATTTGAAATCCAATATTCGTAGGTGAACAGTCCGAATGAGAAATGTGCTAGAAACGAGCTCGAAAGCTAGGGTAAACAGCCCTATTTGAAATCAAGTTTTTTTGACCTTGTCTAAATTAGGCATATATATTTTTATTAACACTTGTTCCATATATATAGGGTAAAAACGAAGTCTCACTATTTATTGATTAATATTCATATTACTACATTTTTTTGAAAAAATATGCTTTTAATTCAAAACCGTCAAATAACACATTTTAGATATGAAAATGAAAAAGTAAGTTCAGATCCTTCTTATTTACTCCAAAATGAAGCTATGGAGATTTTTCTGATTTTTTTGAATTATTTTGATTTTTTTCAAACTCTAAACCCTCTCTCCCTATTCTACGAACTCTGAACATGTTCATAGGTGATAGCTCATTTGTGTGAAGCCTTTTTTCATGAAAATGACCCACACCAAGTTTATATTTTTTTTCTCATAACCTTGTCACATATGACGGCTATGTGCGCAAGAATTACAACATTTTGATTTTTTATGAATTTTTTAAAAACATTTGAACTTGATTTCGACAGATCACTTCAAAAAATGATTTCTCAAAAAAATGCCCCCATACCGAGTTTACATTTTTTTATGGTAACTAGGTCTCATAAACGGACGAACTACGTTTGTTTTATATTTTTGCGATTTTTTCTAATTTAGTCATGGCCATTTGAAATCTGGTCAAACCCTAATAACCCCGTTGACTGGCTCATAACCCCGCAAAAATGCTCCAAACCCTAGCGTCGAACGTCCGCCGTCGGATCCTACCAAGCGCCAAACACCACCCGTCAGATGTGGGGCAGGCATGCGCGATCCGCGTGATGCATCCTGATTGGCTACTGCACTGTCCTTCTCGGGTTTTTACGATCTGCTCCACTTTACATATGAAATTGTGTTTTTCGCACATGACCTCCACATGTCAGTGTTAAGAGTTGGTTCAAATATTCAAACTACAAAATACAATGTGGCAAATCGTCAATATAGCTTCCCTTCTCCTCTTCTCCATATGACAGACAAAGGCATCGAGCAGATCGAGCAGTTCCTCTGTTTCTTTCCCCATCTTCTCGTTCTTCTTCCTCTCCAGCAATTCCTCTGTTTCTTCCTCTTCGGTGATATGTCGACCTCCTCGTCAGCCCCCCGTTCCACGTGGTCGGTGTATGGTCCAGTGCCAATGACTCGATGCACTGACTGCCCACGGACTGCGCCACAGAAGCGGTTGACTTCGAAGGAGGAGAAGAATGGGAACTTTGGGCGCGAGTTCGTCAAATGCGAGAGCAAGCTGGAGGGGCAGGTTAGATCTGAGTTTTCCTCGCATCCTTTATCTCTAATTTCTCAAAAAATCTGTCAGATTTGGATTAGGTTACATGATTTCGTTTTCAGATCGTGAAGAAATGCCACCATTTCGAGTGGATGGATGATTACATCCAAAGGCTTCAAGGGTTGGGCTTGCTGGATTCGAGGGGGAATGCAATCCGTGAGTTCAATCTGCCCCATGACAGTGCCGCTCCGGCAGCAGCAGCGCGTCTGGAATACCCGACGGTAGTAGATGTCGAACTGAAGACGGAATTGAAGAAGATGAACAAGAACTTCAAGCAGCTGATTGAGTTGAAGAAGCAATCCAATCTGATAGCTTTAGGAATACTTGGTCTAGGAATTTTTCACTTGATGGCCAGCTCTCGTTAGAGATGTTTGTCTACTGTTGTTGCCACTATTTAGCAATCCAAGTATGTTTATCTCAAATGCAACTCTGTTTAGTGCAACTGTCGATCTATGAATGTATGCAGTTTACTGTTATGTTTCGACACTTTCAGTTTCGGCAGAAGACAACTACCAGTTCAGTGATAGGATTATTTTGTTAGCTAATAACCTCGAGTGTTGGATCATACCCTAGCTCGTCAGATGACGAAGCGATGCTTGAGCAGCACAAGGGATATACATCAAGTTCATCACTTCTCTCTCGCACTTGCCAAACTTTTGTCCTCGAGTTCGTCAGTTCTGCTAGAAAAAAAACCTTGTTCGCGGGCCCAAAGAAAATCAAGCTGCAATAGGCCCACAAAGGACAAATGAGGCCCAGAAACAAGCGATGTTTCCTTCTTTTTTTGTTTAGGAATGATTGCTTTGTTCTTTTTTGTTTCTGATTGCTTTTTTCATTAATTTGATTGCCCAATCTCTTCTATCTCATTGAGGAATTTTTTGGCTATCGTTTATGGGTCCCTTCATTTTTAGAATCAAATTATTTGCAAACTGCAGTATTATTATGCCTAGCGAACCAATACTTCATGATTGGAAAAAGAGGTCCAACCCTCTTTTTTATATACTTCAAACATAGTGTAGTTTTGTACATATTAAAGTATATAAAACTACACTTTTGACTAAAGCCAAACATCTCAAAGTATTTGATACTTCAATATTTCTGAAAACCAAAGTATTCTTGGAATATCTAAAAAATACAGAGCTCTCAAACCAAAGCCGTGTACAAATGTACAATATGTTCTTATTTTTAGAAGGCATCTATAAACACATCATTTTTAATATAAACATAACAAAGCATTAATATAACACACATAACTTAACTTAGATAGGGTTGCTAGGGCAACACAAGTTCTTACATATAACACGACACCGATAGATAATAATTAACCTTACATAGATAGGGTAGCTAGCTCGGGTAACACACACACCAAACTCACACTACATAGTAGATAGGGTAGCTATGGCAACACCGCCATGTCTTCACCGTCGTCTTCACCTTAACCGCTGGCTTCACCGTCTTCTTCGCCGCTGGCTTCAGTACTGCTCCTCCTCAAGGCCGTTGTCGCCGAGGTAGTACGGGAGGCTGTGCATCTTGATTCTTGCGGGAAGGCGCTCTCGGTCGGTGAAGATGTTATAGGTGGTGAATGCGATGAACTCGCACCCACACCTATACACCTTGCCGAGCAGGTAGTAGGCATCGAACCTGTTGGTGAAGTGGACGACGAGCCCAACCACTGGAGCGTTGGCGTGGGGACACTGCTCCACGAGGTTGAACATGGGCGGCGAGCCCGGCGGGAGGTGGTGGAAGCCCGCACGGAGGAACCCCGTGCAAGCCCAGTGCTACCCCTCCAGCGTGAGAACGCCCAAACGCGGAGCGATGCCTCGACGACGACGTTGGCGGGGTACCGCCGTTCCGGCACGGTGGGCGGCTCTTGGAACGTCGGCCCGTTGTACTGCATCTTGCTCACTTCGCTGAGTGGAATGGCTTTGGCTTTTGGAGGAAGAAGAGAAGTGGGAGGCACAGATGGATCTGTAGAAGAAGAGGCAATGAAGGGCGGTTTAAATAGCTAGGGGAGACGAAGTGGGTACAGGCGGAAACGGCGTAGATCATGACTTAGTGCGTTCGTGAACCGATGCGATCATCAATGTGTGAATGTGAACCGATGCGAGCGTGCTTTGCATGCTCTACGTTGGCGGCTGCCTACCTCCCCCTTCAGCGTGTTCTGCGTTGGCGGCTGCCTGCCTCCCATAACTAAATCGAGCGGCAGCCGTGCATTGTGAACCGATGCCTCGACATATGTACGCGAGCGTGCGTGCAACCTGCCCGTTTTGCCACCGGCACGTATGCCTGCGACGCGTGAAACGGCGCTGCGGAGCGACTGAATCCACCGGCAACCGTGCGGCACGGATCGATGCGTGCGTGTCGGCGTGCATGCATGCGATTAGGTCTAGGTCACTAGATGCGTGCGTGGCGGCGTTCGCATGCATAGCAGGCTACATCGATGCCAAAGCCGGGCATGCATAGCAGGCAGCATCCATTCATAGCAGGCTTTTTTTAATTTATTACCAACAAACTAACGGGCCCGTCCTATGAACACAAACATGACCCAACCAGCGAAGCCACAGCCACAGTCAACAGAGTCCAACGTGGCCCCACAAGTCAGTTAACGGCCAAGACGGCAAGCGTCACATTATGAACATTTGTGAGAGTTTCAGCTAAGGGAGTGGGGAAAAGTGAGCAAAAGTTTGAAGCGTGGGGAAAACTGAGCACAACTAAGGAATTGGGGGCACAGATGGAATAAGCCCTTGATCATATGCTACTTTAATGCTTGCTTGGATGATACTATCTCTTATATCCCTTATATGATCATTCACTTTGCTTGGTGATGAGTGCATGCTTTTAATTTCTATCATTTTGAGCGCTCCACCAAGATGTATGTGACATGGAAGAGTAACCCATGATCCTAATCAATTGTGCATTTGCATTCAAAAGCAAATTTTAAATAATGCACAAATTTAGGGGGAGCTCTTGCTTATCACATACTTCTCAAAGCGACGATGTATTTCAATCTTATTATCATTTGTCGAAGCATTGATCTATATGTTGTCATCAATTACCAAAAAGGGGGAGATTAAAAGTGCAACTATCCCTGGGGGGTTTTGGTAATTATTAACAACATATAGCTCACTGAGCTAATGCTATTTCAAGTTAAATATTTCAGGAAAGCTCAATGATTGGCATGGCATGGATTAGGAATGTCGACCCCTCAAAATGCTAAGGACACATATTAGCTCAAGCTCAAGACTCTACATTTTACTTTTAGTGATCCAAGATCACATTGAGTCCATAGGAAAAGCCAATACTATTAAATGGGGATGAGGTGTTGCTTAATGGCTTACTTGCTCAAAATGCTTAGTGATATGCTCCAAAACCCTCAACCACTTTCTCCTACTCACATACGTCCCAAACCAAATGTCAAACTCGGCCCCACCGAAACATTCTATCCGGCGCCACTGAGTTCACTTGACATAGCCAGTTCCTAGTCATTTCGATCTCACCAATAGGGATCTCGGTCTCACTGATATGGGATTGCAAACTCTCTATTTCCCTTCGTAATGTTTCAGTTCAACCGAGATGAGCGATCGGTCCCACCGAGTTCGCAATGCAAACCCTCTGTTTCCCCTTCGTAACGTTTCGGTCTTACCGAGATGAGCGAATCGGTCCCACCGAGTTTGCCTGGCCAACTATCTGGTTAGCTTATTACCAAAATCGGTCCCACCGAGTTTGTGATATCGGTCTCACCGAGTTTACATTATGCCCTAACCTTAATCAAATCGGTCCCACCCAGTTGACATGTCGGTCCCACCGAAAAGCCTAATGGTCACATTACGAACTAAATCGGTCTGACCAAGTTTTCTTATTCGGTCTCACCGAGTTTGGTGAATTGTGTGTAACGGTTAGATTTTGTGTGGAGGCTATATATACCCCTCCACCCACTCTTCATTCGTGAGGAGAGCCATCAGAACATGCCTACACTTCCAGCATACATTTTCTGAGAGAGAACCACCTACTCATGTGTTGAGGTCAAGATATTCCATTCCAACCACATAAATCTTGATCTCTAGCCTTCTCCAAGTTGCTTTCCACTCAAATCATCTTTCCACCAAATTCAAATCCTGTGAGAGAGAGTTGAGTGTTGGGGAGACTATCATTTGAAGCACAATAGCAAGGAGTTCATCATCAACACACCATCTATTACCTTTTGGAGAGTGGTGTCTCCTAGATTGGTTAGGTGTCACTTGGGAGCCTCCGTCAAGATTGTGGAGTTGAACCAAGGAGTTTGTACGGGCAAGGAGATCGCCTACTTCGTGAAGATCTACCCTAGTGAGACAAGTCCTTCATGGGCGATAGCCATGGTGTGATAGGCAAGGTTGCTTCTTCGTGGACCCTTCATGGGTGGAGCCCTCCATGGACTCGCGCAACCGTTACCCTTCATGGGTTGAAGGCTCCATCAACGTGGATGTACGATAGCACCACCTATCGGAACCACGCCAAAAATCTCCATGTCTACATTGCGTTTGCTCCCTCCAAACTCCTCCCTTTACCTTCATGTGCAATACTTTACATTCTGTTGCTATACTCTTAGACTTGCATGTGTAGGTTGATTGCTTGACTTATGCTAAGTTGTTAAAATCTGCCAAGACTTAATATTGGGAAAAGGCTAGATTTTTATTTCGTCAATTAGTCTAATCACCCCCCTCTAGACATATTTTCGATCCTACAAGTAGTCTTCATGACACACTGGTGGGCTCGGCGATGACCTCTGCCCTGGCATTCCGATACGTCCTGGTCTTCTTTCACCAAAGAGGAAATGCTTTGGGGGAGACAAACGCCGCTGCTCCCTTATCACCAGAATGGAAACTGGGCTTGGTCATGCCCCGTCGTCCTTATCCTGACAGCGGGACGTCATCCATGTGATGGGCATGGTACCCCATGATGTCTACCACACAACTTGCTTGTAGACTCGTGTTGGGCCTCCAAGCGCAGAGTTTTGTAGGACAGTAGCAATTTTCCCTCAAGTGGATGACCTAAGGTTTATCAATCCGTGGGAGGCGTAGGTTGAAGATGGTTTCTCTCAAACAACCCTGCAACCAAATAACAAAAAGTCTCTTGTGTCACCAACACACCAAATAAAATGGTCAATTGTATAGGTGCACTAGTTCGGCGAAAAGATGGTGATACAAGTGTATTAATGATAGTAGATATTGATTTTTGTAATAGTAACAATAAAAAACAACAAGGTAGCAAGTAACGAAAGTGAGCACAAACGGTATTGCAATGCTTGAAAACAAGGCCTAGGGTTCATACTTTCGCTAGTGCAATCTCTCAATAGTGCTAATATAATTGGATCATATAACCATCCCTCAACATGCGATGAAGAATCACTCCAAAGTTCTTATCTAGCGGAGAACATAAGACAAAATTGGTTGTAGTGTACGAAACCACCTCAAAGTTATCCTTTCCGATCGATCTATCGAGCTATCCCTATAAGTGTCACAAACACCCCAAGATTTCGTACTAAAATAACACCATATGATACACATCAACCAACTCTAATGTCACATAGATACTCCAATGTCACCACAAGTATCCGTGAGTTGATTATACAATATGCATCAAACAACTTCAGATTCATAATACTCAATCCAACACAAAGAACTTCAAAGAGTGCCCCAAGATTTCTACCGGAGAAACAAAGACGAAAAAGTGCATCAACCCCTATGCATAGATTACCACAATGTCACTTTGGGAATCCGTGAGTTGAGTGCCAAGACATACATCAAGTGCTCTCAAATCCATAAAAGTATTCAATCCGATAATAATGAAATCTCAAAGGTAAAACTCAATTCATCGCAACAAGATAGAGAGGGTAAAACACCATATGATCCAACTATATTAACAAAGCTCATAATACATCAAGATTGTGCCAAATCAAGAACACGAGAGAGATAGATAGATAGATGGATAGAGAGCGAGAGAGAGAGAGAGAGAGAGAGAGAGAGATCAAACACAAAGCTACTAGTACAAACCCTCAGCCCCGAGGGTGGACTTCTTGTAGGATCGAAAGTAGGTCTAGAGGGGGGTGATTAGACTGCTTGACCAAATAAAAATCTAGCCTTTTCCCAATTTTAGTTGTGGGCAGATTTTAGCAACTAGCACAAGTCAAGCAATCAACCTACACATGCAATTCTAAGAGTGTAGCAGCAAAAAGTAAAACATTGCATATGAAGGTAAAGGGAAGGGTTTGGACAGTGCAAACGCAATGATGACATGGAGATTTTGGCGTGGTTACGGTAGGTGGTGCTATCATACATCCACGTTGATGGAGACTTCAACCCACGAAGGGTGACGGCTGCACGTGTCCACAGAGGGCTCCACCCACGAAGGGTCCACAAAGAAGCAACCTTGTCTATCCCACCATGGCCATCGCCCATGAAGGACTTGCCTCACTTGGGTAGATCTTCACGAAATAGGCGATATCCTTGCCCTTACAAACTTTCTTGTTCAACTCCACAATCTTGTCGGAGGCTCCCAAGCGACACCTAACCAATCTAGGAGACACCACTCTCCAAAAGGTAATAGATGTTGTGTTGATGATGAACTCCTTGCTCTTGTGCTTCAAGTGATAGTCTCCCCAACACTCAACTCTCTCTCACAGATTTGGATATGGTGGAAAGATGATTTAAGTGGAAAGCAACTTGGGGAAGGCTAGAAATCAAGATTCTTGTGGTAGGAATGGTATATCTTGATCTCAACACTTGAGTGGGTGGTTCTCTCTCAGAAAATGTATGCTGGAAGTGTAGGCACGTTCTGATGGCTCTCTCACATATGGAGAAGGGGGTGGAGGGGTATATATAGCCTCCACACAAAATCCACTTCTATTACGATAATTGTGACAAACCCGGTATCATCGTAGATGTGGTGGGCTCCTACTTCTATGACAAAAAATAATGACAGAAAATGGGCTTTTCGTACTGGGCGGGCCGGAGACGCAGCTGCATGACATTCTTTGGGCCGTCCATGATGGAAAAAACCGTGGTAGAAGCGAGGGCGAGGAAATATCGGGGAGTTCCCGGTTATGGTGGGTGGTCGGGCCCGAGCGATGCGTGTTTCTCTCGTATACATACGCGCGTGGGTGCGAGGCGTTGGGCTCTAACTGAACCCGAGCGATTGCACTGCAGGCTACGCGTTACTAAACCCGAGCGATTGATCGATCTGGCTGTTAACCGAACCCGATCGATCAAACCCGCTGCCTCTTGATGAATAGTGAGTGTTGTTGGGGGTTGGATGAACAGTTCCTGGTGGGGGTTGGATGAACAGGACCCCGTGGTAGTAGAGGCCGTTGCCGCTGGATGAACAGGGCCCCAATCGAGCTGGTTGGGGGTGGATGAACAATAGCCGATGGAGGGCCGGTTGAACAGTAGCTGGTGGAGGGCTGGATGAATAGTAGCCCATGGAGGGGTGGTTGAACAGGACCTCGTGGAGAGGCCTGGTTGAACAGTAGCCGATGGAGGAGCGGTGGAGGCTGGATGAACTAGAGCCCGTGGATGAACAGTAGCTGGTGGAGGCATGAGGGAGATGCCGTGGATGAACAGTCGCAGGTGGAGGCTGGAGGAGGTCGACGGTGGATGAACAGTAGCCCGTGGAGGCTAGAGCAAGCCAGTAGATGGTGGATGAACAATAGCCCGTGGAGTCCCGTTTTGCGGTACGCCACACCCCTCCCGATGAACAGGACCCCCGTTTCGACGATAGGTGGTCGAAGAGAAGTTCGTTTTGCGGTACGCCACACCCCTCCTGATTAACAAGACCCCGTTTCGACCGTAGGAGGTCGAAGAGAAGTCTGTTTCCTTCATTTTGCGGTACGCCACACCCCTCCCAGTGAACAGGATCCGGTTTCAACCGTAGGCGGTTGAACACAAGGTCGTTTCCTCCGTTCCATAGTACGCCAGGCCTCGTTTCGGCTATTCCGTCCAAGCCGGCTGGCTCCCGATGAACATGACGACGCAGTTTCTCCGTTCCTACCCAGCTGGTTGGCTGCCGATGAACACGATGCAGTCGCTGCCTCTCCATGTACACGAGCCCTAGCCGTACGTATGCGCAAGTAGGCGTTCGAGACCCTGCCTGTATGTATGTACATGGCCATATTTACTTTGTTGCACCCTGGATGTACGTACTGTACATGCTACGTCTGTGCCTCTACTAAGACACGTGCCCTTCCTTACTCGGCCACGGTTCATTGCTGCAGCCTGCAGACAGACCGATTGACCAGTATGTACATACACGTTCGCGACCAGAATGACAACGCTACGTACACTTCGACCAGGTGGGTCCTGACTGTCAGGGAGGATAAGGAGGCACTTCCTTGCGTGCGAAGATGTAGCAGGTGGGTCCCAGCAGTCAGGGGGAAATGTTTTTTTTGTGAAATACGGTGGCCCATCCGGTGGGTCCATGCTGTGAGGTGGAGGAATCATTATTTTGTGCGTAATAAGGCTGCACTTCCTTGCTGCGGCCGTGGACTCAACTGTCAGCCTCTCCACGTACGGTACTCTTCCGATGGAAGTTGTTCCTTGACCACATTGACCACGCCGCGCCGAGAGCACCAAGGCGGTGGACGACGGCGAGCCCTAGGAAGGAGATGAAGCGGAGCCGGGGAAGACGCGATAGTGGATGCCCATGCGGAGAGGAGTTCGTGGCTTCACTAGTTCGGCTGTGGTGTGAGGCTGCCATCACTGCAGAATAACAGGGGGTGTGGGTGAGTAGAGGGATGGCCTAGCCATCGATGGAAGTAGTAAGGGGCGGTGAGGCCTCCGCGGCAGCACAGCCGGCCACGGGAGGCAGGAGTAGGCGGCACGACCGACGCTGGTTTGGGCGGCTGGAGCAAGAAGACTAGAGGTTGAAGAAGCACTATGGCCGTTGGATGGACATCGTATGGTCACTGGAGCTAGAATCGTTCATATTGACTAAGTTGACAAAGCCTTCCATCTGTGTCAACTTAGTAGGCCCACAAGTCAGCCTCCCACTATGGTGGGTCCCAGCTAGCAGGGGGTATTCATTTTTTTTGTGCGTAATAAGGAGGCACTTCCTTGCGTGCGAAGATATAGCTGGTGGGTTTGAGCTGTCAGTAGGGGGAACATTTTTTTCGTGAAATACAGAGGCCCTTCCGATGGGTCCCAACTATCAGGAGGAGTAATCATTATTTTGCGCGTAATAAGGAGGCACTTCCTGCACGCAAAAAAAAGGAGCCACTTCCTTGCGTGCGGCCGTGGACCCAGCTTTCAGCCTCTCCATGTATAGTCCTCTTCCGATGGATGTCGTTCGTTGACCACGCCGTGCCAAGAGCACCAAGGCGGTGGACGACGGTGTGGCCAAGTAAGGTAACGACCCAAAGCCGAGAAAGACTCGGCAATTGTTTCCCACGCGGAGTGGGTACAAGGGTTTACTTGTTCGGCCGCAGTGTGAGGCTGCCGTTGCTGGAGAATAACAGGAGGTGTGGGTGAGTAGAGCAATAGTCAGGCCAGGGATGCGAGTATGGTGGGGCCGTGAGGCCTGCCCGACAGCACAGCCGGCCACGGGAGACGGGAGCAGGCGGTGTTGGCGGTGCTGGTTTGGGCAGCTGGAGAAGGAAGATCAGAGACTGAAGAAGCACGATTGCCGTTAGATTGACATCTAACGGTCCGACGATGGTAGATTTGATTGTTGACCAAGTTTCTTTTTTTGAGAAACCTTGTGTACTCATGAACTTAGTAGGCCCACAAGTCAGCTTCCAAATCTGTGGCACACAACATAGAGCCCATTTGCTATTTTTTTAATAATATAGCCCATTTTCTAATTCCTAAGGAATTTATTACAACCCATTTTCTGCCCAGGACCACGGTCAAAAAGTTCAACCTTATTTTGCATATTTTGGTGGAGTCCGAACTGTTTTAATCCAGAAATGATAAACATTTATTTTTTAAGAACTTATAGATTTGCCAAAAAAATCGTTTTGTTTTTCTAAGCAAATAAGACGTGGGACAATTGAGTTGGTTTAAGGGAAAACCAGTGGTAAAAAAACCAGCGCTGGGAGGGAAAACAACAAAAAAATGATGTAAATATGAAAAGGGAACTTTATGTATTTTCAATATAATAATACGTGTATATGAACTAGTAAAACTATAGGTAGAGATTAGAAAACGGAAGTAGGACATGGCGTTTCAAGAGGAAAATAGAACTAGGCTGTGTGTTTGATTCAGTAAAAACAAACGCACGCGGATGTTCTAAGACAAAATATAACTAACGCTGGCGGGCCAGAGGCCAGCAGATACTTGCTAGATCTTTGTGCCTCGTTGTCATCATGGGCTGGGCCTGTTAAAAACAAAACCAAGCCTGGGCAGTCTACAGCCCAGTTGAAACTTGCTTGACCTGAAAAAACAATATACCTGCTGGATCCCAGTTATCAGTTTGTAATTGCAGAATTCTCTCGTTTATTGAGTACATTGAAGACTTCATGGGTTTCACCATCTCAGACGTCAGCATTATTTTTCCATCGTGATAATAAGTGCATGCACTTGCTTGTGTACGGCCATGGACCTGTTGGTTTCATACGGTTAGGCTCTGTATGGACAGCCGTCTTGTGGTTCCACGGACGAATTTCATGCAAATCGGATGGTTTTCAGTGAAAGCGGACTAAATTCATTGCATTTTACATATTTATTTTCATTATGGAATATTTTACATATTTAAACTAATAATAACGGACTAGGCCTTTTTTTAGTCCATGGGAGGCGCTTCACGATCGAGGTCGCGACACTTAAATGTTCTGGAAGGCCCAAATCCATCGCTCCTCTCTTTTAACAATTTGCAGCTGGGCTTGGCATGCCACATCCCAGTTCCAACAAGCTGCGTCCAACTATCATCCTGTGAAACCGGATGGATCCCCTACATACTTCGAAGATGTAAAAATTTGGAGAACTGGGAATTCGAACGGCAGGTGCTTATGCTACCCATCAAATAAAAATCAGGTGCCTGAAAATTCATTTCGAAACAAATGATTCAGCTTTATATCCACGTCGACCCTCGACATGATGGTTGGAAGCAAATGCCAAGTTCATAACGAAAGATCGTTAACAAAAATACCAACTTGCAGACGACCAGGTAGTACAAGTACCAATACCAAACTAACTTATAATCTTTTTAGAAGAAAAGGGCTCTACTTATAATATTTTTAGTCCTGGTCCTAGTGTTCGTCTGGTAGAAAATTTTGCAGAGGACCAACTCCCGCTCCTTCTCTTGCTCCAGATCCCTGAGGTGGTACTGGTGCATCACCCAGTTGGTCCTCTACTGGTCGAAGTTCTTTTTGGTGTGCAGCGCCAGAACCTTTTTTATGCCCATCCGCCGGCCGTTAACCATCACCGGCAAGGTATTGCCGGTCTTGCTCCACATCGCGTGTATGCCGCACTCTGACTGTATCTTGCCACGCGTCCACGTGCTCCTTTCGAACACCCTGGAGTTGCGCTGGAAGAAATGCTTGCTTAGGCCACTCAGTGTGATACCTGCAGTATTGTCGAATACAGGTTTTAGTCTACGTAGTTGGCATTTTCATAACATCTTTGGCATGTTGCAGTCAATTGTTTCACTTTTTATTAACTGTCAAATTGTAATTGCTTCACTAGGTCTGCGTCAAAAAATAAAAATAGAGCTATAAACAAAGGAATATGTTTGTGCAAGTAGACGATCGATCGGTGTCTCACCTGGAAGTTTCTCAGGATGGGTGTAGCATATGCCGTGCTAGCTGTCGATGGTTGGTATGAACAAATCGATGAGAGGGTGAGATCTCGCGCTGTTAGCACTCACTTTGGCCTCAAGATGCTCGATCAGCTCCTGATCCGTGGGATCGAACTTGACGGTAGCGGGCAACACCGGCCAACCCTTCTTGGACTTGCATAGGTTAATTCTAGTTATATGGTACTCGATGTATGATCAATCGACTATTTTAAGTGAATGATGAAAGATTTTGACAGATAAGTGCTACTCCAAATCTGAAGTCCATAATACCAGAACACGCCGCCGGCTTGTGTCACCTCACGCGTAGCATGTTGTCACGTCAATTCAATGTGAGGACATGATGAATAATTTGACCGACGTATACTAGTACTACTACTGTACTACTTACTAGTTGTATTTAGTGTCACATTTTTGTGATAGCCTGGCTTATTAGGAATGATAGACTACTCATATAAATAAGGAATTCCTTCTTTTTTGGGAGCCCATTCGGAAAGAACTCCAAAGTTAAGCGTGCTCAGCTTGGAGTAATTTTAGGATGGGTGACCAACCGGAAAGTCGCTCTCGGGTGCGCACGAGTGAGGACAAAGTGCGCAGAAAAGACTAGTATTGATTCGTGGGGCCAGTCTAGATCCCGCCAGGAGTAATGACCACCGGCGCGTGTGTCCGGGGCGTTACAAGTTGGTATCAGAGCCGACCCTTGCGGTTACACGGATGTTTGCGGACAGGTGCGCTGTCATGTTGTGCATGACGTTTGTGATCCGTCGTGGCACACGGCATGACACATGTCCTGGACTGGATGCACAGATGTATGTGCCAAGAGGGAACGTTCCTGTGGCCCAACGAGGACGTCAGTTCCTCTGAGTGGGGGTGTATGTGATAGCTTGGCTTATTAGGGATGATAGACTACTCATATCAATAAGAAATTCCTTCTTTTCCGGGAGCCCATTCGGAAAGAACTCCAAAGTTAAGCGTGCTTAGCTTGGAGTAATTTCAGGATGGGTGACCAACCGGGAAGTCGCTCCCGGGTGCGCACGAGTGAAGACAAAGTGCGCAGAAAAGACTAGTATTGATCTGTGGGGCTAGTCTAGATCCCGCCAGGAATAACGACCACCGGCGGGTGTATCCGGGGCGTTACAATTTTAACCACATGTTTAACTAATAAAATGTCAATGCAAGTCACCAAAAAGTATACCATTGGAAACTATGTTCAAATACGAATCAAACGATATAATTTTTTGTGACATGCATTAACATTTAGTTAGTTAAATTTATGGTTAAAATTTGACACAAATTACGAAGGGGACCAATAAACCAGGAGAGAGGTAGTAGTACGAGTAGTGCAATATATGGTATAGAGAACTAGTACAAATTTAGAAATGGAGTAAGAAGTTACAAGGCTGTGCGATAGACTTTGTAGGCTACATGAGTAATATAAAGTATAATTCCCACTGGACAACACTTTAACCAACAAGTACGCACTTGAAGCCTAATTGATATATATATATATATATATATATATATATATATATATATATATATATATATATATAGGGTAAGTCTTTTCTAATAACACCCTTAAGACCCTAACACCTAACCTTATTCTGCTAACACCCAGCCCCCCAGGTCAAACCTTATCATCCCACCCCCACCAAACCCACCTTCCCGGTCAAACCCCACCCACCACCTTCTCTCTGTCGCCTACCTCCCACCACCTCCCGACCACTGAGCCCCAGTGCTGGCAGCCAGCCGCCATCGCCGCCTCTCGATCCAGGCGCCGCCGCCCCTCCCCACCTCACCCCACAATGCCGTCACTCCCCAAGCCAAGGCCGCCGGCCGCCCGCCACTCGGCCACCCGCCGCCCCTGACCGGCCTTCTTCCAGAGGCCCGGCGACGGGTCGCCGCAACAAGCCCACCCGCCACCTCCCTCTGTCGTCGGCTGATATGTCTCCAACGTATCTATAATTTTTGATTGCTCCATGCTATATTATCTACTGTTTTGGACCATATTGGGCTTTATTTTCCACTTTTATATTATTTTTGGGACTAACCTATTAACCGGAGGCCCAGCCCAGAATTGCTGTTTTTTTTGCCTATTTTCAGTGTTTCGAAGAAACGGAATATCAAACGGAGTCCAAACGGAATAAAACCTTCGGGAACGTGATTTTCTCACCGAATATGATCCAGGAGACTTGGACCCTACGTCAAGAAAGCCACAAGGTGGGCACGAGGTAGGGTGGCGTGCCCACCCCCCTAGGGCGCGCCCCCACCCTCGTGGGCCCCACGAAGCTCCACCGACGTACTTCTTCCTCCTATATATACCTACGTACCCCCAAACGATCAGATACGGAGCCAAAAACCTAATTCCACCGCCGCAACTTTCTGTATCCACGAGATCCCATCTTGGGGCCTGTTTTGGAGCTCCGCCGGAAGGGGAATCCACCACGGAGGGCTTCTACATCATCATAGCCCCTCCGATAAAGTGTGAGTAGTTTACTTCAGACCTTCGGGTCCATAGTTAGTAGCTAGATGGCTTCTTCTCTCTTTTTGGATCTCAATACAATGTTCTCCTCCTCTCTCGTGGAGATCTATTCGATGTAATCTTCTTTTTGCGGTGTGTTTGTTGAGACCGATGAATTGTGGGTTTATGATCAAGATTATCTATGAACAATATTTGAATCTTCTCTGAATTCTTTTGTGTAAGATTGGTTATCTTTGCAAGTCTCTTCGAATTATCAGTTTTGTTTGACCTACTAGATTGGTTTTTCTTGCAATGGGAAAAGTGCTTAGATTTGGGTTCTATCTTGCGATGTCCTTTCCCAGTGACAGTAGGGGCAGCAAGGCACGTATTGTATTGTTGCCATCGAGGATAACAAGATGGTTTTTTTTTAATCATATTGCATGAATTTATCCCTCTACATCGTGTCATCTTGCTTAAGGCGTTACTTTGTTTTCATTAACTTAATACTCTAGATGCATGCTGGATAGCGGTGATGAGTAGAGTAATAGTAGTAGATGCAGGCAGGAGTCGGTCTACTTGTCTCGGACGTGATGCCTATATACATGATCATACCTAGATATTCTCATAACTATGCTCAATTCTGTCAATTGCTCAACAGTAATTTGTTCACCCACCGTAGAATACTTATGCTCTTGAGAGAAGCCACTAGTGAAATCTATGGCCCCAGGGTCTATTCTCATCATATTAATCTTCCTACGCTTTATTATTGCTTTGCTTTTTTACTTTATTTTTTATTTTACTTTGCATCTTTATACCAAAAATACCAAAAATATTATCTATCAGATCTCACTCTCGTAAGTGACCATGAAGGGATTGACAACCCCTACTCGCGTTGGTTGCGAGGAGTTATTTGCTTTGTGTAGGTACGAGGGACTCGCGCGTAGTCTCCTACTGGATTGATACCTTGGTTCACAAAAACTGAGGGAAATACTTACACTACTGTGCTGCATCACCTTTCCTCTTCAAGGAAATCCAAGCAAGCTCAAGAGGTAGCAAGAAGAATTTCTGGCGCTGTTGCCGGGGAGTCTACGCAAAAGTCAACATACCAAGTACCCATCACAATCCCTTATCTCTCGCATTACATTATTTGCCATTTGCCTCTCGTTTTCCTCTCCCCCACTTCACCGTTGCCGTTTTACTCGCCCTCTCTTTTCCGTTTGCCTTTTCCTCGCTTGCTTTTTGCTCGTGTGTTGTATTGCTTGCCTGTCTCAATGGCTCTACCTAGATTTGGTGATCTTCACCTAAAAAGTTAGAAGAGATCGAAAGCAACGTCAGGAGTTTTATGGTTTTACAATTTGAGCATAATAGTTTCTTCAGAAACGAGCTTAAAGAACAAAAAAGTTTTATGAGTTATATGAATAAAGAGCTCGATGATATGTCTAAAGAATTTGATGGTATAATATCCCAAATTGCTCGTCTTGAAATGTTGACTGCCGAAATTTCGGATAAGCAGGCTACCTTAGTCAATAAGATCTCCGCTAAACCGGATTTCTATGAAAATAAAGATGAAGATCTAAAAGTTATTGATGTGTCCCCTATTAAATCTTTGTTTTGCAATATGAATCTTGATAATGGTGGGACTGAATATGATCCACCTTTACCTAGAAGGCGTTCCAAGAATTCGGCGTCTTTAGATCTTGATGATAAAATTGATAAAAGTGGGATTGAAGAAAACAAAACCCTAGATATTGCTAAACCCACTATTTTGGATTTCAAGGAATTTAATTATGAAAGTTTCTCTTTAATTGATTGTATTTCCTTGTTGCAATCCGTGCTAAATTATCCGCATGCTTATAGTCAGAATAAAGCTTTTACTAAACATATCATTGATGCCTTGATGCAATCTTACGAAGAAAAACTTGAGTTGGAAGTTTCTATCCCTAGAAAACTTTATGATGAGTGGGAACCAACTATTAAAATTAAGATCAAGGATCATGAATTTTATGCTTTATGTGATTTGGGTGCAGTCTTTCCACTATTCACTAAACTTTGTGTGATTTGCTAGATTTCCGTGATTTTGATGATTGCTCTCTAAACTTGCACCTTGCGGATTCCACTATTAAGAAACCTATGGGAAGAATTAATGATGTTCTTATTGTTGCCAATAGGAATTATGTGCCCTTAGATTTCATCGTTCTCGATATAGACTGCAATCCTTCATGTCCTATTATTCTTGGTAGACCTTTCCTTAGAACGATTGGTGCAATTATTGATATGAAGGAAGGGAATATTATATTCCAATTTCCATTAAATAAAGGCATGGAACACTTGCCTAGGAAGAAAATAAAATTACGATATGAATCTATCATGATAGCCACTTATGGATTGCCTACCAAAGATGGCAATACCTAGATCTATCATTGCTTTTATGCCTAGCTAGGGGCGTTAAACTATAGCGCTTGTTGGGAGGCAACCCAATTTTATTTTAGTTTTTTTGTTTTTGCTTCTGTTTAGGAATAAATAATCCATCTACCTTCTGTTTAGATGTGGTTTTATGTTTTAATTAGTGTTTGTGCCAAGTTAAACCTATAGGATCTTCTTGGATGATAGTTATTTAATCTTGCTGTAATTTCCAGAAACTTTCGGTTCACGAAAACAATTGTTATAAATCACCAGAACGTGATAAAATAGTGATTCCAATTGCTACTGATCTATAGACAAATTTCCTAGGTCTTCCTATTTTTTCTGAATTTTTGGAGTTCCATAAGTTTGCGTTAGTTACAGATTACTACAGACTGTTCTGTTTTTGACAGATTCTGTTTTTCGTGTGCTTATTTTGATGAATCTATGGCTAGTAAAATAGTTTATAATCCATAGAGAAGTTGGAATACAGTAGGTTTAACACCAATATAAATAAAGAATGAGTTCATTACAGTACCTTGAAGTGGTCTTTTGTTTTCTTTCGCTAACGGAGCTCACGAGATTTTTGTTGAGTTTTGTGTTGTGAAGTTTTCAAGTTTAGGGTGAATTTTTTTGATGGGTTATGGAACAAGGAGTGGCAAGAGCCTAAGCTTGGGGATGCCCATGGCACCCCCAATATAATCTAAGGACACCAAAAAGTCAAAGCTTGGGGATACCCCGGAAGGCATCCCCTCTTTCGTCTACTTCCATCGGTAACTTTACTTGGAGCTATATTTTTATTCACCACATGGTATGTGTTTTTCTTGGAGCGTCTTGTATTACTTGCGTCTTTGATTTGTAGTTTACCACAATCATCCTTGCTGTACACACCTTTTGAGAGAGCCATACATGATTTGGAATTTGTTAGAATACTCTATGTGCTTCACTTATATCTTTTGAGCTATATAGTTTTGCTCTAGTGCTTCACTTATATCTTTTATGCACGGGGGTGGATTTGTTTTATAGAAACCATTGAACTATCATACTTCACTTAGATTATTTTGAGAGTCTTAAATAGCATGGTAATTTGCTTAATAATAATAATATGCTTGGTATTCGAGATTTGTAAATCTTTCTTTTGAGTGCGTTGAATACTAAGAAAAGTTTGATGCTTGACAATTGTTTTGAGATATGAAGATGGTGATATTAGAGTCATGCTAGTTGAGTAGTTGTGAATTTGATGAATACTTGTGTTAAAGTTTGTGATTCCTGTAGAATGCACGTATGGTGAACCGTTATGTGATGTCGGAGCATGATTTATTTATTGATTGTCTTCCTTATGAATGGCGGTCGGGGACGAGCAACGGTATTTTCCTACCAATCTATCCCCCTAGGAGCATGTGAGTAATACTTTGCTTTGATAAACTTGTAGATTTTTGCAATAAGTATATGAGTTCTTTATGACTAATGTTGAGTCCATGGATTATACGCACTTTTCTCATCCTTCCACCATTGCTAGCCTCTCTAATACCGCACACTTTTCGCCGGTATCCTACACCCACCGTATACCTTACTCAAAATAGCCACCATACCTACCTATCATGGCATTTCCATAGCCATTCCGAGATATATTGCCATGCAACTTTCCACCGTTCCATGACACGCTCCATCATTGTCGTATTGCTCAGCATGATCATGTAGTTGACCTCGTATTTGTGGCAAAACCACCGTTCATAATTCTTTCATACATGTCACTCTTGATTCATTGCATATCCCGGTACACCGCCTTAGGCATTCATATAGAGTCATATTTTGTTCTAAGTGTCGAGTTGTAAGAAAAATAAAAGTGTGATGATCATCATTTTTAGAGCATTGTCCCAAGTGAGGAAATAATGATGGAGACTATGATTACCCCACAAGTCGGGATGAGACTCCGGACGAAAAAAAAGAGGCCATAAAAAAAGAGAAAATTCCCAAATAAAAAATGAGAGAAAAAGAGAGAAGGGACAATGTTACTATCCTTTTACCACAATTGTGCTTCAATGTAGCACCATGATCTTCATGATAGAGAGTCTCTCATTTTGTCACTTTCATATACTAGTGGGAATTTTTCATTACAGAACTTGGCTTGTATATTCCAATGATGGGCTTCCTTAAAATGCCCTAGGTCTTCGTGAGCAAGCGAGTTGGATGCACACCCACTTAGTTTCTTTTGTTGAGCTTTCATATACTTATAGCTCTAGTGCATCCGTTGCATGGCAATCCCTACTCACTCACATTGATATCTAACATCTCCATAGCCCGTTGATACGCCTAGTTGATGTGAGACTATCTTCCCCTCTTTTTGTCTTCTCCACAACCACCATTCTATTCCACATATAGTGCTATATCCACGGCTCACGCTCATGTATTGCGTGAAGATTGAAAAAGTTTTGAGAATGTCAAAAGTATGAAACAATTGCTTGGCATGTCATCGGGGTTGTGCATGATTTAAATACTTTGTGTGGTGAAGATAGAGCATAGCGAGACTATATGATTTTGTAGGGATAACTTTCTTTGGCCATGTTATTTTGAGAAGACATGATTGCTTTGTTAGTATGCTTGAAGTATTATTATTTTTATGTCAATATGAACTTTTGTCTTGAATCTTTTGGATCTGAATATTCATACCTCAATTAAGAAGAATTACATTGAAATTATGCCAAGTAGAACTCCGCATCAAAAATTCTTTTTTATCATTTACCTACTCCAGGACGAGCAGGAATTAAGCTTCGGGATGCCTGATACGTCTCCAACGTATCTATAATTTTTGATTGCTCCATGTTATATTATCTACTGTTTTGGACCATATTGGGCTTTATTTTCCAATTTTATATTATTTTTGGGACTAACCTATTAACCGGAGGCCCAGCCCAGAATTGCCGTTTTTTGCCTATTTCAGTGTTTCGAAGAAACGGAATATCAAACGGAGAAACCTTCGGGAACGTGATTTTCTCACCGAATATGATCCAGGAGACTTGGACCCTACGTTAAGAAACCACGAGGTGGGCAAGAGGTAGGGGGGCGCGCCCACCCCCCTAGGGGGCGCCCCCACCCTCATGGGCCCCACGAAGCTCCACTGACGTACCTCTTCCTCCTATATATACCTACATACCCCCAAATGATCAGATACGGAGCCAAAAACCTTATTCTACCGTCGCAACTTTCTGTATCCACGAGATCCCATCTTGGGGCCTGTTCCGGAGCTCCGTCGGAAGGGGAATACACCACGGAGGGCTTCTACATCATCATAGCCCCTCCGATGAAGTGTGAGTAGTTTACTTCAGACCTTCGGGTCCATAGTTAGTAGCTAGATGGCTTCTTCTCTCTTTTTGGATCTCAATACAATGTTCTCCCCCTCTCTCGTGGAGATCTATTCGATGTAATCTTCTTTTTGCAGTGTGTTTGTTGAGACCGATGAATTGTGGGTTTATGATCAAGATTATCTATGAACAATATTTGAATCTTCTCTGAATTCTTTTATGTATGATTGGTTATCTTTGTAAGTCTCTTCGAATTATCAGTTTGGTTTGGCCTACTAGATTGGTTTTTCTTGCAATGGGAAAGTGCTTAGCTTTGGGTTCAGTCTTGTGGTGTCCTTTCCCAGTGACAGTAGGGGCAGCAAGGCACATATTTTATTGTTGCCATCGAGGATAACAAGATGGGGTTTTATCATATTGCATGAATTTATCCCTCTACATCATGTCATCTTGCTTAAGGCGTTACTCTGTTTTCATTAACTTAATACTCTAGATGCATGCTGGATAGCGGTCGATGAGTGGAGTAATAGTAGTAGATGCAGGCAGGAGTCGGTCTACTTGTCTCGGACGTGATGCCTATATACATGATCATACCTAGATATTCTCATAACTATGCTCAATTCATCAATTGCTCAACAGTAATTTGTTCACCCACCGTAGAATACTTATGCTCTTGAGAGAAGCCACTAGTGAAATCTATGGCCCAAGGGTCTATTCTCATCATATTAATCTTCCTACGCTTTATTATTGCTTTGCTTTTTTACTTTACTTTTTATTTTACTTTGCATCTTTATACCAAAAATACCAAAAATATTATCTATCAGATCTCACTCTCGTAAGTGACCGTGAAGGGATTGACAACCCCTATTCGCGTTGGTTGCGAGGAGTTATTTGCTTTGTGTAGGTACGAGGGACTCGCGCGTAGTCTCCTACTGGATTGATACCTTGGTTCTCAAAAACTGAGGGAAATACTTACGCTACTGTGTTGCATCACCTTTCCTCTTCAAGGAAATCCAACACAAGCTCAAGAGGTAGCACCGGCCAGGGTGACCGCCGCCTACCCGCCCCACCCCAGCTCCAACTCCACGCCATCCACCTCGACATCAAACGGCGGCTCGCCGCCCAGCCCCAACTGCGAGATCCACGCGACGACGATCGGTCCACCATGGCGTCGAGCACTTCCTTCTCTAGGCGTCGACTGGATCAATTTCACCCCTACCAGATCTGAGCCTTCTCACTGTCGGATCCCCTTCCTCCTCTCTAACACAGGAGTATGGCGCGCGGGATGGGCAGAGGGAGGAGGGAGTGTGCTCCCCCGGCCGTCCCACCGTCGATTAGCTGCCCTACTGCTCAGGTTGTGCAGTTCGGAGGAGTGATCCTGCAGTGCGGGAGATCATGGGTGTGCATTTTTTGTCTCATATTTTTGGTGTACAGATGAATGTTGTGGAACGTTGCAGAAAAAAAAATTCCTACGGTTTCACCAAGATCCATCTATGAGTTTATCTAGCAACGAGTGATCGGAGTGCATCTACATACCTTTGTAGATCGCGAGCGGAAGCGTTCAAGAGAACGGGGTTGAGGGAGTCGTTCTCTTCGTGATCCAAATCACAGGAGATCCTAGCGCCGACCGGACGGCACCTCCGCGTTCAACACACGTACGGTCAGCGTGACGTCTCCTCCGTCTTGATCCAGCAAGGGGGAAGGAGAGGTTGATGAAGATCGGCAGAAGACGACAGCGTGGTGGTGGATGCAGGCGATCACCGCAGCAGGCTTCGCCGAGCCTGCGAGAGGAGAGGTGTAGCGGGGAGAGGAGGCACCAAGATGCAGTGCGGCTGCCCTCCTCCCCCTCCTTTATATAGGCCCCTGTGGGCGCCGCCCCGAGATCCAATCTCCAAGGGGGGCGGCAGCCAAGGGGGGAGACTTGCCCCCCAAGGCAAGTGGGCCCCCCCACCGTAGGGTTTCCAACCCTAGGCGCAGGGGGGCCAAGTGGGCGCACCAGCCCACCAGGGCTGGTTCCTCCCACTTCAGCCCACGGGCCCCTCCGGATAGGTGGCCCCACCGGTGGACCCGGGACCCTTCCGGTGGTCCGGTACAATACCGGTAACCCCCGAAATTCTCCCAATGGCCGAAATAGCACTTCCTATATATAATTCTTCACCTCCGGACCATTCCGGAACTCCTCTTGACGTCCGGGATCTCATCCGGGACTCCGAACAACATTCGGTTTTCTGCATACTCATATTCATACAACCCTAGCATCACCGAACCTTAAGTGTGTAGACCCTACGGGTTCGGGAGACACATAGACATGACCGAGACGGCTCTCCGGTCAATAACCAACAGCGGGATCTGGATACCCATGTTGGCTCCCACATGCTCCTTGATGATCTCATCGGATGAACCACGATGTCGAGGATTCAAGCAACCCCATATACAATTCCCTTTGTCAGACGGTATGTTACTTGCCCGAGATTCGATCGTCGGTATCCCAATACCTCGTTCAATCTCGTTACCGGCAAGTCACTTTACTCGCATCAGTAATGCATGATCCGTGACGGACACTTGGTCACTTTGAGCTCATTATGATGATGCACTACCGAGTGGGCCCAGTGATACCTCTCCGAAATACGGAGTGAAAATCCGATCTCGATCCGTGTCAACCCAACAGATACTTTCGGAGATACGTAGTGCACCTTTATAGTCACCCGATTACGTTGTGACGTTTGGTACACCCAAAGCACTCCTACGGTATCCGGAGTTACGATCTCATGGTCTAAGGAAAAGATACTTGACATTGGAAAAGCTCTAGCAAAATGAACTACGATCTTGTGCTATGCTTAGGATTGGGTCTTGTCCATCACATCATTCTCCTAATGATGTGATCCGTTATCAATGACATCCAATGTCCATAGTCGAAACCATGAATATCTATTGATCAACGAGCTAGTCAACTAGAGGCTCACTAGGGACATGTTGTGGTCTATCTATTCACACGTGTATTACGATTTCCGGATAATACAATTATAGCATGAATAAAAGACAATTATCACGAACAAGGAAATATAATAATAATCCTTTTAATATTGCCTCTAGGGCATATTTCCAACAGTCTCCCACTTGCACTAGAGCCAATAATCTAGTTACATTGTGATGAATCGAACACCCATAGAGTTCTGGTGTTGATCATGTTTTGCTCATGGAAGAGGTTTAGTCAGCGGTCTGCGACATTCAGATCCGTATGCACTTTGCAAATTTCTATGTCTCCATCTTGAACATTTTCATGAATGGAGTTGAGCGGCGCTTGATGTGCTGGTCTTCTTGTGAAACCTGGGCTCCTTGGCAAGTGCAATAGCTCGGTGTTGTCATAGAAGAGTTTGATCGGCCCGACACATTGGGCATGACTCCTAGGTCGGTGATGAACTCCTTCACCCAAATTGCTTCATGCGCTGCCTCCGAGGCTGCCATGTACTCCGCTTCACACGTAGATCCCGCCACGACGCTCTGCTTGCAGCTGCACCAGCTTACTGCTCCACCATTCAACATATACACGTATACGGTTTGTGACTTAGAGTCATCCAGATCTGTGTCGAAGATAGCTTCGATGTAACCCTTTACGACGAGCTCTTCGTCACCTCCATAAACGAGAAACATGTCCTTAGTCCTTTTCGGTACTTCAGGATATTCTTGACCGCTGTCCGGTGTTCCTTGCGGGATTACTTTGGTACCTTCCTACCAAACTTACGGCAAGGTTTACATCAGGTGCGGTACACAGCATGGCATACATAATAGAACCTATGGCTGATGCATAGGGATGACACTCATCTCTTCTATATCTTCTGCCGTGGTTGGACATTGAGCCGAGCTCAATTTCACACCTTGTAATCTGAGCAAGAACCCTTTCTTGGACTGATCCATTTTGAACTTCTTAAATATCTTATCAAGGTATGTGCTTTGTGAAAGACCTATGAGGCGTCTCGATCTATCTCTATAGATCTTGATGCCTAATATATAAGCAGCTTCTCCAAGGTCCTTCATTGAAAAACTTTTATTCAAGTAGGCCTTAATGCTGTCCAAGAGTTCTATATCATTTCCCATCAAAAGCATGTCATCTACATATAATATGAGAAATGCTCTGAGCTCCCACTCACTTTCTTGTAAACGAGGCTTCTCCATAAGTCTGCATAAACCAAACGCTTTGATCATCTCATCAAAGCGAATGTTCCAACTCGAGATGCTTGCACCAGCCCATAAATGGATCGCTGGAGCTTGCATACCTTGTTAGCATTCTTAGGGTCGACAAAACCTTCCGGCTGCATCATATACAGTTCTTCCTTAAGATAGCCATTAAGGAATGCCGTTTTGACATCCATTTGCCATATCTCATAATCATAGTATGCGGCAATTGCTAACATGATTCGGACGGACTTTAGCTTCGCTACGGGAGAGAAAGTCTCATCATAGTCAACCCCTTGAACTTGCCGATAACCTTTAGCGACAAATCGAGCTTTATAGGTGGTAACATTACCATCCGCGTCCGTCTTCTTCTTAAAGATCCATTTGTTTTCTATCGCTCGCCGATCATCGGGCAAGTCTGTCAAAGTCCATACTTTGTTTTCATACATGGATCCTATCTCGGATTGCATGGCTTCAAGCCATTTGTTGGAATCTAGGCCCGCCATCGCTTCTTCATAGTTCGAAGGTTCACCGTTGTCTAACAACATGATTTCCAGGACAGGGTTGCCATACCACTGTGGTGTGGAACGTGTCCTTGTGGACCTACGAAGTTCAGTAGTAACTTGATCCGAAGTACCTTGATCATCATCATTAATTTCCTCTTCAGTCGGTGTAGGCACCACAGGAGCATTTTCTGAGCTGCACTACTTTCCGGTTCAAGAGGTAGTACTTCATCGAGTTCTACTTTCCTCCCACTTACTCCTTTCGAGAGAAACTCCTTTTCAAGAAAGGATCCGTTCTTTGGCAACAAAGATCTTGCCTACGGATCTAAGGTAGAAGGTATACCCAATGGTTTCCTTAGGGTATCCTATGAAGACGATTTTTCCGACTTGGGTTCGAGCTTTTCAGGTTGAAGTTTCTTGACATAAGCATCGCATCCCCAAACTTTTAGAAACGACAGCTTAGGTTTCTTCCCAAACCATAATTCATACGGTGTCGTCTCAACGGATTTAGACGGTGCCCTATTTAAAGTGAATGTAGCTGTCTCTAGAGCGTATCCCCAAAATGATAGCGGTAAATCGGTAAGAGACATCATAGATCGCACCATATCCAATAGAGTGCGATTACGACGTTCGAACACACCATTACGCTGAGGTGTTCCAGGCGGCATGAGTTGTGAAACGATTCCACATTTCCTTAAGTGTGTACCAAATTCGTGACTTAAATATTCTCCTCCACTATCTGATCGTAAGAACTTTATTTTTCAGTCACGTTGATTCTCTACCTCATTCTGAAATTCCTTGAACTTTTCAAAGGTCTCAGACTTGTGTTTCATCAAGTAGACATACCCATATCTACTCAAGTCACCAGGGAGAGTGAGAACATAATGATATCCTCCGCGAGCCTCAACGCTCATTGGACCGCACACATCGGTATGTATGATTTCCAATAAGTTGGTTGCTCGCTCCATTGTTCCGGAGAACGGAGTCTTGGTCATTTTGCCCATAAGGCATGGTTCGCATGTGTCAAATGATTCATAATCGAGAGACTCTAAAAGTCCATCAAGATGGAGCTTCTTCATGCGCTTGACACCAATGTGACCAAGGCGGCGATGCCACAAGTATGTGGGACTATCGTTATCAACTTTACATCTTTTGGTATTCACACTATGAATATGTGTAATATTACGTTCGAGATTCATTAAGAATAAACCATTGACCATCGGAGCATGACCATAAAACATATCTCTCATATAAATAGAACAACCATTATTCTCGGATTTAAATGAGTAGCCATCTCGTATAAGCGAGATCCCGATACAATGTTCATGCTCAAACTTGGCACTAAATAACAATTATTGAGGTTTAAAACTAATCCCGTAGGTAAATGTAGAGGTAGCGTGTCGACGGCGATCACATCGACCTTGGAACCATTCCCACGCGCATCGTCACCTCGCCCGCCGCCAGATCTCCGTTTATTCCGCAGCTCCTGCTGTGAGTTACAAATATGAGCAACGACACGGTATCAAATACCCAGGAGTTACTACGAGTACTGGTAAGGTACACATCAATTAAATGTATATCAAATATACCTTTAGTGTTGCCGGCCTTCTTGTCCGCTAAGTATTTGGGCAGTTCCGCTTCCAGTCGCCCTTCCCTTTGCAATAAAAGCACTCTGTCTCAGGCTTGGGTCCATTCTTTGACTTCTTCCCGGCAACTTGCTTACCGGGCGCGGCAACATCCTTGCCGTCCTTCTTGAAGTTCTTCTTACCCTTGCCCTTCTTGAACTTAGTGGTTTTATTAACCATCAACACTTGATGTTCTTCCTTGTTTTCAACCTCAGCTGACTTCAGCATTGAAAATACTTCCGGAATAGTTTTCACCATCCCCTGCATATTGTAGTTAATCACAAAGCTCTTGTAGCTCGGTGGGAGCGACTGAAGGATTCTGTCAATGACCGCCTCGTCCGGGAGGTTAATGTCCAGCTGGGACAGGCGGTTGTGCAACCCAGACATTTTGAGTATGTGCTCACTGACAGAACTATTTTCCTCCATCTTACAACTATAGAATTTGTCGGAGACTTCATATCTCTCGACCTGGGCATGAGCTTGAAAAACCATTTTCAGCTCCTCGAACATCTCATATGCTCCGTGTTGCTCAAAACGCTTTTGGAGCCCCGGTTCTAAGCTGTAAAGCATGCCGCACTGAACGAGGGAGTAATCATCAGCACGAGACTGCCAAGCATTCATAATTTCTTGGTTCTCTAGGATGGGTGCTTCACCTAGCGTTGCTTCTAGGACATATTGTTTCTTGGCTGCTATGAGGATGATCCTCAGGTTCCGGACCCAGTCCGAATAGTTGTTGCCATCGTCTTTCAGCTTGGTTTTCTCTAGGAACGCGTTGAAGTTCATGGTGACATGAGCATTGTCCATTTGATCTAGAAGACATTTTTCAAAGATTTTAGACTAATGTTCATGATAATTAAGTTCTTCTAATCAAATTATATAATGAACTCCCACTCAGATTTGACATCCCTCTAGTCATCTAAGTGTTACATGATCCGAGTCGACTAGACCATGTCCGATCATCACGTGAGACGGACTAGTCATCGTCGGTTAACATCTCCATGTTGATCGTATCTTCCATACGACTCATGTTCGACCTTTCGGTCTCTTGTGTTCCGAGGCCATGTCTGTACATGCTAGGCTCGTCAAGTTAACCCTAAGTGTTTTGCATGTGTAAAACTGTCTTACACCCGTTGTATGTGAACGTAAGAACCTATCACACCCGATCATCACGTGGTGCTTCAAAACGACGAACTTTAGCAACGGCGCACAGTTAGGGAGAACACTTTCTTGAAATTATTATAAGGGATCATCTTATTTACTACCGTCATTCTAAGTAAACAAGATGCATAAACCATAATAAACATCAGATGCAATTATATAAAGTAGTGACATGATATGGCCAATATCATATAGCTCCTTTGATCTTCATCTTCGGGGCTCCATGATCATCTTGTCACCGGCATGACACCATGATCTCCATCATCATGATCTCCATCATCGTGACTCCATGAAGTTGCTCGCCAACTATTACTTCTACTACTATGGCTAACACGTTTAGCAATAAAGTAAAGTAATTTACATGGCGTTGAATCAATGACACGAAGGTCATACAATAATTAATACAACTCCTATGGCTCCTCCCGGTTGTCATACTCATCGACATGCAAGTCGTGATTCCTATTACAAGAACATGATCTCATACATCACAATATATCATTCATCATTCATCACAACTTCTGGCCATATCACATCACATGTCAATTGCTGCAAAAACAAGTTAGACGTCCTCTAACTGTTGTTGCATCTTTTACGTGGCTGCAATTGGGTTCTAGCAAGAACGTTTTCTTACCTACGAATAACCACAATGTGATTTTTCAACTTCTATTTACCCTTCATAAGGACCCTTTTCGTCGAATCCTCTCCAACTAAAGTGGGAGAGACATACACCCGCTAGCCACCTTATGCAACTAGTGCATGTCAGTCGGTGGAACCTGTCTCACATAAGCGTACGTGTAAGGTTGGTCTGGGCCGCTTCATCCCACAATACCGCTGAAGCAAAATAAGACTAGTAGCGGCAAGAAAGTTGACAACATCTACGCCCACAACAAATTGTGTTCTACTCGTGCAAAATAGAACTACGCATAGACCTAGCTCTGATACCACTGTTGGGAAACGTTACAGAAAAACAAAAAATTTCCTACGATTTCACCAAGATCCATCTATGAGTTCATCTAGCAACGAGTGATCGGAGTGCATCTACATACCTTTGTAGATCGCGAGCGGAAGCGTTCAAGAGAACGGGGTTGAGGGAGTCGTTCTCGTCGTGATCCAAATCACCGGAGATCCTAGCGCCGAACGGACGGCACCTCCACGTTCAACACACGTACGGTCAGCGCGACGTCTCCTCCGTCTTGATCTAGCAAGGGGCAAGGAGAGGTTGATGAAGATCCACCAGCACGACGGCGTGGTGGTGGATGCAGCAGTCACCGCAGCAGGGCTTCGCCGAGCTTCTGCGAGAGGGAGAGGTGTAGCAGGGGAGAGGGAGGCGCCAAGATGCAGGGTGCGGCTGCCCTCCCTTCCCCCTCCTTTATATAGGCCCCCAGGGGGGGCGCTGGCCCTGGAGATCCAATCTCCAAGGGGGGCGGCGGCCAAGGGGGGAGACTTGCCCTCCAAGGCAAGTGGGGCGCCCCCCACCCTAGGGTTTCAAACCCTAGGCGCAGGGGGCCCAAGTGGGGGGCGCAGCAGCCCACCAGGGGCTGGTTCCCTCCCACTTCAGCCCACGGGGCCCTCCGGGATAGGTGGCCCCACCCGATGGACCCCCGGGACCCTTCTGGTGGTCCTGGTACAATACCGGTAACCCCCGAAATTCTCCCGATGGCCGAAATAGCACTTCCTATATATAATTCTTCACCTCCGGACCATTCCGAAACTCCTCGTGACGTCCGGGATCTCATCTGGGACTCCGAACAACATTTGGTTTGCTGCATACTCATATTCATACAACCCTATCGTCACCGAACCTTAAGTGTGTAGACCCTACGGGTTCGGGAGACACGTAGACATGACCGAGACGGCTCTCCGGTCAATAACCAACAACGGGATCTGGATACCCATGTTGGCTCCCACATGCTCCTCGATGATCTCATCGGATGAACCACGATGTCGAGGATTCAAGCAACCCCGTATACAATTCCCTTTGTCAAACGGTATGTTACTTGCTCGAGATTCGATCGTCGGTATCCCAATACCTCGTTCAATCTCGTTACGGCAAGTCACTTTACTCGCATCCGTAATGCATGATCCGTGACCGGACACTTGGTCACTTTGAGCTCATTATGATGATGCACTACCGAGTGGGCGGTGATACCTCTCCAAATACGGAGTGACAAATCGATCTCGAGCCGTGTCAACCCAACAGATACTTTCGGAGATACTGTGAGTGCACCTTTATAGTCACCCAGTTATGTTGTGACGTTTGATACACCCAAAGCACTCCTACGGTATCCGGAGTTACACGATCTCATGGTCTAAGGAAAAGATACTTGACATTGGAAAAGCTCTAGCAAAACGAACTACATGATCTTGTGCTATGCTTAGGATTGGGTCGTGTCCATCACATCATTCTCCTAATGATGTGATCCCGTTATCAATGACATCCAATGTCCATAGTTAGGAAACCATGACTATCTATAGATCAACGAGCTAGTCAACTAGAGGCTCACTAGGGACATGTTGTGGTCTATCTATTCACACGTGTATTACGATTTCCGGATAACACAATTATAGCATGAATAAAAGACAATTATCACGAACAAGGAAATATAATAATAATACTTTTATTATTGCCTCTAGGGCATATTTCCAACAATGAATGTGTGGTTGTATGCGTTTTGACTGTGGGTGTGTAGTTCTTTTTTCTTCAAATTTTTGCTTGATTTGTGTAGGGTAGTTAGCTTGGGTGCTAGTTGCATTCTTCTTTTTGTGTGTTCTTCATCAGTTCGTGAAAGTGTACGACAACGACCACACCCCAGTTCATGGTGGTGCTTGAGACCGGGACTGCCCCCTCGACGGCTGTTCAACTATATGGTCGGCAGCCTCGTGCAAGCACGACGAGGTGAGCATTTCGTGATCGCGGCAGTGTAGCTCACACGCCCTGTGGTTTGCAGCCCCAAATTCCTTCTATGCTTTCAAATTTTGTCTTTTGCTGCAGGAATCCCACCGGTGGTGCTGCCGTGCAATTTAGGTAGTGCTCTTGCGCAGCTCACAGTCCACCTCGATGCCGTCCACACTGCAGGGCAGATCAGGCAAGAACAGGGGCATCACCGGCTAGTCGGTCATAGGCTCGCTCTCCACCTCTCTCGAGTGGCCATCGTCGTGCGGCTCGGCTACAAGACGCATGCAGTCAACAGCGGGAGGGATAGCTGTGAGACTGTTGTATGCTAGCGGTGCAGTGCGCCTCCACAAGCAGTTCTGTCGGTGTGTGTGCCCTTTTAAAACTGCAGTGCAGTTTATTTTTTTAGATTATTGATCCACAAAATGTAGTTTTGGCGCAGCTAAGTTCTTTTCTTTTTTTCTATGGAAGTAAAGTTTTCTTGCGAACGCAGCTCAATTGTTCGTCAGTGTGCCCCGACACTGCACTGTGAATTTTCTCTTGCAATTCACTCTGCATAATTTTTTTTGCTTCAGCCCAGTGGCGTGGCCCGTGTGCAAGGTGGTGTGGTTTGATGTCATGCAGGCTGCAATTTTGTATATTTTTGAGTGGTGCAGTTTTGTATCAGTGGAAGTGCAGCCCGTAGACCTTTAGCGACCTGATTGTTTTTTTTCTTAATATTGCTTCGGTTTCACTTGTTCATAATTTATTCAAACATCATGTAGTTCACTGTGAAAACCCTCTGTTATTCACTTGTAAAAACAATAGCGGTTCACTTTGTGAAAAAAAAGTGCAGCCCCTTAGTGGTCACTTTTGTAAAAGAAGGGGAGAAATCCCCACATGAGGTTCACTTCTTTTTCTAATGCAAGAGGTTCATTTCGTTTTCTGACGCAATTTGTTTTGTTTGTGAGACGATTGAAAAAAGTAGTTCACTCCATTTGTTGTAGCAGCTCATTACTCCATTTGTTGTAGCAGCTCATTACCCCTTTGTATGAAGTCCAATTTGTTTCGTGTCTCCAAATTTAGTCGACTACACCAACACTTACAATGCGTTTGGTTCTCGGATGTGGTTCACTTTTAAGAGCGATGTTGTTCACTTGCGCCCAACATGAAAAAGTGTAAAAAAAATTAGCAGAACAATAGGATAGTAATGCGGTTCACTCCGATATATGTCACGGTTCATTTGCCCTTGTCTCTGCGGTCCACTCTCGTTCATAAAAAAATGTTGAAAACAACTCACAAAAACTCGTGTGAGAAAGTTTACTCCCGACAAAAGAAATCATGAATTTCACTTGGTTGTCTGATGCAGTGCGCTTTTTTGTCTGAAGCAGTGCGCTCATCTGTCTGATGCAGCATGCACGATGATTTGGGTGTCGCGAAAAACAGAGTTCCGTGTTTTAGTATTTTTAAAATTGGTCTTAAACCGTAAAGAATTGGAGAGAGCGTTCTACATGAAAAAGTTGTGTCTCGATGATATCTTTCCAACGGCGTATTATTTAAATCATTTCGACCAGCGGTTTGTAAAATTTTTGCGAAAAACGGCCGCTGCCTCTCGTAGTCAGCCGCACGATTCTCGAAATTAACTAAAAACCGTAACGAATCTCGAAAACATTTCAACATATGAAAGTTGCTCCTCATCTGTAGCTTTCCAACGGCGTATCACACACCTCGTTCGACAAACGATTCAAAAACTGGAGCAAAAACAGTACGAAAATTGAAAAAAATCGAAAAAATAGAATTCCGTGATTACTAAATTTAAAACTGCTCTTAAGCTGTAACGAATTAGAGAAAATAATAGGTATGAAAAAGATGTGCTTCGATGATATCTTTCAAACGGTGTATCATTTTCTTCGTGTCGACGAGCGGGTTTGAAAAAAATGCGAAAAAACTCTCGCTGCCACTCGTCGTGCGCCGCACCGTTTTCAAAGCTGCTCTTCAACCGCGAGGAATCTCGAAAAGTGTTTAAAATGAAGAAATTGCACCTAATCCATAGCTTTTGAACCATATATTACACGCCTCATTCCAATAAACGGTTCAAAAACTAGAGCGGAAAAGGTATTGAAAAAACACAGTGTGCGGTTTTTTTGCGACGAGAAGTTCACTCGCCTGAGTACTGCAGCACACTTGGTTCAAACAATGACGTGCACTTGCGTTGAGCGTGTAGTGCGGAAGTGTTATCGGAATAGTTATTCTGCTAATATTAGCAGAATAGACTGTCTGTATATATTAGCTTCTGCATAGCATCTCCATCATCATTATCAGTACATCCTACGTAGGTGAGTTAGGATGCACTTGATACCAGAAAGGTTATCTATCCTTCAAACTAGAGGAGTGCTTCAAACTAACAACGGTACATAATATCCAACAAAAGAGGGTCATCCTACAGCAGCAGGATACATGGCTAAGTCTAGATATTAGTACGAATCAAGTTGTGCATATTTGCTGTTGGCATGAACCACATCGCCGCATGTCGGGTTTGCAAAAGCCATTCATCGCATTGAAGCTTGATGCCTTTCACACACTGAAGATTATATCTGGCAACAAGCTGTGTCGACGAACCTCTGGATATGGTGATTCATGAAACCCATGGTATGATGTGTAAACACAGTTCCCCCTGGCGAATGGAAGTTGCATAGCACGGTAATCATCGCTGATGATATGATCGATGATTGGTTGGATGATCGGACGAGGAACATGGAGTGGTTGCCGAGGCTGTAAACCCGCCTCTAGTTGAATACGCCTGGCCCAACGGAGTTGGGATCTTTCTCGAACACGAAGCAGCCATAGCCATCACAGTCACGAATGCCTCAGGCATTGTACTGCATGTGGTTTGATGAAATGGTTTGGTCAATTTGGTACGTGCGAATGAACATCAAATGAGCGACTTCAGTTGAACAAGCGATAAACCACCACCCATTGACTGGTATGATTCCAGGTCCTGGAATCATGAAGGACAATGCATTTGCTTCTGCTACAACAAATCAAATTGGAGACCAAATGGACAAAAATATACAATCATGTTCAGAGTATGTGTGGAATTAATATTATTATAATAGTGACACATATCATAGTCAGAGAATTGCAATGTCGTGGTCATAATCATACCCCAAGTTAAAAAATAAGCCAATGGCTTTCATATTCTAGCAATATGTCATGGTTCAAACATCATGTAACAATGAGAGGAAAAAGCTATGACAGGGCCTACTCATATTCTACCATAGCACTTACTACTGTTCTTATATCAACTCTAAGCAATAACATGCGTTGTTATAAAAATCTTGGAAATGAGAGTAACATATAGCAATCATGAGGTCATACTCATAATATCTATTCTAACAATCATTAGATGCCAATTGTTCTCATATCAACTCTAACAATAACATGTGTGGTCATAAAAATCTAGGAAATGAGAGGAACATATAGCAATGATGTGGTTATAGACATACTATCTATTCTAAATTTGTAACAATCAATAGGCAGTTGTATTCATAAGGTAAAGATGAGATGAGATAGAACAATTACACGAGATAGATTCCACCAGTATAGGCAGCCAATCTGTGCATCGACCGCGTAAACGATGCCATCATGCACTATAGCATCAGATAGAAATGGAGGCTCAACAGGATTGACGATGAGCCATAACCATTTATGGCAACCGGATTCTAGATAGACTAATTCCATGTTGAACAATGCAATGAGCTTGTAATCCATGTAGCCTTCTGATGGTGTGGGCACTTCGGAGACTACAACCTTCAGCAAACACAGGTCGAGCCAAAAGCTCGCCGCGTCTTGTGCGTAGTAGGCAGGAGTGTCCGGCGGGCCACGAGGCTCGATGGCGGCGGTATCCAATGATGGAAGGGTGATCTCTTGCTGGGTGTAGATATTCACGAGACACCACAGACTACCGGATTGGTGGATGAGGACGATCCAGTTGGCCTTCATGCCCGCCAGGTAGTGGTCGCGCATGAAGGACAGGTGGACGGGTAGTGGTAGCATGTCGAGGGGCACCATGACGACCTCCGTAGGATCGTCAAGTCGGTGTCTGGGCCACATGCGAGGATCGGGCATCAGCAAGCAGGGTGTCTTGAAAAGGGTCGGCCAGTTGCAGACGAGTAGATGGTACAAAGACACCGAGCATGCGGCCAGACGGACGGTGCTGAGCAGGTCCATACGATTATAGATCTTTTCCAAGAGAACATCCGGGAGGGAATTCCAATCGCGGCTCTGCGTGTAAGTCGGTTCTGCCATAGGGTTTTTTAGGGTGCTGAGTGATTGGGGTTTTTCAGTGCCTGCGAGTGAGCGGGGAATTGGATTCGGGCGGGCAAGCGAACAAGATGGCGTGTGTGACCGAGCAGCGAGCGGGGGGATATGGTAAGCGCGAGCTACCAAGGAAGATGGCCCGGGCAGGCAAGAAGTGAGTGGGGGGAAATGGTGTGCGGCCGATGATACGTCCATTTTGCATCATGCTTTTATATCGATATTTATTGCATTATGGGAAGTTATTACACATTATGTCACAATACTTATGCCCATTCTCTCTTATTTTACAAGGTTTACATAAGGAGGGGGAATGCCGGCAGCTGGAATTCTGGGCTGGAAAAGGAGCAAATATTAGAGACCTATTCTGCACAACTCCAAAAGTCCTGAAACTCCACGAAAGTATTTTTGGAAATAATAAAAAATACTGGAAGAAGAATCTACGTCAGGGGGCCCTCCACCTGTCCACGAGGGTGGGGGGCGCGCCCTACCCCCTGGGCGCGCCCCTGCCTCGTGGGCCCCCTATTGGCCCTCCGGTGCCCATCTTATGGTATATGTAGTCTTTCATTCGAAGAAAAATCATAAGCAAGCTTTCAGGACGAGACTCCACCGCCACGAGGCGGAACCTTGGCGGAACCAATCTAGGGCTCCGGCAGAGCTGTTCTGCCGGGGACACTTCCCTCCGGGAGGGGGAAATCATTGCCATCGTTATCACCAACGCTCCTCTCATCAGGAGAGGGCAATCTCCATCAACATCTTCACCATCACCATCTCCTCTCAAACACTAGTTCATCTCTTGTATCCAATTCTTGTCTCTAAGTCCGGGATTGGTACCTGTAGGTTGCTAGTAGTGTTGATTACTCCTTGTAGTTGATGCTAGTTGGTTTATTTGGGGGATGATCATATGTTCAGATCCTTTATACATATTAATACCCCTCTGATTATGAACATGAATATGCTTTGTGAGTAGTTACGTTTGTTCCTGAGGACATGGGAGAAGTCTTGCTATTAGTAGTCATGTGAATTTGGTATTCGTTCGATATTTTGATGAGATGTATGTTATCTATAATCTAGTGGTATTATGTGAACATCGACTACATAACACTTCACCATTATTTGGGCCTAGAGGAAGGAATTGGGAAGTAATAAGTAGATGATGGGTTGCTAGAGTGATAGAAGCTTAAACCCTAGTTTATGCGTTGCTTCGTAAGGGGCTGATTTGGATCCATATGTTTCATGCTATGGTTAGGTTTACCTTAATAATTTTGTTGTAGTTGCGGATGCTTGCAATAGAGGTTAATCATAAGTGGGATGCTTGTCCAAGTAAGGATAGCACCCAAGCACCGGTCCACCCACATATCAAATTATCAAAGTACCGAACGCAAATCATATGAACGTGATGAAAACTACTTGACGATAATTCCCATGTGTCCTCGGGAGCATTTTCCTTTATATAAGAGTTTGTCCAGGCTTGTCCTTTGCTACAAAAAGGATTGGGCAACCTTGTTGCACTTTATTTACTTTTGTTACTTGTTGCTCGTTACCAATTATCTTATCACAAAACTATCTGTTACCTATAATTTCAGTGCTTGCAGAGAATACCTTGCTGAAAACCGCTTATCATTTCCTTCTGCTCCTTGTTGGGTTCGATACTCTTACTTATCGAAAGGACTACGATAGATCCCCTATACTTGTGGGTCATCAAGACTCTTTTCTGCCACCGTTGCCGGGGAGTGAAGCGCCTTTGGTAGGTGGAATTTGGTAAGGAAAAATTTATATAGTGTGCTGAAATTTACTGTCACTTGTTACTATGGAAAGTAATCCTCTGACGGGCTTGTTCGTGGTATCTTCACCCCGACCAGCAGAGAAAATAGTTGCTCCTCAACCTATTGAACCTACTGAAAATTAAAATGTCCACTTTGAAATTCCTTCGGGTATGTTAGAAAAACTGCTAGCTAATCCTTTTGCAGGAGATGGAACAAAGCATCCTGATGAGCACTTAATATATGTGGATAAAGTTTGTGGATTGTTTAAGCTTGCAGGTGTACCCGGTGATATTATTAGGAAGAAGGTCTTCTCTTTATATTTGAAGGGAGATGCATTGATATGCTATAGGCTATGTGATGATACGGGATCATGGAACTACAAACGATTGAAATTGGAATTTCATCAGAAATTTTATCCTATGCATCTTCTTCATCATGATCGCAATTATATATATAATTTTTGGCCTCGCGAAGGATAAAGCATCGCTCAAGCTTGGGGGAGGCTTAAATCAATGTTATATTCATGCCCCAATCATGAGCTCTCGAGAGAAATGATTATTCAAAAAATTTATGCTTGGCTTTCTGATAACAATCGCACCATGCTCGATACTTCTTGTGCTGGCTCTTTTATGATGAAGACTATTGGATTCGAATGGGATTTATTGGATAGAATTAAATGCAACTTTGAAGATTGGGATCTCGACGAAGGTAAGGAGTCAGGTATAACACCTAAGTTTGATTGTGTTAAATCTTTTATGGATACCGAAGTTTTTCGTAAATTTAGCACTAAATATGGACTTGACTCTGAGATAGTAGCTTCTTTCTGTTAATCTTTTGCTGCTCATATTGATCTCCCTAAGGAGAAGTGGTTTAAATATCATCCTCCCATAGAAGTAAAAGTAGCTGCACCTACTAAAGTTGAAGAAAAGACCATCACTTATGATGATCCTATTGTTCCTACTTCTTATGTTGAGAAACCGCCTTTCCCTGTTAGGATAAAGGATCATGCTAAAGCTTCAACTGTGGTTCGTAAAAGCAATATTAGAACTTATACACCTCCTGAGCAAATTAAAGTTGAACCTACTGTTGCTATGGTTAAAGATCTATTGGCTGATAATATTGATGGGCATGTTATTTATTTCTGTGGTGAAACTGCTAGAATTGCCAAACCTTGTGCTAAAGATAAACATAGACCTGTGGTAGGCATGCCTGTTATTTCTGTTAAAATAGGAGATCATTGTTCTCATGGCTTATGCTATACCTCATGACTTATACAAATAAATTATGCATGAAATTGCACCTGCTGAGATAGAATGTATTGATGTTACCATCAAACTTGCTAATAGAGATACAATTTCACCCATTGGAATTGTTAGAGATGTTGAAGTCTTGTGTGGGAAAACTAAATATCCTGCTGATTTTCTCGTTCTTGGTTCCCCACAAGATAGCTTTTGTCCAGTTATTTTGGTAGACCCTTCTTGAACATAGTTAATGCTAGGATAGACTGCGAAAAGGATGTCGTTACAATTGGCTTGGGTGATATGTCTCATGAGTTTAATTTCTCTAAATTTAGCAGACAACACCGTGAAGAGGAATTGCCTAGTAAGGATGAAATAATTGGTCTTGCTTCTATTGCCGTACCTCCTAGTGATCCTTTAGAACAATATTTGCTAAACCATGAAAATGATATGTTTATGAATGAAATAGGAGAAATAGATGAAGTATTATTCCAACAGGAACACATCCTGAAACACAATTTGCCTATTGAAATCCTAGGGGATCCTCCTCCACCCAAGGGTGATCCCGTGTTTGAGCTTAAACCATTGCCTGATACTCTTAAATATGCTTATCTTGATGGAAAAAGATATATCCTGTTATTATTAGTGCTAACCTTTCAGAGCATGAAGAAGAGAGATTATTGAAAACTCTGAAGAAGCACCGCGCTGCTATTGGATATACTCCTGATGATCTTAAGGGTGTTAGTCCCACTCTATGTCAACACAAAATAAATTTGGAGAAAGATGCCAAACCAGTTTGTGACCATCAACGACGGCTGAATCCTAAGATGAAAGAAGTGGTAAGAAAGGAAATACTAAAGCTCCTTGAGGCAGGTATAATTTATCCCGTTGCTGATAGTCAGTGGGTAAGTCTTGTCCATTGTGTTCCTAAGAAAGGAGGTATTACTGTCGTTCCTAATGATAAAGATGAATTGATTCCACAAAGAATTATTACAGGTTATAGGATGGTAATTGATTTCCGTAAATTAAATAAAGCTACTAAAAAGGATCATTACCCCTTACCTTTTATCGATCAAATGCTAGAAAGATTATCTAAACATACACATTTTTGTTTTCTAGATGGTTATTCTGGTTTCTCTCAAATACCTGTGTCAGCCGATGATCAATCAAAGACCACTTTTACTTGCCCTTTTGGTACTTTTGCTTATAGACGTATGCCTTTTGGTTTATGTCATGCACCTGCTACCTTTCAAAGATGCATGATGGCTCTATTCTCTGACTTTTGTGAAAAGATTTGTGAGGTTTTCATGGACGACTTCTCCATCTATGGATCCTCTTTTGATGATTGCTTGAGCAATCTTGATCGAGTTTTGCAGAGATGTGAAGAAACTAATCTTGTCTTGAATTGGGAAAAGTGTCACTTTATGGTTAATGAAGGTATTGTCTTGGGGCATAAAGTTTCTGAAAGAGGTATTGAGGTTGATAAAGCCAAGGTTGATGCTATTGAAAAGATGCCATGTCCCAAGGACATCAAAGGTATAAGAAGTTTCATTGGTCACGCCGGTTTTTATAGGAGGTTCATTAAGGACTTCTCAAAAATTTCTCGGCCTCTGACTAATTTATTACAAAAAGATATACCATTTTGTCTTTGATGATGATTGTGTAGAAGCATTTGAAATACTTAAGAAAGCATTGATCTCTGCACCTATTGTTCAGCCACCTCATTGGAATTTACCCTTTGAAATTATGTGTGATGCTAGTGATTATGCCGTAGGTGCTGTTCTAGGGCAAAGAGTTGATACGAAATTAAATGTTATTCAATATGCTAGTAAAACTCTAGACAATGCTCAGAGAAATTATGCTACTACTGAAAAAGAATTCTTAGCACTTGTATTTGCTTGTGATAAGTCCAGACCTTATATTGTTGATTCTAAAGTAACTATTCACACCAATCATGCTGCTATTAAATATATTATGGAAAAGAAAGATGCTAAACCTAGACTTATTAGATGGGTTCTCCTGCTACAAGAATTTGATTTGCATATTGTTGATAGAAAGGGAGCTGAGGACCCCATTGCAAACAACTTGTCTAGGTTAGAAAATGTTCTTGATGACCCACTACCTATTGATGATAGCTTCCCTGATGAGCAATTAAATGTCATAAATGCTTCTCGTACTGCTCCATGGTATGCTGATTATACTAATTACATCGTAGATAAATTTATACCACCTAGTTTCACATACCAGCAAAAGAAAAAGTTTTTCTATGATCTGAGATATTACTTTTGGGATGACCCACATCTTTATAAAGAAGGAGTAGATGGTGTTATTAGACGTTGTGTACCTGAGCATGAACAGGAACAGATCCTATGCAAGTGTCACTCCGAGGAATATGGAGGACACCACGCTGGAGACAGAACTGCACATAAGGTATTGCAATCTGGTTTTTATTGGCCTACTCTCTTCAAGGATGCCCGTAAGTTTGTCTTATCTTGTGATGAATGTCAAAGAATTGGTAATATTAGTAGACGTCAAGAAATTCCTATGAATTATTCACTTGTTATTGAACCATTTGATGTTTGGGGCTTTGATTATGTGGGACCTTTTCCTGCCTCCAATGGATATACACATATTTTAGTTGCTGTTGATTACGTTACTAAGTGGGTAGAAGATATCCCAACTAGTAGTGCTGATCATAACACATCTATTAAAATGCTTAAAGAAGTTATCTTTCCGAGGTTTGGAGTCCCTAGATATTTAATAACTGATGGTGGTTCACATTTTATTCATGGTGCTTTCCGAAAAATGCTTTCTAAATATGATGTTAATCATAGAATTGCATCTCCTTATCACCCGATGTCTAGTGGTCAAGTAGAATTGAGCAATAGAGAACTCAAATTAATTTTGCAAAAGACTGTTAATAGATCTAGAAAGAATTGGTCCAAGAAACTTGATGATGCATTATGGGCATATAGAACTGCATATAAAAATCCTATGGGTATGTCTCCGTATAAAATGGTTTATGGAAAAGCATGTCACTTACCTCTCGAACTAGAACATAAGGCTTATTGGGCTATTAAAGAGCTTAATTATGATTTCAAACTTGCCGGTGAGAAGAGGTTATTTGACATTAGCTCACTTGATGAATGGAGAACCCAAGCTTATGAGAATGCCAAATTGTTTAAAGAAAAAGTTAAAAGATGGTATGACAAAAGTATACAAAAGCATGAGTTTAATGTAGATGATTATGTATTTCTATACAGCTCTCGTTTAAGATTTTTTGCAGGGAAACTTCTCTCTAAATGGGAAGGTCCTTACATTATCGAGGAGGTCTATCGTTCCGGTGCCATAAAAATCAACAACTTCGAAGGCACAAATCCGAAGGTGGTGAACGGTCAAAGAATTAAACATTATATCTCAGGTAATCCTATAAATGTTGAAACCAATGTTATTGAAACCATAACCCCGGAGGAATACATAAGGGACACTTTCCGGAATGTTTCAGACTCCGAAAAGGAATAGGTACGTGACGGTAAGTAAACTGACCCCAAAACAGTTCTAATGGCAATATTTCTCCGTTTCGGAATATTTAGAAAAATAGAAAAATAAGAAGCAGTCCGGGAAGGACACGAGGCCTCCACGAGGGTGGAGGGCGTGCCTTACCCTACTGGGCGCGCCCCCTACCTCATGGGCACCTCGTGTGCTCTCCGGACTCCATTTTCTTGCACGATACGTATTTTGGTCGGTAAAAATTCATTATATAATCTCCCGAAGGTTTTGGCTCCTGTATCACGCAATTGTCTTCTGTTCCTGTTTCGAGTTGTTGCTGCTACAGATTAGAGCAAGATGTCTTCTCAAGAGTCAATCGGGGAGAGCCGGGTGTCTCATCTAGCATCGAGACCAAGGACAAATAGCGATGCTGACCACTTTGGTCCAGCAACGGAGGAAGAGATGGAGGCTGATTTGATGAGGATAGATGCCATGGAGGAGGATCAAGAAGTCACTTCTCGCTTCCGGGCTGGATTTACGATGGGGGAACTACAGAGCTCAGCTATTCCAAACTTGGTTATCCCTTCCAATGTTAGGTTTCTTTCTTATGAAAATATGAAGAAGAGTGTCACTTGTTCTCTCGCAGCTATGCAACACCCTTGGGTGCAAGGAGCTTTAGCCCTTACAGGAAAGCTTCGTAAGGAGATAATGGATCTCAAGCGGCAACTCAATAAGCTCGAGGAAGAGAATCATATCCTGAGGGGCATTATCGCCAAGAATATCACATCACCATCCCCGAAGAAGGAGACATAATCACATGGGTATGGGTACTCCCCTTGGCAACTGCCAAGCTTGGGGGAGATGCCCCGGTATCGTAGCACCATCACACTCCTATCTTTACCGTTTTTCTTAGTTCAATCCTTTTAGTAGTATCTTGATCTAGTAAAATAAAGTTTTGGTATGATCTAGTTTTGAGTTTTGCTTTATGATCCCTTTATGTATGTAACATCCCAAATTTTCAATTTGGCATGTTATACATAGGTCATCCATGCATATCATATTTTATTGCATATTCATTTGCTATCCTCGAAAATCCTAAGCAACTCAAGGACCCTCGGAGAGAGTTGGGGATTTTTCGATTTTCACAATTGAATTTTATCAATCAATGAAAGTCGAGGATATTGGATTTTAATTATTTTTCTCTCCGGAAAAATATTTCAAGTTTAAAATAAATGAGGGGAGATAATATGACTTCTCCAAAATAATTGAAATAACGGAGGAAAAATGTTAAAATCATTTTGGGATTTTATTTAATTTTATTTGGAATTTTATTTGCCCTAGAAAAAATATTTGCACGCTTTAAAAAGTTGCATTTTATGGGCCAAGAAAAGTTCATCCAGTTCTAAATATTTTATTTAGACGGAGAAAACTTATTTTGGAATTTTTAGATTTTTATTTATTTTTCTAAGGAATTTTTCTTTCGGCAGAATAATTTTAAAAATAACGAACGGACCTGCGCCCGACTGGGCCAAAGGCCCAGCCGAGCCAGGCCGGGCCACGAGCGCCGCCGCCTTCCTCCTCGCGCCGTCAGGCTGAGGCACGGACGCCGAGGGAGTCCGAGCGGACTCCACCCGGGCGACCCTTCCCAAGCCACCGCCCCGCCCCTTTATAAGCCGCCGCCCACCTCCGCCACCACCCGCCACCACCCGACCACGCCCCCCGCCGAGTCCGCCGCCCTCGCCGCCGCCCCTCCCGTCGCCGCCGCCTTCGCCGTCGCCGCCGCCGCCGCCGACCACCGCCCCACCCCGGACCCGCCGGAGCCGCCAACTCGCCGGACGCACCTCGCCGGAGGTACCCGACCCCGCCGCCGGTTTTTTTAGAAAACCCTTCGGTTTTAAAAATAAAAAAACCCTAGATCATTTTAAAAAAAACGGTTTATTTTCGTCGGTTTATTTATTTAACGAACGTCCGTTCATCCGTTCGTTTTAACGAACGAGTTCACTGTTTAAGTTCTGTTAACGAACGTTCGTTCGTTTAACAGTTCGTTGTTTTTCTTTTATTCGGATTATTCCGCGGTTATTCCGATCGCGATTTCAGATCCAATTTTCAAACCTGTTTATCTTTTCGCTCGTTTATCGGAATCAGGCGATTCAAGCGCCTGGAGTTTCGTATCGAAACCCTCTTTCCGAATAATCAACTCAAACCAGTTTTTGTCATTGTAAAATTTGACTCTAGTTCAGATTAGGAAACGGACCTTATTTCTTTCGCCGTTTGAGTTTCGTTGTTTCGTTTGGTTTGATTCTTTTTGCAAACCGGAGTTCTTAAGTTGAACTCTCCGGTCAACCTCTTTCAGTTGAAGTTTTATTTGTGCATTCTTGTTGTATGCTTATATATGTATTGTTTGCTTGCGATAGAATTCCCGAGTCTGAAGCGTGTTACTACTGAGTCTCTAGGATTTCTGGATCGTCGGCAAGGCAAGTAACACTTGATCATATCTTTTCATACCCAGTTTTTATGCATTAGTTTCAACCCTCAACCATTGCATGATTAGGAAGTCATTAATTTGTGGGTTGGGAAGTAGATGATGAGGTAGGAACCTGTTGCCTTGTTACTTTCAAACCTTGGGAGTTACTTCTACGTGATGCTTATATTGCCATGCTATGCTCGTAGACGTGGTTTGGGTTTGAGAGATATTCACGACAGATGTGAGATTGTTAACTAATGGTTTACTTTAAGGTGGCAACTTAAATACACATCTGGGTGGATTGAGGCACCAGGGAACCCAGTGTTGTCTGTTTTTTTTTTTGGAAATCCCGGGGTACCCGTGTGATCTTCCTATGGGCCGCCACCCAGGCTCAAAGGGAACTGAGATTATTCATGCTAGAAAACTTCCATGTGCAGCCACAAGCTAGTATGGGCTCTAGCATAGTTGAGTAAGTTACGTGAAGCTCTCGAAGAGGTAGGTCAGCAGGTAGTGGGTCTATAGGTTTGGTATGATCTATCCGGAGTAGAGAGTTAATGTTTCTGAAAGACTGTGTCTCGGTCATCCGTCTCTCAAACACCATGAAGTGCGAGAAACCAACGGAGGCGATCGAGTCTTGTGGGGAAAAGTGCGCAAACCTCTGCAGAGTGTACAATCTAATCATGGTTAGCCGTGTCCCGGTTATGGACAATTCGAGTATCTAGTACTTGAGTATTCACATGTATCTCATCACTCTAAATTAATATTGCTGGGATGTTAATTACCTTAATTGGGATCATCTGAGTTGGGGGGTACCTTCTCAATGATGTTTCAACCACCATGATAGTTAAAGTAAAATTTATTCCTTTGATGTAGGGAAAAACTTGCTTTCCGCAAAAATTGTAACCACAGAGCTTTCCACCAGCCATATATGCATGTAGTATAGCTTATTATTTCATTACTCTCTATGTGTTACATTGCCAGCATATTCCATGTGCTGACCCGTTCTCGGGCTGCAACGTATTATGTTGCAGACTTTTCAGACGAGGAGTAAGGATTTGTAGGTCGTTGCCGTGCAGCTCAGTTATGCCGTTGGAGTTGATGGACTCACTTTACCTTCCAAGCCTTCCGCTGTTATCGCATTAGATGGCCTTAAGCCATATTATTGTATTAAGTTCTCTTTTGAGACATTCGATGTAATAAGTGTGTGATTGCTACTCTGTTATAAATCCTTGATCTTTGTGTGTCGGCATTACCGATCCAGGATGACACGAAGCACGAGACTTGACCATCCGAGGTCGGGTCGCTACAAGAATGGTATCAGAGCACACGCTGAGTGTAGGCCACGACCACTAAGATAAAAACCATAGTTCACTCTTCTCTACTCATTTCTGACCTCTCTCCATTTTTCCACTCTTTAGGACGACGGAGATGAAGTACAAGTTTGCCCAACCGGTTGAAGACACACCTTTTGAACGCCACTTGAAGGAAGTCACTAGGTACCTGAATATTGGAATACCAAGCTTCACCGGGACGTACAACGCCACCTTGCCAGAAGAAGAATGCTGGAAGATTCAAGCCCTAGTCCCCGGAAGGACGTTTGCACCAAGCACGGAGCCCATAGTATGTGTTTTCAATGCACCCACATGGAGCTTAGGAAAGAGTATGGCAACTCACGTTACCATGGGACGCATTGGAGAAGTCTACAATAAGGAGCTTAAAGACACCATATACCAAATATGTGGACGCCGAGATGAGCAATGGGAAGTAATCAGCACCAAGAAGGATAGATCCATTGCAGCTTACATCCAGGAGCTAAACCAGCACATTCGACGTCATGAGAACCAGATGTGCGCAGACATGATGGCGTTGAAGAAAGCGAAAACTAAGATCATCGAATTGGAGGAAGAACTCAAGTCTACCCGCGATGGATATGAAGAAGAAATCAAGATACTACTAGAGAAGAATGACGACCTAGTCAAGAAGATTGGAGTCTTCATGGGAGGACCAGCACCCAAGGAAGAAGAGCAAGAAGAGGAAGAAGACCCCGCTTATCCAGACAACTACATCATCATCGATGACACTGACTCAGATCCAAGCGATGATGACTATGAAGACGAAGCTGGAGCAGATATTATGGAGTCTTCCAGCGATCAAAATTTCTAGATGACCACCAAATATTAGTAGTATTTTTCCCCATGTAACTAGTAGTAGTTGAGCACTTATGCGATAGTCCTAGATCGTTTTGTATGCCTTTGCTTGCTTGATTGAATGAATGAGTGTTTGCCTCATGTGCATATGGGTAGTATTTTCTCACTAGACCTCTTTCTATTTCTAATCTCTCCCCTCTAAACCCTCAGATGCCTCCGAGACGTGACCCCGGTTTTGCTTTCCCACCGGAGCTCACTCAGTTGATCCAACAAAGAGAATACCTTGATGCAACTGCTAGTTTAGAACCAGGCAATGCCAACAACAACAATAACAACCCGCCCAAAGTGGACAATTTAGCCCGTTTTCTAAGGTTACAACCGCGGTGTTTTCCAAAGTAGCACCGAGCCAATAGTTGCGATGATTTGGTTACGCCGTATTGGAAGGAGTTAACCACCGCAGGATGCACGGATCTTTGAAGAGTGCGCTCTGCCGCACATCAATTGGATGGACCAGCAGCCGCATGGTGGGAGAATTACAGCTACTTTTCCTATAACCAATGTCACTTGGGACCAGTTCCAACAAGCTTTTCGCACGGCACATGTTTCAACCGGAGCCATGCAGATAAAGAAGCGTGAGTTTCGCAACTTACGCCAGGGAACCGTCTTGTGGCCCGATCGTGGATGAGTTTAGCAAGTTATCACGCTATGCCCCTGATGATGTGGCCACGGATGCCGCGAAGCAAGAGAAGTTTATGGAAGGGTTGAATGATGAGATGAGTATGCAGCTGATGGTGGCAACTTTCAACAACTACCAGGAGTTGGTAGATAAGGCCCTAATGATTGAAGGAAAGCCGCAGCAAATTGAGAATCGTAAGAGGAAGTATGGACAAGGGAAGTATAACTCAGGAGCTCATCAGAAACCCCGCTTAACCCCGAATTCGGGAGGACTAGTTCATAACCATGGAGGACATAACCATACTGGAGGAGGATCGCATAATGGTGCGAAGAATGGGAATGGAAATGGAGTCAACAATAATCAGAATCGCTCTAACCCAGCTACACTCGCCAAGAGGGACTTAAGCCAAGTTATTTGCTTTAAGTGCGGGAAGGCAGGGCACTATGCCAATGACTGCCCTGAAGGAAATAATGGAAATGGAAATGGGAGCGCTGGGAAGAAGCCCAATCCATTCAACAAAGGACAAGTGAACCACGTTAACGTGGAGGAAGTTGAAGAGCAGCCGGATGTGGTAATAGGTAAGTTTTTGGTTCAGTCGTTTACCGCTATTGTTCTTTTCGATACTGGTGCATCGCATTCATACATATCAAGGGATTTGTGGATAAGTTTAAGTTACCAACCTGACCCTTAGGACCCCTCTTTTAGTGAGCTACTTTGGCAGAGTATATGGCTAGCAGATGGTGCACCCAGTTACCCCTAATCATTGGCACACATGTTTTTCCGTCTGACCTAATTATCTTGGAGTCGCAAGGATTGGATGTGATATTAGGTATGGATTGGATGTCGAAGTTTGGAGGAAGTATTGACTGTTCCAGCAAGTCAATTTATCTTACCACCCCGGAGGAAAAAGGATTAAGTATGTATCTAGGCATGTGCCTAGGAGGAGCCAAGTGAATACCCTCACGGGAGTTGTGCAAGGGAAGTACCGTAGTGAGGGATTATCCGGATGTTTTCCGGAAGAGTTACGGGCATGCCACGGATCGAGACATTGAGTTTCTGATAGAACTAATGCCAGGTACCGGGCCAATATCAAAGAGACCCTATCGGATGCCCGCAAATGATCTAGAAGAAATTAAGAAGCGGATCAAGGAGTTATTGGAGAAAGGTTACATTCGAAGAAGTTCATCGCCTTGGGGAGCACCAGTACTTTTGGTGGAGAAGAAGGATAAAACCCTGAGGATGGTTGTTGATTACCAAGCTTTGAATGAAGTAACGATAAAGAACAAGTATCCCTTACCGATGATTAATGATCTGTTTGATCAGTTGCAAGGAGCTAAGGTGTTTTCTAAGATTGATCTACGATCAGGATACCATCAGTTGAAGATCCGAGAGAAGGGTATACCAAAGACAACATTCACCACTCGATATGGATTATATGAGTATACGGTCATGTCGTTTGGACTGACCAACGCCCCTGCCTATTTTATGAGTATGATGAACAAAGTGTTCATGGAGTATTTGGACAAGTTTGTTGTGGTGTTTATCGATGATATTATGGTTTACTCGAAGAACGAAGAGGAGCACGCAGAACACCTATGTTTGGTTCTTGAGAAACTCAGGGAACACCAGTTATATGCCAAATTCAGCAAGTGTGAGTTTTGGTTGAAGGAAGTTGGATTTCTTGGGCACGTTATATCGAGAGGGTATAGCGAGAGATCGATAAAATTCAGTCGATCCATCGAATGGTTGGCACCCACTTCGATCGGCGAGATTCGCATTTCCTTGGACCGCAGGATATTATCGGAGATTCATTGAGAATTTTTCCAAGATTGCTAAACCTATGACAGAGTTACTAAAGAAGGATACCAAGTTCAAATGGACAGAGGATTGTGAGACAAATTTTCGAGAGTTGAAGAAACGGTTGACTACAGCCCCCGTGCTAACCTTGCCAGATATACATAAGGAGTTTCAAGTGTATTGTGATGCCTCTCGCTTGGGACTTGGATGCGTTCTTATGCAGGAAGGAAAAGTTGTTTCGTATGCCTCACGGCAACTGAAGCCTCACGAGTTAAACTATGCCACGCATGATTTGGAGTTAGCAGCTGTAGTACATGCGTTGAAGACCTGGAGACATTATCTCATAGGAAACCGTTGTGATGTGTACACGGATCATAAGAGTTTGAAGTATATTTTCACACAGAAGGAGTTGAACCTCAGACAGAGGAGATGGCTGGAGCTTATAAAGGATTACGATATGAAGCTACACTATCATCCAGGAAAAGCCAACGTTGTAGCAGACGCTTTAAGTCGGAAGAGTTATGCCAATACCCTTAATGGTAGAGGACTACCAAAGGAGTTATCAGAGGATATTATGGAACTACAGTTGGAGATTGTTCCAAGAGGTTTTCTTGCAACAATGGAGGTTCAGTCGACCTTGTTAGACAAGATTCGAGAAGCTCAGAAGGAGGATAAAGAGATTGCTGAGATAAAGGAAAGGATGGGCAAAGGAAAAGCCAAAGGTTTTCGCGAGGATGAGCACGATACCTTGTGGTTTGAGGATCGGATTTATGTGCCCAACAATTTGGAGATCAAGAAGTTAATACTTGAAGAGGCTCATGACTCACCAAACTCGATTCACCCCAGAAACACCAAGATGTACTTGGACTTGAAGGAATGTTTCTGGTGGACTGGTATGAAGAAGGATATTGCCGAGTATGTAGCCGTTTGTGATGTATGCCAGAGAGTGAAGGCCGAGCATCAAAAGCCAGCAGGACTGTTGCAGCCTATGCCAATACCCGAATGGAAGTGGGACAAACTTGGCATGGATTTTATCACCGGATTACCCAGAACCAAAGCGGGATATGATTCAATATGGGTAGTAGTGGATCGGTTGACCAAAGTAGCCCACTTCATCCCAGTGAAAACAACTTATACAAGTGCAAAGTTGGCCAAGATATATATGACAAGGATTGTATGTTTGCATGGAGTTCCAAGGAGTATCGTATCAGATAGAGGAACACAGTTTATTTCAAAGTTTTGGCATCAGTTACACCAGACTTTGGGAACCAGATTGGAGTTTAGTACCGCATTCCACCTGAGACGGATGGATGCAGAGAGAGTCAATCAAATTTTGGAGGATATGTTGAGAGCACATGCGCTAGATTATGGATCTAATTGGGATGACAATTTGTCCGACGCAGAATTCTCATACAACAACAGCTACCGAGCCGGTTTGAAGATGGCACCGTTCAAGCTCAGATGAAGGCAGATGTAGGACACCATTGATGTGGGACGAGGTTGGAGATCGTCAGTTGTTTGGACCAGACTTGATCAAAGACTCAGAGGAGAAGGTTAAACTAATCAGAGACAGACTAAAGGTTGCTCAGTCTAGACAGAAGAGTTACGCAGATTCAAAACGCAAGGAAGTAATCTATGAAATTGGAGACAGAGTATATCTGCGAGTATCACCCCTGAGGGGAGTAAAACGTTTTGGAGTAAAGGAAAATTAGCCCCAAGATTTGTAGGACCGTGTCGTGTTTTGGAGCGAATGGGAGAAGTTGCCTACAAGCTGGAGTTACGAAGGACTGTCGGGAGTTCATGATGTGTTTCACGATCGAATCGAAGAAGTGCCACCTTGAGATGGCCGACATACCGTTGAACGATACAAGACCTTTGGGCGATTCAACTGAACGATAATCTAACTTATGAGGAGAAGCCGGTAAAGATTTTGGAGTTTGATAGCGAGTCACTGCAACAAGGTGATCAAGTTTTGCAAAGTTCAGTGGAGTCACCATACCGAGGAGGAAGCCACCTGGGAGCGAGAAGATGATATTCGCAAGGACCATCCGCACCTATTTTCTAGCCAACCCGAATCTCGAGGGCGAGATTCATCTTAAGGGGGGTAGGTTTGTAACATCCCAAATTTTCAATTTGGCATGTTATACATAGGTCATCCATGCATATCATATTTTATTGCATATTCATTTGCTATCCTCGAAAATCCTAAGCAACTCAAGGACCCTCGGAGAGAGTTGGGGATTTTTCGATTTTCACAATTGAATTTTATCAATCAATGAAAGTCGAGGATATTGGATTTTAATTATTTTTCTCTCCGGAAAAATATTTCAAGTTTAAAATAAATGAGGGGAGATAATATGACTTCTCCAAAATAATTGAAATAACGGAGGAAAAATGTTAAAATCATTTTGGGATTTTATTTAATTTTATTTGGAATTTTATTTGCCCTAGAAAAATATTTGCACGCTTTAAAAAGTTGCATTTTATGGGCCTAGGAAAGTTCATCCAGTTCTAAATATTTTGTTTACACGGAGAAAACTTATTTTGGAATTTTTAGATTTTTATTTATTTTTCTAAGGAATTTTTTTTTCGGCGGAATAATTTAAAAAAAACGATCGGACCATACCGATCGGGCTAAAGGCCCAATGAGCCAGCCCGCCCAGCGCCGCCGCCTTCCTCCAGCCGCCAAGGCGAGGCACGGACGCCGAGGGAGTCCGAGCGGACTCCACCCGGGCGACCCCTTCCTCAAGCCGCCGCCGCCCGCCCTTTATAAGCCACCGCCCACCTCCGCCACCACCCGCCACCACCCGCCCCGCCCGCGAGCCGGAGCCGCGCCGCCCCTCGCCGCCCCTCCCGCGCCGTCGCCGCCGCCTTCGCCGTCGCTGCCGCCCCTCGCCGACCCCGCCCCACCCCGGACCTCGACCGCCCGCTTCGCCGGACGCGCCTCGCCGGAGGTACCCGACCCCGCCGCCGGTTTTTTTTAGAAAACCCTTCGGTTTTTTAAAAAAAACCCTAGATCGTTTTTTTAAAAAACGGTTTAGTTTCGTCGGTTTATTTATTTAACGAACGTCCGTTCGTCCATTCGTTTTAACGAACGCGTTCACTGTTTAAGTTCTGTTAACGAACGTTCGTTCGTTTAACAGTTCGTCGTTTTTCTTTTATTCGGATTATTCCGCGGTTATTCCGATCGCGATTTCAGATCCAATTTTCAAACCTGTTTATCTTTTCGCTCGTTTATCGGAATCAGGCGATTCAAGCGCCTGGAGTTTCGTATCGAAACCCTATTTCCGAATAATCAACTCAAACCAGTTTTTGTCATTGTAAAATTTGACTCTAGTTCAGATTAGTAAACGGACCTTATTTCTTTCGCCGTTTGAGTTTCGTTGTTTCGTTTGGTTTGATTCTTTTTGCAAGCCGGAGTTCTTAAGTTGAACTCTCCGGTCAACCTCTTTCAGTTGAAGTTTTATTTGTGCATTATTATTGTATGCTTATATATGTATTGTTTGCTTGCGATAGAATTCCCGGAGTGTGAAGCGTGTTACTACGAGTCTCTAGGATTTACGGATCGTCAGCAAGGCAAGTAACACTTGATCATATCTTTTCATACCCGGTTTTTATGCATCAGTTTCAACCCTCAACCATTGCATGATTAGGAAGTCATTAATTTGTTGGTTGGGAAGTAGATGATGAGGTAGGAACCTATTGCCTTGTTACTTTCAAACCTTGGGAGTTACTTCTACGTGATGCTTATATTGCCATGCTATGCTCGTAGACGTGGTTTGGGTTTGAGAGATATTCACGACAGATGTGAGATTGTTAACTAATGGTTTACTTTAAGGTGGCAACTTAAATACACATCTGGGTGGATTGAGGCACCTGGGGAACCCAGTGTTGTCTGTTTTTTTTGGAAATCCCGGGGTACCCGTGTGATATTCCTATGGACCGCTACCCAGGCTCAAAGGGAACTGAGATTATTCATGCTAGAAAACTTCCGTGTGCAGCCACAAGCTATTATGGGCTATAGCATAGTTGAGTAAGTTACGTGAAGCTCTCGAAGAGGTAGGTCAGCAGGTAGTGGGTTTATAGGTTTGGTATGATCTATCCGGAGTAGAGAGTTAATGTTTCTGAAAGACTGTGTCTCGGTCATCCGTCTCTCAAACACCATGAAGTGTGAGAAACCAACGGAGGCGATCGAGTCTTGTGGGGAAAAGTCATAAACCTCTGCAGAGTGTACAATCTAATCATGGTTAGTCGTGTCCCGGTTATGGACAATTCGAGTATCTAGTACTTGAGTATTCACATGTATCTCATCACTCTAAATTAATATTGCTGGGATGTTAATTACCTTAATTGGGATCATCTGAGTTGGGGGGTACCTTCTCAATGATGTTTCAACCACCATGATAGTTAAAGTAAAATTTATTCCTTTGATGTAGGGAAAAACTTGCTTTCCATAAAAGTGTAACCATAGAGCTTTCCACCAGCCATATATGCATGTAGTATAGCTTATTCTTTCATTACTCTCTATGTGTTACATTGCCAGCATATTCCATGTGCTGACCCGTTCTCGGGCTGCAACGTATTATGTTGTAGACTTTTCAGACGAGGAGTAAGGATTTGTAGGTCGTTGCCGTGCAGCTCAGTTATGCCGTTGGAGTTGATGGACTCACTTTACCTTCCAAGCCTTCCGCTGTTATCGCATTAGATGGCCTTAAGCCATATTATTGTAATAAGTTCTCTTTTGAGACATTCGATGTAATAAGTGTGTGATTGCTACTCTGTTATAAATCCTTCGAGTACTGTGTGTGTCAGCATTACCGATCCAGGGATGACATCGAAGCACAGAGACTTGACCATCTGAGGTCGGGTCGCTACAATGTAATCAAGTTCGTGAGCTATATAATAAAGATTAGTGTTGAGTCAAGGGCTTGATTATTATTTTTTTGACTATGAACTGTGGGGCAAAACCCCCACAGCATATCAAAACTTTATTGATAAAAGAAGTAATACAACAAGTTGATTACAAGGAGTAACCAGAGTACAAGGTAAAAACGGGAGTCTTACAAAACTGGGCTTGATTATTTTGCCATAATCTTGAGTGAATAAAAGAAAAGAGAAAGGAATAAAAAGGAATAAAAATATCATATTGATCTTATGGATAGTAATGACTTCACATAGAAATAGTATGATGATTAAAAATTGTTGAGAGTTGACAAACATAGTTTTGGTCATCGTTGCAATTAATAGGAAGTAATAAAGAAAGAGAGGTTTCACATATAAATATACTATCTTGGCCATCTTTTATGATTGTGAGCACTCATTAAAATATGACATGCTAAAGAGTTGATGTTGGACAAGGAAGACAACGTAATGGGTTATGTTTTCTTATATCTGAGATAAAGTATATTGTCATGGATCATCCAAAATGTTGAGTTTGCCTTTCCCCCTCATGCTAGCCATATTCTTCGCACCAAGTAGAGATACTACTTGTGCTTCCAAAAACCCTTTAACCAGTTTTGCCATGAGAGTCCACCATATCTACCTATGGATTGAGTAAGATCCTTCAAGTAAGTTGTCATCGGTGCAAGCAATAAAAATTGCTCTCTAAATATGTATGATTGATTGGTGTGGAGGAAATAAGCTTTATACAATCTTGTGATGTGGAAGAAATAAAAGCGACAGACTGCATAATAAAGGTTCATATCACAAGTGGCAATATAAAGTGACGTTCTTTCACATTAAGATTTTGTGCATCCAACCCTGAAAGCGCATGGAAACCTCTGCTTCCCTATGCGAAGGGCCTATATTTTATTATTACCTTCTACCTTATGCAAGAGTCATGGTGATCTTCACCTTTCCTTTTTTATATTTTATCCTTTGGCAAGCACAATATGTTGGAAAGATCCTGATATATATATCTAATTGGATGTAAGTCAGCATGAGTTATTATTGTTGACATTACCCTTGAGGTAAAAGGTTCGGAGGCGAAACTATAAGCCCCTATCTTTCTCTATGTCCGGTTGAAACTCCGTAACCACAAGTATTGTCTGAGTGTTAGCAATTATGAAAGACTAAATGATAGTTGAGTATGTGGACTTGCTAGAAAGCTCTGACATAAACTCTTTCTGATGTTATGATAAATTACAATTGCCTCAATGACTGAGATTATAGTTTGTTAGTTCTCAATAAAGTTTCTGATTCATACTTTGCATTGTGAATAGATTATTACTTGAGCATAATAGATCATATGACAATATCCATATATGTTGCTGTTATGAGAATAATCATGATGCCCTCATGTCCGTATTTTATTTTTATCGACACCTCTACCTCTAAACATGTGGACATATTTATCGTTATCGGCTTTCGCTTGAGGACAAGCGAGGTCTAAGCTTGGGGGAATTGATACGTCCGTTTTGCATCATGCTTTTATATCGATATTTATTGCATTATGGGCTGTTATTACACATTATGTCACAATACTTATGCCCATTCTCTCTTATTTTACAAGGTTTACATAAGGAGGGGGAATGCCGACAGCTGGAATTCTGGGCTGGAAAAGGAGCAAATATAAGAGACCTATTCTGCACAACTCCAAAAGTTCTAAAACTCCATGAAAGTTATTTTTGGAAATAATAAAAATACTGGAAGAAGAATCTACGTCAGGGGGGCCTCCACCTATCCACGAGGGTGGGGGTCGCGCCCTACCCCCTTGGGCGCGCCCCCTGCCTCGTGGGCCCCCTGTTGGCCCTCCGGTGCCCATCTTCTGGTATATGAAGTCTTTCGTCTTAAGAAAAATCATAAGCAAGCTTTCAGGACAAGACTCCACCGCCACGAGGCGGAACCTTGGCGGAACCAATCTAGGGCTCCGGCAGAGCTGTTCTGCCTGGGACACTTCCCTCCGGGAGGGGGAAATCATCGCCATCGTCATCACCAACACTCCTCTCATCAGGAGAGGTGCAATCTCCATCAACATCTTCACCAGCACCATCTCTTCTCAAAGCCTAGTTCATCTCTTGTATCCAATTCTTGTCTCTAAGTCCGGGATTGGTACCTCTAGGTTGCTAGTAGTGTTGATTACTCCTTGTAGTTGATGCTAGTTGGTTTATTTGGTGGAAGATCGTATGTTTAGATCATTTATGCATATTAATACCCCTCTGATTATGAACATGAATATGCTTTGTGAGTAGTTACGTTTGTTCCTGAGGACATGGGAGAAGTCTTGCTATTAGTAGTCATGTGAATTTGGTATTCGTTCGATATTTTGATGAGATGTATGTTGTCTATCCTCTAGTGGTGTTATGTGAATGTCGACTACATAACACTTCACCATTATTTGGGCCTAGAGGAAGGCATTGGGAAGTAATAAGTAGATGATGGGTTGCTAGAGTGATGAAGCTTAAACCCTAGTTTATGCGTTGCTTCAGACGGGCTGATTTGGATCCATATGTTTCATGCTATGGTTAGGTTTACCTTAATACTTTTGTTTTAGTTGCGGATGCTTGCAATAGAGGTTAATCATAAGTGGGATGCTTGTCCAAGTAAGTATAGCACCCCAAGCACCGGTCCACCCATATATCAAATTATAAAAGTACCGAACGTGAATCATATGAAAGTGATGAAAACTAGCTTGACGATAATTTCCATGTGTCCTCGGGAGCGTTTTCCTTTATATAAGAGTTTGTCCAGGCTTTTCCTTTGCTACAAAAAGGATTAGGCCACCTTGCTGCACTTTATTTACTTTTGTTACTTGTTGCTCGTTACCAATTATCTTATCACAAAACTATCTGTTACCTATAATTTGAGTGCTTGCAGAGAATACCTTGTTGAAAACCGCTTATCATTTCCTTCTGCTCCTTGTTGGGTTCGACACTCTTACTTATCGAAAGGACTACGATAGATGTCCTATACTTGTGGGTCATCAGCCGACGATGGGGAAGAGAGGAGGAAGAAGAAGAGAGGAGGAAGAAGAGGGAAAGACGGGGAAGAAAGTGCATTAAATCTCAATTCTACTAGTACTACTACCAGGATATACCGTCCTCCGGAGTGTAAATAGTTAAGCCGATGACATGTGGGTCTACCTCAAGAGGGCCATATGTCAGTTAATGGAGGAGAGAGGTGCGTAGGCGTATTTGCGGAAGCGTGTTCCACTGGCAAATATGATGGCAGTACTGGGTAAGGCTGACTTAGTAACACCAACACGCTGGTTCAGCTTATTAATTAAGTGTCCCATCTGCTGCAGCGTGTATTGTCACTTCACTAAGAAGACTAGTTGAATAGTTCTCTCTGGCCGAGATGGGGAATAATGGATCGCTAAGACTTCCTATCTACAGTATCCCTATGCCTCTATGCTCATCCTGTCCAACAAGATGAAACATTGGCCAAGGCACCCGGCGCCAATAATGTAGGAGTACTAGTAGTATTTTGTGTCAAACTTTCCATCTATTTAACTAATAAAATGTTAATGCATTTCACCAAAAATCATATCACTGGATTCATATTTGAACATAGTTTTTGATGGTATAGTCTTTTATGTCATGCATTGACACTTTGTTAATTAAATTTACGGTCAAAATTTTACACTAAGTACGAAGGGGACCATTAAACCAGGACGGAGGCTTATATACAGGTCAAATCATTAACCAAGGTAGTAGTAAATGATGAGTGCGCGAAGAATTTTTTTCCGAAAGTACTCAATAACGGGCTTGTTTTCCTCAAGAAAATTGTGTTTAGGGACGTATTAATTGAAATGCATGCGTGAGGAACAAATGACCAGAACTTTTACATGCATTGGTGAGTTATCTCTTAATTCTTGCATGCGACATTTTAATGAAGCTTGAAATATGAACATGTCAATGGGAGGGAGTAAAAGCCTCATGCATGCATGCAACATGCAACACTCACACGTACACATGCACGCACGCAACACTCACGCATCCATGCGGCACACAACACACAACACAACACACATGCTCACGCTCAAGTGCTCAACCTAGTCCCTACGTCCGTGAAAGACTGTGTACATATAGAGATTTACACATTGACCAGGAAGAACTGGAACTTCATGGCATAATTAATGCCCAAAAGTAGCAGACTTATGTGTGCATGCGACCATTGAGGGAAAAGATTAAATGAAGGTTGTTGCATGCTGTTATTAAGGGTAGACATGTAGCCTATAGCTAGAGCACAAGTTGGTGCATTAGTCAATCAATATCGATTAGATTAAGACTAGCCACAATGTAGAGTAACATACACTTGTAACATACACATATCCCTAGACTATGTTACTAGCTTCATAGTGGGTAGTAACATATAAGTGTGGTGTCATGCAAAGCTTCATTTATTAGGTTATAGACTCATATTGCATTGGGACATGTGGTGTTACAGTAACTAGCTAAGTTACTCAAACTACCTCTCTCCACATTAACTCATTGCCACATAAGCAAATTTGCTGAGTTGGACTCGATGTTACTGCTGAAGTTACTCCCACTGTGGCTAGTCTAAAGGCTAAATGCATTGGAAGTGTAGATGTACACTCTTTGTTTTTGATCCGATGTACACTCTTTGTTGGAAGACCGAGGGAGTACACGTGCATGCACTCACATACATAGACAGGGTGGTTCGCGCGCAAGGGTTGGACTCCTGTCGCTCCTGCTTAAAGTTTTGTTTAACTGATTTCTTTGCTCTGCCAACTGACAGGTGGGACGTCGACTATGTGGCCGGTCAGTAGGGTGCAATATGGTGCTCTACGATGAGCTAGTGATCGTATAATCACTGCAAAACTATATAGTGACCGTAAAGAGCGTATTGTTACATACGTTGACCGCCAGTGTATTTTTCTCATTTCAAATTAAGCCATATGAACCGGAAAGGACGCAGTATGGACTAGTACTGCTTTGATGTGTCCCGTCAACTCGCCGAACAAGGAGAAGCTTGCTTACTACGCCCTCTACCTCGCCCACAAGCGCGGTGGCTCGCAGGACGAGGAGAGGGTTTTGACTACAGTGGCCTCTCCCTCGAGGTGGATGTGCAGCAGTTCAATCAATGTCAGATTGCCAGAAGCATATTGTACTGTAGTATCATCATTGTTGGACCTTCTGAAGAGGCGAAGAGCCAAGTGCAAGGTTCACACGAGTACGAACTGTTGAACCTCCTGAAGAGGCAAAAAGCCAAGCGCAAGGTTTTATAGGAGTTGTCGTCCTAGTAGGAGTACTACAACTATAGCGAACGATGCTACTGTATGATGCCGCCACGTCACCTATATCCAAAGCTATGCCACCTTTTTTTCTCAAAGAGCGTGTTGGAGCCCGTGCAACAACCACACAAGTTGCACGTACATGTAACACATTTACTAGTAATAAATTCTAAAGGACAAATGCCAGTATGCCACACAAGTTCATCTTCACTTCATGTGATAAATTTGTGCACGACTAGTCTACATATATTCACAGCGCTATCGTTCACAATTTACCATACTCCACTTACACGTTATAGATGGGCTCCTTGTCCTCCTCCAGGTTCCAGTCCTAGGTGTTCTTCATGGATGGCACGATCCATAGCAGTGGGCAACGGGAATCATTGTCGCAACTTTCTAGTCCGGTTGCACACGATGGAGACTCATCCAAGCTGAAGCGGCATAAATCAGGGATGGCATGTCCCAGCATGTCGTTCAGCGGTGCGCACTGAAGACACAACCATGCTTCATGAACGGCAGGCCTTCTGTGTCGTGCATGGAAGGTGGCATCCGCTTCACAATGGGGTAGCTGTCCCCAATGAAAAGCGAGTACTCTCCAGGAGTGTTCCTCGGCACCCACGTAGCACCACGGGGGTCGAAGTCGGCGTCATTTATCTGGTACACGCGGCATCTCAGATCTGGATACATGGTGACATACATAGTAAAGGTCCATGCATAATAATGTCGTGCTCAAATATGGCGGTCAGTAATACCGTGCAGGAAATAGTACTACTCCGGTATAGAGGGAGTAAAATAACCGACTTATTATATATAGACACTCTTGGCTACATGGATGAGATAGTAAGACATGGAAAAACAAAAATGATGGGAGGTAGTGGGTTCAAGTCTTCAAGGGCCTAGCTAGCTATACGCGTCCTCCAAGGTAAAAAGTACTCGTACTAGTACTAGTAAGTAGTACAACAATGAAAGAGAAGACGAGAGGGTTAAAAAATATAATACTAAATTGTACTACTAGTACAGTAAACATGTCTCAGTCAAGAAAATAAAATAACTAAAGAGTACTCCCTCTGTCCGGTGAAGAGTGTATGCTACCTCTTGAGCATGCGTTGGTTTTCCCTTGAAGAGGAAAGGGTGATGCAGCAAAGTAGCGTAAGTATTTCCCTCAGTTTTTGAGAACCAAGGTATCAATCCAGTAGGAGACTACACGCAAATCACTAGTACCTGCAAAAACAATTAAGAACCTTGCAACCAACACGATAAAGTGGTTGTCAATCCCTTCATGGCCACTTGCAAAAGTGAGATCTGATAAAGATAATAAGATAAATATTTTTGGTATTTTTGTTGTATAGATTGAAAAGTAAAGATCGCAAAATAAACTGCGACAGAAATAGCTAGTTGACGGGAGATTAATATGATGGAAAATAGACCCGGGGCCATAGGTTTCACTAGTGGCTTCTCTCAAGATAGCATATTTTACTGTGGGTGAATAAATTATTGTCGAGCAATTGATAGAAAAGCACATAGTTATGAGAATATCTAGGCATGATCATGAACATAGGCATCACGTCCGTGACAAGTAGACCGAAACGATTCTGCATCTACTACTATTACTCCACACATCGACCACTATTCAGCATGCATCTAGAGTATTGAGTTCATAAGAACAGAGTAACGCATTAGGCAAGATGACATGATGTAGATGGATAAACTCAAGCAATATGATATAAACCCCATCTTTTTATCCTCGATGGCAACAATACAATACGTGCCTTGCTTCCCCTGTTGTCACTGGGAAAGGACACCGCAAGATTGAACCCAAAGCTAAGCACTTCTCCCATTGCAAGAAAGATCAATCTAGTAGGCCAAACCAAAGTGATAATTCGAAGAGACTTGCAAAGATATCAAATCATGCATATCAGAATTCAGAGAAGATTCAAATATTATTCATAGATAAACTAGATCATAAACCCCCCACAATTCATTAGATCTCTACAAACACACCGCAAAAAGAATTACATCGAATAGATCTCCAAGAGAATCGAGGAGAACTTTGTATTGAGATCGAAAGGGAGAGAAGAAGCCATCTAGCTAATAACTATGGACCCGAAGGTCTGTGGTAAACTACTCACACATCATCGGAGAGGCTATGGTGTTGATGTAGAAGCCCTCCATGATCGATTCCTCCTCCGGCGGGGCGCCGGAAAAGGCCCCAAGATGGGATCTCACGGGTACAGAAGGTTGCGGCGTTGGAAATAGGGTTTCGTGGTGCTCCTTGATGTTTTTGGGGTATATGAGTATATATAGGCAAAAGAAGTAGGTCGGTGGAGCTATGAGGGGCCCACGAGGGTGGGGGCGCGCCTACCCCCTGGGCACGCCCTCCTAGCTCGTGGCCACCTCGTGGCTTCCTTAACGTCCACTCCAAGTCTCCTGGATTGCGTTTGTTCCAAAAACGACCCTCGCAAAGGTTTCATTCCGTTTGATATTCCTTTTCTGCGAAACACTGAAATAGGCAAAAAAATAGCAATTTGCACTGGGCCTTCGGTTAGTAGTTTAGTCCCAAAAATAATATAAAAGTGCATAATAAAGCCCATTAAACATCGAAAATAGATAATATAATAGCATGAAACAATAAAAAATTATAGATGCGTTGGAGACGTATCAAGCATACCCAAGCTTAATTCCTGCTCGTCGAGTAGGTAAATGATAAAAACAGAATTTTTGATGTGGAATGCTACCTAAATAATTTTCAATGTAATTTTCTATATTGTGGCATGAATGTTCAGATCCGAAAGATTCAAGATAAAAGTTTAATATTGGCATAAAAATAATAATACTTCAAGCATACTAACTAAGCAATTATGTCTTCTCAAAATAACATGGCCAAAGAAAGCTTATCCCTACAAAATCATATAGTTTGGTTATGCTTCATTTTCGTCACACAAAAATGCTCTCATCATGCACAACCCCGATGACAAGCCAAGCAATTGTTTCATACTTTAGTAATCTTCAAACATTTTTCAACTTTCACGCAGTACATGAGCATGAACCATGGACATAGCACTATGGGTGGAATAGAGTATAATGATGGGGGTTGTGTGGAGAGACAAAAAAGGAGAAAGTCTCACATTGACGTAGCTAATCAACAGTCTAGGGAGATGCCCATCAATTGATGTCAATGCAAGGAGTAGGGATTGCCATGCAATGGATGCACTAGAGCTATGAATGTATGAAAGCTCAACAAAAGAAACTAAGTGGGTGTGCATCCAACTTGCTTGCTCACGAAGACCTAGGGCATTTGAGGAAGCCCATTGTTGGAATATACAAGTCAAGTTCTATAATGAAAAATTCCCACTAGTATATGAAAGTGACAGAATAAGAGACTCTCTATCATAAAGATCATGGTGCTACTTTGAAGCACAAGTGTGAAAAAAAAGAAAGTAGCATTGTCCCTTCTTTTTCTTTTTTCGGGCCTTTTTTTATTTGGCCTTTCTCTTTTTTTTTGGCCTTTCCTTTTTTATTTGGCCTTTCTCTTTTTTTATGGGACAACGCTCTATTAATGATGATCATCACACTTCTATTTATTTGCAACTCAATGATTACAACTTGATACTAGAACAAAATATGACTCTATATGAATGCCTCCGGTGGTGTACCGGGATGGGCAATGAATCAAGAGTGACATGTATGATAAATTATGCATGGTGGCCTTGCCAAAAATACGATGTCAACTACATGATCATGCAAGGCAATATGACAATGATGAAGCGTGTCATAATAAATGGAACGGTGGAAAGTTGCATGGCAATATATCTCGGAATGGCTATGGAAATGCCATAATAGGTAGGTATGGTGGCTGTTTTGAGGAAGATATAAGGAGGTTTATGTGTGATAGAGCATATCATATCACGGGGTTTGGATGCACCGGCGAAGTTTGCACCAACTCTCAAGGTGAGAAAGGGCAATGCACGGTACCGAAGAGGCTAGCAATGATGGAAAGGTGAGAGTGCGTATAATCCATGGACTCAACATTAGTCATAAAGAACTCACATACTTATTGAAAAAATCTACAAGTCATCAAAAACCAAGCATTACGTGCATGCTCCTAGGGGGATAGATTGGTAGGAAAATACCATCGCTCGTCCTCGGCCGCCACTCATAAGGATGACAATCAAAGAACACCTCATGTTTCAAATTTGTCACGCAACGTTTACCATACGTGCATGCTACGGGCTTGCAAACTTCAACACAAGTATTTCTCAAATTCAAAATTACTCAACTAGCACAACTTTAATATCACCATCTTCATATCTCAAAACAATCATCAAGTATCAAACTTCTCATAGTATTCAATGCGCTCTACATGAAAGTTTTTATTATACCCATCTTGGATGCCTATCATATTAGGACTAATTTTATAACCAAAGCCAATTACCATGCTGTTCTAAAGGACTCTCAAAGTAATACAAGTGAGTCATGAGAGATCAATAATTTCTATAAAATAAAACCACCACCGTGCTCTAAAAAGATATAAATGAAGTACTAGAGCAAAATTATCTAGCTCAAAAGATATAAGTGAAGCACATAGAGTATTCTAATAAAATCCGATTCAAGTGTGTCTCTCCAAAAGGTGTGTACATCAAAGATGATTGTGGTAAACTAAAAAGCAAAGACTCAAATCATACAAGACGCTCCAATCAAAACGCATATAATGTGGTGAATAAAAATATAGCCTCAAGTAAAGTTACCGATAGATGAAGACGAAAGAGGGGATGCCTTCCGGCGCATCCCCAAGCTTAGGCTTTTGGTTGTCCTTGAATTTTACCTTGGGGTGCCTTGGGCATCCCAAAGCTTAGGCTCTTGCCACTCCTTATTTCATAATCCATCAAATCTTTACCCAAAAACTTGAAAACTTCACAACACAAAACTCAACAGAAAATCTCATGAGCTCCTTTAGTGTAAGAAAACAAACCACCACATTAAGGTACTGTAATGAACTAATTCTTTATTTATATTTGTGTTAAACCTACTGTATTCCAACTTCTCTATGGTTCATACCCCAGGATACTAGCCATAGATTCATCAAAATAAGCAAACAACACACGAAAAACAGAATTTGTCAAAAACAGAACAGTTTGTAGTAATATGTATCAAATGTATACTTATGGAACTCCAAAAATTCTGAAATAAATAGGTGGAAGTGAGGAATTTTTATATTAATCATCTGCAAAAATAATGAACCTAAAAGCACTCTCCAGTAAAAAATGGCATATAATCTCGTGAACGCTAAAGTTTCTGTTTTTTATAGCAAGATCACAAAGACTTCACCCAAGTCTTCCTAACGGTTCTACTTGGCACAAACACTAATTAAAACATAAAACCACATCTAAACATAGGATAGATTAATTATTTATTACTAAACAGGAACAAAAATAAAATTGGGTTGCCTCCCAACAAGCGCTATCGTTTAACGCCCCTAGCTAGGCATTGATAATTTTAATGATGCTCACATGAAAGACAAGAATTAAAGCACAAAGAGAGCATCATAGAACACGTGATAAATACATCTAAGTCTAACATACTTCCTATGCATAGGCATTTTATAAGAAAACAAATTATCATAGCAAGCAAAAATTAGCATATGCAAGGAAGAAGAAAGAGATGATAGCAATCTCAACATGACGAGAGGTAATTTAGTAACTTGAAAATTTCTACAACCATATTTTCCTCTCTCATAATAATTACATGCAGGATCATAAGCAAATTCAACAAAATATATATCACATAAAATATTCTCAACACGACCCACATGCATGCAAAGTTGACACTCTTCCAAAATAGTGGGATTATCATTAACTAAAGTCATGACCTCTCCAAACCCACTTTATCAAAAATACCATAAGACTGAACATTCTCCAAATATATGGGATCTAAAGTTGACACTCTTCCAAACCCGCTTTCAATGTTATTACAAACACTATTATCAATCTCATATTCATCATGGGGCTTAAATAAATTTTCAAGATGATAAGAAGAATCACCCCAATCATGATCATTGCAACAAGTAGTAGACATAGCAAAACTAGCATCCCCAAGCTTAGGGTTTTGCATATTATTAGCACAATTGACATCAAGAGAATTTATAGTAAAATCATTGCAATCATGCTTTTAATCAAGGAGCTATCGTGAATCTCTTCATCACAATTTTCAGATTTACGAATTTCAAGCAAAACCTCATAAAGATAATCCAGTGCACTCAAATCACTAGAAATTGGTTCATCACAATTGGATCTCTAAAAATATTAGCAAGGGGATGAGGATCCATAAACTTTTAGCAAGCGAAGATGCAAGCAAAAAGAAGGCACATGGTAACAAAAGATCAAACGGAAGGAGGGTGAAGAAAAGGCAAAGGTTGAAGTGGGGGAGAGGAAACGAGAGGCAAATGGAAAATAATGTAATGCGAGGGATAAGAGTTTGTGATGGGTACTTGGTATGTCTTGACTTGTACGTTGATCTCCCCGGTAACAGCGCCAGAAATCCTTCTTGCTACCTCTTGATCATGTGTTGGTTTTCCCTTGAAGAGGAAAGGGTGATGCAGCAAAGTAGCGTAAGTATTTCCCTCAGTTTTTGAGAACCAAGGTATCAATCCAGTAGGAGACTACACGCAAATCCCTAGTACCTGCACAAACAATTAAGAACCTTGCAACCAACACGATAAAGGGGTTGTCAATCCCTTCACATCCACTTGCAGAAGTCAGATCTGATAAAGATAATAAGATAAATATTTTTGGTATTTTTGTTGTATAGATTGAAAAGTAAAGATTGAAAATAAACGGCAACAGAAATAGCTAGTTGATGGGAGATTAATATGATGGAAAATAGACCCGTGAGCCATAGGTTTCTCTAGTGGCTTCTCCCAAGATAGCACATTTTACGGTGGGTGAACAAATTACTGTCGAGCAATTGATAGAAAATCGCATAGTTATGAGAATATCTAGGCATGATCATGAACATAGGCATCACGTCCGTGACAAGTATACCGAAACGATTCTGCATCTACTACTATTACTCCACACATCGACCGCTATCCATCATGCATCTAGAGTATTAAGTTCATAAGAACAGAGTAACGCATTAGGCAAGATGACATGATGTAGAGGGATAAATTCAAGCAATATGATATAAACCCCATCTTTTTATCCTCGATGGAAACAATACAATACGTGCCTTGCTGCCACTGCTGTCACTAGGAAAGGACACCGCAAGATTGAACCCAAAGCTAAGCACTTCTCCCATTGCAAGAAAGATCAATCTAGTAGGCCAAACCAAACTGATAATTCGAAGAGACTTGCAAAGATATCAAATCATGCATATAAGAATTCAGAGAAGATTCAAATATTATTCATAGATAAACTTGATCATAAACCCACAATTCATCAGATCTCGACAAACACACCGCAAAAAGAATTACATAGAATAGATCTCCAAGAGAATCGAGGACAACTTTGTATTGTGATCCAAAGAGAGAGAAGAATCCATCTAGCTAATAACTATGGACCCGAAGGTCTGTGGTAAACTACTCACACATCATCGGAGAGGCTATGGTGTTGATGTAGAAGCCCTCCGTGATCGATTCCCCCTCCGGTGAGCGCGGAAAAGGCCCCAAGATTGGATCTCACAGTGCATGAGAAGGCTGCGGCGGTGGAAATAGGGTTTTGTGGTGCTCCTGGATGTTTTCGGGGTATATGAGTATATATAGGCGAAAGAAGTAGGTCGGTGGAGCTACGAGGGGCCCACGAGGGTGGGGGCGCGCCTACCCCCCTGGGCGCGCCCTCCTATAATTTTTGAAACATTCTTTTGTGGACAAATTTTGAAACTAAACGTACACTGATACATCTCCAACGTATCTATAATTTTTGATTGTTTCATGCTATTATATTATCTGTTTTGGATGTTTAATGGGCTTTATTATGCACTTTTATATTATTTTTGGGACTAACCTACTAATCGAAGGCCCAGTGCAAATTGCTATTTTTTTTTGTCTATTTCAGTGTTTTGCAGAAAAGGAATATCAAACGGAATGAAACCTTCATGAGGATCGTTTTTGGAACAAACGCAATCTAGGAGACTTGGAGTGGACATCAAGGAAGCTACGAGGTGTCCACGAGGTAGGAGGGCGCGCCCAGGGGGGTAGGCGCGCCCCCACCCTCGTGGGCCCCTCGTAGCTCCACCGACCTACTTCTTTCGCCTATATATGCTCATATACCCCGAAAACATCCAGGAGCACCACAAAACCCTATTTCCACCGCCGCAACCTTCTGTACCCGTGGCTTCCTTGACGTCCACTCCAAGTCTCCTAGATTGCGTTTGTTCCAAAAAAAAATCCTCATGAAGGTTTCATTCCATTTGATATTCCTTTTCTGTGAAACACTGAAATAGGCAAAAAAAAATAGGAATTTGCACTGGGCCTTCGGTTAGTAGGTTAGTCCCAAAAATAATATAAAAGTGCATAATAAAGCCCATTAAACATCCAAAACAGATAATATAATAGCGTGAAACAATCAAAAATTATAGATACGTTGGAGATGTATCAGTGTACGTTTAGTTTCAAAATTTGTCCACAAAAGAGTGTTACATCTATCTTCCCAATGCACTTTAAAGTAGAAAAAAATATTTCTCTCTCATCACACAGTAATCAAGACCAATAACAGTCTACACATGGTCTTCTTAATTTTTGCATGCACTTAGCTCATTGGGGGTTGGGTAATTAAAGAGGAGAGAGATGGTGGCTTGTACATTTCCAATGCATTTTTTTTACTTCACTCCATAATTTGTCGTGAAATCTCTAGATGTACACTCTTCACCGGACGGAGGGAGTACTACTCTACTACTCTAACACACAACAATGAGAAAATGGAATACTCCCTCCGTCCGGTGAAAAGTGTACATCTAGAAATTTTAGGACAAAATATGGAGTGGAGTAAAAATGCATTGGGAAGATGCAAGCCACAATCTCTCTCCTCTTTAATTACCTAACCCCCGATGAGCTAAGTGCATGTAAAAATTAAGAAGACTACGTATAGAATGCTATTGGTCTTGATTAGCGTGTGATGAGAGAAAATACTTTAAAGTGCATTCGGAAGATAGAAGTACACTCTTTTGTGACAAATTTTAAACCCAAATGTACACTCTTCACCAGACGGAGGGAGTACCTAGGTAGATGGTGACAGTCCGATCGTGGTAGATTGTGTGACCATGTTGCACATCAGTGGTATCATGGGTAACGACTGCTAAGATAGTTGATCCCAATATGCTAAAGTCAGCTACAAGGTTCTAGGTTAGACCGAATCATGGATGCAAATGCACATCCAGGATCAGCGATCTTATTTTGACCGGGGATGACTGGTCCCTGCAAAATAATGGAGTACCGTTAGGGATGCAAATGATGGTTTGTGCATTCCGTTTGTAATCTCCCATAGGATGGCAACCAGATGAAGCAAGTCCCCTGGCTTGTCGCCACGAAGATGCATCCTACATGGCGCACAGTGTCTTAGAATGTGTAGGGGTACAAATCTGCCACGGCCAACATGCGCCAGTCTCTGCCATTACTGCCTCTTGTATTGATGGCAGTCCTTATGGCAAACACCGCGATGAGATAGTAATCGTTGTAGCCACGTCGCTTTGTCGGCGGGTCCGCAATTGCTATCTTCTTCAATCTCATGTAGGCATCATCATACGTATTCAAGCCCAGCCAGTCCGGAAGGCTGATCCCAATGATGGAGAAGGGGTCTACGGGAACGGCCGCATTGCTGTGGATGTTGTGCAAAATGATGGTGGTATCCGGCCGGAGGTATGCAAGCCAATCTTCATTGGCATCAACCCAGACTTATATATAAGACTGTGGGCAACAGAGAAATTACGGGATGGAATAACTAAGTACTACATGATCAAACTCCATGACCGACCTGCTCATCGGACAAAATCCAACTACCTCTCAACGTCGGCAACCATGGCGGAGTCAACATGCAACCATGGCCAGGGAGCGGTGGACTATTCAAAGGATTGTCCCATAGAAGAACCTTCTCCTCAAGGACGCATGGAAGATCAACAAGCAAGGCCTTTTCCCAAGCCTGTTTAAGCACCGTCTTAAAAAAGTTGGTGTAGGAAGCACCGAGTCTTGCAGCGGTGAGGATATCGGAGCGGCGTGCAATTTCTCCCAGAGGATCGTCGTCCGAGGTCTCCCAGCCCCGACGAGGAGGAGAACCTCCTGGCGAATCCATGGGAGCAGCGACGAACTGCCTTCTCTTCGAGGGGAGGGGAACTTGCGAGGAGGAGATGAGAGCGTAGTAACCGCAGGGCCTCATCCCTTCGCTAAGGAAATTATGCGAGCACGCATAGTGGTAGTGCCTCGTGCCCCATGATGGTGAGGCTATTATTTACTACGTACTCGCACTACAAAAAAAAGACACATCCGTGACATTTTGGGCCGAACGAAATTTTTTCTATCATACTTATGACATTTCTATGACAATAATTGTGACAAAACCCGGTATCATCATAGATGTGGTGGGGTCCTACTTCTATGACAAAAAAACATGACGGAAAATGGGCTTTTCGTCCTGGGCGGGCCGGAGATGCAGCTGCATGACATTCTTTGGGCCGTCCATGACGGAAAAAACCATGGTAGAAGCGAGGGCGAGGAAAATATCCGGGAGTTCCCGGTTACGGTGGCTGGTCGGGGGCCGAGCGATGCGCGTTTCTCTCGTATGTACGTGCGTGTGTGTGAGCTGTTGGGATCTAACTGAACCCGAGGGAGGCATTGGGCTCTAACTGAACCCGAGCGATTGCACTGCAGGCTACGCATTACTGAACCTGAGCGATCGATCGATCCCTTGCTGTTAACTGAACCCGAGTGATTCCTTCGCTACCGCTGTTAACTGAAGCCGATCGAACAGTGCTGCCTCCTTCCCTTGATGAACAGTGAGCGTTGTTGAGGGGGTTTGGATGAACAGTTCCCGGTGGGGGGTTGGATGAACAAGAACCCGTGGTAGTAGAAGCCGTTGCCGCTGGATGAACAGTACCCCGGTCGATCGAGCTGGTGGATGAACAGGACCCCGTGGAGGGCTGGTTGAGCGATGGCGGTGGAGGGCTGGTTGAGCGATGGCGGTGGAGGCTGGATGAGCAGTAGCCCGTGGAGGGTGGTTGAACATGACCCCCATGGAGAGGGCTGGTTGAACAGTAGCCGGTGGAGGAGCGCGCGGTGGAGGCTGGATGAACAGGAGCCCGTGGAGGCTGGAGGAGGTCGATGGTGGAGATGACCAGTATCCCGTGGAGTCCCGTTTTGCGACGCCACACCCTCCCGATGAACAGGACCCCGTTTATTTGTGGCGCTCCAACACAAGTTCGTTTCCTCCGTTTTGCGGTACGCCACACCCCTCCCGATCAACAGGACCCCGTTTCGACCGTAGGAGGTCCGTTTCCTCTGTTTTGCGGTACGCCAGACCCTTCCCGATGAACAAGATCCCGTTTCCACCGTGGCCGGTCGAACACAAGGCCGTTTCCTCTGTTCTGCGGTACGTCAGGCCTCGTTTCCATCGCCTATACCATCCAAGTCGGTTGGCTCCCGATGAACAGCACGCGTTCTGTTGCCTCCCGATGAACACAACGCATTCCGTTGCCTCACCATGAAAACGACGATGACGCAGTTTCTCCGTTCTAACTCAGCCATGTACACGAGCCCTGGCCGTACGTATGCGCGAGTTGGCGTTCAGGACCCCGCCCGTATGTACGTACGTGGCCGTATTTTCTTTCTTGCACCCTGGCCGATGTACGTACGTGTACATGCTATGTGCGTGCCTCTACTACGACACATGCGCGCCTCTACTACGACACGTGCCCTTCCTTACACCGTTACACGGCCATGGTTCATCGTTGCAGCCTGCAAACAGACCGATCGACCAATATGTACATACACGTTCGCAACCAGAATGACAACGCTACGTACGCTTCGACCGGGTGGGTCCCGACTGTCAGGAACTTCCTTGCGTGCGAAGATGTAGGTGGTGGGTCCCAACAGTCAGGGGGCGAATAATTTTTTTTGCCCGTAATATCGACTCACTTCCTTGCGTGCGAAGATGTAGCTGCTGGGTCCCAGCAGTCAAGGGGGAAACGTTTTTTTCGTGAAATACGGTGGCCCGTCCGATGGGTCCCTGATGTCAGGTGGAGGAATCATTATTTTCGACGTAATAAGGAGGCACTTCCTTGCTGCGGCCATGGACCCAGCTGTCAGCCTCTCCACGTACAATACTCTTCCGATGGAAGTTGTTCCTTGACCATGTTGACCACGCCGCACCGAGAGCACCAAGGCGGTGGACGACGGCGAGGCCTAGGAAGGGGACGACGCGGAGCCGGGGAAGACACGATAGTGGATGCCAATGCGGAGAGGAGTACGAGGGTTCACTGGTTCGGCTTCGGTGTGAGGCTGCCATCACCGCAGAATAACAGGGGGTGTGGGTGAGTGGAGGGATGGCCTGGCCAGCGGTGGGAGTAGTAGGGGGCGGTGAGGCCTCCACGGCATCACAACAGGCCACAAAAGGCAAGAGCAGGCGGCACGACCGGCGCTGCTTTGGGCGGCTGGAGCGAGAAGACCCTAGGTTGAAGAAGCACTACGGCCGTTGGATGGACATCGTACGGTCATTGGAGCTAGAATCATTCATATTGACTAAGTTGACAAAGCCCTCTGTCCCCGTCAACTTAGTAGGCCCAAGTCAGCCTCCCACTATGCTGGGTCCCAGCTAGTAGGGGGAGTATTCATTTTTTTGTGCGTAATAAGGAGGCACTTCCTTGTGCGCGAAGATATAGCTGGTGGGTCCGACCTGTCAGCGGGGGAAACATTTTTTTCACAAAATACAGAGGCCCTTCCGTTGGGTCCCAGATGTTAGGTGGAGGAACCATTATTTTGCGCGTAATAAGGAGGCATTTCCTTGTGTGCAGTCGTGGACCTAGCTGTCAGCCTCTCCACGTACAGTCCACTTCCGATGGATGTCGTTCGTTGACCACGTTGACCATGCCGCGCTGAGAGCACCAGGGCGGTGGACGACGGCAAGGCCTAGGAAGGGAACGACACGGAGCCGGGGAAGACTCGGCAGTGGTTGCCCATGCGGTGGGGAGTATGAGGGTTTACCGGTCCGACTGCCGTCGCCGCAAAATAACAGGAGGTGTGGGTGAGTAGAGGAATGGCCTGGCCAGCAATGGAGTAGGTGGGGCGGTGCGGCCTGTGCGGCAACACAGACCCGCCACGGAGGCGGAGCAGCGGTCCACCGGCGCTGGTTTGGTAATTTGGAGCAAGAAGATCAGATATTGAAGAAGCAGCACGGCCATTGGATTAACATCCAACGGTTACTGCTGCTAGAATCGTTTGTGGACTAAGTTGACAAAGCCTTTCGTACACGTCAACCTAGTAGACCCACAAGTCAGCCTCCAAATCTGTCCCAAACAGCATACAGCCCGAAATTTCTAGCAGATTCAAATTAATTTTAAAACTAAACATACCTTAATTTAAATCCAATGAAATTTTACCCGCGCAAAAACAATGAAATTTAAAATACTAAAATCCGAAAGAAAAAAGTATTTTGGAAGTAATTGCCTGTTTGCTGTATTTTTTCATTTTACATCCCATTTATTATTACTTATAGCCCATTTCTTATTACTTATAGCCCATTTTCTAGGCAAAATGCATCCCTCCTCGTCTTGAAAGATTTTCGGCCCATCTGGGCGTAGAAAAGCAAGTAGGCCTACGTTGGTTATTCTACAAAAAACATAATAGCTGGGCTAGCCATTTTCAGAAAGGAAAAAAACAAACAGGGCTGGTCATGTGCTAAACATATGAAATAAAAGCCTGGGCTAGACGGGCCACAACTCCCGCACAACCCAATTCCCATCTCTGTCCCGAAAAAACAAAACTACTGCGCGCGCTGCTGGGTCCCTACTGTCATCCTCACCATGCACAGTCATATCCTTATATCTCTCGGCTGTTGACCATGTTGACAACACCGGAGGGCGGCGCCGCAGTGCGCGAACCAAGGCGGAGGACGATGGTGAGGCCTCAGACGGGAACGAACAGGAGCCAGGGAAGATGCACAGAGTTTTAGGGCGCGATGTGGCCACGATGTATGTGCGACAGCACAACCAACCATGGGAGGCGGGAGCAGGCGTCCTGCCGGTACTGGTTTGGCTTTGGCGGCTGGAGGAAGAAGAGACTGAAGAAACACGACAGATGTTGAATGTCAATCCAACGGTCAAGGTTGGCACAATTGTTTGTTGACTAAGCCGACACCAAGTAGTATACTTTTTTATATATAGGAAGAAAAGAAAAACTGGGCTCGTTCGCCTGGTAACATTCCCGAAACTGTGACCATTCGATCTTGCGTCGCAACTAAAACTGTGTGGTAAATGCATTCGTCTGTCGTCCTCCTCCCAGGGAACGTTCGCCACATAAGTGACTAGCCCCCTTGGTATTCAACCGAGAGGCCTTGGGTTTGAGTCCCAGGAACTCTCAATTTTGTCCTCCTTCCTTCCTCACAAAAAAAGAAAGAAAATCATAGACTTGAGAAGGCGTACAGAACAAGCTAGTGTACTAGTAAAGAGACGTTGCTGAGTTTTAGGAAAAAGAGAGACGTGCTCCTATAGCGGGTTCGAATCCAAACCTAGACTATGACTATATATGGTGCTATGCTACTCTGCAAGTAATGAAACTGACATATCCAACGTTCGCTTCTCCTCTTCTCTAATTACTCTGCCTATCATCAGAAGCTCTGGCCGCAGCAACCATGTCCGCTGGCTGCTCATCCACGTGCTCTTCAGCAAGAAACAACCAGATATGCGCCAAGTCGCCACCCATACCATCGCCTGTAGGTCTCCTCACACCCCCGCCAGCAAACGCACCGTAGCCGGTTGCTCATCGCAACCCGCTACCGTTGGTGTGGTGCCACTACTGCAAATCACGCAGAGTCATTCGTCGCGTCTCAACCATAATCCTCAACCCTGGCCGAGTCTTCTACAAATGCCCGAATCATGGGGTAATAATATGTTTAAGTGTTGTTCTGCTGCTTTCAGTTGCTGATTTTTTAATAGTTTGGTTGATGATCTTCCAATTTGATTCATGCAGAAAAGGTAAGATTCTTGTGATTTGTATTTCTGGGAAGTTGCTGATGTGGGGGAATGTAACTATGATGATTATTTGGTTAGTCGAGGAATCCCAATACAAGTAGGTTGGGGTGTTGGACAAATGGCTGAAGGAACAATGAGAAGAGGAAGATCTGAGTAGAAGGTTAAAGATGCAGATTCCTCGATCATGGCCAAACAACATTCTTTGAACGGCCTTGAATGACAATGAGGAGATGAAAGAGCTTGTGAAGATAATGGGCAAAATCGATGTGCTCTATAGGATGATTGTCTCTTTATTTGTAGTGTATGTAGCACTCGTGATGTATTCAGTGGCTATGATATGAGCACTTTGCTGAAACTAGTAATGTATGAAACCTGTGTAGCAGGCTGGGCGTAGTGTTGTGAACATCTAATGATTTCTATTACGGAAATCGGGGGGTACCCCATTTTGCTCATAAATAAATAAATAGCAGAGGCCCATTTGGTAATAAATAAATAAATTAGCAGAGGCCCTGTCGGGTCAGCTTTGTTCCCATTCGAAGATGTCGAGCAAATTGCAGTCCAACAGCAAACTATGTCATCAAATTCAAGTTTCACAGCAAAATATGAGTACAACTAAACAACAATGCCATCATTTTTTACTCGTCATACAATCAACAAACACAAATCAAGATACATAACATGTGATGTTCTCACAGCAAAATACTAAACAACACGTTCATCAGGTTTTAGTTGTCATAGCAAGCGCAATTTCACATAGTAGATAAAAAACGTCTTCTGACAGGCAAATAGGACAAAAGCAATCTAATCATCATCCGCAGCAGCAGCGTCAACATCTTCGCCATGTGTATCAGTCTGAATTGTACTTCCCCAGAGTGTCATCTTCTTCTTCATTCTCAGTGTCCTCGAACGTTAGCTTCTTCTTTATCAACTCTTGTATGTCCACAACATGACAGGCAATCTTTTCGCCAGCGTCATTGACGTGATATTCTCAAAGATATTAGGAACATCTGCGGAATCTTGTACATCAGGAGCGGTGTAAGCATCATCGTGTTGTGCAACTTCATTAAGCGAATTCCTCTACTCAAACCTTTGCAATACTCTCTAGTCATCACTACGTGCAAATGTGTCTTCCAAGAAAAATATCTGTGTTGCTTGATTTGCCAAAATAAAAGGCTCGTTGGTGCGATACGCGCCTTGACATTGATGGATTTGAAATAATCATCAGCTCTGGGTTTTGCAATCCTAGAAAATAGGTTATACCAACGACAAAGACAACAGAACCACACGATGATCCTCGGCGGAGATATCTGCAAGCTGAGCGATTATACATTATGTTAGCATACATTTGATTGTCTCTCGTCGTTAAGTATCCATGCTCATGATGACACTGTTTTGTGTCTTCCTACCTTCATCGCGTGCAAGGGTGTTGTAGCGCATATCTCCAACAACGCAAGATTCATAATGTCTTACCCGAGTATCAGGACCTATTGCTAGTGCCTAAAGGGCATCATCAACTGCCTACCCATCCTCCCGCATCTTCTTAAGCTATGTTTAGAAAATAGACAAGCTGATCATCTTATGTACTCAATATATTAAAAAAACTGGCAGTGCAATTCAATAGCTTACATGGCTCTTGAACCATTTCGCAGATCCTGCCATAACCAGTTTGTCAATGTTTCTTAGATTTTGCGGCAGTAACTCGTTTCTGTAGATGCTGCACAACATAGTGATCACGTCAAACATCTAAATATATAAGAATGTGCTGCAAGTTTAGTAGATTACGATGTATAAGCTGCGGTACTTAGCACTTACTTGATATAAGGTAGTATCTCAGGACAGTTATTCAACACATACCAAACCATTTTGTCCAAATCTTTAGGTTTGTCCACTTGTCGACTCTTCCCTGTAACTCAAACAGAATAATCGAAAACATTGAGCCCGGGATTGTCTTCACCCATCTCTTTGCTAAGGTGATCAGCTGTTTCAATGTATTTTGAGCAGAATGTCAACACTTCTATAGCAATGTAGGCCTCTACAATGGAACCCTTAGGTCTAGCTCTGTTCCTGACATAGCCCTTGAAAGTGCCTAGCCGCCTTTCAATAGGGTACATCTAGCCATACTGTACTGGACCTCTAAGTAGTGCCTCATCAGGTAGATGAACGGCCAAATGCACCATCACATCAAAGAAGGCTGGAGGATATATCTTCTCAAGGTCGCATAGGATAGTTGGTATCTTGTCTCTAAGATGCTCCAAAGCATCTATCCTGATATTTCTACTGCAGAGTTCCCTGAAGAATTGTCCCAACTCTGCAACTGCTCTGTATAAGTCAGGGCGGCCCAATCCTCTAAGGATAACAGGTAAAACCCTTTGAAGTAGGACGTGGCAGTCATGAGTTTTCAACCCTTGTACCTTTTTTCCATCTGCACTGACTCTCCTTCTAGGGTTGGAAGCAAATCCATGTGGGAATCTCACACGTGACAGGACCTCGCAGAATTCTTTTATTTTTACCTTGTCCAAGATGTACACAGCTGGTGCCATATCACGTGGTTTACCTTCATCTTGCGCCTGCAAATCCTTTCTGATACCCAGATGTGTCAATTCAATCCTAGATTTTAAGGTATCTTTCATCTTGCCTTCAATATTAAGAAGTGTGCTGACAATGCTGTCACATATATTTTTCTCGATGTGCATCACATCAAGATTATGCCACAGATCCAAATCTTTCCAATACTCCAAGTCCCACAAAGTGGACCTGTGGGTAAACAATAATCTCTCTTTTGCCTTGCCACACTTGCTTTTCCCTCTACCATTACCAGGATGGTTTCCTGTTGTAATATGCCTGACCTTCTCTAATTCAACTTGCAACTCATCGGCGGTGAGCCTCTTTGGCGCATCACGGTTTTCATGCTTTGCATTGAACACATGTCTTCGGTATTTTGTAGGACGCGGCTTGTCCTTGGCAAGGAAACAATGGTGTCCAATGTAACAGATCTTGCTAAGTATTGCGTATGACAGCGGATTGTTGTCACAGCAAACACATGCATTGTAACCATGTGTCGTTCGCCCTGACATAGTGCCCAAAGGCGGATAATCATGGATGCACCAAATTACAACAGCATGCATAAAGAAATCAGCTGGTGGGCTGCTATATAGGTCTCGAGTGAGAACACCCTTCCATAGCTGTTGAAGTCTCCACAAGAGGCTCCATGAATAAATCAAAATCCTTTCCAGGAATTTTTGGACCTGGGATGAGCAAGGCCATCATGTAGTTTGATTCTTTGGTGCAGACATTTGGAGGCATGTTGTAAGGATAACAAGCTTGGCCACATGCTATATGTGGCGCTCTGGTGGCCAAATGGGTTAAATCCATCCGAAGCTAAGCCAAGTCTAATGTTTCTCGGGTCAGCAACAAACTTTTTGTGTTTCTGATTGAAGCTTTGCCACTCACTACCATGAGATGGATGGCTCATTACATTCTGATCTCCGTACTCCTGTTTTCTAGAATTCCACAGTAAATCCTCTCTTGTTTCAGCATCATGAAACAACCTCTGCAATCTTGGTGTAATTGGAAAACGTCTCAGAACATTATGAGGAACCCTCTTCACATCATCGCCATCTTTCCATCTTGATGATTTGCATTTCGGGCATTCACTTAAGTTGGCATAATCCTTCCGGAACAGAACACAATTATTCTTACAAACATAGATCATATCATATCCAATTCCAACTGCGCGAAGGAAATTCTTCATTTTACTATAGGTGTGTGGCAGCTCAGACGCATCTGGGAAAGATTTGCGGAAAGCAGCCAACATCGCGTCGAATGATTTGTTGGTCATCCACTCAGATGTCTTCACCTGAAGAAACGTGACCATAGCTGAGAATACTGACAACTTATTTGCTGGGGTGACAACCATGTTGCATTGTTCCAACATGCGGGCCCACCGTTTTTCTTCTGCAGGTGAAAGTTCACAAAATGCACGACCATTTCGTAGCGTTGTTTCAATGTTGGTCAAACTCACTGGTTCCGCCACCACCACCTCCTCCTCCTCTTCCACCTGAGCATCAGGCAGATCAAGATGGTGATCTGCTGCTTCCACGTAGTCAGTAACATTGACGTTCACAGCTTCACCATGATGAACCCACCTAGTATATGTGACCGACATCCCATAGAAGTGTAGATGATTTTGCACAGTTGACTGGGGTCTTGTAACTGAATTCATACAAATGCTACATGGGCAGATCACATCTGATTTCGGACCAACGTACTCAGCTTTGATAAAGTTCATGAAGTTCAACCCCCTCGACATATGCAGCGGAGAATCTTCGAGTAGAAATTATCCAAGTCATGTCCATCTGTTAGACATAAAAATTAGTTCTTCTACTAGATATTACAGGGAAAACATATATGCTTTTTATGAATTCCAAAAAAAATACCTAGGTCGATGTCTAAACCTATGGCAAGATATTTGGACAAGCAGATCTAAGTAATGAGATATATGTAAAGCTAATTCAGCAAACATATTCGAGTGCTAAATTATGGCAGGCTGTTTCAGCAGTCAATGAGGCCGAGCACACAACCATCAAACTATCGAAGGCCATCGCAGCAACAAAGATTGAGTATAAAATGGTGTACAGCTATTTCACCTAACAGATTGGCTACTAGACCATGGCAATCTACGTCACAATAAATATATGGCAGGATATTTTAGCAACTAATCGGGCTTGGCATGCCATCTCAATTAAGCAGATTGAGTGCAGAATAGGGCAAGGAAGCTTCTTAAGTAGAGCATATTGAATGTAAACTACTTCGGCAAACAGTGAGATTAACAACGTCTATCAGCTAACATTCAGCGCTACACCGACATGCACGGGGCCTCGGTCTAGAATGCATCTTGGGGAGAAGCTGACCGTGGCGTCTCCACATGAACGTCGCCCGTGATGGCGGCGCCGACCGCCATGTGCCTCCACAAACGTCGCCACGGCGGCGGCAACTAGAAGAGACATCGTCTATGATAAATCTTGTGGGAGTGAGAGGATCACCGTCGTCCGCTCGGCGAACATGGCGCCCGACGTATCAGTAGCGGAGAATGGAGTGGAGGGGACGGGGGGGGGGTTTGGGGAATATTATTGGCTAGTTGGCGAAGGCGGTTGAATTTAGGATTTAGGGGAATTTTGGGGCGGGGATTTTCACGCAGTGGGCGGGGGGAGTTTGGCGCATGGTCGGTTTCTCCAAGTGCAGCCCCACGTGTCAATGAAGAGGCAAGCTGAAGCGCGTTCCGTTTGCGTGAGCCGTGTGCATGACCGAACATGTGTGGGTTGCAATGCGACCGCGACAAGGGTGCTGTTAGTGTACGTCCTTTTTTCTTTTAATAAACTAGGTGCTTCGCCCCCTAAAGAAAAAGAAACTTCGTGCTTCGCGCGAGCCATCGATACTACTACTAGTAATCTGGTAATCCCGCCTAAAACGGCGCGGCCGGGTCTTTTCCCACGCGATATGCTGGGAGGTTGGCTTAGTTGGTTTTTTTAGGACGAGTAATGGTACACCTACGTAATCCCAGTTACGTAATTAACATAATGTGAAGCGTGTGAGCTGTTGATTGTAGATTGGGGGAGGAGGGCCCACCACCATGAAAATCAAGGAGGAGAGAGAGATGCAATTTACGTTAACCCTTTTGTAGGTTCCCGTAGATGTAGAAAGATGTGAAATGCGTGAATGTGTAGTGGACGTACTATTGGAGTGCCTTAGATATATTGTGTATGTAGACTATATGTTTATTTTAGCTTGCATGTTAGCTTTGTCTTGGTTCAATAAAAAGAAGAGTTGGTGATGATGGTGTGCCTGCCATCCTGCAACATAGGCCATCCGACCTATATCTAACGGATAGGAAGGAAACTATGACAATTTACCCGCACTCCTCTCCACATTTGCAGATAAGGCCTTCCCTCGTTCATCCTTCTCTCCCACAAGATCTTGATGTTCCGTGCAATGCACGGGCATCTTGCTAGTACTCCTACAATATACTATATTATTTTGAAAGTTCATATATACCGGCCGAGATTAATGCAAACACGGCAGATTTTCATTACATTTCGAACTTTTATAGGACAGAAAAATAAAAGAAACCTGACCCTAAACCTATTCTACGGTGGCGACCGACGTCCTCCATCTGCGATCTCCGTGTGCAGGCGGGTTCAAGACCCGTGAAGTGAAGGTGTGGTCTCCGGCGAGGAAGGGTAGAACACGGGAGACGAACCGGCCAGTTGGCACACCATGCCCTGCCGCCTCCCATGCCCTACTCATCCTCGGAGGAGTCCCCGACCTCAGCGGTGCCGGACATTGGACGGCGGCAAGTAGGACGTGTGGCTGACGGTGCTTCCATTGTCGGCCACCAGCGTGGCCACGGCTTGTGCGGCGACTTGAGCGAGGTCTGCGACCTCAAGCTTCATCCCCGAAGAGAAGCTCTCCCGCAGAGCGTTCACACTCGCGGTCATGGTGGATGTGGTGCCAGGTAGCAGGACGATGCGCTACGGTGTGGAGGTTAGCTGGGCGTTGCTACTTTAAGTAGCGCGATGAGGCCAAGCGTCCGGGTGCGTCATTAAGTCACCGGAGTTTGTTCCTCGGGCACCGAGCCTCTTAACGACGGCATACGGACGGATGGCATGAATGCGGGCAGCTGGCGCCGGTGGGAGCGCGCACGCGACGGGCGCGAGGGCGAGGTTTTGGTGTGCGGGGTAGTCAGCTGCGATCGTGCAACGTTGGAGATGCCCTTTGCTGATATGCAACCCCACATGTAATCAAAAAAGCAAGACGACCCGGCATGGTCTCAGGTCCTGGGGATGCAGTTGACCGTGCTACACGACTCCGCGGACGCGTCGCGGTGCGCACGCACTTCGGTGCCCCGTGCATCCTCGACGAGTTGGGTGTTGATCTGCTGGTAGTGCCACAGTGCTAACGCCACCCTCAGCATACTGAAACCCACCGTGTAAAGCGACGATGAGCGTGTCGCTCCCGCATGCCTCATTTGAACATTCCGCTGAGTATCATTCGCACGTGGGCCTAGTCCATGCTTGTATTTCCAATGTTGTAATTTGTCCGACATGCATACAAACAAACGGTTCGTTTAAAGTTTCACTTTGCCTCCACTACGTGTCGCTTCCCATCTTAGTTTTCACATCCCATTCGGTTCATGCCCCGACACATCTTGACGAGATCGATTGATGTTGAGAGATCAATTTGCGTGTCATGCAAGGAGATAAAGGTTTGGTCTGTTTCTATGATAGAAATGACCGGCGAGAAGTGCGTGGGGATCGGAGGAGTATATTATGCGTTCATAAGCGAAATGAACGTATTGTACCCACCCTAGTCCTCTTTCAATCGATCTCCGGACCCCGAGATAAAATCGAGAGAGAACGAGTGGGTGCATGTGTGATACGTAAGGCGGATTCAAAATTTTGAGCTGGTGATCATAGCATCCACAAGTCATATATAAAGGGTATTCAATGTTCGTTTCGCTCTTGAACGTACAATATACTCCCTCTGATCCTTTCTAGTAGTTTACATATAAGTTTTATGTGTAGTCAAAGTATCTCTATTTTGATCAAACTTATAGAAAAAAAGTATCAACATTCAACGACGCCCAATCAATATTGTTAGATTCGTATGTACTCCTAGATTTGTATTCAAATAGACATGATTTCCAATTTGTTTTCAACCATGTGAATGTGCTTGTTCTCGCGCATCCTCTTCCTACTAGGATTTCGCCACGTATAGCCAGTCCAATAGTAACTCTTTTAAGCTCCCTGTCTAGCGAGTATCTTTGGACCCCAAAGATTTGTATAAGTTGGAAAATGGAGATTTGCCCGTGGCCTTGGCCGTTGGGCAGCTAGCTATTGCATTTGAAGGCTCCACGGAAAGAACCCGCAGGTACTATTATGACAGGTGGCTTTGAATCCAGTTTGTTAGTCGTTTGCATCTCGGTTAACAAAAATAAGCTTGAATCCCTCCATTCGCAGATCAATCAGCTAAAGTTGTTAAAACAATAGTACTAGTGGAGTACTGACAACATCTGTAGTAGAGTATGCAGTGCTCATAGTACTCCCTCCTTCCATTTATATAGGGCCTATGTGGAGGAGAGAGATATGAAAAAGTAAAGGGAGTGAGATCTCATGCAAGAGCCTAGCTATATACGCATTCCTAGTTAAATACAATAAATATGAAGAAAGAGATAGAGAGGAGATGGAAAAAAGTACTAATACTACAGCCAACCTTATATATTTTTTTGCGGGAAATAGCCCACACTACTGTATGAGTGCATATAGATGATGGCTATAGATGACATGGCAGTTCCTTATAGCCATCGGCTACCTCTATTATTAACCATGCTCTAATGCATTTTTAAACCCGCCTTTGACTATTGACAAGATTAATAGTACATGAGATGTATAATGTGAAAATTATATCATTGGAAGCTCCTTTCACATACGAATTTGACGTATGCTTTGTGTAAGTTGCATGTCATATATTATTACTCTAACATTTGGTCAAAGTTAGCCTCCAAAACGCATTAGGCCCTGTAGATGGAAGGAGGGAGTAGTAGTGGAAGTGGATCCTCCGACGTAGTTATCCCTGCCGTAGCCTCCCTTTCGTTCACTTACTGGCTGACCCCATGCTTGCCAGGCCCCGCATGTCAGTTACTTAATGGGTTCGGCCACGTTAGGGGATCCTCATCCGTAGTATACTCCCTCTGTTTTTATTTACTCCGCATAAAATGGAGGGAGTGGTAGTATAAATACGCGGGCGGGGAGGGAGGGGCGTCGGTTTGCTCTCAACTGTGGTCCCTGGCGGCAAACGCAAGATGAAGCGCGTTCCATTCGGTGGCGGCGTGGAGGGTCCAGCGTGCGGGTGAAAGCGAATGCGACAAGAGCAAAGTACAGTCAAAACCGATTGACGGTCGTCACGGAACCACTATTCACACAGAACCTTCCTTTGCTCGGCATCGCCCGCCACGCCCCAAACCACACCTCCTCTCCAGCCCATCCCCCCACCTTTCGATCCCCTAGCCCGTATCAAGCGTCCCCTAGTTCGTCGGAAAGCCATGATGCACCGCAAGATCACGTACTACAAGATGCTGACGCTGGAGCGCCGCGATAAAAACGCGGCGGCGGTCGGCGCCACAGACCTCCATTCCCAAGCACGCTTTGCGGATGGCCAATCCCCGATTTCTCTGGAGCCAAGATACGAGGAGGAGGAAGCCGATACAATGTTCATGGCGGAGGTCGCGACGCAGAAGGCCCCCGATAGGTATGAGACGATGGACGTCGACTTCGTGTGGGCGTCCGGGTCCCCCATGGTGCAGGCGGACCAACGGTTCGACCTGGCGATACTAAAGGAGGACTGGGAGGCAGAGGCTCAACTCGACGCGGCGCGCGCGCATGCCGCTGCCATCGAGGCTCTCCTGCAGGCGGAACCGGATGTCGTGGATGTGAACCGGGCGGCAGAGGCTCAACTTTAGGCAGAGCACGCGGATGCCGCTGGCATCGAGGCCCTCCTGCAGGCGGAACCAGACGTCCTCGACTTGAACTGAGCGGCGGAGGCTCAACTCGACGCGGAGTGCGCGGATGCCACTACCATCGAGGCCCTCCTGCAGGCAGAACCTGACGTCCTCGACTTGAAATGGGTGGCGGAGGCTCAACTCGACGCGGAGCGCGCGGATGCCACTGCCATCGAGGCCCTCCTGCAAGCGGAATCGAACGTCCTCGACTTGAAACGGGCGGTGCTCTCATCCGTACAGAGCGCCCGCACGCTCCGCGTGAACGAGTAGCTGGAGGCCGAGGACAACCACGGTGCGGAGACACACCTCGGCAGCTACGACTGGTTCGCGCTACCAGCCAAAGACGACGAGGCCGACTCGTTCCGCGAGCAGTGATAGTTTTTCTTTATGTTGTTATTTTTAGGGATCTTTTGCTGTGTAAAAACATATATTGTTATGCAAGTCGCCCGACTTTCATCATTTGGGTCAGTCTACCATTTCAGGCTGTTGGATGAATATCCTACGTCTCCTAACCCTTCTTCCTCGCCTCTTCTTCTTCCCCAAATGACCACCGCACGGGCCGTACGAATCCTCCCCAATATGCGGTTGGATAAAGATACTGTATGAACGAAAATTATGTGTCAGCGGTAGGATGGCTGAGTTTGGTATGTTCACATGCGGTAGCACGTGTCAGTGAGGGTGCATTCCCTTGGTTGGTTTGCACCGTGTAGGAGCGACTGTGTGAGGGTGCGGAGCAACCGTGTGGGGGTGCGGTGCGACCGCGACAGCCGTGCGCAAGTGTTCCTCCTTTTCATTTTGAAAACTTTAGGCAAGCTTGGCAAAAATGTGTTGCGAAGTATGGCAATGCAAGGCCTAGACCCAAACAGGATAAGTACGCACATACTAGGTGTACTGGTGTTAATAAAGAAAGGCGGGGTTTTCCTTCGCGGGATTAATCGATATAAATCCTTGTTTGACGTGTCAATTAATGCATATTTTTTTCTCCAAAGCCCAAAGAGCTAACCATCTCACTCCTCATCGCTTGATTAATACAGCGCCATGCAAACCAACCTTCTCACTTCCGCATGCATGCAAGGGTATATTAATGTCCTTGGTTGCTAGTACGAGGCAAACCCCATCAATTTTGCTTCGATTAGTGTTAGTGGCCCTTTGCAAATTGTAATTTTGATATACTGGCCTTGTGTACAAAAAAATGGAGGTAGTAACTATTTGACTTCCTTCCCCATTGTGGTGACGTTGATGATATGTCGAACGTTGTGGTTTGACGAAGTGCATTCGACGGAGAACACCGTTGAGGGAGACCACCGGACGCAAGTGCCGCCTGCAAGCCGAGGCAACCGCCTTATTTGCATCCAGGAAGTCCGTTGAACCAAAGGACGCGTAAATGTACTAGTACTACTAGTACACAATAGTGTCGTCCATCCAGCTTAGTGCGGTGAGGTGGTTTCTCGAAGAAGACGATGGAGAAGCGGAGTCAGCGAAGAGTGAAATGATGGTTGCTTCGTCCGTGCTTAGTGATTTGAGGCTGCATTTGGGTCACTGACATGTGGGCCAGCCACCTGTTGGGCTCACATGTCATAGACACAAAGGTAGGTGCCTTAAGGCACGGAAGCATCGTCCGGACAGGGGAGTAGACTCTATGCTCTATACTGTACATGCGTCCAAGCACGGGAGCAAGAGGAGAGACGTTGCATTTTTCTATTCCTTCAATCAATCAATCAATCAATCAGGGGGCTTCAGTTCCATTTTTTTGGCTTTGGCAGCACCGTCCACAATGGTTCCCATCGATGCCAAAAGCTATTTTCACATTTGGCTACACATTGTGGACGCCCTTAACCGTACCACTTGGTTTTTCTCCTGTGTGCTATCTATACAAATCTCAATTATATTGATCTAAAAAATTATAGAATCAAGATTAGTTAAAAGGAGGTGATTTTGCCGCGCGGATGGCGGGGGAGGTTTCTTATTTTTAGAGGACGTTGGCCTGGTGGTTTGCTAACATGCGGTCCCACGTGTCAGTGCTTTACCAAGGCGATCTGCGTCCCACATGAGGCAGAACAACGACAGTAGCAACACGTGGTTAACTTGAAGAAGATCTTATAAAAAAACTTGAAGAAGATGATGGAGAAGCGGATTCAGCAACGAGTGAAATGATGGTTGCTTCGTCCTTCCAACTTCTTTTTTTAGCATTATTACTTCGTCCCTCCAACTTAACTGCGGGAAAGGTGCAGCTTTGTGATTTGATGCCTCATTGCTCATTACTACGCGGTGCCATGGTAGGGTGCTTCACCCTGCTGCTCTGCTGCTTGTATTTCGGTATGTACGTGGACCCGGTAGCATGATGTCCTACACAGTCGTGACGGGAGTAGAACATTTATGAAAGCGGCGCTCCACTCTTCTGACGGAGGAGTACACGACACTGCGGCCCGTGAACTGTCACTTGTACTGTATAGTACTACTATGGTTTTGCTGTTTCGCACGATCCATCGATACAAACCCGATTAAACAGGAAAGTGCGGGATTTTTCCCGTGCGGTAGATGATACTGGCCATACATTTCAAAGGCAATTTTAATGTATGCAAACTGAATAATTAAGTAAAAATATGATATCTAGTAAAACTAAAAACACATATGATATTGTGTTAGAGTGTAGTAGTAGTGATGTATTGCATAGTTGTTAGATGTAACATGCGAGAACGTGTAGAGATGTAGTTTTGGAGGGCCTATAGAGAGAAAAGCGTAATACGGTCACGGAACTTCAGAATCCGCTCATTACGGTCACTATATACATTTTGCGGTGATTATATGGTCACTTGCTCGCCGTTCAGCATCAGATTGCACTCTATTGACTGGCCAAATAGTCCGCGTGGCACCATGTTGACTAGTTAAACTGACCATGTTCCTTGTGGGTCCCACATGTCAGTTCACATAGGAAAAAGGTCAGATAAACACAAATTTACCCAGGCGCGACAAGAATCCAACCCGTGCGCGGGAATCACCTTGTTGTGTATGTGTCTGTCAGGGCCTGGTGTGTGCGTGTGCACGTGTAGGTTGAGCACTTGAGCGTGAGAGTGTGTGTGGGTCGTGTGGTGTGTGCATGCATGCGTGCATGTGTGCGTGTGAGTGTTGCGTGTGTGCGTGGCTGCATGTGTTCATGTGAGTGTTGCTTGCATGCAGTTCATGTGCATGCATGCGTGTGTGTATAATCACCACACCAGCTCCTGTGTGTTAAAACAGACGGCTAAACATACCAATACAAGGTCACCTTGTCCGCTGTGCCCGCGGTCATGACTTCGAACCACCGTCCAATATTTTTTTGTCATTTGTTTTCATTCTTAATAGCAAGATGCTCGTGCGTTGCACGTAACATCAAGATGCATTTGTATGACTAGTTTATCTTGTGAGAGAAAAGGATGAACGAGGAAAGGCCTTATTTGCAAATGTGGAGAGGTGTGTGGGTACCTTTTTGCAAAATTGCAATAGTTTCCTTCCTATCCGTCAGATATAAATCGGACGGCCTATGTTGCAGGATGGCAGGTGTCGGAGATATACCCCACGGTATGACCCGGCAGGAGTTATGACCCGGCCGGACTTGGCGATTCACCGAAGACCGGTGGAGCTAAGCGACTTCGATGGCGACCCTTGAGACACGGCAATTTACGGCAACCCGCCAGGACGTTGTAACTCACTGGTGACCCGGCGGACGGGTCAGAGGAGCGTCAAGACCCGGTGGCCCGTCTGGCGGTTCATGAAGGCCGGTTCAACTATTGTGGGCCGGTTTAAGAGGAAAGGCATGAGGAATATTTACCTTACAAGGAGTTAAGACCAGGACTTGTATCCAGTTTGCATTAGAGATAGACTAGTCCTAATCCTAATAGGACTCCACATGTAACCCGCCCCTTCAACATATATAAGGAGGGGCAGGGCTCCCAAAGAGGGGGAAGCGACAAGCAAGAAGAAACAATCTTAGGGCTAGACACAAAGAGGAGAGCTGGTTTACGGCGACTCCCTCGTGATGATAATGAGACCTAGCCTCAAACAACATGTAGGGTTTTTACCGGATGATGTTTCCCAGGGCCCGAAGCTGTCTAAATCCCTATCTTGTGTTGCGTCTCTCGATTCCGCTCAACCCCTCTCAAGCTACCACATAGATGCGTTGGCCTCGCGACTAAGTCCTGACACTAAGGACATCTGCCGTGACAATTCCACGACAGTTGGTGCCCACCGTGGGGCTCGCGCCGGTGGTGATGAGTTCTTGGAGCGATCTTTTCAGGGATCGAGAAGCACGTGATGTGTTGGATGAAAAAGAGCCGGCACATAAGGATATACATCGTCTCCGTGTCAAGCAGTCGGAGTGACTTACAAGATTGGAAATTAGGGTTTTGCGTTCTGTACGCCGCCGACGATCTATTCAAACCGCCGCTGGTCTAAGCGAGCGGTCCAGTCAAGAGTCGCCTGCACCGTCATCTTTGACTATGGCCTGTTTTTTCCGGTGGGTTAAATCTTGATCTGGAAATCACATGATTGGGGTCTCTGTATTGTTGGCGTTGTTTCACCGTCGGATGGGTGCAGATCACCGAGCACGTATAAAGCCAAATCTCAATCGAGTCATAATCAGATTATGGACTGGGCATCGTTTGGGAAAATTAATAAGAAATTGATGGATAGCTACTTGGAAAGTTATGGTTCGATTGACCGAGTGCGAAGCAACAAGACGCCGAGTCTGCCTTGCCGGTCGGCCGCCCGTAGAACCCTCGCTGAAGCCGTTCGGCGGCCTTCTGGCCCGAGTCGCCGCCGCCCGCGTTTTCCAAGCCGCCTTGGTTTCGCTCCATCACGATCCGCCTTCACGGCCCGTTCGAGTCTCTTTGGACCCGGACTCCGCTTCGAGTCATCTACCTTTGCGCTGCGATCTCCGCGACGGGCGGCTCTGGTTTCCGTCGGTGTTGTTGCGCTGCACCAAAACCGCTGCCGCCGTGAAGCTACTCGTTGATGCTCGCGACGCGCCAGCCTTGCTCGAAGCGCTTGGAGCCGCCTCCGGCGTACCCGGCCTCTGTTCTAAAGCTGCTGCCCACGAGCCGCTTGGCCTTCCGTGGCGCCTCGGTTCCATGATCGCCGGCGACTTCACCGCCTTGCCCGTTGAGCCGTCCGCCTCGGGCCTCATGATCTATTGTTGTAAGCTGGCGACTTAACGTCAAGAGCCAGGGCGGCTTAAACATAATCAAGCCGCTGACCCAGACGCAACTCTCCAACCCGCCGCGCTGGTCGCCCGTACTAACTACTAAGTCGCGGACTCCGTTTGAATTACTGCACTATGCCTCCATCTCGCCTCCTCAGCCGCCCGAGAACCGGCTCTGCTCTGCTGGTGCCCTTTCCTTGAAACCGCCGAGGCGAGACCCCTGATACTCTGTTGAACCGCAGCTGCTCTTTGCCTTTGCTGCGACCCTACACCTCCGCGCCACACGCGCTCGCTGGCCCCCGCAGACTCCTCCCGCTGCTTGCTTGTTGTGGCCGGTAGCCCAAGCAAAAGAGGGACTGGCATACTACATGGAGTATACAACTTCAATGTTGGTCGATGCTTTGACTGTTTTCTTTAAGGTCCGATGCGTGTGTGTGTACAACTTCGGTGGGCACTAGTGCTTCTATTGTCTGTTGTCTCAAGATCTAGAGGCCACGGCCACTGTGCGCGTAAGAGAGAAAGCAGCATGACCGCGACGTGGGCGACGATAAAGAGCGGCTGGATGGCACGCCACAGAGCGCGACAGCTTCTTTTGAGACGTCCGGTTATGGCCACCATCATCCCCAAGCATCATGGACAGCAGATCGACAGATTGAACAGGCGGCACCAACAAGCACTAGTTAGCGCTTTGATCCTCTCTATCCAGGAAGTGCTGGGGTCGAATCCCGATGTCTGAGCTGCAACACGGTCATATCGTCCAACATCGTATGTACACCAAGTAGCATTCAAAGGAATCATCGGTGACAGCATACTTCACTTCGGATATGAAGTGATCTACCAGATTCAAAAAGAAAGGCAAAGCACGTGGAACCTCAATCATCTTTGGGCGCTCAAAAACAAGAGAGCTAGTACTCATCTTCAACAAGACACCTCAGATCAATTCTTTGGCAAAAGGCGAGCACAATTATGCATTATCAAGCACCAGCGTCACGTTAAATCTGAACAAATCACCGGTGCTATCTGTTCTATATATTTTATCAAGACGTATTAAATTGTTTGAGAATAGTTACTCGTCCTGCAATATTTTTGTGCGAGGATAATTATCCATTACAAAGTGGTATTATACCACGGAGATGGAGACACGCCAACATCATTCGCATGTGGTCATCGTTACTCAACAGACTCCCTTAGCGGCTTACAACGCCGTGGCCGTCTCTCGCGACCGCGCCGGCTTACAACGCCGTGGCCGTCTCTCGCGACCACGCCGGCTTACAACAAGGAGGACAACTTGCCCGTCCGCACCGGTTTACAATGCCGCGGCCGACTCATCTGTCAGAGCCACCACTGATGATGCGGTCGTCTCTGCTGTCCGTCTCTCGCGGCCTGGTCTACATCGACATACCGAGCCGCACCTGTCTGCATGAGCTGTTTATTGGATATGAGCAAAGTCACAGCTTGGGTAGACCGGTTTTCTTTCAACAAAATGGAGGCAAATTATCATATGCTATCAACCGCCGCCCACACTGGATGGCTCAATGGGCAGGCGCACAAGTCGCCGCCACTACAGTTTGGTTAACTTCAAATCACCAGTTGGAAGGAACCATTGGCTGAGTTGTTGACACGTCTCATATGGGATCATTTATAACCCACCGCAGTCACCTCAACCTTCTGTGGATTCACATCGTGCTATCAACACCAATGATATACAAGTTATGCCGGTTTATATCACGGTCAAACATGGAGAATCTCAAGCCAACTCCTCGAGTCACCTTTGAGACTCGGGGGCTACGATGACATAACTCAGCAAATCTTGCCAGTTTCAGCAAAGTTAAAAACCCCAGGACGATGATGGGAAAGATAACCCGATCCCGGAGGCTACTGTTATATTGATGAAAATTTAAAGGAGGTCAGAAAATTTCCGGCTTAGAAAGTATATAATAGTTACAAAATCCCGGCTCAATGAAGAAGTTTCGGGTCATCAGAAAGGATTCCGGTTTAAAATCCGACTAAAGGGAAGTCAGTCTCACTGAAGCTTTCAAATATCTGGGTTACAATCCGGTTCAAGGGAAATATGTTCTCTCACAAAGCTCTGAAGCTCTCAAATCCGGTTTAAGAATTTCCGGTTCAAAAAGGAATTAACTTCTCGCAAGTTCGAGTTGAAAGGCCATCGAAAATTTCCGCTGAAAATGAAGATTCCGGTTTATAATCCGTTCAAGGGAAAGATGTCTCCCACAAAGCTTTGAAGCTCTCAATATCGGTTCAAAATTCCGGTTCAAGAAGGATTTATCTCTTGCAAAAGTTAAAGGGTGCCAAAGAGGACTGCTGCCATGATGCGCGGTTCAAACATGGGTATCATGCCTTATTGGCTTATCATATTATTGATCACTTGGGGGCTTGGTCATGTCTGAACCATAGTCACACCTCTTGATCGGTGCAATGCCACAATATCACTTGGGGGCTTGGTCGTGTCCGAACCAATGCAACACCTTTTGATAGGCGAAAGCCACCAGATCACTTGGGGACATGGTCAAGTCTGAACCAGTCACGCCTCTTGATCGGCCTAAGGCCATAGAGTCACTTGGGGGCTTGGTCGAACCCGAACCATTGCCACGCCACTTGATTGCCATAATGCCACGGTTTTAGTTGGGGACCTGGCTGACTTGAACCATAGCTACACCTTATTGGGAGCTTGGTCGTGTCCGACCATGGTAACACCATCTGATCGGCTCAGTAAAGCCTCTTTTTGCAAACGGTTTTATCATTGCCTTTGCTTCCATATTTTTTCATAACTGTTATTTGATTTTTGTTGCGTTTTTTAAACCGACATTGTTAATCCGGTTCGATTGTCAATTACAAATTGGCGGAACACGGTCAAATCTTAATCCGGAGACTATCTTCCCAGTTAGATTTTATGTTACCATCTTATTATGGAGTAAACCGGTGTTCATTAACCTGGCTTGACTTTCAATTACAAGTTGTCAGTACATGATCAAATCATAATCCGGAGACTATCCGCTTTGGTCTGGTTTAACTACAGTCGCCAAGATATATATGGTTAAACCGGTGTTTATCATAACCTGCACGGTTTTATCATAAACCGACACAGTATGAAAGGAGTTATCATTACTCAAGATTGGGGTTATCACCCTTACTACAAAAAGTTGGTAAACCAATGATGTGATTCAATGTCACAGGTACGATATATTTCATTGATTATTCTTAAGTGCAGCCTTGGTTATAAACCTGGGTTATATGTTGGGCATTATGACCCGTCCGGCGGTAAACCGCCAGGACACTTTAAACTTGTTGTATGCAGAGACAGGTTGAATAAGGCATGATGATAAATTATTCAGTGTTTATTAAACCGGCCTGGCTTTAAGACGATAAGTCGCCAGTATATGATGAGAAATTATCCGATGTTTGTTAACCCGGCCTGGCTTTGGACTATAAGTCGCCAGTACATATTTGGATTGCGCCATTGGAGTCATGCGCTTATAAATCATTGGGTTATATTGTTCAAATAGCCAAACTTGGCTGAATTTTCATTATGATATTGAATGAATAAGGTTTTTCATACCAGATTATATTATCTTGAATAAGCCAACATGGCTAGATTTTTATTATGGTTATCAATAACCAATATTATGATTGAGGTTTTCAAAGTCGCTTCAGCCAAGAATGGCTATTATTTCATCAAGGGTATGATTTATTCTACAATGGAGGGAATAGTCCCGAGTCGCTGCAGCTACGACCCGCACTTGGGGGCTACATTATTTAAGTTGAGATTATATCAAATATGCAAGTCTCATGTCGCTGCAAGCATGCACCATGACACTTGGGGCTAATGCAAAGTAATTTTTGCTCATATTATTGAAGACCCGACTCATCACATTATAATGAGTCGGCCCTTGGGGCTACCAATTGCTCCTGCCAACAGCTTGAATGTACAAAGCTTTTTATTCATTATATTGAAGGGTCCTTTGCTTTCGGTTGGTAAAGCACAAGGCTCTTAACCTTGTCGACGTGGATTCAAGTCCCATGATGGGGTTACATCATATGATGTTATTTTCATTGAAGTATATATTAAGTCCCACTCAATATTATCTTATCGACTCGGCCCTTGGGGCTACACATCATTGCTCAAATCTACATGATTATACCTATAAAGTCCCTGCTCATTATTGCATAATGACCCGCCCTTGGGGGCTACACTGGTTGAAGTTTTATGAGTATAAAACAATTATAAGTCCTGTTTGTTGCAAGCATGACAACCCGACACTTGGGGGCTACATAGTATGGAGTATTCAGTTTTTACTAGTCATTGGGATGAACAACATGGATTTCTTTGAAAGTGGCAGTATTTATATTGAAGCAAAGTCTTAAGCCACCACTTTGTTACGCTCAAATACTTGGGGGCTACAGGTATTATATTATTATCGAAGAAATATTGTCAAATTCTCTGATTGAGCAAACTAGGTTGACCCAGCGTCACCAATCATTATGACCCTGTGGCTGCAACCCGGCGTCATTAATAATCATGAACCGGCGTTGGCAACAATCATGAACCGTGTCTCGCAATAATCATGACTCGAAATTATCAAGTTTTTATAACCCGACAGTCTTTGGCAATGATAAAACCGGCAAGTTCTGCATCTTCAAACCGGTTGAATATCGATGAGTATTTCAAGACCAATATTTCTTAAACCGGCGCTTTGGAAGCCGACTCAAGTGGATTATTCTTCACAATATTTTTTCTATAAGAAGCCAACATCAGCAATTTGAGTATGAAGCTGGTTATTGACCCGGATTTTCTAGAAGGAGGAAATGACAAAGGACTTAAGGACGATCAGGTGCCGGCTTATAAGAATTTTTAACTCGGAGCACAACCTATCAAAGTTGTTCTGGTGTTTATTTTGCAGGATCAGTTTAACATGGATAAATCCAAATTAAACCGGGGGCTAATGTCGGGGATATACCCCACGGTATGACCCGGCAGGAGTTATGACCCGGCCGGACTTGGCGATTCACCAGAAGACCCGGCTGGAGCTAGGCGACTCGGTGGCGACCCGCCCAGACCTGGCAATTTACCAGCAACCCGCCAGGACGTTGTAACTCACTGGTGACCCGGTGGACGGGTCAGAGGAGCGACAAGACCCGGTGGCCCGTCTGGCGGTTCATGAAGGCCGGTTCAACTATTGTGGGCCGGTTTAAGAGGAAAGGCATGAGGAATATTTACCTTACAAGGAGTTAAGACCAGGACTTGTATCCGGTTTGCATTAGAGACAGACTAGTCCTAATCCTAATAGGACTCCACATGTAACCCGCCCCTTCAACATATATAAGGAGGGGCAGGGCTCCCCAAAGAGGGGGAAGTGACAAGCAAGAAGAAACAATATTAGGGCTAGACTGTAGCGACCTGACCCAAAATCGGTCAAATCTCTGTGTCTGTACCATCCCAAGATCATGCTGGTACTCATAGTACATTGATGAAATAATCAAAGTTCAATCACACCTGAATTTTATTACACGATTCCCATATAGAGTCTTTATTACAAGAGAATAAATTCGGCTCAAGGCCAACTCATGAGAAATAAACTACTAATGCTGCGGAAGCGTAGAAGTAAAGCGAGTCCATCCGACTCCAAAGGGCAATCGCCAAGCGCGGAGCGTAGCCTCACTCCTGATCGGAATAAATCTCTGCAACATAAGACGTTGCAGCCGTGTAGGTCAGCTTTTTGAATAAGCTGGCAAGTCATGAAGAATAAAAATAATAAAGTTACTAACACTATATGTATTTTGGCTGTGGAGCTCTAAGTTTCGTCATTTTGCGAAAAGCCAATTTTCTCCAACTACAGTGGACTTGCTTGCAAATTACTACAAATTGTTGGTAGTTATTGAGATGGTTCCGCCAACCAATATCTCATTCCCAAATTATTAAGTCATAAACCCCTCAAATTAATTCATTAGTTTTAGTGTTGATATTTCGAATACTTCCAAGTTCCAGAGGCTCAAATTGTCCAGAATCGGGACACGGCTAATCGATTAGATCTTTAACTCTGCAGAGGTTTATGACTTTTCCGCAAGAATCATTCCTCCTTTTAAGTCTTCGCACTTCATGGTGTTTGAAGACGGATGAATGAAACAGGTCTTCCAAAGAGTTCTTCCGCTACTGCCGGTACCCATCCAATCCTACCGTTCTTCTACATCTCGTAGTACCGCCCAGCCAGTGTCACTACTAGGGTCAACCCAGCCAGAGCCCATAATGGCTTGCGGCTGCACAGTAAGCTTCCGGTCATGGGGCATCCATCCTTCTCTTCGTGGCTGGGTGAAGCTTTTCGCAAGATGTCATGGCACTTCTCCATGCATCCCGCCAACCACTGGGTTCTCCGTGGTGCCCGTCAACCGTCCTCCACCCAGTAGTGAATTCCGAAGTCCATCTTGATCATTGTAGTTCATGGGGTTGTCATCATCATTGACTCTCACATCTTGCTTATGAATTTCACTCAACCAAAACCCGTCTACGAGCATGGCAAAATAAACTACTTCATCCCGGGGTCATGGTAACAAGGGGATTGGTTCATCCTACCACATGATACTACTCAAGATTAACAACTTCAAAATTTCAACTACTGCATGCATGGTGGGGTGGTGACAATTTCTAATGCACAAAAACATAGGTATAGAAAATAACATGATCAAAACTTGCCTTGCTGATGATCCTCGTAAGCTAAAGATTCGTAGTAGCAAGCTTCGCACTCCGGAAACTCTACCGAGACAAACAATAATCACAATAAGCATATAGCATAGGATCACATAACACAATAGCATAGCAATAGCAATATAACACACCAAAACAACCAAATTAAAACCCAAGGGAAAACTCAAAGAAAAACCAACTCAAGTTTTTCCTACTTCAAGCAACCACTAAAAATAGTTTTATATAAAATTTTCTCAACATAACCTAATCATGGTTTTATGTTAACTTAATGAAAAGATTTCATTAAGCAACTAGGAGCAAAAAGAATTAATTTAAAATCTATTATGAAACTCCTATTAGGCCAAATTCAATTTCTATTAAGAAAAAAAATAAAACTTTTATTTATTATAAATAAAAGTTCATCCTATAAAGTGACAGAAACTATCCTAGAATAATCAACCACATGTTAAAAATAAATTTATTTACTAATTAAAATAATAGGAAAACAGTAGCTAGTTAATTAATTAGGATTAACAAGATTCTGCTTAAAATTAATTTTTTATTAATCCTAAAATACCCAAATTAATTCCTATGGTTTGGCAATGTCAAAATAAAGTTGGGACAAAAGAATCATATAAAAATAATTTTTCTAACTCATGTTATAACAGATTTACTATTCTGACTAAAACTAAAATAAAGCAATTTTAATTAATTTTAACATAGCTAAATATATTTTATGCAGAAACTATAGAAAATTTGCAAACCAACAAAAAAGAATCACCTAAAAATATTAAACAGAATAAAAGATATGAATTTTTCAAAACAGGAACTATTCTTAAAACAGAAAACAAAATAAATGAAAAAGGGCCTAATGGGCCTAAACTACGACCGAGCGTAATATAAACTAAACGGGCCTAGGGTTAAACTGGATCGGGCGGGCTAAAAATAAACCCTAACAAAAAACTAAACCGGACGAACCGGCGGTTTTTATAAAACATACCCTTCGGGTTCTAATCTACACCGAGATAGCGATCGGACGGGAGGAGATCTCGGCGACTTACGGAGTTTCGGCGGCGGGCGGCGACGAAAGCGTTGGCCTTGGTGGAGGTCATGAGTGGCTCGGCGGGTCTTGACGAGCTCGGGAGGGTCTTGGTGGAGTCGGTGGAGGTCGGGAGGGTCTAGGGCGGCGAAGGCGACGGAAATGGCGGCGGCGGTCGGCTCGGCTCCGGCGAGCGCATGAGAGAGAGAGGAGAGGCTAGGGGAATGGGGTGCGGGGGAGGGTTTAAATAGGGGGGGCCTCGGCCTTGGCAAGGGGGGCGATCGGGGAGATCGACATCCTGGATTTCATGGATCCGCGATCGGCGGGCGTGGCGTGGCGGCGGGGTTGAAGACGGGCGGGGTCCACCGCCAGAGAGAGAGAGAGAGGGCGGGCGGTCGGGCGACCGGCTCCAAAGGGTTTCAGGCGAGGGGAGGTGAGGCCGGCTCGGTTGGCTCATTGGGCTGGCCTCTGGGCCACTGGTGGGGTCTTGGTGCTGGCTGGGCAGGGAACTGGTTTGGGCCGAGGGGGGTTTAAATAAAACAAAAACAGAGATATCTTTTAAAATATAAATATTTTATATAGGGCATATATATACCAAAATGATCAGGGGAATATTCCCTATCATTTGAACATTTTTCCAAATGCAAAATCCAAACTTTATAAATATCCATTTTTCCAAATTCAAATAAATCTCAAGTTTGAATTCAAAACTTTTGGCAAGGTTTTCTCTCGATATTTTTGGAGTGTCATGTTTACTCCTCTCATACTTTTGATCAAGTATTCATCAGGCATAGTTTTTGAAATGATTCCCACTTGCCAAGTTTGAATTCAAATATGAAAACTCAAAACTCTCCTGAAACTTCAAATGGCATTCAAATTCAAACAGGATGCATAGATGCTTAGCTATAATTGTAAAACATTCCAAATAGGAAATTTGGGATGTTACAAACCTACCCACCTTAAGATGAATCTCGCCCTCGAGATTTGGGTTGGCTAGAAAATAGGTGCGGGTGATCTCGAAGAAGGTCTTCTTGGCGCTCCCTGTGTGGCTTCTTCCTCGGTGTGGTGACTCCACAAGCACCTTGCAAAATTTGATGACCTTGTCTGCGGGTGACTCTGCTCGCATGATCTCGAGAATTCGGACGGGTTTCTCCTTGTAGGTCGATCACCGCTGTCAAGCTGTATGGCCTCTAGGGCACCTTGTGTCTCTCAATGGAACATCGGCCATGTCGGCATGACACTTCTTGGTGAGAAACATGGAAGACATCATGAACTCCGGACAATCCTTCCGCAATTCCAACTTGTAAGCAACTTCTCCACGACGCTCGAGGATTTTGTATGCGGGCCAATGAATCGGGTGCTAACTTTCCTTTGACACCAAACCTCTTGATCCCACGAAGTGGAGACACACGAAGATATGCTCGGTCTCCCACTTCAGTATGTTACTTCCTTGCGCCATCGTCTCGCATAACTTTTCTGTCTCGATTGTGCTATCTTGAGTCTGTCTCGAATCAGCTTGACTTCTCTTCGAATCCTCGATAAGATCGGAACCGAAAAGTGATCGATCACCAACACCATCCCACAAAGAATGGTGTTCTCGCACCTCCTTCCGTATAGAGCTTCGAAAGGGCCATCTTGATTGGATTGACAACTGTTGTTGTATGAGAACTCTGCGACGGCAAATTATCATCCCAGCTAGACCCATAGTCTAGCACACAAGCTCTCAACATGTCCTCCGTAATCTGGTTGACTCTCTCGGTCCATCCATCATGCTGCGGATGAAAAGCTGTGCTGAATTCCAGCCTCGCACTCCAAAGTTTCATGCAATCGCTTCCAAAACTTTGAGGTAAACTCGTTCCTCTATCGACACGATTTTCCTCGAACTCCATGCGGACATATGATCCTGGTCATGTATATCTTGGCCAACTTAGCACTGGTATAGGTAGTCTTCACGGGATGAAGTGAGCTACCTTGGTCAAACGATCAACCACTACCCAGATAGAATCATAACCTGAACGGGTCCGGTAATCTGTGATGAAATCCATTCCAAGTTTCTCCCATTTCCAATCGGAATCGGCAAAGGTTGAAGTAACCTGCTGGCTTTTGATGTTCTGCCTTTACTCGTTGACAAACATCGATACGGCTACGTACTCGGCAATATCCTTCTTCATACCGCCCACCGTAAACTTTCCTTCAAATCCGGTACATCTTGGTGTTGCTTAGGGGTGAATCGAGTACGGTGAATCATGAGCCTCAAGAGTTAGCTTCTGAGTTCGGGATCATTGGGCACATAAATACGATCCTCGAACCATATAGTTCCGTGTTCATCCTTACGGAACCCTTTAGCTTTTCCTTCATTCATCTTTTGCTTTATCTCATCAATTTCCTTGTCCGACTTCCGGCTTCACGAATCCTTTCGCCAAAGTGGACTGAACTTCAGAGTTGCAACATATCCTCTGGAACTATCTCCATCGGAGATCTCTCGAGGTCATCGACTAACTCCTAGGGTAATCCTCCTGCTGTAAGAGTATTCACATAACTCTTACGGCTCAAAGCATCTGCTACAACATTAGCTTTACCGGGTGGTAATGCAATCTCATGTCATAGTCCTTTATCAACTCTAGCCATCTCCTCTGCTCGAGGTTCAACTCTTTCTGCGTGAAAATATACTTCAAGCTCTTGTGATCTGTATAAACATCACAACGGTTTCGATGAGGAAATGTCTCTGTGTCTTGAGTGCATGCACTACGGCTGCTAACTCCAAATCATGTGTGGCATAATTCATCTCGTGAGGTCGAGCTGTCCTGGAGGCATAAGCTACAACTTTACCTTCCTGCATTAGTACTCCTCCGAGTCCTTGACGAGAAGCGTCACAATAGACCTGGTATTCCTTGTGTATGTCCGCAAAATCAACACTCGGGCTGTGACCAAACGTTTCTTCAATTCCTGAAAACTGGCTTCACATTCCTCGGTCCAAACATACTTGGCTTCCTTCTTCAACAGCTCAGTCATGGGCTTGGCAATCTTCGAGAAGTTCTCAATGAACCTCCGATAATATCCTGCGAGTCCGAGAAAACTGCGGATCTCCTTGACTGAGGTGGGTGACTGCCAATCTGTGATCGATTCAACCTTGGCGGGATCAAGCTGCTATTCCTTCTCCTGAAATTACATGTCCGAGGAATCCAACTTCCTTCAGCCAAAATTCACATTTGCTGAACTTGGCATACAACCGATGTTCTCAAGTTTCTCCGAACTAGACGCAAATGTTCCTTATGCTCTTCCTCGCTCTTGAGAAAATCAATATATCATCGATGAACACCACGACAAACTTGTCCAGATATTCCATAAACACCTTGTTCATCAAATTCATGAAGTATGCAGGAGCATTAGTCAATCCAAATGACATGACGGTATACTGATATAAACCATACCTGGTAGTGAATGCTGTTTTGGGTATATCCTTTTCACGGATCTTCAACTGATGATACCCTGATCGAAGATCGATCTTAGAGAATACCTTGGCTCCAACTAGCTGATCAAACAGATCATTAATCATCGGCAGAGGGTACTTGTTCTTGATGGTTACTTCGTTCAACGCATGATAATCTACAACCATCCTCAAGCTTCCATCCTTCTTCTCTACCAAAAGAACTGGGGCTCCCCAAGGTGATGAGCTTGGCCGAATATATCCTTTCTCCAATAACTCATTAATTTGATCCTTGATCTCTTTCAACTCATTCGGTGGCATCCGATAAGGTCTCTTGGATATTGGGGCTGTGCCGGGCAATAACTCAATCAGAAACTCAATCTCCCTGTCCGGTGGCATTCCTGGTAATTCCTCCGGAAACACATCGGGAAAGTCTTGCACTACTGGCACTTTCTCCTGAACAACTCCCGTGAGGGAATGCACCTGATTCTTCATCTGGCTGTGCCTGGCTACATACTTGATCCTCTTCTGCTCCGGGGTGGTGAGCAGAATAGACTTATGCAGCATCTATGTTCCTTCAAACTTCGTCAACCAATCCATGCCTAGGATTACATCCAAAGTCTGGGTTTCCAACACTATGAGGTCTCGGAAATTTATGGTTCCCGATGTTGAGGGTTGCATGACAGCCTAAACCCGCCATCATTTCTCCTCCTCGCGGCCCGACGCCGAAGGGGCTTCTAAGGGTTTTAGTGGGCAACCGCACTTTTCCACAACTACCCTTGATATGAATGAATGCGTTGCACCGTAATCAAAGAGTACCAATACTGAACGTGAATTCAATAAAACTTACCAACCACATTGTTCCGGCTGATCATAGACGTCCTCCACGCCGATGTGGTTCACCGAGCACGAGGGAACGGATTGGGCTGCTTATTTGAGCCTCCATTGCCGCTTTCCATTCCTCCGCTGGCCTCCGGCAGTCGGTGGCATAGTGCCCTGTCTCTTGGCACTTGAAGCGGTGATGTGGCTCAGATCCTTGAGCCGGGCGAACGATGCTGATTGCCATTACCGTTTCCATTGCCATTGCCATGGCCTGACTTGTTGTCCTGGTTGCGGTTGTTCCCATTTCCTCCATGGTTATGACCTCCATGGTTATGATGGGTGTGCCCTCCTGAGTATGGTGCATAACGGGGCTTCTGCTGAGCTCCTGAGTTGTGCTTCCCCTGGCTGTACTTCCGCTTGCGGTTTTCAATCTGCTGCTGCTTGCCTTCAAGTATGGTGGCCTTGTCTACCAGCTCCTGGTAGTTGTTGAAGGTAGCCACAATAAGCTGCATACTCAGCTCGTCATTGAGTCCCTCAAGGAACTTCTCCTGCTTTGCGACATCTGTGGCCACATCATCCGGGGCATAGCTGGCTAGCTTGCTGAATTCATCCATGTATTGTGCCACAGTACGGTTCCCCTGGCGTAAGTTGCGGAACTCACGCTTCTTCAGACTCATGGCTCCAGCTGAAACATGAGCGGTGCGGAAGGCCTGCTGGAATTGATCCCATGTGATGGCACCAATGGGATAAGTGGCGGTGTAGTTCTCCCACCAAGAAGCTGCAGGTCCATCAAGTTGATGCGCGGCAAAGCGCACCTTCTCTGCATCAGTTCATCCCACAGTGATTAGCTCTCTTCCGACTTTGCGGAGCCAATCATCAGCCACAATCGGCTCAGTGCTACTAGAGAACACCTGGCGGATTCAGCCTCGGGAATCGAGTCAAGTTGTCCACAGGGGTGGTGGCGGTGGATTGTTGGTGTTGTTGTTCGATTCGGATGAGTAGCTGCATGAGTGCATTCGCTGCTGGAGCAGCTGGGTGAGCTCTGGCGGGAAACCGTGTCACGCCCGGAGGCATCTGGTGTTTTGGAGTGGATGAGAAAATTAGAATAGAACAATGGTCTATGAGGAATAACACTACCCATATGAATGCACAATCATAAAACACACCAATCATTTATTCATTCCACTCAAACATGGTTCAATCTCGATTACAAAAGCTCATGACAAATCGAAAAAAAATATCGGCCTAACTGATCGACGAAAAGGGTAAAAATAATATGGTGGTCGACTAAAAAGTCTTCATCAATAATCCTTGCGTCCTCTGGTGTGATGTCCTCTGTTGTGGCGCCTCCTCTTGCGGCTTCCTCCAGTGGAACTCCCTTCATAATCCTGATCATTACTCACGAGGGGTCCATCAACTCCACTCGGAAAAAGTTCCTCTCCCAAGTCCATCTTTTCCTCTATCGCGGCAAGCTTCATCTTCAGGTCGTCGACTGTCTCCATGAAGTCCGCGACTTCTTCCTCATGGTTAAGGAAGTCTGCGTGTGCCTTCTCCTCCAGTTCCAGTTCACGGAACAAAAGCCTCCTATGTGCCTTCGAGTTACTGGCGAGTCTGAATCTCCCGTTTCCGAGGAGACACTCCAAGTCTGGATGTACGAGAGTGAAGTCGTCCTCCACGGTGCGGATGATATCTCCATTCCTTGCTCTGCGAGAAACCATGGCGAGATCGAGGGATCGAGCTCGGCCCAGACTCTCTCGGAGATGTCCAAGGGCACGATAGATCGCCATGTCCTTCCGATGATCCAGTTGAAGTCGGTGAACTCAAGTCAATAGGCTCAGATGTCCTCCGAAGGTTCTCCAGGATATGCACCTCAATCTCAGAAGCGGGTGTCCGTCGGAAGTGCATTGGTTGGCTTCCGGTGATCGATGGTAGAGCAATCTTCAGCTTCTTCACCATCTGGACCAGCTTCCTGCCGAAGGGCATCGTCTCATCGGGCTGGCAAAACTCCGGTAGCAAAACTGGGGTGAACTCGACGGCCATCTAGAATGTTGAAAATCGGAGAGGAGTTAGAAATGAACAGGGGAGAATTACGAAATGATAAGGATATAAAGTAAATGGTCTCTTCCTATGGCTTTCCGATCCTAGGGGTTACGATCCTACGGTCAGCGTGTGCTCTGATACCATCTCTGTAGCGACCTGACCCAAAATCGGTCAAATCTCTGTGTCTGTACCATCCCAAGATCATGCTGGTACTCACAGTACATTGATGAAATAATCAAAGTTCAATCACACCTGAATTTTATTACACGATTCTCATATAGAGTCTTTATTACAAGAGAATAAATTCGGCTCAAGGCCAACTCATGAGAAATAAACTACTAATGCTGCGGAAGCGTAGAAGTAAAGCGAGTCCATCCGACTCCAAAGGGCAATCGCCAAGCGGAGCGAGCCTCACTCGATCGAATAAATCGCAACATAAGACGTTGCAGCCGTGTAGGTCAGCTTTTGAATAAGCTGGCAAGTCATGAAGAATAACAATAATAAAGTTACTAACACTATATGCATTTTGGGTGTGGAGCTCTAAGTTTCATCATTTTGCGAAAAGCCAATTTTCTCCTACTACAATGGACTTGCTTGCAAATTACTGCAAATTGTTGGTAGTTATTGAGATGGTTCCGCCAACCAATATCTCATTCCCAAATTATTAAGTCATAAACCCTCAAATTAATTCATTAGTTTTAGTGTTGAGATTTCGAATACTTCCAAGTTCCAGAGGCTCAAATTGTCCAGAATCGGGACACGGCTAACCGATTAGATCTTTAACTCTGCAGAGGTTTGCGACTTTTCCGCAAGAATCATTCCTCCTTTTAAGTCTTCGCACTTCATGGTGTTTGAAGACGGACGAATGAAACAGGTCTTCCAAAGAGTTCTTCAGCTACTGCGGTACCCATCCAATCCAACCGTTCTTCTACATCTCGTAGTACCGTCCAGCCAGGTGTCACTACTAGGGTCAACCCAGCCAGAGCCCATAATGGCTTGCGGCTGCATGTAAGCTTCGGTCATGGGGCATCCATCCTTCTCTTCGTGGCTGGGTGAAGCTTTCCAAGATGTCATGGCACTTCTCCATGCATCCCGCCAACCTTTGGGTTCTCCAGGTGCCCGTCAACAAATCCTCCACCCGAAGAGTGAATTCAAGTCCATCTTGATCATTGTAGTTCATGGGGTTGTCATCATCATTGACTCTCACATCTTGCTTATGAATTTCACTCAACCAAAACCCGTCTCACGAGCATAGCAAAATAAACTACTTCGTCCGGGGTCATGGTAACAAGGGATTGGTTCATCCTACCACATGATACTACTCAAGATTAACAACTTCAAAATTTCAACTACTGCATGCATGGTGGGGTGGTGACAATTTCTAATGCACAAAAACATAGGTATAGAAACTAACATGATCAAAACTTGCCTTCTTGATGATCCTCGTAAGCTAAAGATTCGTAGTAGCAAGCTTCGCACTCCGGAAACTCTACCGAGACAAACAATAATCACAATAAGCATATAGCATAGGATCACATAACACAATAGCATAGCAATAGCAATATAACACACCAAAACAACCAAATTAAAACCCAAGGGAAAACTCAAAGAAAAACCAACTCAAGTTTTTCCTACTTCAAGCAACCACTAAAAATAGTTTTATATAAAATTTTCTCAACATAACCTAATCATGGTTTTATGTTAACTTAACAGAAAAGATTTCATTAAGCAACTAGGAGCAAAAAGAATTAATTTAAAATCTATTATGAAACTCCTATTAGGCCAAATTCAATTTCTATTAAGAAAAAAAATAAAACTTTTATTTATTATAAATAAAAGTTCATCCTATAAAGTGACAGAAACTATCCTAGAATAATCAACCACATGTTAAAAATAAATTTATTTACTAATTAAAATAATAGGAAAACAGTAGCTAGTTAATTAATTAGGATTAACAAGATTCTGCTTAAAACTAATTTTTTATTAATCCTAAAATACCCAAATTAATTCCTATGGTTTGGCAATGTCAAAATAAAGTTGGGACAAAAGAATCATATAAAATAATTTTTCTAACTCATGTTATAACAGATTTACTATTCTGACTAAAACTAAAATAAAGCAATTTTAATTAATTTTTAACATTGCTAAATATATTTTCTTCAGAAACTATAGAAAATTTGCAAACCAACAAAAAAAGAATCACCTAAAAATATTAAACAGAATAAAATATATGAATTTTTCAAAACAGGAACTATTCTGTTAAAACAGAAAACAAAAATAAATGAAAAAGGGCCTAATGGGCCTAAACTACGCACTGAGCGTAATATAAACTAAACGGGCCTAGGGTTAAACTGGATCGGGCCAGGCTAAAAATAAAACCCTAACAAAAAACTAAACCGGACGAACCGGCCGGTTTTTTATAAAAAACATACCCCTTCGGGGGTTCTAATCTACACCGTAGATAGCGCATCAGACGGGGGAGGAGATCTCCGGCGACTTACCGGAGCTCGGCGGCGGCGGCGGCGGCGGCACGACAGTCGTGCTAGCCTCTCCGGTCGTCGGGAGGTCGGCGGAGTGGCTCGGGGAAGTCTTGAGACGAGCTCGGGAGGGTCTTGGTGGAGTCGGTGGAGGTCGGGAGGGTCTAGGGCGGCGACGGCGGCGGAAATGGCGGCGGTCGGCTCGGCTCCATGAGCGATGAGAGAGAGAGAGAGAGGCTCGGCGAGGGGCTAGGGGGAATGGGGTGCGGGGAGGGTTTAAATAGGGGGACTCGGCCTTGGGAAGGGGCGATCGGGAGATCGGCATCCGGATCTCACGGATCCGCGATCGGTGGCGCGGCGTGGCGTGCGGGGTTGAAGACGGGGGCGGGGTCCACCTGCCAGAGAGAGAGAGAGGGGTGCGGGGCGGTCGGGCGACCGGCTCCAAAGGGTTTCGGCGAGGGGGAGGTGAGGCCGGCTCGGTTGGCTGCTGGCACAGCCTCTGGGCACTGGTGGGCAGTCTTGGGCACTGGCTGGGCAGGCGCTGGGGGTTTTTTTTTTTTAAATTTATTTTTTAAATAAAACAAAACAGAGATATCTTTTAAAATATAAAAATTTTATATAGGGCATATATATACCAAAATGATCAGGGGAATATTCCCTATCATTTGAACATTTTTCCAAAGGCAAAATCCAAACTTTATAAAAATCCATTTTTCCAAATTCAAATAAATCTCAAGTTTGAATTCAAAACTTTTGGCAAGGTTTTCCTCTGATATTTTTGGAGTGTCATGTTTACTCCTCTCATACTTTTGATCAAGTATTCATCAGGCATAGTTTTTGAAATGATTCCAACTTGCCAAGTTTGAATTCAAATATGAAAACTCAAAACTCTCCTGAAACTTCAAATGGCATTCAAATTCAAACAGGATGCATAGATGCTTAGCTATAATTGTAAAACATTCCAAATAGGAAATTTGGGATGTTACATAGACACAAAGAGGAGAGCCGGTTTACGGCGACTCCCTCGTGATGATAATGAGACCTAGCCTCAAACAGCATGTAGGGTTTTTACCGGATGATGTTTCCCGGGGCCCGAAGCTCTCTAAATCCCTGTCTTGTGTTGCGTCTCTCGATTCCGCTCAACCCCTCTCACGCTACCACATAGATGCGTTGGCCTCGCGACTAAGTCCTGACACTAAGGATATCTGCCGTGACAATTCCACGACAGCAGGCACACCATCATCACCAACTTTGTCTTTTTATAAGAGTGTAGATGAGTAGATACAAGACGACGGGTTGGCCCAATGGTAGTGAGATAATGTGATGCAACACTAGAGGTGCAATGTGGAGCGTTTAACTGGTCAACTAGTCGTGTCTTGAGTAAACACAGAGTTGTACGGTGAGCCCGTGACTGTATAATAACCGCAAAACGTAAATGGTGACCGTAATGAGTGGGTTCTGAAGTCCAATGTACGTATCGTGCTTTCATTCCAAATACAATGATCGTCATTGCATATATCGCGAGATAAAGATGAAACATGCGTGAATGTGCTGGGGGCTTACTTTTAGAGGACCTGGAGATAGTTTGTGTGCATACGTGAAAGGGGCGTTGAGGGGGTGTATGCGATGGGGAGAGATATGCTCTTCGTTTCTCTTTCTTATGACTAACTTTATATATAGTATAAAAATATAAAAAATCACAGTGCGGAATAAATATCATTGTGGGCACCATGCAATGCAAATTAACGTTCATACTCCTCCATATAACTTTGTAATGTTGTATATATGTAGAAATTCTAAAATAATTTTTTGGCCATACTTTATTCAAAAGGAATGTTGTATGCGAAATAAACATGAAGAGAGGGCTTTTTAGATCAATGGGGTACGTGATGTAACATGTGTGAATGTGTAGTTAAGGTATTTGGCAGGGCCTAGAGAGGTATGTGTGTGTTACGTATTTGGGAGAGGCATGGATAGAGGGGCCGGCAGGGGGAGGGGGCGTGGGAGAGATAGCACGAGAAATGAGAGAGGTCTAGAGAGAGAGAGAGACTAATATATGATGTCACGGCGAGAGATTCCTGTGTTTGTATAGAGGCACGTGGAGATTTTTTTTGTGTGGTGTCTGTGTTGGTATGTGTGGGTGTGAGAAGATAATGAGACCTAAGGGAAGAGGTGAGGCCCTTGGTTCGGTTCCGCCCTGCGCCACATTGGTCGGCCCATGACGCATTTAGGGAGACCCATGGATGACTTGTTGTACAAGACAACGATAGCAGAATTGTGAAGGACTCTGTGTCCACTAAGAAAGCCGACTAGGATTTGTAACCCTGGGTTATCAGACTATGGTAACCCCTTATCTCTGATACTACTATTCATCCAACCTAACTTTAAGGGGCATCCTACAGAATGCTCTGCTAGAATCATACTCGTCGATTAGGAAGAGAGGTGTGAGACAATGCGTGAGAGACAGGCCTAAAGATAATGTGCGTACAGGAGACACATAGGCAGGTCTATGTATATAGAAAGGGTCGATGGGGATTGTGCGTGTGTATGCTTGTGAGAGGAAGAGTGCTTGTGATAAAGGTTAGTGAAAACAGTCGTAAATGGTTATGAGAGGGACGGAGGGTTATATCGAGAGCATGTGTGCGAGAAAGACACCTCGGGAGAGAGTGTGTGAGCATGTGCGAGAGACCACCGATGGAGAGTGAAACTACACATAGAATACTGATGTACTCATTGATTAAAGATATAAATTGTATCCAAATATTAGGATGGGATCATGATATTTGCAATTCACGTAAGGAACAGTCATTGATCCATCAGACATCTAGATTTTATCGAATTTGAGCATGTCTATGTTATTATTCGACATAATTAATCCACATAGTTAGTATTTTGAACTCCAGACAATGCATCGCTTTAGCAATCGAATATAAACGTGAGTATAGTTCATGTTGTGTGTGTAAAGCACATTATACATACGAAAGTTACACAATGAACATTATAAATAGCCAGCTATGAACTAGCATACATTTGAATTCAACTTAAGGTGGTTAAAAAAATCGAATTCAACATGAAGTCCATTCAATTATTTGAATTCGATATCATGGCATTTGTAAATCATACCTAAGTTATGGGGCACCAATATTTGCTCCGATTTTGTACATAATAGCATATATAGTTGTGTACAAAATAGATTCAAATTTAGCTCCTCCATTCCAAAATAATCGTAGTTATAGGATTTTCAAGTGTCAAGATTTCAAAAATAAGCGGATAATTTAATGAGTTTTTCAAACATACAAGGTCAAATTTAATATTGTCTATTTAGGTCAATCCTCAAAGTTCAAGAGTACTCTAAACGTGAATTCTTCTGTTTCAAAATTTCGAATGAAGTGCCAAAAGAGCATCTACTCGCCCGAAACCGCGCGAGACCAATGTTTGGTAGTAGAAGGAAATTACTTTTCTAACTCCGACCGGTGAAATCTACCGTAAACCAGGGTAGGTTTGTAGCTTCATCTAGACGCCGCGTAACCGCCTCCTAAGCACAATGGCCGCCTAAGCACACATGCGCGCGGCTGAAATCGCTCCCGCCCACTATTTGGGACACCTGGGATTACCATCCTACCCCGACCCGCTGTAGGTCCGAAATTTAAGAAGGGGGTAAAGTGTGTACTTTCCCCAAATTTCAAACAAGCGCGTCCCATCTATTCAAAAAGCCAAAACAAGCACGCCCTGCATCAAACATGGTTCTCCTTAGCTCCCCGCCCCGTCCGATTCCCCATTCGTACTCCGTGGGCGCCAAAACTACCTCTCCACCAGCCGCGAAACCCCGATGTCCTCCGTCCGCCACCCCATCCCACCCATAGACCGTCGCCCTCCTCCATCACGCCGGAGCCGATACCCCGACGTCGTCGTCCATAGCAACCTCAACCGCAACACCCTCCACGGCTAGTAGTTGAAGTCGAGGCCGAGCCGTCCGTACCCGAGCCAGTTCAACCACGCCGTCCTGCGCCTCACAGCTGCCGCTCCAACTTCGCCACCGTCCACTGCACCGGAGTTGTTCCTGCTACGCCGTCCTTCGCCGCCTCGGATTTGCTTCCCCTCCGCCGACATACAGCCACGGGAACACAGTCAACAATTTGGCCATGGGTTCGTCCAAGCCTGCACCCTCCTCTAGAACATCGGTTTCCCCGACAAAAAGAAGAAGATTGGCACGACATGTGGAGGCGACCACACCGGCAACCAAAAATGGTACTCCTCTTCCCTTATTCGTGCAAATCTTACGTATCTGCTTGCACGGTATTCATCCCACAGAAGAAACTAGTTGACCCCTTCTTCTTGATACTAGATGTTCCTAGTTACTCGCAATGCACAAGGTTTCTCCTCATATACTATTTCACCTTAGCTAGAGGTCCGTCGCCCCCTGGATTTCAATTCATGGTCAGTTGATTCCCAATTAACGGAAGCATTCCCCGGCGTAATAGGCGCTAGTCCGTCTATTACGCCGGGGAAGTAGCGCCTCGGTGTTTATCTTAGGGGTGTGTGGGGCCTAGAGCTGCTCGCGCCTGATTTGGAGGTCGGTCGGGATTAAAGGGATGGCCTGGGGGCACTGCCAAGCACGGCGGTGGTGTGGGGTCGAGGGGAGGGTGGGGCGGCGGAGGCAGGGGTTTGGGCCGGTGGTCGCTGGCGGTTCGAGAAAGATCGTCAACAGTGACTGGCGGAGGTAGATGAAGGCCATCTGCCCATTCCTTATAGATCGGACGGTTCATAAAAAAATCGACAGACCTATTTATTTTCAGTCAACTGTTATCTTGATAGGACCACATGTGGTGGTGTGGTAGAGGAGTACCTGCATTTCCTGCGCTCATATATTACAAAATCATACAGAGTAGAATCTAATTTTGTTTGCCATGCAATGTTGTAGAGCTATCATATGTCTCATGTCATTTACTTTTTCAGCCACCTGCTATCTGCTACTTTTACAGTGCACTAGTTCTGCACACACTTCATAACCACCAGTAGTACTCGTTGGAGTACAACGCAACCTAGAATCACCTTTTGTCACTAGTAGATTGTTCCTTACAAGAACCACTAACAATGCCAAGAAACCACTAATAATGCCAAGAAACTACTACCACTTGCATACGTGGCAGACTTAAGATAAGACTATCTTATCTACCATTGTACCTGCCCTTACCAACCAGCCCTACCAAGAAACGACTAATCTACAAAGTGCCGTTATAGGCACATTTCAACCCATGTCACCCCTTAAGTCAACGCCTTCTATTTGACCGGTGATAATCCCCAAGTGCAGGGAATCATCGTAGCAATTCCCAAGGTGGAAGTGATAAGTATGGAGTGTCAAACCCACAAGGAGCTAAAGGTAAGATCAATATTCTCTCAAGTCCTATCTGCCACTGATACGACTCTACATACACCGAACGTTTGCTTCCAACTAGAAAATAGAAATAAAACTACGTTGTGGGTATGAAGATGATGACTTTGCATGGTATCGGAGAGCTAAAACATAAAAGTAGGTGTTGTTATCATAAAGTTAGAATATATTACCAAATATTATAAATAACTATTGTGGATTAATGATGGATCGGTGTGCGGAATTGTCCTAGGCAATTGTTAACAAGACCGGTAGTCGTCATTGCAATTTCGTATGAGGGAGAGGCATAAGCTAACATACTTTCTCTTCTTGGATCATATGCACTTATGATTGGAACTCTAGCAAGCATCCGCAACTACTAAATATCATTAAGGTAAAACCCAACCATAGCATTAACATATCAAGTCCTCTTTATCCCATACGCAACAACCATTTACTCGGGTTTATACTTTTGTCACTCAAGCAACCCACTATAAGCGAATCATGAACGTATTGCAACACCCTACAGCGGTAATCCCTCACGCTTGCGCGACACGGAGGGCACAATAGGACAACACCAAAATAAAACATACAACTCATACCAATCTAGATTATCAATCAACCCAAAGACAAAGGATATCTTCTCAAAACATCATAGGATGGCAACACATCATTGGATCATAATATGTGGCATAAAGCACCATGTTCAAGTAGAGATTACAGCGGGGTGCGGGAGAGTGGACCGCGTAAAATAGATGAGGATGGTGATGATGATGGTGATGTTGATGAAGACGATCACCGCGGCGATGATTCCTCTCCTGATGGCACTCCGGCGCCACCGAGAGAGAGGAGGAGATGTTCTCCCCCTTGTGCTTCCTCCTCCATGGCCTCCCCCTAGATGGGGAGAGGTTCACCCTTTGGACCTTGGCCTTCATGGCGATGATAGCCCCTCTGGGATCCTCCTCCATGGCCTCCGGTGATGATGGCCCCCTCCGGCAGGGTGCCAGAGAGGGCCTAGATTGATTTATCATGGCTACAGAGGCTACCGGCGGCAGAACTTCCGATCTAGGTTATTTTCTGGGGGTTTCTGTATTTATAGGAATTTTTGGCGTCGGTTTCACGTCAGGGGGGTCTCCGAGTTGTCCACGAGATAGGGGGGCGCGCCCTCCACCCTCGTGGACGGCTCGGGACTTTTCTGGTCCATCTCTAATGCTCCGTGGGCTTCTTCTGGTCCATAAAAAATCATCAAAAATTGGCACGGCAATTGCACTCCGTTTGGTATTCCTTTTCTGTAAAACTCAAAAACAAGGAAAAAACAGAAATAGCATATAAATGCATATAAAACATCTAAGATGGATAATATAATAGCATGAATACTTCATAAATTATAGATACGTTGGAGACGTATCAGCATCCCCAAGCTTAATTCCGGCTAGTCCTCGAGTAGGTAAATGATAAAAGAAATAATTTATGAAGTGTGAATGCTAGCAGGTGCACAAGTTTGATCAATGATAATTTCAATCACCTTTTATAGCATCATTATATGTCATAATAGTAGTTCATATCATAAAACTTTTCATGATCAAGTAACAAGCTATTCACATGTTAAAGTATAGATCATAAACTTTCTAGAAAACTAACAAACAGTGCTCTTAGTCATCAAACAATTGCAATTCATCTTATTTTCGGGAAGGGTCTATGTAAGAGCTTTGATTTAGCAAACTCCACATACTCAACTATCATTTAATCTTTCACAATTGCTAACACTCATGTGATATTTATGGGTTCAAAGTTTTAATCGGACACAGAGAAAGATAGGGGCTTATAGTTTTGCCTCCCAACCTTTTACCTCAAGGGTAATGTCAACAATAATAATTTATGAAAACCTAAATCCAAGTGGATATATATATCCGGATCGCTCCAACACAAAGTGCTTGCCAAAGGAAAAGGTGTAAAAAGGAAAGGTGATGATCACCATGACTCTTGTATAAGGGTAGAAGATAAAAGTAAAAGATAGGCCCTTCGCAGAGGGAAGCAGAGGTTGTCATGCACATTTATGGTTGGATGCACAAAATCTTAATGCAAAGGAACGTCACTTTATATTGTTGCTTGTGATAAAGACCTTTATTATGCAGTCCGTTGTTTTTATTTCTTCCCTATCACAAGTTCGTATAAAGCTTATTTTCTTCGCACTAATAGATCATACATATTTAGAGAACAATTTTTATTGCATGCACCGATGACAACTTACTCGAAGGATCTTACTCAATCCATAGGTAGGTATGGTGGACTCTCATGGAAAAACTGGTTTAAGGGATGTTTGGAAGCACAAGTAGTATTTCAACTTGGTGCAAAGAATTTGGCTAGCATGAGAGGGAAAGGCAAGCGCAACATGTTGGGTGATCCAAGACAATATAACATTTCGGATATAGGAAAACATAACCCATTAAGTTGTCCCAACATCAACTTTTTAGCATGTCATATTTTAATGAGTGGTCACAATTACAAAAGATGTCCAAAATAGTATACTTATATGTGAAATCTCTCTTCCTTCAATATCCTTCCATGAATTGTTCAAGTGACCAATTCTGCGTTTGCTAACTTTCAATAAGTTTACTACCTATACTCATTATGTGTGAAGTCATTACTTCCCATGTTATAAGCATATGAAACGTATATAAATTCAGATTTATGATATTCAGTTCATTCAACCATTTACTCATAGGATATATGTGAAGCACATGAGTAAATGACAAACTACTCCAAAAAGATATAAGTGAAGAACACTGAGTAGTCAAATAATTAACTAGCCATGGGAGGATTCTTTTTCATTCAAGATTTCAGATCCAATGATTTTATTCAAACAACAAGTAAAATTGAAAATACGCTCCAAGCAAAACACATATCATGTGATGAATAAAAATATAGCTCTGAGTAAGGTATACCGATAGTTTTGAAAACGAAAGAGGGGATGCCTTCCGGGGCATCCCCAAGCTTAGGCGCTTGAGTCTTCCTTGAATATTAACTTGGGGTGCCTTGGGCATCCCCAAGCATAGGGTCTTTCCACTCCTTATTCTCCTCATATCGATATCTCACCCAAAGCTTGAAAACTTCAATCACGGAAAACTTAACGGAACTTCGTGAGATAGGTTAGTATGATAAAGAGTAAACCATTCACGTTGGTACTGTCAAAGACAAGGTTCATAATTGTTATCACACAATGCCTACTGTACCATATCATTTCTACAATTTATATTGAGAAGTATAAGCCATAGAAACTAGAAAACAAGCAAACTATCCAATGAAAACAGAATCTGTCAGAAACAGAATAGTCTGTAATGATCTGAACAACAACCATACTTCTACTACTCCAAAAATTATGAAATAAATTGGTGGACGTGAGGAATTTGTCTACAAAAAGAATCAACTCAAAAGCACTCTTCTGTAAAAAAAATTACAGCTAATCTCGTGAGCGCAAAGTTTCTGTTTTTTACAGCAAGATCACATTAACTTTCACCCAAGTCTTCCCAAAGGTCTTACTTGGCACTTGATTGAAACAAAAGCTATAAAACATGATTACTACAGTAGCTTAATCATGTAAACACACAAAAACATTAAGGGTAAATGTTGGGTTGTCTCCAAACAAGCGCTTTTCTTTAATGCCTTTTAGCTAGGCATGATGATTTCAATGATGCTCACATAAAAGAAAAGAATTGAAACATAAAGAGAGCATCATGAAGAATATGACTAGCACATTTAAATCTAACCCACTTCCTCTGCCTAGGGATTTTGTGAGCACACAATTTATAGGAACAAGAATCAACTAGCATAGGAAGACAAAGACAGTATAACTTTAAAACTTTAAGCACATAGAGAGGAAACTATTGCAACTCCTACAAGCATGTATTCCTCCCTCATAATAATTTTCAGCAGCATCATGAATGAGTTCAACAATATAACCATCACATACAGCATTCTTTTCATGATCTACAAGCATAGAAATTATACTACTCTCCACATAAGCAAAATTCTTCTCATTCGGAATAGTGAGAGCAAACTCAACAAAACAACTGTCATGTGCGGCATAATCCAATTGAAAATTAAAATCATGATGACAAGTTTCATGGTTAACATTATTCTTTATGGCATACATGCCATCACAATAATCATCATGTATAGCAACTTTGTTTTCATAATCAATTGGAACCTCTTCCGAAATAGTGGAATCTCTACCTAATAATAAAGTACGTAGGGTTTCTACCCGTCTGTCGCATTATTTTGCAAAAAAGCCCCTACGTTTTCATGAAATCAACCTGCAGTCCGGATTTAAGTCACGCCGAACCGTTATTTTACAGTTTTTCAAAAAAAACTGACTTTTTAATTCCATCCGCGCATCATATTTAAGTCAAACAAATGCTTTTCTAAACCATCCATATCTTTTAAACCGTAACTCTGATTTAAACATGTTATATATGAAATTTGATTAGAAAAATATTTAGAATATGAATATCAGATTATTTTTACCTGTTTAGTATTTATAAATATTATTTTGGAAGATATTTAAGTCAAACAAATGGTTTTCTAAATTATACATATCTTTTAAACCGTAACTCCGATTTTAACATGTTATATATGAAATTTGATTAGAAAAATGTGTGAAATATGAATATGATGTCAATATTACCTGTTAAATAATTTTTTGATATTGTTTTGGAAGAAAACCTATAACTATAGCGCATGATCAATTTTTCTTTCGTACAGGCGGCGATTCGGGTTGCAAATAAACACCCACTATAGTCATATAGGGAAAAGAAAACATCGAGAACTACACATGCATGCCTATGAATACATCGCAGGGGAAAACAACAGATTTCTCATCGCGAGTGTGAGAGAAAGCGAGAGAGGGAGGGGGAGAGGGAGGAGAGAGAGAGAGAGAGAGAGAGAGAGAGAGAGAGAGAGATCTTAGGATTAACCACATTCAAACTTGTTTTGGTTTGTGTGAACACTAAGGCCATCACCGGCGAGGGTGAGAAGAAGGATAAGCAGAACACAAATATGATGCGTCGCTAAAATAAAGGATATGAACCTATTGTGGTCTTGAGTGATGGTTGTTTGGTTAAGAGTGTGTGTTGTGTTTTTCTCCCGTTGCAACGCACAGGCTCTTTTGCTAGTCATTACTAACTAAAGTTGACACTCTTCCAAATCCACTTTAGATGATAGTATTATTCATACTCCAAAAGATATAATTGAAGTTCATGGAGAATTCTACAATTAATATAGACTAACCAATATCCAAGCTCAAAATATATAAGTGAAGCTCACGAAGCATTCTATAAAACCATACTCAAAAGATTTAAGTGAAGCACAAAGAGCATTCTATATGGTCATACTCAAAAGATATAAGTGAAGCACATGAAGCATTCTATAAATCGATGAAGGGCTATCTCATACTAGCATGGTTCTTAAAGAAAAAGAAAAACACAAAGGACACAAATCATGTGAATGAAACAAAAACCGAGGTATACCGATAATTGTTGAAGAAGAAAGATGGGATGCCAACCGGGGCATCCCCAAGCTTAGATGCTTGAGTATCCTTGGAATATTTACTTGGGGTGCCTTGGGAATCCCCAAGCATGAACTCTTGCCTCTCTTTATTCTTCTCACATCGGTAACTACTCGTTCTTCGAACACTTCATCCACAAAAACTTAACAAAAACTTTGTGAGATCCGTTAGTATACTAAAGCAAATCACTACCTTTAGGTACTGTTGCAAACTCACTCCAATTTCATATTAGCACTTTATCTACTATATTCCAACTTCACCATGGTTCTCCCCGATACTACCCATAGATTCATCAAAATAAGCGATCAACACATAGAAAATAGAATCTGTCAAAAATAGGACAGTTTTTAGTAATGTGGAAGTTTAGTAAACTTCTGTAACTCCAAAAAATTCTAAAAAAATATGAGAATTTAAAAAATTTGTACATAAGTAATGTGCAAGGAGTTTCAGACCTATTTGACTTTCTAGTAAAAAATGTAAATTCACACGCTACAGCCAAAGTTCTGTTTTTGTACTGCACAAAGTAAACAAGCAATCTAATCATCCTAAAACCAAAGCTTGGCACATTATTTTTATAATACAATGGATATATACAAGGGGATAATTATTTTCACAGGAACTTCCATGAAATTTTTTACACTGTTTCCATGAGCATGAACACAAGTGTTCAAGGTCGACCCTCACCTCTCCAATGCATAACCTACCAATTACTTCTCTTATTGAAAAACTTTTTAGGCATGAGAGGCAAGTAAATTTTTTTGTATTATCATTCTTTTATTTTTCTTGTATGTTTCACCCACAACTAAGGTAAACTAAAAAGTTAAAACAAAAACTACTTAGTGAAGAAAGCAAACAAGCATACACGAAAATATCAACCCCACGATATTGCTCCCCGGCAACGGCGCCAGAAAAGAGCTTGATAATCCCCAAGTGCAGGGAATCATCGTAGCAATTCCCAAAGGTGAAAGTGATAAGTATCGAGTGTCGAACCCACAAGGAGCTAAATGTAAGATCAATATTCTCTCAAGTCCTATCTTCCACTGATACGACTCTACATACACCGAACGTTTGCTTCCAACTAGAAACGAGAAATAAAACTACGCTGTGGGTATGAAGAGGATGACTTTGCATGGTATCGAAGAGCTAAAACATAAAAGTAGGTGATGTTATCATAAAGTTAGAATATATTACTAAATATTATAAAGAGCAAGTGTGGAATAATGATGAATCGGTGTGCCGAATTGTCCTAGGCAATTGTTAACAAGACCGGTAGTTGTCATTGCAATTTCATATGAGGGAGAGGCATAAGCTAACATACTTTCTCTTCTTGGATCATATGCACTTATGATTGGAACTCTAGCAAGCATCCACAACTACTAAAGATCGTTAAGGTAAAACCCAACCATAGCATTAACATATCGAGTCCCCTTTATCCCATACGCAACAACCCCCTTACTCAGGTTTATGCTTCTATCACTCAAGCAACCCACTATAAGTGAATCATGAACATATTGCAACACCATACAGTGGGAATCCCTCACGCTTGTGTGACACAGAGGGCACAATAGGATAGCACCAAAATGAAACATACAACTCATACCAATCTAGATCATCAATCAACCCAAAGACAAAGGACATCTACTCAAAACAACATAGGATGGCAACACATCATTGGATCATAATATGTGGCATAAAGCACCATGTTCAAGTAGGGATTACAGCGGGGTGCGGGAGAGTGGACCGCGTAAAAGAGATCAGGATGGTGATGATGATGGTGATGTTGATGAATACGATCACTGAGGGAGTCCTGGATTAGGGGGTGTCCGGATAGCCGGACTATAACCTTTGGCCGGACTCGTGGACTATGAAGATACAAGATTGAAGACTTCGTCCGATGTCCGGATGGGACTTTCCTTGGAGTGGAAGGCAAGCTTGGCGATGCGGATATGTAGATCTCCCCCCATTGTAACCGACTCTGTGTAACCCTAGCCCTCTCCGGTGTCTATATAAACCTGAGGGTTTTAGTCCGTAGAACGAACAACGATCATACCATAGGCTAGCTTCTAGGGTTTAGCCTCTCTGATCTCGTGGTAGATCTACTCTTGTACTACCGTATCATCAATATTAATCAAGCAGGAGTAGGGTTTTACCTCCATCGAGAGGGCCCAACCTGGGTAAAACATCATGTCCCTTGTCTCCTGTTACCATCCGCTTAGACGCACGATTCGGGACCCCTACCGAGATCTGCCGGTTTTGACATCGACATTGGTGCTTTCATTGAGAGTTCATTTGTTGCCGCCATCGTGAAAGATGCCTCATCCCTCTTTAAAGACGACATTTGTTGCTAAAGGAGCTTTGGCTATATGCCAAACTCTCCGCTGGGCGGTTTTCTTATGACCGCTGTTCGCCGCCTACCGATGATGACTTCTCGGGTCATCGAAAGCAATCTTTACGCCAACTCGAACTCGCCGAGCAGTTAGATCCGATGGAGCTCCCTTCCTTAAACGATCTCTTGGATCGCATCAACGCCCTGGGATTCGCTACATACTATGATCAGATTGGGCCTAAACCCGATCCGAGAGAGATTAACTCTCCCCAGGCCACCCATCACATTGCAGTGGTTGAGGAACAATGCGGCAAGCCTTCATCTATCTTAAGGACTAGTTATGTCCGGATTTCGATCCTCCAAGCCGGATACCCGCGGAGGGGAGGACGCCACTCAAGCCCGAACCTAAAGTCGCAACAAGCTAGATTCATTGGACAACATCCAAGAACCCAAGCTTCCGAAGTTCGAAACCCTTGGCCTCGAGTCGCAGATTGGGCGAGGTTCGGATTTAATTCCACCCGCCCACCCAAACATAAGCGATCTATCCCAAATTCGGCAAGAGCCTGCAGAAACAGTACACCATTACTGGGCCAGATTCCTCCTCGTCATGAACAGGATAAAGGACTGCCGCGAGGATGATGCGGTTCCATTCTTCTGCAATAATAGCATGGACAACGGAATCCTCAACGCCATAAGTCGCCGTGAAATTACACGCTTCGCTGACTTGGCATCCATAGTACGAAAGTACTGTGCGATGGAGAGTGCCTGGAAAACCGAAATAAAATTTTGGGACAATCCGGCCCTGAATACAACCCTAGTCTGAAATAAAAGGGTGCATTATCGCCAGGCACCTGGGTTAAACACCAAAAATCAAAAACCCTATATAGGGCATGGAACCGTACTGGAGGGATGGCTCAATGGACCCTGTAAAATTCATAGTACAGAGGGCGCCACACCAACTCATAGCCTTAGAGCATGTTGGATACTCCGGTAGGTGGCCAGAAGTGGCGAAGGGCTTCTAACTCCAGAATCCACAGAGCACCAGCCCAAGGATACCAGTACGGTATTAACAGTCTTCAAGACTTTCACATCAAATAATATACGGAAACGAACACTCCGCAGCCTTGCCGAAGTCTACCAAGTAGCAATAACAAACCCATGGAGTGACACGGCTATTACCTTTAATGCCTAAATTCCGAACAGCCCGAGCACCAGCAGCATTGGTCCTCAGTTCAATAGTGGACGGCTTTCGCCTTACCAAGGTACTCATGGACGGTGGCAGCGGATTGAACCTCATTTATGAGGAAACTCTTCGAAAAATGGAAATAGACTGGAGCCGCATTGAGCGAAGCAGCACAACCTTTAGAGGAATAATCCCTACCGGAAGCGCTGTTTGACAGAAAATCACATCGATGTGGTGTTCGCACGCGGATAATTACAGGTCCGAGGAGGTCAGGTTCCAAGTGGCCTCGTTCAGCAGCGGATACCACGCTCTATTAGGGCGAGAGGCATTTACAATTTTTCAAGCTATACCCCATTACGGGTACATGAAGCTCAAAATGCCCGGGCCCAACGGAATCATCACTCTTGCTAGTGACCCGGACATAGCACTCCGCACCGAAAATAAGACAGCCGCACAGGCCCTTGAGGCACTATCTGAAGCCCTAGCGATCGAGGAACTGACTGCGCTGCGCTCCACGGTGAACAGGGACGACGTGATACTCGGTAAAAGATCCAAGTCCACCTCCTTTAAACCGGCGAACGAAATAGTCAAATTCCAAGTCCATCCAACGGACCCTACAAAAACGGCCTCCATCGGGGCGCAATTAAACCCTGATGTAGACGCCGCACTACGATAATTCCTACACGAAAATTGGGACATTTTTGCCTGGCACCCTTCAGACATGCCAGGAATCCCACGCCGGCTGGCCGAGCACAGCCTAAACATCCTAAAAGGATTCAAGCCAGTCAAGCAGGCTCTTCGGTGTTTCTCCGAACCTAAGAGACAAGCCATGGGAGAGGAGCTAGCCAATCTACTGGAGGCCGGATTCATCAGAGATATAAAACATCCGGACTGGCTAGCAAACTTGGTGATGGTACCAAAGAAGGACAAATCATGGCGCCTATGCGTCGATTTCAAGGACCTCAACAAGGCTTGCCCAAAGGATCCCTTTCCCCTCCCCCGCATCGATCAAATTATCGACGCTACCGCAGGACACGATTCATTGTGTTTCCTCGACGCATACTTTGGCTACCATCAAATTAAGATGGCAGAGCATGACCAAGCCGCAACGGCATTCATCAACCCATACGGCCCATTCTGCTTCAACACAATGCCCTTTGGGCTCAAAAACGCCGCGCAACATATCGGCAAGATGATTCGTACATGTCCGCAAACCAGATCGGCAAAACAGTGGAAGCACACGAGATGACGTGGTCGTCAAAACCAAGCATGTAGAAACTCTAGTAGACGACTTGAGGCTCACATTCGACAACCTCCGAACATATGACATCAAGCTTAACCCGAAAAATGCGTTGGGCGCATCAGCCGAAAGCTCTTGGGCTTCATTGTATCCGTAGAGGAATTGAAGCAAACCCAGCCAAGATCCGAGCTCTATCACAATTGGATATCCCAAAGGACCTCAAACAAATACAAAATTGACGGATGTGGCGGCGGTTTAAGCCGCTTTATCTCCCGCTTGGGAGAAAAGGCATTACCCCTTTATCGCCTCCTCCGGCGCACCGAACACTTCGAGTGGACGCATGCCGCCTCGGCCGGACTCGAAGAATTAAAAGCCATATTGGCAACAAACCCGGTCCTGGCCACACCTAACATCGGTGAAACAATGCTATTATACATCGCGGCAACTCATCAAGTTGTAAGCGCAGTGCTCGTCGTCGAACGAGAAACGGACGGACACAAATTCCCACTTCAAAAGCCAGTTTACTACGTGTCCACTGTCCTCACTCCATGCAAGTCACGGTACCCGCATTATCAAAAGATAGCGTACGCGGTATTTATGGCATCTCGGAAGCTGTGACACTACTTTCAAGAGTGTTCGATAACAGTAGCCTCTGAAGTACCTCTTAATGATATTATAAACAACCGCGACACGATGGGCCGGATTGCCAAATGGGCCATGAGCTCCTCCTGTTTGACATAACCTATAAGCCACGGCGAGCTATTAAGTCGCAAGTTTTGCCGACTTAAATCGCTGAATGGATGAAGCGAACTCCCTAAAGAGTACGGCACATACCCAACCGGATCATGCACTTCGACGGCTCCAAAATGTTGGCTGGTCTGGGGCTGGCATCGCTCGACGTCCCCAACAGAGATACAGATTCAATACGCACTCGAGATAATGTATACGGACTCCAACAACGCAGCCGAACACGAGGCCCTTCGCATGGTCTCCGGATGGCAGTCTCCATGGGCATCCAACGCCTAGAGGTGCGCGATTCAACCTCGCGATATCCCAAATAAATGGAGACTTTGATGCCAAGGATCGAAAATGGCAGCTACCGCAACGCCGCCCTAAAAATGTCAGCTTGGTTCGAGGGGCTCAATTTCACCATATAGCCCGGAAAACAATCAGCAGCAGACGCCTTGGCACGCATTGGCGCAAAAAGCGATGCAGTCCCCCCAACATTTTCTTGGAGAGGTTGTTCTAGCCATCCGTATTATGGGAAGGGAATCCGGAAATAACAGCCCGACCCAACCGCTGCCGCTTCGACATCAACATTTTGACACAACGGAGGCTCCGCCAACGAAGTAAAATCTTCAGCCCACGTAATAATGGTAGTCTTTGCCCGTGGATGTAACCATTCCTAGCCTACCTAACCAGGCAGGAACTTCCCGAGGACCAAACGAGGCACGCTGCGCAGCAGCGATCTAAAGCCTATAAAGTCCATGAGGGAGAGCTTTATAAGAAAAGCACCACCGAGTCCTTCAAAGGTGTATCTCAAGAGGAAGGGCGGAATCTTCTGGTTGAAACTCATGCGGACTCGGCGGGCACCACGCCAGAGCCCGGCCCTTGTAAGCAAGGCCTTCCGACAGATTTTATTGGCCGACGGCCCGGCAGATGCTCAGACTTAGTCCAACGACACGTTGGTTGCCGCTCTTTGCTAACCAAAGCCATATGCCACCCACCGTCCAAACTATACCCATCACCTGGCCCTTCGCGGTCCTGGGGCTTGACATGGTTGGACCCCTTAAAGGAGGAACCCACAAGCAAAAATACCTCATGGTCATGGTGGATAAATTCACCAAATGGATAGAGGCCAAGCTCGTTAAGACGGCTGAATCCGGACCGGTGATAGACTACATATCAGGGGTCGTACACCGTTACGGCCTCCCCCACAGCATCATCACTGATAGCGGCACGAACTTTACGGCCGACGAGGTCAAACTCTGGTGCAAAAACATGGGCATCAAGCTCGACTATGCTTCAGTCTATCACCCTCAAACTAACGGTCAAGTCGAGCGAGCAAATGGTCTAATCATGAGCGGCATCAAACCCAAATTAGTGTGGTCCCTCAAGGAATCTAACACGCATTGGGTAGAGGAGCTCGACTCCATACTCTGGGGGCTGCGGACCACGCCGAATCGCACCACCGGATACACACCATTCTTTATGGTATACGGCGCAGAGACGGTTCTGCCCTGCGACATAATTCATGACTCACCTCGCGTGCGCATGTACGAAGAAAGAGAAGCCGAACTCGATCGGCAGGACAGTTTGGACGCCTTGGAGGAGGAGTGTGACGCGGCAAAAGCCTGTTCCGTATTTTATCAACAGCAGGCTCGAAGATATCAATCAGAGAAGTACGGGCCAAAACTTACAATGTTGGCGAGTTAGTTCTACGCCTGCCGGAAAAAAAAAGGGACAAACTCAAGACCAAATGGGAAGGTCCCTTTATTATTGACCAAGTCCTGACTGGCGGAGCATACCGTCTGCGAGATGCATCGGATAACCAACTCAAGCCGAACCCATGGAACGCAGCCCGTCTCCGAAGATTCTACGCCTAGCGCCGGACTCTGTGTTCGTCTCCTTCCTCTATCTATTTTTTACACATTAGTTGTCTTACATTTCTCTCCTTCTCCCTCCCTTTCTTACATCCTTTAAGGGCTCGTTTGCGCCTTTGTTCAAGACATTAACCGACGCGCTATCCGCGCCATTATACCCGGGGCTTCTTTAACATAAGCTTATTTATACGGGCTTCATGCCCAACACATGTGTCACACTTCCGCATGTACCTTTTATTCACCATTATATGCATCGATATGACTTAAGTTTTGGCCAAGCTGGGTTGCTCGGCTCTGTGCTTACCCCCACGCTCTCGATTGTTCGGTAGGCGGTAAAGGAGCACCTCTGCGATTGTTACTGCCGGGTTAGCGGATGTGTACCTCGACGGGTGAAGCCGAAAGCTAGCGTTCTTAAGGGAATATTCAGTCGGTGAACTAAAGATGATTTCTCACTTGTTTATTTATCCGCCCCAGATGCTTTTACGCTTTTTGCAGTCCGACATGCACTTTAGGGCATGCCTCCTGTGGAAAGGAACCCCTAACGGAACTATTCTCCTGGAAGATGTTTCTTACTAACCATGTAATATAACATAACTAGTTGGGCACTTGTCTGCTCAAGCACTAATGACCCCTACGCCGGTCTCCACGCATGCCCCGGTTCTTGCATAACCGTGAGGGTATTCGGACACACTCCGACTCGGGTCCCGAGGTTGAAGCTTAAAAGGTCCGCCATGACAAACGATCTACAATCCGACTAGAAGGCATTTTACATGTCATCTTAAATTACATAGTCAATTTGACTGGGTATATTCCTCTTCAATACCATCCAACAGGTTGTCTAGTTTGTCCTGTTGGGAATATTTACGCCAACTCTACCGGCCGCACACTAAGCTCACAGGATCTCCTTCCCATCGGGCCCCACAGTCCGACCTCGCCATGTGGTTTGGGTCAGCCTTTGTGTGCCGCGTCTTCACCATGGCCCAGGCCTCCCTGGCGCCTTGACGGCAGGCCGATATCTTCCATAATCGGAAACGCCGCCGCGCTCCCTTAAGCCTCTTTGCAAGCTCTCCAAGACCTTCGGGCATGGAGACAGATGGCCACAAGGCCTGGGCGACGCCTTTCATCACCGCCAACTCGCTCATGCAGTTGTAAGAGCTCGAAGAAGGTCACCAGAGAACCGGGCATTTCTCCGCAGGACGACTGTGAGCATACCTACGCATATAACTCGTTAATCGACTTCCTCACCGAACTCTTTTTCAAAGTTCGTTCAAGCACTTACTAAAAATGCCGCGTCGAAGCTGCCGATTCTCCTTTACGGAGTCCGACAGCTGGGCACGAACATCCTTTAGTTCCTCGCCCAGCTGGGTGTTGGCATCTCGGAGATTATTCTTCTCCTGCCTCACCTTCATAAGCACGCTCTCGCCGGCCTTTAACCGGCGCAAGAGTTGTTGCTTGTTCGGATCTACTCCGGCGCCATCTGCAATGTTATTGTCGGATTTGCACACACGCCGCACTTCACAACATACTTATCTTTTGAAGCATATACTACCAGAGGGGGTCTCCTTGGCCTCCCCTGCCGCGGCTAGTGCGGCCTCAAGTTGGGCTTTGCACTCTTCTAGCTCCTGGGACAGTTGGGTATTCTTTTTCAGAAGAACCGCATAATAAATGATCCTTAAATCAGTTATTCTAACTTTTTCAAATCTCGGGGCTACCGATATATATATAATCATCAAATTTTCTCACCAGATGTCTTTTACATACTGCTCCGCGGGCCCTGGTTAGACCATTTTGAGCGGCACGGAGGTACGATCTCCCAAGTTGAAGGCGCCCAATGCCTCTTGGGAGAAACAAGCGCTATGAAGAACTGTCGGGCGGCGCTTATGATTCATGGCACTCTCCACCTCGAATTGGTGGCGGACAGTCTGTCCACATCCTCCGTCAAGGAGAGTCCGACGACGCCTCGTGTTCACTCTCGCTTCGACCTGGCTTTGGAGCCCGGCTGGTGGAGGCGCAATTGGCAATCTCTCCGGATATAGTCTGGCGAGCCCTCTTTTTCCTAAAAAGGAGAGCACGGCGTTAGTATGCATCGAAGAATAATACCTTGAATAAGGCGGCGCTTTATCTGCTGCGCCGTGCCTCGACCCGATCTGCGTGTCTCTTTAGCCTGCCCGCCTCGGGTCCCTTGTTGGCTAGTCGCCGCAGCTCGGCATTCGCCTCAAGATCCTCCTCGCTAAACACCATTGGAATATGGTGATAAAAAAAAGCACGGACGGATCATCTTCGAAGTATTAAGACTTCGGTCTCGATTACTTGTGAGGCGGGGAGCAGTCCAGGATAATCGGCTGTAATAGCCACCAAGGCATTGTCGATGCTCAGTTGGTAAAATACCCCATCGATCAGCTCCACGGATATGTCCGGATCCTCTTGGGAGGCCGGATCGAGGGACCGTTCCGGATCCTCAGGTTGTGGAGGAGGGCTGTTTATATCCTTTATGGCCCAGCGCAATTCCTACGTCGAAATCACAAGATAAGGTACTTGACTATGGGAATATGGAATGGATGGGCAAAAAAGAAGTGTCCGCTTACCCAGCTTGGAGGATTGTACATAGAAAATCCGCCCTGAGAATTGACACGGAGGAACTCCTCCTCTTCTCCCTTGTACAAAGTGGGCAAGATCTTCATTAGAGCGGCAATCGAGTCCGGCCCCTTACGGCCGCAGCGGGTGGCGCCGCCCTCCCCATTGAAATCCCACATGGGTGGCTCTATATCGAAGCGGCTGCACCCCCGATAATGCATGTGGCCATGACTCGATCATGGTCAGTCCGAATGAGCTAACAGCCTTATCCGCTCATCGATAAAAAACGCCCTTGTCATTTTCCTTTCGGGGCTCCGTGGACGCCAGCTCAGCGCTTCTTCAAGGGAGCATTATCAAACTCCGGAGGCTGATCCAACAGATCCGCAGGGGACATCTTCTATATAAAACCATTCAAGGCCAGTCTTCGGACGCCTTCTTTGGGGTTCCGGATAGATATCCGGTCCCAGCGATGCGCCATACTTCGGCTCCGCCCACTTGATATATTGACCCCTCCTGAGAACGGGGCACAGGGCAGAACGGTTTCTTCCACAGCGCGAAATGATCCTCGCAGCCCAAAAACAGCTCGCAAAGGGCTACGAAGCCCGAAATATGCAATATGGAGGCACGCGTAAGGTTGTGCAACCGAGGCCGAGAACTCCTGTGAGCCCCGGAGAAACGGATGAATTGGAAATCCAAGCCTCTTATCAAATAAGGGACAAGGCATACCCGCCTCCCTTGAGGGATTGGGGACGCTCCGCTTGCTCTCCGCCATTATAGGTGGCGAGCCCGGCTCGAACCGGGACCATGAAGGCTGGAGGAGAAACCTTGGTCTCAAGCATCACTAGCTCGCTGTGTGGGACGGAACATCTCTTCCAATCTCCAGGCTGAGGGCTGGGAGGGCGAGAGGAGGGGCTGTGTCGACTGGCCATGATGGAATGGATCTCTGTTGGATGCGCTCTGATGAATGCTCGCGAAGGGAAGATGGTGTGATTTGGATCTAAATCCTCGTCTCCTTTAAAGACAGCTCATTTACACAGCTAGGGGGGTAAATGTAAAAACACCCTAGCTTTTCGCATTCGTCTAGCACGTGGAAGATGGCCATTATTGGGCGTGGAAGCCAAGAAGCGCAATATTCATGAGAAGCCGGACACTATTCAACAGGTACAAGGAATTTGGGGTAGAACCCGCCTTGCAATGCCGAAGACAATCTGCGCGGACTCGCTGCCATTGAAGCCTGGTTCGGGGCTACCGAGGAGTCCTCGATTAGGGGTGTCCGGATAGCCGGACTATAACCTTTGGCCGACTCTGGACTATGAAGATACAAGATTGAAGACTTCGCCCCTGTCCGGATGGGACTTTCCTTGGCGTGGAAGGCAAGTTTGGCGATGCGGATATGTAGATCTCCTCCCATTGTAACCGACTCTGTGTAACCCTAGCCCTCTCCGGTGTCTATATAAACCGGAGGGTTTTAGTCCATAGGACGAACAACCATCATACCATAGGCTAGCTTCTAGGGTTTAGCCTCTCTGATCTCGTGGTTGATCTACTCTTGTACTACCCGTATCATCAATATTAATCAAGCAGGAGTAGGGTTTTACGTCCATCGAGAGGGCCCGAACCTGGGTAAAAACATCGTGTCCCTTGTCTCATGTTACCATCTGCCTAGACGCACAGTTCGGGACCCCCTACCCGAGATCCGCGGAGATGATTCCTCTCCCGATGGCACTCCGGCGCCACCGAGAGAGAGGAGGAGAGGTTCTCCCCCTTGTGCTTCCTCCTCCTTGGCCTCCCCCTAGATGGCGAGAGGTTCTCCCTCTGGTCCTTGGCCATCATGGCGATGATGGCCCCTCTGGGATCCTCCTCCATGGCCTCCGGCGATGATGCCCCCCCCCGGCAGGGTGCCAGAGGGCCTAGATGGATTTCTCATGGCTACAGAGGGTTGCGGCGGCGGAACTTACGACCTATGTTATTTTCTAGGGGTTTCTGTATTTATAGGAATTTTTGGCGTCGGTTTCACGTCAGGGGGGTCTCCGAGTCGTCCACGAGATAGGGGGCGCGCCCAGGGGGTAGGGCGCGCCCTCCACCCTCGTGGACGGCTCGGGACTCTTCTGATCTATCTCCGATGCTCCGTGGGCTTCTTCTGGTCCATAAAAAATCATCAAAAATTGGCACGACAATTGGACTCCATTTGGTATTCCTTTTTTGTAAAAATCAAAAACAAGGAAAAAACAGAAACTGGCACTGGGCTCTAGGTTAATAGGTTAGTCCCAAAAATCATATAAAATAGCATATAAAACATATAAGATGGATAATATAATAGCATGAATACTTCATAAATCATAGATACGTTGGAGACGTATCAACCGACAAGTTAGTCGTTATGACTTGTGGGACGTACATGTCAGTCTGGACAAAAATCCCCGAGTGACCTCCTACCTCCGGCCCGTCCACCTAGTCATCCTCAGCCATGGGACGCAGCTACCGCTACTGGCAGAAGGCGAGGTCAAAACCGCCGGCGGTTAGGAGCCCATCTTGCGGTAGCCCGGATGCCAGCTCCGTCTGGCGCTCGCGGCCGCTAGCTAGCCAAGATAGCGCACACCCTACTAGATGCATCTAGCTGCTTATGTGCAAGGTTTGCTAGCTAGGTTGGCACGACGGTGCGTCGGCTTGCTCGCGTGCGCCGCGCTAAGGCCAGCCATCTGGCTCGAGGGAAGGCCAGCGTGGCAGCTTGCTCACGCGTGAGTCTCGCTCGGGCTAGCCAGCCAACCCGTACGGAGGCCAGCACGGTGTCCGGCCCGTCCGGCGGAGTGGCGGCCAACTTGCTCATCACCGGGACCACCGATGAACATGCATCAGTACTGTTTGAAGTAATGTTCAGGAAAAATAATGATTTGAGGAGGAAGAACATGATAGAAGGTCAGATTGGGTCCCTCGTGTCAACAGTTAAACAAAATGTGTTGGTTTAAGCTGCCTCGTCAGCACTGATGTGTGGGCCAACCCTGTCTTAAACAGGTTTAAGCAAGCCTTATCAGCACAAGGTAGTAGTTTTTTTTGGTGAGGATTAAGAAATTTTGGGTATGTTTTTTGCTATTTTTTGTACAATAGTTTCTTCCTAGGGCTGGTTGAAAGTGGTAGTTTTTTGTTAAATACTCTACATACTTTGGAAGCCAATAAGCACGGCTAGTTACATAGTGCCTATGTGTACTTAATTTAAACTAAATATCAACAATGAGTGACTAACATCTTGATGGAAAACTCGAAACTATGGAAATACTAGCATTTTTTTGCATGGTTGGAAATACTAGCAATGTTCACGTGCGTTGCAACGGATCATAATTAGTACTTATTCACAAACTTGATAGAAAACACTCTAATTTTGATATACATATATCACTAGAGATATATTATGTTTCAATCAGTATATATTCCTTGGGTAGTTTGGTGAGGTGAGGGAGGGATGTGGTTGGTTTTAAGATAGTAATTATGGGTTTTTCTGCAAATTGGTAGAGAAGTGGGATGTTGGTGAGAGAAGGCAACTTACCTCACGGTCGTTAGATGTAGATCTAATGGTCAAAAATGACAGATGGCAGACACACCATCATCACCAACTAAGTCTTCTGTAGGAGTACTAGCGAGATGTCCGTGCATTGCACGGAACATCAAGATGCATTTTTTTAATAAAACACTTGTTGTGATTGACCTATGCGGGAGTAATCCCATGTGTAAAAACTAATGATATCTCGAGAAAGAGGAGAGATAAGGTGAGGAGGAGTGGGGCGTGGTGGTGATTGGTGATCGGACTGAGCGGAGGCATGGGGATGGACGACGCCGGCAGCAACCACCATGCAAGTTTGTTCCATAGGCTTCCTTTTTTAATTGCTCAACAATGAGGTTGTTGGAGATAAGAATGAACGAGGGAAGTCCTTGTCTGCAAATGTGGAGAGAGGTGCGGGTATCTTTCAGTTTAATTTCTATATGTCAGATATAGATCGGACGGTCTATAGTGCAAGATGGCAGGCGTACCATCATCACCAACTGGTTTTTTTATAAGAGGAGAAATATAAGTATGGAGATACAAATGTATTATCGATACTTGTTTTCGTAAACTTGGATCTACATTTTATTCAACGGCTCAGCATGTGGGGCCTTAGCACAATGACTTCTCGACTGTGTAAAATAAAGGTTTTCCCGTCGCCGATAAGGAGGGGGTGACAGCGGCGCGCTTTCGGCTTGCTCGAGTCCTAGTATTCGTACTAGGTGGTCTACATACATGTATATTTATTCTTTTTCACATCTCGTTCGCTGCACTGCCACGATTGTTGATGAATAGACAGTAGTTATTCACAGCAAAACCTTTGTTAAGCGTGTGTGCGAGAGAGATAGCATGCGTGTGTGATATGTGTAGTGACTGAGGGAATGATAAGAGATTCTTTGTGTCTCTGTGTGTGGAGGATAGAGATAGACATGTGCATGGGGCTTTATGTTGTGTAACATGGAGACACATAGACATAATCAGAGAGTGGGTGTGTGAGATACACATGCCAACATGGGGAGAGATGTGTGAGTTAGAGAGATGGAGAATTTTAGTGTGCATCTGAGCTAGAGAGAGGGGGTATATACATACCTAGAGCTGGAGAGAATATGCAAGGGTGTGTGTCTTAAAAGAAGGATCCAGATAGATGGGTGTTTGTGAGTGTCTGTGTGTGTTTGTGCACGCGTGTGTGTGAGAGGGAGTGTGTGTATGTGGAGAAGAGAGACCACTAATGATGTAAACCTAGTATAGGGAAGGGGAATTGTCGGTGTCAAAACTGGCGGATCTCGGGTAGGGGGTCCCGAACTGTGCGTCTATGCGGATGGTAACAGGAGACAAGGGACACGATGTTTTACCCAGGTTCGGGCCCTCTTGATGGAGGTAAAACCCTACGTCCTGCTTGATTAATATTGATGATGTGAGTTACAAGAGTGGATCTACCACGAGATCAAGGAGGCTAAACCCTAGAAGCTAGCCTATGGTATGATTGTTGTTCGTCCTACGGACTAAAACCCTCCGTTTATATAGACACCGGATAGGGTTAGGGTTACACGTAGTCGGTTACAATGGTAGGAGATCTACATATCCAGACGCCAAGCTTGCCTTCCACGCCAAGGGAAGTCCCATCCGGACACGGACGAAGTCTTCAATCTTGTATCTTCATAGTCTTGGAGTCCGCCGATGATGATAGTTCGCTATCCGGACACCCCTAGTCCGAACTCCTCAAGAGCTCCCTAACCAGGCTTCAATGACGATGAGTCCGGCGCGTTGATTGTCTTCGGCATTGCGAGGCGGGTTCCTCCTCTGAATACCTTATAGAAGGTTTTGAACACAAGGATAGTGTCCGGCTATGCAAAACAAGTTCCACATAACACCGTAGAGAGAATAATTTTTGGACAGATCTGTTGATGTATTCCGCGGCATGACATCACACCACGGCCAGGCCTTTACATGAATCGTTTTTTATTGTTCCACCTCAGCACGTTTAGTGAGGCGGTTTCCTTGGCACGCCTTATCAAAGCATAGATCGTGCCCCCCTTATTCCGGGATTCTCATCCATACGAACGCAGTAACCCAACCGTGTCTGCTGGCACGCCTCTATCAAAGGCGAGTCCTAAACGACCACGGGTGGGCTCTTGGTATTCAACCTCTTTATAATGAGACCAAGGCCCTTTTTTACACCTCCATCGAAGTTCACCTCACGCCGAAGTTCCAACACCCAAAGCTTCAGATTCAGCGCCGGACTTTCGACGATGTCCGCCCACCAGCACGGCCGATGGATGTCTTCCTCCGTCAGAAGAAGATGTGCTAAAGCTGCGAGACGCCAGTATCTAACCGGCGAGATCTCGATAAGCTGCCTGCCCAGGCAGGTCATTCCCACTCCTCGAGCCCGGGCGAGAACGTGGTGTTCGTGGTCCCACTTCCTTCGGGTTTAGGCTTCCGACGGACCCCTTTGTGCGGGGGCTCATGTTTTATTATGGGCTCGATTTCCATGACTTGAATCCGGAGTCCATCCTCCATATTTTGTCATTCATTGTTGTATGTGAGGCCTTCCTCCATATTACCCCCCCACTTTGGATTGTGGCTCAAAACCTTTAGGGTGGAGCCAAAGACGATCAAGGGGCAGCAAGCAGAGTGCGGAGGGGCGGTCATAAGCAAATGTGCTGATGCTCCATGGCCCGAGGGCTCTTTTCAAGAGGAGCTTGGTTTGTGGCAACGGGAGTGGTTTTATATCGCCGCCCTGTGGGCACAAATGGGCGGCGCCCCGCCTTCCGCCAGTCCACCATAGCGGCTGGCATCATGGGTCAACAAGGCTCGACTGGGGCCATCCAAGGATGTTCCTCGCTGCAGGCCATATTCGAGATCTCCAGAAAGAGGGATCAATCTGGTTGCAGCGGCGCAGGTTATGGTGATCCGCGCCTTCAGCCCTGCAGAACGCCGCCCCTCCGCCTGTGGGAATTCAACCGAGGGACCACGAGCCTCCAAAATTTTATGGGCACGACGCCTGTGGAGATGTATAAACTGTTCTTCGGATCACAAGAGAAATGTCCGGACTTGACCGAGGACGCAGGACTAAGCTGCAATCGCCAGATACTCAAGTAAGTAGTCCCAGAACTCGACAAGCTGTTCATTCATTTATTTCATATATATGCCCTTTAAAGGAGCCGCTTTTGAACAGAGTGGATAGCTAAGGCAAAGCCGATAAGGTGTCCGCCCTCCCGTGAGACCACGCCGGATCCCATGTCGACCAAGATGTTGAAGGTCGCGCTTTTGAAGAAGGCGAAGGGAGGAGCGGGAAGCAACCGCCTCGCGAAGGAGGCTATCGAGGAAGGAGGGATTAAGAGTCCCACCTTCCGAGGAGAGAAGAGGACCGCTTCAAGATCCGGAGGTCAAGGCCTCAAAGAAAGGAAGGGAATCTTCGTCGAGAGTCCGCACTGGAAGTAACCCAGCCGCATTATTTCCCCAAGGGATCAGCCTCCAATGAGGCGTAAGTAGAAAGAAGGGTCTTGTAAATAAGGAGCATCCTCAGATTTATTTATGAAGATAACCAAATTGTACCTTGTAGTTCGGACTCAGCCCTTCTCAGCAGAGCTCGCTTCGGGGATCTTCTTCCGGAGATGATTGAGAGCTAAACGCCCACCTGTCGCAGACCTCATGTGAAGCGGACGACCGGAGGTGTCGCCGCGAGGGTTCCCCAAGTCCAGCGGGGCGGAAGGTCCGCGCCGAGTGGTGTGCGTTGAGGAGTCAAGGATTTGCTCGGGCGAAGCGGTTATTCAAGATCACCGTGTTTCTAATGGGTACGGTGATTTAAAGGATTGCATCCGCAGAGAGCGGATTGCACGGCCGCCGAAGCTTATCGGCGGGGTTTGAGGTACGCAAAAATAATGTACCTTCGACGCTTATGCATATAAATGCGCCATGTATAGATAGTAGCCCCGAGACTCGGTATGTTGTCAAAATTGACGACGTGCAAGGACCAAATTTCGTTTAACATATCGCCACTCCTAAACAGGTGGCGGGCGTCCGGAGGCCAGCCGGATCGATGAATATGCCGAACTAAAGCGGCAGCTTGATGAGGCGGATGCGACATCGCGCTGGTCAATAAACGGTTTGACGAGTCACAAGGTATGCGACTTCTATGCGACACCTGGTAAGGGAGCTTGACGCCCATGTTCATCGCTTGTATGCTTAATGATGGTGGTGCCGCTGTTGAGGTGTTGCGGGCGAACTCGCCCGAGCGAAAGAGCAAGCCAGAGTAGCAATGCGGCCGCTTTAAAGGCGGTCAAGAGTTAGACGCTGAACGGGCTGCTCACCGCCAAGAAGAGGAGATGGCCGACATGGCCAAAAAGTTAAGGAATACTACCGATCGCTGCGAGGTTCTTGAAAAAGAGCGTCAAGCGGAACAAGAGGGCCTAAAGAAGGCCGCCGCCGAATCCAAGAATGCCCAATCGGCTTTGAGAGCTGACAAGGAGGAGCTGAGTCGCTAGGGCAATTGCGGCTGGAAAACCGCTTTCGCATGGAGGAAATATACAGATCCAAAGTATGCTCGCTGATAAATTGTGGAGTTTAGAGGATGCTTATTCGACTTGGCGGCGAAGCGCCAGGACGAGGTTGAGCACTTCCGGGGCCAGAAGGGGCACAAAAGGGAAGAGCTATATTGGTCGCAATTCCATAGTCCAGAGCGTCCTCTGCCGCTGACTTATCGGTTGGCCGAATGGCCGAGCTGAATCGATTGTCCGGATTTGCCATGAAGCATGTCTTGACTCACTTGTGGCCGGACGGACCCAGCCGAAGAGCTATTTTGGTTTAGTGCAGCAGTTTTTGCGCGGTGCCGCCAGACGACGCAATGAAGCGATCGGCGGCATTGAGGGAGCGCTGATGGCTCTTGCCCGTGTCAAGACATACAGGCAGAGATGAATGCCACCGACGTTGCATCCCGTGATTCGGACAGAGGTCGAGTACCGCCGAGCACTACTTTGAAGAAGTTCCGCCGGCGCTGCTTAATAGAGACGCAGTGCTCAAGGATATTATGTTTAAATGACATGTATGATTTGTGAAAACAATGTTTTCAATGTAATATAAGTGCTTTTTATACTTGTGCGCTCAAGTAGTAAACTACTCCTCGTGCGGCCGCTTATGTATATGTGTATATAACCCGAAAGATGGCAGTCCTTGGTTTCAGCCCCCACGCACATAGTGCGGGGGTGTTTGCAAAAAAAGGGCGCTTTTTCACACTTAATCCAACGTCTCGGTCCTGTGAAGGAGGTGATAGCGTAGCAAACCAGGCAACCAGACTATAATGCTTTATCACTTTCACTTAGCCATAGGAGTTCGAGGGTGGGGCTACTATATAGCCCTCGGGGCACCGCACTCTCCTGAATTCGGGTGCGATGTGCCCGACCGAAACCGTCCTTCGTTAATGCGGAGGAATTCTAAACATTCCTGTGAGTCATCGAGTGGTTGACCAGTCTCGCTATATCATGACAGCGGTTTTGGCTTTCATCAGGTGCTCGCCCGCCGAACCGGGCACAATCGCAGAGTTCTCCGGTGCCGCGCTAGCCGTGAAAACGGAACGTAAGGCAGCAAAACACAGGAGCCGGGCAACCCAACATTTGACCAAAGACATGATTCGAGCTGATGCATATAAGGCCTAATCTCGAGACGCCAATACTCCCTAAGGTATTCGGTCTTTACAAAATGGGCAAAATAAGGCCCTAAGCCCTTTGTGTCCGTGCACGCAAAAATTCTGGTGCGGCCAATGCCAAAGCACCAGCCTCCTCCTCAGCTATATTTAAGGAACTAGGGGGATGTATATCAACAAGAGACAGTGAAAAAAGGTTTACGCAGGGTCTTAATCTGAAAAGAATCCTTTGCCACGGGTCCTCGCTGCACGCCTCATACCAGATCTCCGCAGCCGATCCCGGACGGTGTAGCACGTTGTTCATCTCAGAAAAGAGAGGAACTTAGTTTGAAAGAAAAGGATCGTGCAAAAGATGTACTTAATATTAAATGAACAGAGTACGGTTCAAGAATAAAATTGAGCTCTATTGTCTCTTGTTATACATGCATGTAGCCCTCGTGTGGGGGTATGCCGCTAGTAGGCGCCGACTCTGCCTAGCCGTGTCCGGGTTTGAATAACCAATTTCGTGTTCTTTGTTTAGTGGAGCCGGATAGCTGTGGAGCTGACGATGCAGTCTCCCTTCTTCCGTGCTCGAGTAACACTTAATACTTCCTTTTAACAAGATGATGCCGCGTGGACCGGCATTTTAAGTGTTAGAGATGCGTAATGCGGTATTGCGTTAAAGCGGGCGAAAGCTTCAGGCCCCAATAGTGCTTGATGGCTACTTTTAAACGGGCGACATGGAAGAGTAACCTTTCGCGACGGAAGTTGTCGGATGAACCAAACACAACTTCTAGCAAGATGGAGCCCGTGTAAAGGATGATGGGCTCGGCAAGACTCCTTTAAAGGAGGTGTTGCTACGGCGAATTTTGGTTGGGTTTATCCCCATCCTGCGGATTGTGTCCCGATACATCAGGTTTATGTCATCGCCGCCATCCATGAGGACATGTGTAAATTGGAATCCATCGATTATAGGATCCAATATCAAGGTAGTCCATCCTGCGCTCCGGATATTATCGGAATAGTCCCGATGGTCGAAGGTGATTGGTTTTGACAACCAAAGGTGTGGCGCGCTTTTTAGGGCGCCGCTTTGTTTTTCCTTTTGATCACGTGAAGTGATTTTACTGTTTTAACCTCCCGTGGGAAAGTTTTTGTTTTCCGGGTTCGCTTGTGGTGCTCGTCATCTTTACTTTGTGTGTCGAGCCCCTTGTGTTCGGGCGCTCACCGCCGGACTGTTTGAAGACCCAATCTCTCGTGGGTATGGTTTGCGTGCTTCCTGAGGTACCATGTATTTGACATAGCCTATCCGAATCTTGTTTAGGTTGGATAGCTCGTCACTATTATCCTTTAGGGCAGTGTTTTGTTGTTCGCCGAGAGCTTTTGAATCCGGCTTTGACCGCCGCACTATTTGGGCCATTTTCCTTATTCCGCGCCGATCTTTTTCAAGGCCGTGATTTCCCATTTCCATCCCTGATTTCGGATGTACTGGTCGCCGGTGCTGCATCTAGCCAGCCACTGTCTTCCCCGCGCAAAAGCGGGTCATGAGGCTTGTTAATGCGGCCATTGTTCTTGGCTTTTCTGGCCGAGGTGTCCGGCGAGCCATTCGCCTCGGACGTTGTGTTTGAAAGATGCTAAGGCTTCAAGGTCCGGACAATGACTATTTGGTTCTTTTTAGTAAGGAACCTATTCTGAATTTCCGGCTGACTCTCCGGATGTTGAGTTATGTGACTTAGATCGTCTGCATCCGGAGGGCGGACATAAGTCCCCTGAAAATTTGCCCGAAATGCATCCTCGAGCTCTCCCCAGCTTCCAATGGTATTTTCGGGGAGGCTTTTAAGCCAATGCCGAGCTGGCCCTTTGAGTTTAAGGGGTAAGTATTTTATGGCGTGGAGATCGTCTCCTCTAGCCATGTGTATGTGGAGGATGTAATCCTCGATCCGCACTCTGTGGTCTGTTGTTCCGTCAGATGCCTCTATGTTTACGGGTTTGAATCTCGCTGAAATTATGATCCAGCACCTCATCGGTGAAACATAGGGGTGCGCGCCCGATATTTGGGTGTGCCGTGATCTTCGGAATTTTGGCGATTGCATTGCTTTGACGAGCCTCGCTTGGCCCATAGATGGACCTAACGGGCCATCCTCTTGAGGTGAATCCTTATGCGGATCGCATATTGGCTTGTGTGCGCGCCATTCACCGCTCTCTTTTGCCATGGGGTCGCCCATCCGACCGGTGGTCTTCTTGCTTTTTAATTGCGGGGCTCTAAGGCCTCCTCGTCAATTCGGCAAGAGCTTTTTTTCGGTAGCACTTTGTTCGGCGATCGTCGTCAGATTTATTCTGCGGTGCTGAATACTTTGCTCCATCTAATCCTGAGTGCATCTTCCGCTGTTTTGAGCTTCCGCTCCGCTTTTTCCGCCACGCGCAGCGGGCGACGAGCCTTTTCTCGGAGGTCATTTTGCTCCAATGGTTTGTCCGGCGTGAGATCGTCCGGACTGTTGTCTTCGCCGGGACAGATTGTTTATCCAAGTTGTCTTGTTCGGACGATTGCTCGATAGCTTGTTCGTTGTCCACCGGTTCGCCTCGCTCTATGGCTGGGTCTCTATTGAGGCGGACTTTGTTCGCTTACGCTGCCGCTTTGACTGTTTTTCGAGGATTTATCCTTCGTGGCGCCCCGTTGTTCCTCGCCTTCATTTCCTTTAGGTGTATCCACCATGTATACATCATGAGATGAGGTGGTTGTCCAGATCCTATAGGTGCTGGCTCCTTGTTGTTTCCTACATCGCCGCCCATACCATCGATGTCTTCGAGTCAAAATCGAGCACGCCGTGTAAGCTTTCGGGGCTTGCTATGAAGTGGGTGGTGGGTGGCGTTGAATTTTTTGTCGTCGTGATCCCAACCTTCCCGACCGTAGTCCGCCGGGCTCTCCGGATAAAGAGAGAGACTTTAGTGAATTCAGGATGTCGCCAAAGGGCGAATGCCGAAAGATGTCCGCGCCGTGAACTCCATAACGGGCGCCCAATCGGATTCGATTGGCAAGGGCGAGACGGTTCGAGTCCGGAGAGGAGTCCGCCTCCGGAGCCAAGGTCTTCGCAGCGACAGGATGGGGTTCGCTCGATCGCCGAGAGATTGTAGCCCCGAGGCGGTGTCCAACCACTCGCCCTGGTCGGGGATCCGCCCGGATTAAGGGCCGGAGCGGATATCGGTGCGCGCCTCCAAGGCACTGCTCGCTGCAGAGCTAGATCATGCCCATCGAGACAAGGCGGGCGCGTTGGTTGCGGCTCAATCCGTCAAGATCAAGTCTCCGCGATATCGGCCGATAGTTTAAATCGCCAAATCTGACTCGACGGCCTGGGCGAAGCTGATCGATCTGCTCCAGATGGCTAAACGAATTGGCCCGCAGGCAAAGCCGCCGAACGCTAAGATCCGCCCGGGAGAAAAGTCTCACCCGGACCGCGTCGTTGTTGATGATCGAAGGAGCCATCGGGCCTATCGGTGACGCTACGCAGGAACTCTCAATGAAAGCACCAATGTCGGTGTCAAACCGCGATCTCGGTAGGGGGTCCCGAATCAGCGCCTAGGCGGATGGTAACAGGAGACAAGGGACACGATGTTTTACCCAGGTTCGGGCCCTCTTGATGGAGGTAAAACCCACGCCCCGCTTGATTAATATTGATGATGTGTGTTACATGAGTGGATCTACCACGAGATCAAGGAGGCTAAACCCTAGAAGCTAGCCTATGGTATGATTGTTGTTCGCCCCACGGACTAAAACCCTCCGGCTTATATAGACACCGGATAGGGTTAAGGTTACACAGAGTCGGTTACAATGGTAGGAGATCTACATATCCGTATCGCCAAGCTTGCCTTCCACGCCAAGGAAAGTCCCATCCGGACACGGGACGAAGTGTTCAATCTTGTATCTTCATAGTCTTGGAGTCCGGCGATGATGATAGTTCGGCTATCCGGACACCCCCTAGTCCGGAACTCCCTCAAGAATGGTGTGACATGTGTGTTAAAGAGAGACAAAGGCATGTGTAGTAGCAGGATAGCATGGGTGCAGGCAGGGAGCAGACTATTTGGAAGAGACATCGAGTGTGTGTGGGAGAGGGGTGTGAGAGTGAGAGAGAGAGAGAGAGAGAGCTAGCGAGGGAGAGAGAGAGAGAGAGGGAGAGAGCGGTCGTTTGTGTGCAGAAGTGGCGTATAGATAGGGAGACAATGTTTATGTTGTTCGAAAGTGGCCTATGTACGGAGACACAAGGGAAGCGAGTCATCGTGTGTGTGGTAGGGACTTCATGAGAGATCTAGAATAGATGGTGTAGAGAACAACGTGCGAGATTGAGAACGATGGTACATTAGGGAGCTATGGAAAGAGTCACAACATATATGTATACAGGGAAGGAGCTGGGGCAGGTCCGCATGTGGGAGAGATAGAAAGAGGAGGGTGGAAGGTCTATGTTATCATGCATCGGGTGTTTTGCAATGTGCTTTTCCCCAAGGTTGGAAATGAGGATGAAGTCTATGGGTACCTTGTTGACTTGCTTGTTGCTATGAAGACCAAGGTGGGCTCTGGTGCTACTTTTGATGTGTCCAACTGGATGTGGCACGAGATGTACAACTTGGTCATCTACAGAAAGGTCCCCATTTATGCTCCTTCTGTCATGTGCTTTCTGAACTCAGTTTTGGCTGTTCGCTGCCCTAGAGATCTTCTCACATCTCCAGATAACCTCACCGTGCATGAGGTCAAGCAACTCAAGAAGAAAAAGCATGTCGAGCCTCGCTTTACTGCTAATGATCCCGAGGATGTCTATGCCACTTCTAATGATGAGGACTTTGAGATGGATTCAGGGGCCAAGCCTTCTTGGGTGACCAAGCTCACTGCTAAAGTGAAGAAGACTTTCTTCCTTCAGACTAACATTCAGAAGAAGTTGTATCAGGCCCATGTCAATGAGAAGCTTGCCAGGCGTCGTCATATTTCTATGATGAAGCACCTCAACATGCCCGTCAAGAGTGGATCTGAGAAAAGCATCACCCGTGAGGACCGATGGATGTCCGCGCATAGCACATCAGATGACGAGGCTCCTCACCAGCCTTCTACCTCCTTTGCTGCTGATGATGATATCATGGAGGATGCTGACAAGGACAATGATGAGGAGTCTGATGATGAGGATCCAGAGGCGACCGAGGAGTCAGAGGAGGACTACTAAGCTCTGGTGCGCTAGCTTCGCTCTTTTCCTTTTTGGTTTCTTGATGCCGAAGGGGGAGAGAGTTCTATTAGGTCTCGGGATTTGCATGGGATTTGCTTGTGTTTGTGTTCTTTCGTGTTTTGTTTTGAACTTTAGTTTGTGGATCTTGTTGCTTATCTTGACTTGCATGGTGTGAGACATGCGCTCCTCTATCTATCATATTGTCGGTTATCTTTACTATCCTATTTGTGCACTTACTGCCTATCTTCGCATGTCTAGTAGGAATGGTGGGTCAATAAAATCTAGGGGGAGTCATACTTCTAATGTGTGTATTTGCATTCCAAAAGCAAATTCATAAATAGTGCACACATCTGGGGGGAGTCCCGTCTATATTTTCTAGACCTCTTATGAAAATTGTGTTGTTGTCATCATCCACCAAAAAGGGGGAGATTGTTAGGTCATTTCCCTACTTTATGTTTTGGATGATGATGACAACTCCTTGTTGGTCTAATCTTGTGTTTAGTGCTTCAGGTTCTCGGTGATTAGGCTTGCATCGAGTTGTTATTCTCTCTGGAAGGAAAAGATCGAAGATGGTGTTTGTCTACGTGTTTATCTCTTTGGTCGTAGGAAACCCATACTATTAAGAGGGAATCCACATCGGAAGGAGTTGGGTGAATTGTTGCATGTACACATTTTCCTCACCCACCTTTGCCTTCCATTTCTTGTTTGAGAGAGAGCTCTCCTTCTTTTCAACTGTTACTATGTATTCTCAGCGGTTGTACCGCTCGCTCAAGCGGTTGTACCGCTGGCCCTTGGCACCAGCCCAACCACCACCCCAGGGGTGATACCCTAGGGTTGAACATCCCAGTTCATGACCAAGCAGTTGTACCGCTGCCCCCGGGCGGTGGTACCGCCACCATGCTTAAAAATGACTGTGGGGTGTCATTGGCGGTTATACTGCCCAGGTACCGCGCAACAACCGGTCAGGTTTCTGTTTTGATGCGGTACTCGTGCGGTGGTGGCTCGGTTGTTCCAGTCGTGCTCTGCATACCGGTACCACCGGTTCCCTAAGCGGTTCTACCGCTTAGGACTTAGCCACCCAGGGTACCAGGGCCAGGCGGTTGCACCGGCAAGACTATCGCCGCCGATCACCGCTGTGGGTGACTCCTTACATTTCAAGGTGGTGGTTGAGCGGTGGCAGAGCAGTCGTTCCGGTTGTTCTTCACAACCGGTACTACCACTTGTCTACCCGGTTGTACCGCCTGTTAGGGTTTTTGTAGTATACCCGTGAGTCCCGGTTGTACTGGGACAAGGAGTGGTTGTACCGCTGTAGTGCTGTTTTCGCAGTAACGGTTGAATTTTAGTGTTTTCTATATAAAGGAGGTGGCTATACCGAACACCCCCGGAGCATCTACATGGGGGCTGAAGCCAACGACTGGCAAACTTTCAGAATTGAAACGGCCGCACAGGAGGAAAATAATTTCAGATAAAGGCATATAATATATTACAAGCCTTGGTTCATAAAACAAAGTCTAGACAGCCCCGCTACATTCACTAAAACATAACATCCTTTGAGCATTGGTCCTCTACTATTCGGGCACCCGCGAGGACATCCTCAAAGTATCGCTCCGGCCTGCGGTGGTCCTTGCCTTCGGGTGGGCCTTCGGTTGCGACGACGGTGTCCTTCATCTTCGCCCAGTGCATCTTGACACGGGTAAAGGCCATCCGCGCATCCTCTATGCACGCAGAGCGCTTCACAGCTTCAACTGGGGGCAGCACATCGACGAGTCGCTTCACCAAAATGAAGTAGTTGCTCGAAATGGGTTCGGCTGGCCAAAGCTAGACTATGATGTCCTTCATGGCCAAGCCGGACATCTGATGTATCTCCGCTAGTTGCTTCATCTGGTTGTGTTGGAAATATGCCCTAGAGGCAATAATAAATTAGTTATTATTATTATATTTCCTTGTTCATGATAATCGTTTATTATCCATGCTATAATTGTATTAATAGGAAACTCAAATACATGTATGGATACATAGACAACACCATGTCCCTAGCAAGCCTCTATTGGCTAGCTCGTTGATCAATAGATGGTTATGGTTTCCTGACCATGGACATTGGATGTCATTGATAACGGGATCACATCATTAGGAGAATGATGTGATGGACAAGACCCAATCCTAAGCCTAGCACAAAGATCGTAGTTCGCTTTGCTAGAGCTTTTCCAATATCAAGTATCTCTTCCTTAGACCATGAGATCGTGCAATTCCCGGATACCGTAGGAGTGCTTTGGTGTATCAAACGTCACAACGTAATCGGGTGACTATAAAGGTGCACTACAGGTATCTCCGAAGTGACCATTGGGTTGACACGGATCGAGATGGATTTGTCACTCCGTAAACGGAGAGGTATCTCTGGGCCCACTCGGTAGGACATCATCATAATGTGCACAATGTGACCAAGGGGTTGATCACGGGATGATGTGTTACGGAACGAGTAAAGAGACTTGCCGTAACGAGATTGAACAAGGTATCGGTATACCGACGATCGAATCTCGGGCAAGTACAATACCGCTAGACAAAGGGAATTGTATACGGATCGATTGAGTCCTTGACATCGTGGTTCATCCGATGAGATCATCGTGGAACATGTGGGAGCCAACATGGGTATCCAGATCCCGCTGTTGGTTATTGACCGGAGAACGTCTCGGTCATGTCTGCATGTCTCCCGAACCCGTAGGGTCTACACACTTAAGGTTCGGTGACGCTAGGGTTATATAGGAAGCTTGTATGTGGTTACCGAATGTTGTTCGGAGTCCCGGATGAGATCCCGGACGTCACGAGGAGTTCCGGAATGGTCCGGAGGTAAAGATTTATATATGGAAAGTTGTTGTTCGGGTTCCGGAAAAAGTTCGGGTTTTTCGGTATTGTACCGGAAGCTTCTGAAGGTTCCGGAGGATTCGGAGGGGTCCGAGGTCCGAAATTGTTCCACCACGTCCAATACAGTAGCATGGGCTGTAGGGGGCGCCCTAGCCTTAATGGGCCAGGGGAACCAGCCCCCCCAAGGCCCATGCGCATGGGAGGGGGAAACCCTAAGGGGGAGGGCCTCCACTTGACTTGGGAGGCACTCCTCCCTCTTGGCCGCCCCCAAGTCCCATCTAGGGCTGGCCGCACCCCTTGGGGTGGAAACCCTAAAGGGGCGCAGCCCCCTTTCCCTATATATACTTGAGGTTTTAGGGCTGCCACACATGAGTTCTCTCCTCTTGGTGCAGCCCCGCCTCCTCCTCCTCCTCTCCCTTGGTGCTTGGCGAAGCCTGCGGGATTGCCACGCCTCCACCACCACCATGCCGCTGTGTTGCTGATGGATGGAGTCTTCTCAACCTCTCCTCTCTCCTTGCTGGATCAAGGCATGGGAGACGCCACCGGCTGTACGTGTGTTGAACGCGGAGGTGCCGTCTGCTCGCACTAGGATCTCCGGTGATTTGAATCACGACGAGCACGACTCCTTCAACCCCGTTCTCTTGAACGCTTCGCTTAGCGATCTACAAGGGTATGTAGATGCACTCTCTTCCCTCGTTGCTAGTTTCTCCATAGATAGATCTTGGTGACACGAGGAAAATTTTGAATTTCTGCCACGCTCCCCAACAAAGGGCATCATGAGCTAGGTCTATTGCGTAGATTCTTTGCACGAGTAGAACACAAAGTAGTTGTGGGCGTTGATTTTGTTCAATATGCTTACCGTTACTAGTCCAATCTTGTTTCGACGGTATTGTGGGATGAAGCGCCCGGACCGACCTTACACGCATTTTACGTGAGACAGTTCCACCGATCGACATGCACTTGGTGCATAAGGTGGCTAGCGGTGCCGTCTCTCCCACTTTAGTCGGAACGGATTCGATGAAAAGGGTCCTTATGAAGGGTAAATAGAAATTGGCATATCACGCTGTGGTTTTATGAGGTAGGAAAGGTTCTTGCTAGAAACCCAAAGCAGCCACGTAAAACATGCAAACAACAATTAGAGGACGCCTAACTTGTTTTTGCAGGGTATGCTATGTGATGTGATATGGCCAAGAAGAATGTGATGAATGATATGTGATGTATGAGATTGATCATGTTCTTGTAATAGGATTCACGACTTGCATGTCGATGAGTATGACAACGGCAGGAGCCATAGGAGTTGTCTTTATTTATTGTATGACCTGCGTGTCATTAAACAACGCCATGTAATTACTTTACTTTATTGCTAACCGTAGCCATAGTAGTAGAAGTAATAGTTGGCGAGACAACTTCATGAAGACACGATGATGGAGATCATGATGATGGAGATCATGGTGTCATGCGGTGACGATTATGATCATGGAGCCCTCAAGATGGAGATCAATGGAGCTATATGATATTGGCCATATCATGTCACTACCATATAATTGCATGTGATGTTTATTATGTTTATGCATCTTGTTTACTTAGAACGACGGTAGTAAATAAGATGATCCTTACACAAATTTCAAGAAGTGTTCTCCCTAACGTGCACCGCTGCTACAGTTCGTCGCTTCTAAGCACCACGTGTTAATCGGGTGTGATGGATTCTTACGTTCACATACAACGGGTGTAAGCAAGATTTACACACGCAGAAACACTTAGGGTTAACTTGACGAGCCTAGCATGTGAAGACATGGCCTCGGAACACGGAGACCGAAAGGTCGAGCATGAGTTGTATAGTAGATACGATCAACATGAAGATGTTCACCGATGATGACTAGTCCGTCTCACGTGTTGATCAGACACGACCTAGTTGATTCGGATCATGTTATCACTTAGATGACCAGAGGGATGTCTATCTGAGTGGGAGTTCATAAGATGAACTTAATTATCTTGAACATAGTCAAAAGACCTTTTGCAAATTATGTCGAAAGCTCGCGCTTTAGTTCCACTGTTTAGATATGTTCCGAGAGAAAATATAGTTGAAAGTTGAAAGTAGCGATTATGCGGACAGAGAAAGCTTATGTCCTTAATGCACCGCCAGTGTGTTAAACCCCAAACGCCGTCTGTGGATGTTGCGAACATCGGACATACACGCTTTTGATAACTACGTGATAGTTCGGTTAAACGGTTTAGAGTTGAGGCACCAAAGACGTTTTCAAACGTCATGAACATATAAGATGTTTCGAGGGCTGAAATTGGGATTTCAGGCTCGTGCCCACGCCAAGAGGTATGAGACCTCCGACGATTTTCTTAGCCTGCAAACTAAGGGAGAAAAGCTCAATCGTTGAGCTTGTGCTCAGATTGTCCGAGTGCAACAATCACTTAAATCGAGGGAGTTGATCTTCCGATGAGATAGTGATGTTTCTCCAAAGTCATTGCCACCAAGCTGCTAGAGCTTCGTGATGAACTATAACAAATTAGGGATAGATATGATGATCCTGAGGTATTCGCGTTGTTTGACATCGCGAAAGTAGAAATCAAGAAGGAGCATCAATTGTTGATGGTTGATGAAACCACTAGTTTCAAGAAGGGCAAGGGCTAGAAGGGACACTTCATGAAACGGCAAATCAGTTGCTGCTCCAGTGAAGAAACCCAAGGTTGAACCCAAACCCGAGACTAAGTGCTTCTGAGATAAGGGGAAACAGCCACTGGAGTAGAATTACCCTAGATACTTGGTAGATAAGAAGGCAGGCAAGGTCAATAGAAGTATATTTGATATACATTATGTTAATGTGTACTTTACTAGTACTCCTAGTAGCACCGTGGTATTAGATACCGTTCGGTTGCTAAATGTTAGTAACTCAAATAAAAGCTACGGAATAAAAGGAGACTAGCTAAAGGTGAGTCTGACGATATGTGTTGGAATTGTTTCCAAGGTTGATATGATCAAACATCGCACGCTCCCTCTACCATCAAGATTAGTATTAAACCAGAATAATTATCATTTGGTGTTTATGCTGAGCATAGACATGATTGGATTATGTCTATCGCAATACGGTTATTCATTTAAGGAGAATAATGGTTACTCTATTTATTTGAATAATACCTTCGATGGTCTTGCACCTAAAAATGGTTTATTGAATCTCGATCGTAGTGATACACATTTTCATGCCAAATGTATAAGATAGTAATGATAGTACCACTTACTTGTGGCAATCGCCATGTAAGTCATATTGGTGTAAACGCATGAAGAAGCTCCATGTTGATGGATCTTTGAACTCACTCATTTATGAAAAGTTTGAGACATGCTAACCATGTCTAATGGTGTATATGCATGAAGAAACTCCATGCAGATGGATCGTTTGGACTCACTTGATTTTGAATCACTTGAGATATGCAAAACATACCACATGGGAAAGATGACTAAAAGCCTCGGTTTCAGAAGATGGAACAAGATAGCAACTTGTTGGAAGTAACACATTTTGATGTGTGCAGTCCAATGAGTCTTTGAGGCATGCATATCGTTATGTTCTTACTTCACAGATGATTTGAGTAGATGTTGAGTATATTTACTTGATGAAACACAAGTCTGAATTATTGAAAGGTTCAAGTAATTTCAGAGTGAAGTTGAAGATCTTCGTGACAAGAAGATAAAATGTCTGTGATGTGATCATAGAGATGAATATCTGAGTTGCGAGTTTGGTACACAATTGAGACATTGTGGAAATAGTTTCACAATTGATACCGCCTGGAACACCATAGTGTGATGGTGTGTCCGAACATCATAGTTGCACTCTATTGGATATGGTGCGTACCATGATATCTCTTATCGAATAACCACTATCGTTCATGGGTTAGGCATTAGAGACAACCACACTCACTTAAATAGGGCACCACGTAATTCCGTTGAGACGACACCGTTTGGAGAAACCTAAGTTGTCGTTTCTTAAAAGTTTGGGGCTGCGACGCTTATGTGAAAAGTTTCAGGTTGATAAGCTCGAACCCAAAGCGGATAAAATGCATCTTCATAGGACACCCAAAACGGTTGGGTATACCTCCTAATTCAGATCCGAAAGCAATAGGGATTGTTTCTTGAATCGGGTCCTTTCTCGAGGAAAAATTCGTCTCGAAAAGTTGAGTGGGAGGATGGTGGAGACTTGATGAGGTCATTGAACTGTCACTTCAACAAGTGTGTAGCAGGCACGGGAAGTTGTTCCGTGGCACCTACACCAATTGAAGTAGAAGCTTATGATAGTGATCATGAAGTTTTGGATCAAGTCACTACCGTACCTCGTGAGGGTGACAAGGATGCGTATTACTTCGAGTGGTACAGCAATCCTGTCTTGAAGGTCATGTTGCTAGACAACAATGAACCCACGAGCTATGGAGAAGCGATGGTAGGCCCAAATTCGACAAATGGTTAGAAACCATGAAACCGAGGAAGGATCCATGTATCATAACAAAGCATGGACTTTGGTGGACTTGCCCGATGATCGGCAAGCCATTGAGATGAATGGATCTTTAAGAAGAAGACGGACGTGGACGGTAATATCACCGTCTATGAAGCTCGACTTGTGGCGAAGAGTTATTCACAAGTTCAAGGAGTTGACTACGATGAGATTCTCTCATTCGTAGCGATGCTTAAGTCCGTCGGAATCATGTTAGCATTAGCTGCATTTATGAAATCTGGCGATGGATGTCAAAACGAGTTTCCTTACCAGCTTTATAAGGAAAGGTTGTATGTGATACAATCGAAAAGTTTTGTCGATCCTAAGGATGCTAAAAGGTATGCTGGCTCCAGCGATCCTTTCTAAGGACTGGAGTAAGCATCTCGGAGTTGGAATGTGCACTTTGATGAGATGATCAAAGATTGTGGGTGTATACAAAGTTTATGAGAAACTTGTATTTCCAAAGAAGTGAGTGGGAGCACTATAGAATTTTTGATGAGTATATGTTGTTGACATATTGTTGATCAGAAATGATATAGAATTTCTGGAAAGCATATAGGGTTATTTGAAAAGTGTTTTTCAAGTGAAAACCTATATTAAGCTACTTGAACATTGAGCATCAAGATCTATAGTGATAGATCAAAAATGCTTAATGGTACTTTCAAATGAGCATGTACCTTGACATGATCTTGAAGGTGTTCAAGATGGATCAGTCAAAGAAGGAGTTCTTGCCTAAGATGTAAGGTATGAAGTTAAGAGTTAAAGCTCGACCACAGCAGAAAAGAGAGAAAGGACGAAAGTCGTCCCCTATGCTTGAGACGTAGGCTCTATAGTATGCTATGCTGTGTACCGCAAGACGGAAGTGTGCCATGCCATGAGTCGGTCAAGGTACAAGAATGATCCAGGAATGGGGATCATTGGACAGCGGTCAAAATTGTCCTTAGAGTAAATAAGGACATGTTTCTCGATTATGGAGGTGATAATGAGTTGGCGAAGGGTTACGCCGATGCAAGCTTTAACACCTATCCGAGTGACTCGAGAAGCAAACCGGATACGTATAGTGGAGCAACCATTTGGAATAGCTCCAAGTGGAGCGTGAAAGCAGCATTTACAATATGACATAGAGAATTGCGAAGTACACACGGATCTGAAAGGTTCGCACCGCTGACTAAAACCTCTCTCACAAGCAAAACATGATCAAACCCCGTAACTCATTGAGACTTAATCACATGGTGATGTGAACTAGTTTAAGACACTAGTAAACTCTTTGGATGTTGGTCACATGGCGATGTGACCTATCAGTGTTAATCACATGGCGATGTGAACTAGATTATTGACTCTAGTGCAAGTGGGAGACTGTTGGAAATATGCCCTAGAGGCAATAATAAATTAGTTATTATTATTATATTTCCTTGTTCATGATAATCGTTTATTATCCATGCTATAATTGTATTAATAGGAAACTCAAATACATGTATGGATACATAGACAACACCATGTCCCTAGCAAGCCTCTATTGGCTAGCTCGTTGATCAATAGATGGTTATGGTTTCCTGACCATGGACATTGGATGTCATTGATAACGGGATCACATCATTAGGAGAATGATGTGATGGACAAGACCCAATCCTAAGCCTAGCACAAAGATCGTGTAGTTCGTTTTGCTAGAGCTTTTCCAATATCAAGTATCTCTTCCTTAGACCATGAGATCGTGCAATTCCCGGATACCGTAGGAGTGCTTTGGGTGTATCAAACGTCACAACGAATCGGGTGACTATAAAGGTGCACTACGGTATCTCCAAAAGTGACCATTGGGTTGACACGGATCGAGATGGGATTTGTCACTCCCGTAAACGGAGAGGTATCTCTGGGCCCACTCGGTAGGACATCATCATAATGTGCACAGTGTGACCAAGGGGTTGATCACGGATGATGTGTTACGGAACGAGTAAAGAGACTTGCCGGTAACGAGATTGAACAAGGTATCGGTATACCGACGATCGAATCTCGGGCAAGTACAATACCGCTAGACAAAGGGAATTGTATACGGATCGATTGAGTCCTTGACATCGTGGTTCATCCGATGAGATCATCGTGGAACATGTGGGAGCCAACATGGGTATCCAGATCCCGCTGTTGGTTATTGACCGGAGAACGTCTCGGTCATGTCTGCATGTCTCCCGAACCCGTAGGGTCTACACACTTAAGGTTCGGTGACGCTAGGGTTATATAGGAAGCTTGTATGTGGTTACCGAATGTTGTTCGGAGTCCCGGATGAGATCCCGGACGTCACGAGGAGTTCCGGAATGGTCCGGAGGTAAAGATTTATATATGGAAAGTTGTTGTTCGGGTTAGGAAAAAGTTCGGGTTTTTTCGGTATTGTACCGGGAAGCTTCCAGAAGGTTCCGGAGGATTCCGGAGGGGTCCGGAGGTCCGGAAATTGTTCCACCACGTCCAATACAGTAGCATGGGCTGTAGGGGGGCGCCCTAGCCTTAATGGGCCAGGGGAACCAGCCCCCCCAAGGCCCATGCGCATGGGAGGGGGGAAACCCTAAGGGGGAGGGCCTCCACTTGACTTGGGAGGCACTCCTCCCCCTCTTGGCCGCCCCAAGTCCCATCTAGGGCTGGCCGCACCCCTTGGGTGGGAAACCCTAAAGGGGCGCAGCGCCCCTTTCCCTATATATACTTGAGGTTTTAGGGCTGCCATACACATGAGTTCTCTCCTCTTGGTGCAGCCCCGCCTCCTCCTCCTCCTCTCCCTTGGTGCTTGGCGAAGCCTCGGGATTGCCACGCCTCCACCACCACCATGCCGTTGTGTTGCTGATGGATGGAGTCTTCTCAACCTCTCCCTCTCTCCTTGCTGGATCAAGGCATGGGAGACGCCACCGGCTGTACGTGTGTTGAACGCGGAGGTGCCGTCCGCTCGCACTAGGATCTCCGGTGATTTGAATCACGACGAGTACGACTCCTTCAACCCCGTTCTCTTGAACGCTTCCGCTTAGCGATCTACAAGGGTATGTAGATGCACTCTCTTCCCCTCGTTGCTAGTTTCTCCATAGATAGATCTTGGTGACACGTAGGAAAATTTTGAATTTCTGCTACGTTCCCCAACAGGTTGTTCAACGGCACCCGGTGCTCCAGTGCCAGGAACTGTGGCCAGAACAGCTTCTTTGTCGAGCTCCCCTCCTAGGCTCGGAAGAACTGTGCGGCGTCGGTGGCACTCCTCGGAAGATCCGCAAAGGCGTCTAGAGAACTCCATAGTCGAGTGAGCAAGGCATATCTTTGACCCCCAAATATACTCTGCAAAAGAAAGGGCTTACCAGCCGCTATCTGTTCGGTCTGCCGGATCTCCTCACGAGCACGTCGGGACTCGGTCCGCGTTTCTTTGGCCTCCTGGAGGGCTTTGGCGAGTTTGGCTGCTTGGGTCGTAGTCTTCTCTTCCAAGGCCTCGCACTTGCCGATGGCGTCCTTCTGCTCTTGCTCCACTTCGGCCACCCTCTCTTCGTGCTGACAGTGGGCGACCTGTTCGGTCTTTAATTCCGCAGCTGCTTTGTCAGCGGCCACTTTATTTGCCTTTGCCTCCTCCTTGGCCTAGGCAAGGGCGCTCTTGAGGGTTTCAACCTCGTCCGTGCTACCTGGACTCCAAATCAAAGTAGTACATGAGTTATACTCTGAATTTGCATATCACTTCAAGATATATGATCAAACTCTTTTCAAATATGCACATACCTTGGGCCTCATCGAACCACTTGTTAACGCGGTTGATCTCATCATCAGCCAGCTTTAGTCTCCGGTTGAGGTCGGAAACTTCAGCGGCCTGGGCGGTTGCCGCCAACAGGGAAGCCTATTATACAATAGATAAGTATGTCACCTCTATCGAATACTAAGTGATCCTCTTTTTGGCTTTTTTCAAAAACCGTACAAAGACTCATGGGCTACTATCTATATACAGGTATATTTCCTTTATATAAAAAGCGTCTACGAGCATTACGTTGCATACCTCGAAGCCTGTTAGTAGGCTAGTGAAGGCTTCGTGCAGCCCACTCTTCGTTGCATACCTTCTCAACCACCGAACCCATCAGGGTGCGGTGTTCCTCCATGATGGAAGCACGTCGTAGTGTGATACGTCCCCAACGTATTTATAATTTTTTATTGTTCCATGTTGTTATATTATCAATCTTGGATGCTTTATAATCATTTTATAGTCATTTTATATCATTTTTTGGTAATAACCTATTGACATAGTGCCAAGTGCCAGTTGTTGTTTTCTGCATGTTTTTTACATCGCAGGAAATCAATACCAAATGGAGTCCAAATGCAACGAAACTTCACGGAAATTTTTTATGGACCAAAAGACACCCAATGGGCCACGACTACGCCTGGGGGGGTGCTCTGAGGGGAGCACAACCCACCAGGGTGTGCCAAGAGGCCCAGGCGCACCCAGGTGGGTTGTGCCCACCTTAGGTGCCCCCCGGACCGCCTATTTGCTCTATAAATACCCTAATATTACAGAAACCCTAGGGGAGTCGACGAAAATCAATTCCAGCCGCCGCAGAGTCCAGAACCAGTAGATCCAATCTAGACACCATCACAGAGGGGTTCACCACTTCCATTGGTGCCTCTCCGATGATGCGTGAGTAGTTCTTGTAGACCTTTGGGTCCGTAGTTAGTAGCTAGATGGCTTCCTCTCTCTCGCTGGATTCTCAATACAATGGTCTCTTGGAGATCCATATGATGTAACTCTTTTTGCAGTGTGTTTGTGGGGATCAGATGAACTTTGAGTTTATGATCAGATCTATCTTTTTATATCCATAAAAGTTATTTGAGTTTCTTTAATCTCTTATATGCATGATCTCTTATAGCCTCGTATTTCTTCTCCGATATTTAGGTTTTGTTTGGCCAACTTGATCTATTTATCTCGCAATGGGAAGAGGTGCTTTGTAGTGGGTTCGATCTTACGATGCTTGATCCCAGTGACAGAAGGGGAACCTACACGTATGTATCGTTGCTACTAAGGATAAAACCATGGGGTCTATCTCTACATAGATAGATCTTGTCTACATCATGTCATCGTTCTTATTGCATTACTCCGTTTCTCCACGAACTTAATACACTAGATGCATGCTGGATAGCGGTCGATGTGTGGAGTAATAGTAGTAGATACAGGCAGGAGTCGGTCTACTAATCTTCGACGTGATGCCTATATAATGATCATAGCCTGGATATCGTCATGATTATTTGAAGTTCTATCAATTGCCAAACAGTAATTTGTTTACCCGCCATTTGCTATTTTTCTCGAGAGAAGACCCTAGTGAAACCTACGGGCCCCGAGTCTCTGTCTCATATTATTTGCCTTTGCGATCTACTTTTCCTTTGCTTTTATTTTAAGATCTACTAAACCAAAAATACCTTGCTGCGTTTTATTTTTATTTATTTGGCGTTCGACCTATCAATCTACTACAACTTATTTCCCGTCCACGAGCCATTTTTTGGTGAAGTTACCTGAAAGCGATTCACAACCCCTTTAACACGTCTGGTTGCGAGTGGTTGTTATTTGTGTGCAGGTGATGTTTACGTTGTGTTGCTTGGTTCTCCTACTTGTTCGATAGCCTTGGTTTCATCACTGAGGGAAATACCTACCGTCGCTGTGCTGCATCATCCCTTCCTCTTTGGGGAAATACCGACGTAGTCCTAGCAGACATCATAGTGCTTCCACCAGAGCATTTGGCGCCTCCGGATTGGTAGAGGTCGCCGTCGGAGCTGATGCTCCCCCTCCATCAAAGGGGGCTGCTCTCCTGATTCCGGAGCCACATGGGTCTCCGGAAAGATATCCGGCTGGGGGCCGGACTGGTCAGGGGCCCTACCATCAGTCGCCATGGGGATCGCACCCCCCATGTCTTTGGCAGCCGAGGTATTGCCCTCAGGCGCCGTTTCAGTAGCCTCACCCACCCCTCCGCGGCCTGGAGAGGTCCTTCGGGACAACACCTCGGTGTCATCCGCTATGATTGGCGGAGAGTGCTACCTCTTGAGCATGCGTAGGTTTTCCCTTGAAGAGGAAAGGGTGATGCAGCAAAGTAGCGTAAGTATTTCCCTCAGTTTTTCAGAACCAAGGTATCAATCCAGTAGGAGACTACACACAAATCGCCTAGTACCTGCACAAACAATCAAGAACCTTGCAACCAACATGATAAAGGGGCTGTCAATCCCTTCACGGCCACTTGCAAAAGTGAGATCTGATAAAGATAATAAGATAAATATTTTTTTGGTATTTTTGTTGTATAGATTGAAAAGTAAAGATTGCAAAATAAATAGTAAACTAGAATTATAGATCGGAAACTTATACGATGTAAAGTAGACCCGGGGGCCATATGTTTCACTAGTGGCTTCTCTCATGATAGCATATATTACGGCGGGTGAACAAATTACTGCCGAGCAATTGATAGAAAAGCGCATAGTTATGAGAATATCTAGGCATGATCATCAACATAGGCATCACGCCCGTGTAAAGTAGACCGAAACGATTCTGCATCTACTACTATTACAACACACATTGACCGCTATCCAGCATGCATCTAGAGTATTAAGTTCAAAAGAACAGAGTAACGGATTAAGCAAGATGACATGATGTAGAGGGATAAACTCAAGCAAAATGATATAAACACCATCTTTTTATCCTCGATGGCAACAATACAATGCGTGCCTTGCTGCCCCTGCTGTCACTGGGAAAGGACACCGCAAGATTGAACCCAAAGCTAAGCACTTCTCCCATTGCAAGAAAGATCAATCTAGTAGGCCAAACTAAGCCGATAATTCGAAGAGACTTGCAAAGATATCAAATCATGCATATAAGAATTCAGATCAAATATTGTTCATAGATAATATTGATCGTAAACCCACAATTCATCGGATCTCGGCAAACACACCGCAAAGGTGTATTACATTGAATAGATCTCCAAGGACATCGAGGAGAACTTTGTATTGAGAATCAAAGAGAGAGAAGAAGCCATCTAGCTAATAACTATGGACCCGAAGTCTTTGGTAAACTACTCACATATCATCGGAGAGATGGTGTTGATGTAGAAGCCCTCCGTGATCGAATCCCCCTCCGGCAGATCGCCGGAAAAGGCCCCAAGATGGGATCTCATGGGTACAGAAGGTTGCGGCGGTGGAAAAGTGGTTTCGTGGCTCCCCTGGATGTTTTCAGGGTATAAAAGCATATATATAGGTGAAAGAAGTAGGTAGGTCGGTGGAGCTATGAGGGGCCCACGAGGGTGGGGGCGCGCCTACCCCCTGGGCGCGCCCTCCTACCTCGTGGCCGCCTCATTGCGTCTCTGACTTCCACTCCAAGTCTCCTCGATTGCGTTTGTTCCAAGAAAGATCCTCGCGAAGGTTCCGTTTCGTTTGATATTCCTTTTCTGCGAAACACTGAAATAGGCAAAACATAGCAACTGGCACTGGGCCTCCGATTAATAGGTTAGTCCCAAAAATAATATAGAAGAGCATATAAAAGCCCATTAAACATCCAAAACAGATAATATAATAGCATGGAACAATCAAAAATTATACATACATTGGAGATGTATCAGCATCCCCAAGCTTAATTCCTGCTCGTCCTCGAGTAGGTAAATGATAAAAACAAAATTTTTGACGTGGAATGCTACCTAACATAATTTTCAAAGTATTTTTCTTTATTGTGGCATGAATGTTCAGATCCTAAAGATTCAAGACAAAAGTTTAATATTGACATAAAAATAATAATACTTCCAGCATACTAATAAAGCAATCATGTCTTCTCAAAATAACATGGCCAAAGAAAGTTATCAATACAAAATCATATAGTCTGGCTATGCTCTATCTTCATCACACAAAATATTTAAATCATGCAGAACCCCGATGACAAGCCAAGAAATTGTTTCATACTTTGATGTTCTCAAACCTTTTCAACTTTCACGCAATACATGAGCGTGAGCCATGGACATAGCACTATAGGTGGAATAGAATGGTGGTTGGGGAGAAGACAAAAAGGAGAAGATAGTCTCACATCAACTACGCGTATCAACGGGCTCTGGAGATGCCCATCAATAGATATGAATGTCAGTGAGTAGGGATTGCCATGCAACGGATGCACTAGAGCTATAAGTGTATGAAAGCTCAACAAAAGAAACTAAGTGGGTGTGCATCCAACTCGCTTGCTCACGAAGACCTAGGGCATTTTGAGGAAGCCCATCATTGGAATATACAAGCCAAGTTCTATAATGTAAAATTCCCACTAGTATATGAAAGTGACAAAATAAGAGACTCTCTATCATGAAGATCACGGTGCTACTTTGAAGCACAAGTGTGGAAAAGGATAGTAACATTGTCCCTTCTCTCTTTTTCTCTCATCATTTTTTTGGTGGGCTTCTTTGGCCTCTTTTTATTTGGGCTTCTTTGGCCTATTTCATTTATTTTTCGTCCGGAGTCTCATCTCGACTTATGGGGGAATCATAGTCTCCATCATCCTTTCCTCACATGGGACAATGCTCTAATAATGAAGATCATCACACTTTAATTTACTTACAACTCAAGAATTAAACCTCGATACTTAGAACAAATATGACTTTATGTGAATGGTTCCGGCGATGTACCGGGATATGCAATGAATCAAGAGTGACATGTATGAATTATGAATAGTGGCCTTGCCACAAATACAATGTCAACTGCATGATCATGCAAAGCAATATGACAATGATGGAGCGTGTCATAATTAACGGAACGGTGGAAAGTTGCATGGCAATATATCTCGGAATGGCTATGGAAATGCCGTGATAGGTAGGTATGGTAGCTGTTTGCGAAAGGTGCACGGTATTAGAGAGGCTAGCAATGGTGGAATGGTGAGAGTGCGTATAATCCATGAACTCAACATTAGTCATAAAGAACTCACATACTTATTGCAAAAATCTATTAGTTATCAAAACAAAGTACTACGCGCATGCTCCTAGGGTGATAGATTGGTAGGAAAAGACCATCGCTCGTCCCCGACCGCTACTCATAAGGAAGACAATCAATAAATAAATCATGCTCCGACTTCATCACATAACGGTTCACCATACATGCATGCTACGGGAATCACAAAATTTAACACAAGTATCTCTCAAATTCACAACTACTCAACTAGCATGACTCTATTATCACCATCTTCATATCTCAAAACAATCATAAGGAATCAAACTTCTCATAGTATTCAATGCACTTTATATGATAGTTTTTATTATACCCATCTTGGATGCTCATCATATTAGGACTAATTTCATAACCAAACCAAATTAACATGCTGTTCTAAAAGGACTCTCAAAATAATATAAGTAAAGCATGAGAATTCATCTATTTCTTCAAAATAAAACCACCGTCGTGCTCTAAAAAGATATAGGTGAAGCATTAGAGCAAAATTATCTAGCTCAAAAGATATAAGTGAAGCACACAGAGCATTCTAATAAATTCTGATTCATGTGTGTCTCTCCCAAAGGTGTGTACAGCAAGGATGATTCTGGTAAACTAAAAAGCAAAGACGCAAATCATACAAGGCGGTCCAAGCAAAACACATATCATGTGGTGAATAAAAATTTAGCCTCAAGTAAAGTTACCGATAGACGAAGACGAAAGAGGGGACGCCTTCCGGGGCATCCCCAAGCTTAGGATTTTGGTTATCCTTGAATTTTACCTTGTGGAGCCTTGGGGATCCCCAAGCTTAGGCTCTTGACACTTTTATTCCAAAATCCATCAAATCTTTACCCAAAAACTTGAAAACTTCACAACACAAAACTTAAATAGAAAATATCATGAGCTCCGTTAGTGTAAGAAAACAAACCACCACTTTAAGGTACTATAATGAACTCATTCTTTATTTATATTGGTGTTAAACCTACGGTATTCCAACTTCTCTATGGTTCATACCCCCCGATACTAGCCATAGATTTATCAAAATAAGCAAACATCACACAAAAACAGAATCTGTCAAAAACAGAACAGTCTGTAGTGATCTGTATCAAACGTATACTTCTGGAACTCCAAAAATTCTGAAATAAATTGGTGGACGTGAGGAATTTATCTATTAATCATCTGCAAAAAGAATCAACCTAAAATCACTCTCCAGTAAAAAAATGGTAGCTAATCTAGTGAGCTCTAAAGTTTCTGTTTTTTACAGCAAGATCGCAAAGACTTCACCCAAGTCTTCCCAAAGGTTCTACTTGGCACAAACACTAATTAAAACGTAAAACCACATCTAAACAGAGGCTATATGAATTATTTATTACTAAACAGGGACAAAAATCAAGGAACAAAAACAAAATTGGGTTGCCTCCCAACAAGGGCTATCATTTAACGCCCCTAGCTAGGCATAAAAACAAGAACAGATCTAGGTATTGCCACAATAATGATAAGGCAAATCGCGAAAACTCATCTCATATTCCCAAAGTTCACTAGCAAGTTTTCTTTGTGGCAAGCAAAGTAATCAAAAGGGCTAAATTTAATGGGACAAAAGTCCCCTAGATCAAGCTCGGGAGGTATTGGTTCCTCCCTTGGCTCCTCATATTGCACAACCAATTCATCATTATAAGCATTCATTTGGAAAAAACTCATGAGTCTTTGTTCAAGAGAAAAACCTAACCCATTGTTCTGAATAGCAAAATTATCATTAAGTTCATAAATCCTATCAGTTAGAACTTCGGTAGGAACCTTCTCTCTAAGGTTTTCATTATAAGCAACATGATCTAAATATCGTAAACGCATTATGTCTTCTTGATTAAAAAGGATAGCTTCTATGGGAGGACAGCCAGCATCCACCCTATAATGCACAAAAATTTCATTGGCCTCTTTCATTATAAATCTGAATTCATGTGCTAAAAAGATAGTAGCTGCTCGCTTAACAGAAGAATGCTCAATATGGGAAAATTCTAGAAAAATCCTTTGTATGCAAGGATGCATATGAATAAATTGTCTTTCAAGTTCAACTATGAGCAAAGATATAGCGTCCGCAAGACTACTAGTTCTATGAAGAATAGACCCCCCCCCCCATAGTGGGCAAAGCACCGGCACAAGTAAAGAAATCTTGAATAACTCCTTTTCCAATAATATTACCACTACCGATCCGAAACTTTTTAGTGTGTAGAATAGTAGGTTCTTCATGAGGATTATCAAAAGCATCAAGGTTTCCCCCATTGTTACTATTATCCTTTTCAATGATAACCTCCCCAATTTCAGACATGATGGCAACAAACCGCACTAAGAACGGATACACAAGAGGAAGCGAAAAGAGGCGAACGGAAAAAGGGCGAATAAAACGGCAAAGGTGAAGTGGGGGAGAGGAAAACGAGAGGCAAATGGCAAATAATGTAATGCGAGGGAGAAGAGTTTGTGATGGGTACTTGGTATGTCTTGACTTGAGCGTAGATCTCCCCGGCAATGGCGCCAGAAATCCTTCTTGCTACCTCTTGAGCATGCGTTGGTTTTCCCTTGAAGAGGAAAGGGTGATGCAGCAAAGTATCGTAAGTATTTCCCTCGGTTTTTGAGAACCAAGGTATCAATCCAGTAGGAGACTACAGGCAAATCGCCTAGTACCTGCACAAACAATCAAGAACCTTGGAACCAATGCGATAAAGGGGTTGTCAATCCCTTCACGGCCACTTGCAAAAGTGAGATCTGATAAAGATAATAAGATAAATATTTTTTGGTATTTTTGTTGTATAGATTGAAAAGTAAGATTGCAAAATAAATAGTAAACTAGAATTATAGATCGGAAACTTATATGATGTAAAGTAGACCCCGGGGCCATAGTTTCACTAGTGGCTTCTCTCATGATAGCATATATTACGGTGGGTGAACAAATTACTGCCGAGCAATTGATAGAAAAGCGCATAGTTATGAGAATATCTAGGCATGATCATGAACATAGGCATCACATCCGTGTCAAGTAGACCAAACGATTTCTGCATCTACTACTATTACTCCACACATCGACCACTATCCAGCATGCATCTAGAGTATTAAGTTCATAAGAACAGAGTAACGGATTAAGCAAGATGACATGATGTAGAGGGATAAACTCAAGCAAAATGATATAAACCCCATCTTTTTATCCTCGATGGCAACAATATAATATGTGCCTTGCTGCCCCTGCTGTCACTTGGAAAGGACATCGCAAGATTGAACCCAAAGCTAAGCACTTCTCCCATTGCAAGAAAGATAAATCTAGTAGGCCAAACTAAACCGATAATTCGAAGAGACTTATAAAGATATCAAATCATGCATATAAGAATTCAGAGAAGAATCAAATATTGTTCATAGATAATCTTGATCATAAACCCACAACTCATCGGATCTCGGCAAACACACCGCAAAAGAGTATTACATCGAATAGATCTCCAAGAACATCGAGGAGAACTTTGTATTGAGAATCAAAGAGAGAGAGAAGAAGCCATCTAGCTAATAACTCTGGACCCGAAGGTCTGTGGTAAACTACTCACACATCATCGGAGAGGCTATGGTGTTGATGTAGAAGCCCTCCGTTATCGAATCCCCCAGGGAAGGGTTGGGGTGGTCGCGAGCAGGGCTGAAAGGTATATGGTGTAATATGTTATACTGTAAAAACATAAAGGGCTGAAGACAATACAATAAATCCTTTGATACTTATGATGCAGCTAGGGGCTTCACCTTGGGGAGTCTCTCGGGGATGGGTTCGGTTTTTGGATCCGAAGCATGCGAGAGAGCTATCTTCCCCCTCTTGGACGCCCCCTCCTCCGGGTCTATGGAGGCTACCCTCTTCTTCTTCCTTCCCTTGAGAGGAGAGTCACTTTCCGCTTCCTCCTCCTCCTCGTCTTCATCTCCCTCGTGGGAGGAGGGGATTTCAGTCTCTCCGAACACTGCGTCCGACATACCCTTATGGTGGAGGCCTCCCTTGGCCTCCTTGCTCTTCTTCTCGGCCTTCTTTTCGGCGCTACCGATATATACCAAATCCTTATCTTCGTTAATGGGAGTGGTGAATCTTGAGCAGCGGTGCGGACACTTGATCTGCTCGCCGCCGCTATCCAAAGACTTGAATGAGGGATGGAAAGCTCATTATGCCTAAGAATTTATGGACTGAATGTATGTTCGGGAATAACACACTTATCGGTGTGGCCGGGTTCTCGCTGTCGAGGCCGATGTCTTCGTTCCTCTAAGGCCACGCTTTCTAGGCCTTGAAGAGCAGCTTCCAGATATCTTCGTGTGTTGTGTCGAAGAAGTGCTTCAGGGTCCACGGATTTTCCGAATTGAACTCCCACATGTGGGACGGCCGGAGTTGGCAGGGAACAATCCGGCGGAAGAGCATCACCAGAATCATGTTTGTGAGACTGGTGTTCTTGCTTATCATGTTCGTGATGCGCTTTTGTAGCATCAATGCTTCCACCGTGGATCCTGATACGTTTCCAACGTATCTATAACTTATGAAGTATTCATGCTATTATATTATCCATCTTAGATGTTTTATATGCATTTATATGATATTTTATATGATTTTTGGGACTAACCTATTAACCAAGAGCCCAGTGCCAGTTTCGGTTTTTCCTTGTTTTTGAGTATCGCAGAAAAGGAATACCAAACGGAGTCCAATTGACGTGTCAATTTTTGATGATTTTTTATGGACCAAAAGAAGCCCCCTGAGTAAAAGAGTTGGGCCAAAAGAGTCCCCAGGCTGTCTACGAGGGTGGGGGGCGCGCCCATCCCCACTGGGCATGGGCCCCTATCTCGTGGACGACCCGGAGACCCCCCCTGATGTGAGACCTACGCCAAAAATTCCTATAAATACAGAAACCTCCAGAAAATAACCTAGGTCGGAAGTTCCGCCGCCGCAAGCCTCCGTAGCCACGAGAAATTAATCTAGGCCCTCTCTGGCACCCTGCCGGAGAGGGTCATCATCACCGGAGGCTAGGATCCCGGAGGGGCCATCATCGCCATGAAGGCCAAGGACCAGAGGGAGAACCTCTCCCCATCTAGGGGGGAGGCCATGGAGGAGGAAGCACAAGGAGGAGAATCTCTCCTCCTCTCTCTCGGTGGCGCCGGAGCACCATCGGGAGGGGAATCATCACCACGGTAATAGTCTTCATCAACATCACCATCATCATCACCACCCTCATCTCTTTTACGCGGTCCACTCTCCCGCACACCGCTGTAATCCCTACTTGAACATGGTGCTTTATGCCACATATTATGATCCAATGATGTGTTGCCATCCTATGATGTTTTGAGTAGATATCCTTTTTCTTTGGGTTGATTGATGATCTAGATTGGTTTGAGTTGTATGTTTTATTTTGGTGTTGTCCTATGGTGCCCTCCGTGTCGCGCAAGCGTGAGGGATTCCCGATGTAGGGTGTTGCAATATATCCATGGTTTACTTATTGTCTGCGTTGCTTGAGTGACAGAAGCATAAACACGGATAAGTGGGTCACGGCGTATGGGATAAAGGGGACTTGATGCTTTAATGCTATGGTTGGGCTTTACCTTAATGATCTTTAGTAGTTGCGTATGCTTGCTAGAGTTCCAATCATAAGTGCATATAATCCAAGATGAGAAAGTATGTTAGCTTATGCCTGTCCCTCATATGAAATTGCAATAGTTATTACCGGTCTTGTTAACCAGTGCCTAGGACAATTCCGCACGCCGACCCATCATTATTCCACACTCGCTATTTATAATATGTAGTAATATATTCTAACTTTATGATAACATCACCTACTTTTATATTTTAGCTCTCCGATACCATGCAAAATTATCCTCTTCATACCCACAACGTAGTTTTATTTCTCGTTTCTAGTTGGAATCAAATGTTCGGTGTACGTAGAGTCGTATCAATGGCAGATAGGACTTGAGAGAATATTGATCTTACCTTTAGCTCCTTGTGGGTTCGATACTCCATACTTATCACTTCCACCTTTGGAAATTTCTAAGATGATTCCCTGCACTTGGGGATTATCAGATCCCAAGTCCAGACCCTTGTTGGTCCACGACGCGAGCCGCATAGGGCCCGGATCTAAACTCATGAGCAGCCGCCCACTTGGTGTTGCGGGGTTCGGTGGTATAGAACCACTCTTGCTACTACACCTTAACGGTCTCCACAAAGGCCCCTTTAGGCCAAGTGGTGTTGGGAAGCTTGCTCACCATGGCGCCGCCGTAGTCTGCATGCTGCCCATCGACCACCTTCGGCTTCACATTGAAGACTTTTACCCATAGGCCGAAGTGTGGGGGGGGTGCGGAGTAGCACCTCACACACGACGATAAACGCCGAGATGTGTAGGAAAGAGTTTGGGGCTAGATCATGGAAATCTAGCCCATAGTAGAACATGAGGCTGCGGACAAAGGGGCGGAGAGGAAACCCTAGCCCGCGGAGGAAGTGAGGGATGAACACAACCCTTTCTCTGGGATCCGGGGTGGGAATGATTTGCACCTTGGCAGGGAGCCTGTGTGCGATGTCCGTAGACAGATATCCCGCCTCCCGGAGCTCCTTGATGTCCTTCTCCATGACGGATGAGGCATCCCACTTGCCCTTCGAACCAGATCCGGACATGACTGAAGAAGTTGGTGGTGGTGGAAAAGATTGAAGCTTGGGTGCTAGAGCTTGAGGGTGGGAAACATGAGAAGGAAGAAGGCGTGGGGAGAAAAGAGGTATATTTATCCGCTTATATAGGCAGCGAATATCAAACGCCCCCTCTAGCCTTAAAAATCGCCTGTTCCCAAGGGGTCGTGCGAATGGCACGGTTGGATTACCCAATACTGTATTGATGAGGATCCCATGATAAGCGGATACGATCTCTGTTTTGACAAGACGTGTCAATAGAGGTTGTGCCTCGAAACACGAAGCGGGAGGCGAATAAACGATTCGAAATGTTAAAGAGGCCAAACGTGACGTTTCGCTGAAAAGTTGTCAGTTGACAGACCTTATTTTTGATTAAGTATCTTGCCTTCGTGGCTAAGGGTTGTGACTATTACATAGAGCCAGATATAGTTCTTTTATTCAGAAGATTGCTTTGAAGTATTCAGGAGGAGGAACCTGCCTTGCAATGCCGAAGACAACCCGCATGTCGAATATATCGTCATTGAAGACCGGTTCAGGGGCTACTGAGGGAGTCCTGGATTAGGGGGGTCCTCGGGCGTCTCGGCTATGTGATATGGGCCGGACTGATGGGTCGTCAAGATACACGGCAGAAGACCTTCCCACGTGTCCGGATAGGACTCTCCTATGCGTGGATGTCAAGATTGGTGTTCGGATATGTAATTTCTTTCCTCTGTGAACCGACTCTGTACAACGCCCCTCCGGTGTGTATATAAACCAGAGGGTTTAGTCCGTAGAGGCTATCAGAATTTACATAGGCTAGACAACTAGGGTTTAGCCATTACGATCTCGAGGTAGATCAACTCTTGTAACCCCTATACTCATCAAAATCAATCAAGCAGGAAGTAGGGTTTTACCTCCATTAAGAGGGCCCGAACCTGGGTAAACATCGTGTCCCCTTTGTCTCCTGTTACCTTCAATCCTCGGATGCACAGTTCGGGACCCCCTACCTGAGATCGGCGGGTTTTGACACCGACTGGCTGCCCGAAGCAAGTGTTTGCAAGAGGGAAATTACTGTCTACCCCTGACACTTGATATCCTAATCGACCGAATTTACACTGTTGTCGATAGGGGTAGACTAGTAACTTCAATCAGACATGACACGACCGCCTCTAAGCCCATTTAGACACGGTGGCGCCAAATGTGGGCGGCAAAGCACATTTGATTCAAGCTCGTCCGAAAGACATGTGTCTCTCCCTCCATTTCCCCATTCATACACGGTGGGCGGCAAAACAAACTCTCCTCGTCCGAAATCGATGTAGGCTAATATTTTAAATAGGGGCAGATGTGTAACTTCCCTCAGACGTGGCACAACCGCCCTACCTGTCAGCCCCGTTCATACATCGTGGGCGCCAACCGTGGGCGGAAAAACACCCTCTCCTAGCCCGAAATCGCTACTGGCAAATATTGGGGAGATGCGAGATTACCGTCCTATCCCCAACCGACGTGATGTCCGAAATTTTAAACGGGGGATAAGTTTGTAACTTTCCCATATTTCAGACAAGCGCGTCCCAAAGTTTGAGATCCCCTCCCCCTCCATTTCCCCATTCATACACCATCGGCGCCATAACAACCTCCCTCCACTACGGCCAGCCTCCTCCGTCCGCCACCCCATCCTCCACCTTGCCGGAGCCGCTACCCCTACCCTGTCGTCCACTGCAAGAGATAGACGTCTCTCATCCATGGCACCAGACCAGGATCCTTTCATCGCATCCTCTCGCTTCATCAGTGTCGTCGTCCACCTTGCTGTTGCCACTCCTACGACTGCCTCGTCCACGGCAACAAGACTTATCCCCCGACCCGGTCGTATGCCGTCTAAAGTCTTCTTCCCGCCGCCGATAGCCATCACACCCGCAGCAGCCTCAACGTATAAGCAGGGGCCTACACGGTGTCGCAAGAGAGGTGGTACTCTTTCATATCTACTTAAGTTATTGATCTCACCCAGAAAATAGATCGTAAATTGTTTACTATACTTTTCTTGCCCATACCAAATCGTAGTGGCTAGTTGAAAGCAAACATTGGTTGCGAAGTAGCTTTCTCTGTTTTGCACCTTCAGATCTGCCATGGCACGGTCACTATAGTCGTGAAGCTTATGGTTTCCCCCTTTTTATTCACTACCATAATTGTAGGTGCTTTGTGTCGTGCTAGCACTGCTCCTCAAGACCTCAACCCATCAAGCAAAACAACATGCCACTCATAATTCCAAAGCTTAGTTGTTGAAATACGAATATGATATGATGCTCATATTACTAAAATAGAGAATGTTTAATTAGTCAACTGATGTTCCTATATTCATTTCAAAAATCATGTGCGCCACCCACTGGTCCAGCTAGTTCCACTTTCCTAATTTTACTCTTGATGCTTAGGGTTTTGCCCTTTTATCTACTCTACTACGATTTGTGTAGGTGCTTTCTGTCGTACTAGCAGTACTCCACCCTTCAAGCTAAACAACACAACACTCATAATTCCAAAGCTTAGTTGTTCAAATCTGATTGTGATATGATATTGATATTAGTTAACAGACACATTTAATTGGTTAGATAAAGGTCCCACTTGAGTTTCCAAATGCATGTCGCGACATATAGAGAGACAACAGAATTGCATTTCTTTGTCACTTGTTGACTGTACTTTCTTGTACATACCAAATCTTAGTTATTATTTCAAATCAAACATCGGTTGCTAACTACCCTTTGCGCGGTTTGCAGCTTCAGATCTGCCATCCTGCTGCCACGGTCAACACTATACTCATCATGCTTACGGTTTTCCCATTTTATGATGACCACGATCAGCCTACGTGGTTCAAGTCGTAATAGCACTGCTCCACCAATCGAGCTAAACAAGCTTAGTTGTACAAATTCAAATATGATATTATGCTGATATTAGTAAAACTGAGACATGTTTAATTGGTCAGCTAAATGTTCCTACTTTAGTTTCGAAATGCATGTGAGCCACATATGGAGAGAACGGAAGGAATAGTATTTCTCTGTGCGCTCTGGTTCATCATGGGTGGGCAACAGACATTGTATAGAAAGACTTGTAATATCTTCAATCTGCTTGCTCTTCTGCTCTTCTTTAACATGATCCTCTTTGCTTCTTTAATAAGTATGTTCCTTGTTGGGAAGAGTAGCAAAGACATTTGTCGTCGACTGGTCAGGTCGAGTTGTTCTCCCTTAGTATATTTTGAATCTGCCAGGCCAGATCGACTTGTTCTTCTTTACTATATGTTGAAGCTGTCATCTGTGAAGTATCATCACTTCTGGAGCTCTCATATTTTGAGTAGTAGGCCACATTATGCTAATGCACACACCAAATTACAGCATGCATGGCATCTCTCAGAAGAATTGCAGAGATAGCACAAAGGGGTTTACAGGGAGGCAGTATTGGATTAGAATCACTTCTGCATTACAAAGATAATCTCACTTGTTTTTATGTTTTCATGCATGTCGGGTATTGAACATGATCAAAATGAATATGAGAATGGGCGCACGAGAGGAATATTGCAGAACAATCCACTGGCTTACAAACTTGCAATGGTGGAGGATGGCCTATCTTATTCACCCATCAAGGTGCTTGCTCTAACTTGGCAAGGTTGAATTGGCTGCACATATTTTGCATATGACCTCTTGCATGACTTCTACTTTGTTACACCACCATCTGCTTAGTTTAAGCATCATATATGAGTATGTGCCATACCTATCCATTTTCTGTACCTATTCCATGTGTCGTCATACTATGTTTTTCCAGTCAAATGTTGTTCTTTCGTAATATATGTCCAAAAGGAAGAGGGTGAGTGCAGATCCTCAAGGAGTACAAACTAGGTATTTGGAAAAGGTAGTGATACTTGTTAAATCAGATAGATTAGTAGCAACAGAAAACACAGGCCTAACTATACCACACTTTACCCCTACTCCACTAGCCAAACCCATATTAGAACTGCTGAGAGCCCAACGTCAGGTACTGTCTATGATATCAATTAAAAAAGTGAACTCCTAAATTTCTGCATGTGCCTTACCTTCTCTCTTGTAGGAAAACTAATTTCAGATGAATCTCCTTACTCAAAGGATCATAGGATCTCACAACAATACTGGGCACTGCATTGCTCTTGTCAGTACCTCTTGCCCTTTGTCAGCATACTCACTCATTGTTGTTTGATTATGTAGCATCACTGTAAATGTTCGCTTCTTTATCCTCCCTTTGCTCGAAATTATAAGATCTATATTTACTATTGGATAAATGTAGAATTAACACGATGGTTATGAAGTTTTGGATTGCTCATGTAAGTACCTGTTGTTATGTACTCTCTCTATATCGAATTAATTGTTGATTAATTGGATGTATTTAGTACTTAATAGTGCTAGATACATCCATTCGAGCGACAAGTAATAATGGACGGTTGTGGTAATACTGTACTTGCATCGCGAGATAGTTGATTGTCTAGCATTACTCTGCAACTTATCGGCCCTGCCTTCCACTTTCTCCAAATTATCATATCTACATTTACTCTTACCAAAATGTTGAAAAAAGCCAATGCCACTGCCCACACGTTGATGTCTGCATTCCTCTTGTCAGTACCTTTTGCCTTGTAACGATGTACTTAATTAATTGCTATTTTATTATGTATCACCAGTCTGCACCCGAGCTTCATTATCCTATGTTTCTTCCAATATTATTTGATCTATATTTACTCTTTGCAAAATGTAGAATAATGGAAACTCTTATAAAGAAGTTTCTTTGGGGAAGTTATTGAATTATCCTTCCATCGACATGGAGAAGGGCTTTGTCCAGCCCTGTTAACATGTAATGTAAGTTCATCCTTCTCAAGCCTTCAAACTTTGTTCTAGTATAGATTTGGATAGGCATCATTTCCTACACTATTGTTTACTTTGTTGTTTACATCTGATTGATGTTTGCAACAACTACCAGTTTTAAATTGTAGTTGTAAAAACATGTTCCTTGTGGAAAACAGATCCATTTATTTGCTTATATAATTGTGAAACCTGTTACGTGTCTCCTTGTTTCTCTGTCAGAGTCGTATCTCTTATGCCAGGCAGAACTTTAGGGAAGATAGTGAGCCACACCATCTTGAAGAGAGCGAGATGACCTCAAGGTCCTATCTTGATGAAGACAGTGAGTTGAAGCTACTCACCAGCAGCTGTGAGAAAACCTCTGTCCAGTCACTGCCTCAATTAGTTTGACTTCTTCAGTCTCAACTTAAAGCCGAAAGGCTTGCTTTAGCTTAGCTCCGACTTGAAGTCAATGATGCAATGAAGATCTCAGAGGACTGCCTTGTGCACTATGGTGCTATAAAACTAGGGATGGAGCATCTAATGTTGACACAACTGAGGTCTCATCAGCTTGTTCGGCTGCTTGCGGAGCCCATCCTGGCCAGGCCTAATGCCTTCTAAAGTCCTCTCAGTTTTGTATATTCTTTTGTCGGCACGTCTATATGCACTGGTGGCGACCTTTGATGCCCAGTGTATGTAATCCGCGGTCACGTTGCGCTTTATTATCACCGGTAGTGAACTTTGATTCCCAGTGGATGTAATATACCATAGTTTCTTTATTTTATAGTCTAGGTTTATTCTTGGTGGGTATGCTTTAATTTAGGCCGGAAGGTTCAGTGGATCTCAGTGTTGTTGGTCTTCAGGCCAGCCCGTTACTCATATGGGCCAAACATGGGCCTATAATCATCTTGGGCCATTAGCAGGTCTAAACGTATAGTAGTTTTCCGTCTTTAACAGGCCGAGTAAAGTTCTGGCCAGCTGGGCCAGAGAATACCATGGGCTTTTAACAGGCTAAAACTTAGATTGGAATAGCGTTGAGCCGAAAAATTCATGGGCCAATACAGGCCGAAACTGCCTAAGGCCCATGTTTGGCCCAAATAGGACGAGCCTGTTGGGGAACGTAGTGATTTCAAAAAAATTCCTACGCACACACAAGATCATGGTGATGTATAGCAACGAGAGGGGAGAGTGTTGTCCACGTACCCTCGTAGACCGTAAGCGGAAGCGTTATGACAATGCGGTTGATGTAGTCGTACGTCTTCACGATCCGACCGATCCAAGTACCGAACGTACGGCACCTCCGAGTTCAGCACACGTTCAGTTCGATGACGATCCCCGGACTCCGATCCAGCAAAGTGTCGGGGATGAGTTCCGTCAGCACGACGGCGTGGTGAAGATCTTGATGTTCTACCGTCGCAAGGCTTCGCCTAAGCACCGCTACAATATTATCGAGGTGGACTATGGTGGAGGGGGGCACCGCACACGGCTAAGGAACGATCACGAAGATCAACTTGTGTCTCTATGGGGTGCCCCCTACCCCCGTATATAAAGGAGTGGAGGAGGGGGAGGGCCGGCCCTCTCTATGGCGCGCCCTAGGGGAGTCCTACTCCCACCGGGAGTAGGATTCCCCCTTTCCTAGTAGAACTAGGAGCCCTTCCATGTAGTAGGAGTAGGAGAGAAGGAAAGGGAAGAGAGAAGGGAAGGAAGGGGGCGCAGCCCCTCCCCCTAGTCCAATTCGGACTAGGCCTTGGGGGGGGGCGCGGCCTGCCCTAGGCAGCCCCTCTCTCTTTCCCGTATGCCCCAATAAGGCCCAATACTTCTCTCGGCGAATTCCCGTAACTCTCCGGTACTCCAAAAAATACCCGAATCACTCGGAACCTTTCCGAAGTCCGAATATAGTTGTCCAATATATCGATCTTTACGTCTCGACCATTTCAAGACTCCTCGTCATGTCCCGATCTCATCCGGGACTCGAAATCCTTGGTACATCAAAACTCATAAACTCATAATATAAGCATCATCGAAACCTTAGCGTGCGGACCCTACGGGTTCGAGAACTATGTAGACATGACCGAGACACGTTTCCGGTCAATAACCAATAGCGGAACCTGGATGCTCATATTGGCTCCTACATATTCTACGAAGATCTTTATCGGTCAAACCGCATAACAACATACGTTGTTCCATTTGTCATCGGTATGTTACTTGCCCGAGATTCGATCGTCGGTATCCAATACCTAGTTCAATCTCGTTACCGGCAAGTCTCTTTACTCGTTACGTAATGCATCATTCCGTAACAAACTCATTAGCTACATTTCTTGCAAGGCTTATAGTGATGTGCATTACTGAGAGGGCCCAAAGATACCTCTCCGACAATCGGAGTGACAAATCCTAATCTCGAAATACGCCAACTCAACAAGTACCTTCAGAGACACCTGTAGAGCTCCATTATAATCACCCAGTTACGTTGTGATGTTTGGTAGCACACAAAGTGTTCCTCCGGTAAATGGGACTTGCATAATCGCATAGTCATAGGAACATGTATAAGTCATGAAGAAAGCAATAGCAACATACTAAACGATCAAGTGCTAAGGCTAACAGAATGGGTCAAGTCAATCACATCATTCTCCTAATGATGTGATCCTGTTAATCAAATGACAACTCTTTTGTCCATGGCTAGGAAACATAACCATCTTTGATAAACGAGCAAGTCAAGTAGAGGCATACTAGTGACACTATGTTTGTCTATATATTCACACATGTATTATGTTTCCGGTTAATACAATTCTAGCATGAATAATAAACATTTATCATGACATAAGGAAATAAATAATAACTTTATTATTGCCTCTAGGGCATATTTCCTTCAGTCTCCCACTTGCTAGAGTCAATAATCTAGTTCACATCATCATGTGATTCAACACCAATATTCACATCTGTATGTGATTAACACCCATAGTTCACATCATCATGTGACCAACACCCAAAGGGTTTACTAGAGTCAATAATCTAGTTCACATCGCTATGTGATTAACACCCAAAGAGTACAAAGGTATGATCATGTTTTGCTCGTGAGAGAAGCTTAGTCAGCAGGGTGCATCACATTGAGCCGTATCTATTTTGCAAATATTCTATGTCTATAATGCTCGCACGGAGCTACTCTAGCTAATTGCTCCCACTTTCAATATGTATCCAGATTGAGACTTAGAGTCATCGGATCGGTGTAAAAGCGTGCATCGATGTAACTCTTTCTGACGGGCTCTTTTATCACCTCCATAATCGAGAAATATTTCCTTAGTCCTCACTAAGGATGTTCTTGACCAATGTCCGATGATCTACTCCTAGATCACTATTGTACTCCTTGCCAAATTGAGCAAGGTATACAATAGGTGCAGTACATAGCATAGCATACTATATAGAACCTATGGTGAGGCATAGGAATGACTTTCATTCTCTTCTCTATTTTCTGCCGTGGTCGGGATTTGAGTCTTACTCAATTTCACACCTTTGCAACACAGAGCAAGAACTTTTCTTTGACTGTTCCATTTTGAACTACTTCAAAATCTTGACAAGGTATGTACTTATTGAAAAAACTTATCAAGCGTCTTGATCTATCTCAATAGATCTTGATGCTCAATATGTAAGTAGCTTTCTTGAGGTCTTTCTTTTAAAGAACTCCTTTCAAATACTCCTTTATGCTTTCGGAAAAATTCTACATCATTTCGATCAACAATATGTTACTCACATATATTTATCAGAAAGGCGGTAGTGCTCCCACTCACTTTATTGTAAATACAGGCTTCACCGCAAGTATGTATAAAACAATATGCTTTGATCAACTTATCAAAGCATGTATTCCAACTCTGAGATGCTTGCACCAGTCCATAGATGGATCGCTGGAGCTTGCACATTTTGTTAGCTCCTTTAGGATTAACAAAACCTTCTGGTTGCATCATATACAACTCTTCTTTAATAAATCCATTAAAGAATGTAGCTTTGATATCCATTTGCCAGATTTCATAAGATGTGGCAATTGCTAACATGATTCGGACAGACTTAAGCATCGCTACAGTTGAGAAAATCTCATTGTAGTCAACACCTTGAACTTGTCGAAAACCTTTTTTGTGACAAGTCGAGCTTTGTAGATAGTAACACTACTATCGATTGTCCGTCTTCCTCTTGAAGATCCATTTATTTAACATGGCTTGCTGATCATCGAGCAAGTCAATCAAAGTCCATACTTTGTTCTCATACATGGATCCTATCTCAGATTTCATGGCCTCAAGCCATTTCGCGGAATCTGGGCTCATCATCGCTTCCTCATAGTTCGTAGGTTCATCATGGTCTTGTAAGATGACTTCCAGAACATGATTACCGTACCACTCTGGTGCGGATCTTACTCTGGAAGACCTACGAGGTTTGGTAGCAACTTGATCTGAAGTTTCATGATCATCATCATTAACTTCCTCACTAATTGGTGTAGGAATCATTGGAACTGATTTCTGTGATGAACTACTTTCCAATAAGGGAGAAGGTACAATTACCTCATCAAGTTCTACTTTCCTCCCACTCACTTCTTTCGAGAGAAACTTCTTCTCTAGAAAGGATCCATCTTAGCAACGAATAACTTGCCTTCGGATCTGTGATAGAAGGTGTACCCAATAGTTACCTTTGGGTATTCTATGAAGACGCACTTTTCCGATTTGGGTTCGAGCTTATCAGGTTGAAACCTTTTCATATAAGCATCGCAACTCCAAGCTTTAAGAAACGACAACTTAGTTTTACTGCTAAACCATAGTTCATACGGTGTCATCTCAGCGGATTTAGATGGTGCCCTATTAAGCGTGAATGCAGCTGTCTCTAATGCATAACCCCAAAGCGATAGTGGTAAACCGATAAGAGACATCATAGATCGCACCATATCTAGTAAAATACGATTCGACGTTCGGACACACCATTACATTGTGGTGTTCCAGGTGGCGTGAGTTGTGAAACTATTTCACATTGTTTCAAATGAAGACCAAACTCATAACTCAAATATTCGTCTCCATGATCAGATCGTAGAAACTTTATTTTTCTTGTTACGATGATTTTCCACTTCACTCTGAAATTCTTTGAACTTTTCAAATGTTTCAGACTTATGTTTCATCAAGTATATATACCCATATCTGCTCAAATCATCTGTGAAGGTCAGAAAATAATGATACATGCCACGAGCCTTAACACTCATCGGATCGCATACATCGGTATGTATTATTTCCAATAAGTCAGTAGCTCGTTCCATTGTTCCGGAGAACGGATTTTTAGTCATCTTTCCCAAAAGGCACGGTTCGCAAGCATCAAATGATTCATAACCAAGTGATTCATAACCAAGTGATTCTGAAAATCCATCTTTATGGAGTTTCTTCATGTGCTTTACACCGATATGACCCGAATGGCAGCGCCACAAATAAGTTGCACTATCATTATTAACTTTGCATCTTTTGGCATCAATATTATGAATATGTGTATCACTACTATCGAGATCCAACAAACTATTTTCATTGGGTGTATGACCATCGAAGGTTTTATTCATGTAAACAGAACAACAACTATTCTTTGACTTTAAATGAATAACCGTGTCGCAATAAACATGATCAAATCATATTCATGTTCAACGCAAACGCCAAATAACATTTATTTAGGTTTAACACTAATCCCGAAGGTATAGGGAGTGTGTGATGATGATCATATCAATCTTGGAACTACTTCCAACACTCATCGTCACTTCCCTTCAACTAGTCTTTGTTTATTACGTAACTCCTGTTTGAATTACTAATCTTAGCAACCGAACAAGTATCAAATACTCAGGGGCTACTATAAACACTAGTAAGGCACACATCAATAACCTGTATATCAAATATACCCTTGTTCACTTTGCCATCCTTCTTATCCACCAAATATTCAGGGTATTTCTGCTTCCAGTGACCATTTCCTTTGCAGTATAAGCACTCAGTTTCAGGCTTTGGTCCAGCTTTGGGCTTCTTCGCGGGAGTGACAACTTGCTTTTCATTCTACTTGAAGTTCCTTTTCTTCCCCTTTGCCCTTTTCTTGAAACTAGTGGTCTTGTCAATCATCAACACTTGATGCTCTTTTCTTGATTTCTACCTTCGTCGATTTCAGCATCACGAAGAGCTCGGGAATCGTTTTCGTCATCCCTTGCATTATAGTTCATCACGAAGTTCCAGCAACTTGGTGATGGTGACTAGAGAACTCTGCTAATCACTATCTTATCTGGAAGATTAACTCCCACTTGATTCAAGCGATTGTTTTTCAGACAATCTAAGTACTTGTTCACTAGTTGAGCAATTCTCCTCCATATTTTAGGCGAAGTATTTGTCAGAGGTCTCATACCTCTTGACACGGGCATGAGTCTGAAATACCAATTTCATCTCTTGAAACATCTTATATGTTCCATGACGTTTCAAAAACGTTTTTGTAGTCCCGGTTCTAAGCCATAAAGCATGGCACAAAACTATCAAGTAGTCATCATATTGAGCTAACCAAATGTTCATAATGTCTGCATCTGCTCCTGCAACAGGTCTGTCACCTAGCGCTGCATCAAGGACATAATTCTTCTGTGCAGCAATGAGGATAAACCTCAGATCACGGACCAAGTCCGCATCATTGTTACTAACATTTTTCAACACAATTTTCTCTAGGAACATATCAAAATAAACATATGAAAGCAACAACGCAAGCTATTGATCTACAACATAATTTGCAAAATACTAACAGGACTAAGTTCATGATAAATTTAAGTTCAATTAATCATACTCCTTCCATTCCTTGATATAAGGTGTATAGATTTTTGAAAAAAATCCAAAATATAAGGTGTATTGCGTTGCAACACTCGTTTGGATAAATTTTTTTAGGATTTGATTACATTTCCTTATATCATGCAAGCTCCTCTATTTTATCATGTCGATTAGTCAGCTGTAAACTTGCGCAAAACTTGTGAAATTTTGCCTTCACGTGCGTTCTTTAATTTTCGTGCCAAAAACTATACACCCTACATTTAGGAACGGAGGGAGTATTACTTAAGAACTCCCACTTAGACAGACATCTCTCTAGTCATCTAAGTGATCACGTGATCCAAATCAACTAAACCATGTCCGATCATCACGTGAGATGGAGTAGTTTCAATGGTGAACATCACTATGTTGATCATATCTACTATATGATTCACGCTCGACCTTTCAGTCTCCGTGTTCCGAGGTCATATCTGTATATGCTAGGCTCGTCAAGTTTAACCTGAGTATTCCACGTGTGCAACTGTTTTGCACCCGTTGTATTTGAACGTAGAGCCTATCACACCCGATCATCACGTGGTGTCTCAGCCACGAAGAACTTTCGCAAGGGTCATACTCAGGGAGAACACTTCTTGATAATTAGTGAGAGATCATCTTAAAATGCTACCGTCAATCAAAGCAAGATAAGATGCATAAAGGATAAACATCACATGCAATCAATATAAGTGATATGATATGGCCATCATCATCTTGTGCTTGTGATCTCCATCTCCGAAGCACCGTCGTGATCACCATCGCCACCGGCGCGACACCTTGATCTCCATCGTAGCATCGTTGTTGTCTCGCCAATCTTATGCTTCTATGACTATCGCTACCGCTTAGTGATAACGTAAAGCATTACAGGGCGTTTGCATTTCATACAATAAAGCGACAACCATATGGCTCCTGCCAGTTGACGATAAGTTCGGTTACAAAACATGATCATCTCATACAATAAAATATAGCATCATGTCTTGACCATATCACATCACAACATGCCCTGCAAAAACAAGTTAGACGTCCTCTACTTTGTTGTTGCAAATTTACGTGGCTGCTACGGGCTGAGCAAGAACCGTTCTTACCTACGCATCAAAACCACAACGATAGTTCGTCAAGTTAGTGTTGTTTTAACCTTCGCAAGGACCGGGCGTAGCCACACTCAGTTCAACTAAAGTTGGAGAAAGCAGACACCGCCAGCCACCTGTGTGCAAAGCACGTCGGTAGAACCAGTCTCGCGTAAGCGTCTGGCGTAATGTCGGTCGGCCGCTTCATCCAACAATACCGCCGAACCAAAGTAAGACATGCTGGTAAGCAGTATGACTTGTATTGCCCACAACTCACTTGTGCTCTACTCGTGCATATAACATCTATGCATAAAACCAGGCTCGGATACCACTGTTGGGGAACGTAGTAATTTCAAAAAAATTCCTACGCACACGCAAGATCATGGTGATGTATAGCAACGAGAGGGGAGAGTGTTGTCCACGTACCCTCGTAGACCATAAGCGGAAGCGTTATGATAATGCGGTTGATGTAGTCGTACGTCTTCACGATCCGACCGATCCAAGTACCGAACGTACGGCACCTCCGAGTTCAGCACACGTTCAGTTCGATGACGATCCCCGGACTCGATCCAGCAAAGTGTCGGGGATGAGTTCCGTCAGCACGACAGCGTGGTGACGATCTTGATGTTCTACCGTCGCAGGGCTTTGCCTAAGCACCGCTACAATATTATCGAGGTGGACTATGGTGGAGGGGGGCACCGACACGGCTAAGGAGCGATCACGAAGATCAACTTGTGTCTCTATTGGGTGCCCCTACCCCGTATATAAAGGAGTGGGGAGGGGAGGGCCGGCCCCTCTCTATGGCGCGCCCTAGGGAGTCCTACTCCCACCGGAGTAGGATTCCCCTTCCTAGTAGAATTAGGAGCCCTTCCATGTAGTAGGAGTAAGAGAGAAGGAAAGGGAAGAGAGAAGGGAAGGAAGGAGGGGGCGCAGCCCCTCCCCCTAGTCCAATTCGGACTAGGCCTTGGGGGGGGGGGGCCTGCCCTAGGCAGCCCTCTCTCTTTCCCGTATGGCCCAATAAGGCCCAATACTTCTCCGGCGAATTCCGTAACTCTCCGGTACTCCGAAAAATACCGAATCACTCCGAACCTTTCCGAAGTCGAATATAGTCGTCAATATATCGATCTTTACGTCTCGACCATTTGAGACTCCTCGTCATATCCGCGATCTCATCCGGGACTCGAACTCCTTGGTACATCAAAACTCATAAACTCATAATATAATTGTCATTGAAACCTTAAGCGTGCGGACCCTACGGGTTCGAGAACTATGTAGACATGACCGAGACACGTTTCCGGTCAATAACCAATAGCGGAACCTGGATGCTCATATTGGCTCCTACATATTCTATGAAGATCTTTATCGGTCAAACCGCATAACAACATCGTTGTTCCTTTGTCATCGGTATGTTACTTGCCGAGATTCGATCGTCGGTATCCAATACCTAGTTCAATCTCGTTACCGGCAAGTCTCTTTACTCGTTACGTAATGCATCATTTCGTAACTAACTCATTAGCTACATTGCTTGCAAGGCTTATAGTGATGTGCATTACCGAGAGGGCCCAAAGATACCTCTCCGACAATCGGAGTGACAAATCCTAATCTCGAAATACGCCAACTCAACAAGTACCTTCGGAGACACCTGTAGAGCTCCTTTATAATCACCCAGTTACGTTGTGACATTTGGTAGCACATAAAGTGTTCCTCCGGTTAACGGGAGTTGCATAATCTCATAGTCATAGGAACATGTATAAGTCATGAAGAAAGCAATAGCAACATACTAAACGATCAAGTGCTAAGGCTAAGGGTCAAGTCAATCACATCATTCTCCTAATGATGTGATCCCGTTAATCAAATGACAACTCTTTTGTCCATGGCTAGGAAACATAACCATCTTTGATAAACGAGCTAGTCAAGTAGAGGCATACTAGTAACACTATGTTTGTCTATGTATTCACACATGTATTATGTTTCCGGTTAATACAATTCTAGCATGAATAATAAACATTTATCATGATATAAGGAAATAAATAATAACTTTATTATTGCCTCTAGGGCATATTTCCTTCAGAGCCGTTAACAGGCCAAAATATATCTCGGGTCTGTTTGGCCCAATAAAACTATGGGCTTTAAGCAGGTCGGTATCCACACAGGCCATAGGCCCAAAAGTGTCACGGGCCATTATCAGATGGGCTCTAAGAAGGCTGGATTCGACGTGGGTTATAATTAGGCCCAATTATTACCCGAGCCACTAACAGGCCGATAGGCCAGTTGGGCTGAAATTTATCCACGAAGACTACGGGCCGCTAAGAGGCCTAAAGTTACTTCAAACAAGAGATAGCCTAGTTTCTGCATGGGCCATTAAATGGCCTAAAGTTAAACTGGGCCGACAACGTCCTAGATGCACCACAAGCCCTAATAGGCCGAAACTATTATCGGGCCGAACTTGTAAATGGGCATTTAACAGGCTAAAACTGTAAGTGCATCTCGTGCCCCTTAGTGATTTTGGTGTATTGAAGACTTATAGGTTAAGGGACTAATGTGTTTGTGAGTGTACATAGGTCTATAAGTCTATGAGGAGTTTGATATTTACGATGAAAGTCGACCCCTAAAAATGAATGTCTTCAGTTGAAGACTTTGGTTTTCTTGAAGACTTTGAAAGTGAGGAAATTGGTGTGACCCTGAAGACTTGATATTCATGCGAGGATTATGAAGCGTGAAGACTTTTGTTTTCGTAGTTTCATTATCTCTTTCTTGAGTCATAGGAAAAACCATACTGTTAAAAGGGGGTCAAGCTAAAACTAAGGAAAAGTTTCCAAGTGATGCACATCTCAAATCCTACACCTACCCAATCCTTTCGAGTGAAGCCATTGGAAATCTCATACAGTTTAGTAAAATTTCTTCAGTAACAGAGACGAAGATCCTTTGTTCTCTGAGGAATTTGTCTGACTAAGGAGTGAGGAATTCGCCAGTGCGGATTGCCTACAAGTGAGGAACACGATAGCCCTGAGGAATTTCAGAGCTCAAATATCCGACCGTTGTTGTGCTACCCGCCAGCTGTCCCAAAATATCTACCCACCTAACGGTCATATCATTGAAGGGCATTTATGTCTTATCATGTCGGGCTGCTCCCTAGGCTATAAATAGCCACCCCCTACAACCACTAGTTGGTTGGCTGCTCCGAGAGATAGATTGACACTTGTCATTTAGAGCATCCCATACTCTGAGGACTTTGAGCGAAAACCACCAGTGAGGAAAGACCCAAACACCTACAAACCCAAATTTATTGAGCATCACTGAAGAGATTGTTCTGTGTGGGCCAGCGCTTATTACCTTTGAGGTGTGCATCCTCCAGGCGGTTAGGCGTCATGGTCTAGAGCATCAAGAGGAAATTGTGGATTGCCAAGTGGCCGAGTCTATGTCGGGAAGCTGATCGGCCCACGAACACCTATGGGACGGCGGACCGAGCCCCTTCGGTTCGGGGGCGGAGGTCGCCTGAAGAAGCAGATCGGGCGGCACCACGAGCAGTTACCCAACCGGAGCTCTCGGAGATAATACTCCTCTTGTTGCATGTCGATTGTATTGAGTTCTTGCTTGGGGCGCTGAGTGCTATGGTACACACCAGCTGCTAACTAGACCTAAGCGTGAGTGTTTTCGCCTTGAACCTTTGAACCCCCTCTCGTTGCGCATGGGCCTCCTTTTATATGCTCAAGGGTCTCCGACGGTGGCAGCGTAGACAAGGGCAAAATGGAAAAAGGATTGCGGTTGGTACAGCTACGTATAGTGTATCATACCTAACCACGACGGCAGGGGACAAAGGCATTAAATGCCCGTCTCGTCGCCCAAAGCGGTGCAAGCGAGGGACCGTCGGCGCCACCGCTTGCCACGATGGCAATCTTGTCGGCGCCGCTTGCCACCAGCGCTCGCTGGCGCCTGACCTCTTGCCACGCTTGGCGCTGGAAAGGTCCCGAGGCGACACGTTAGTGGATGTCTTTGGGCGCGAGGACCGAGTGGTAGTCTGCATGACAAGCGCCTTGCCGCGGTTGTTGCCTTGTCGCGTCCGGAAGCTTGTCGCTCACCGGGCCTTCCCGGCAAGCTCCTCTTGCCGGGGCCTTGTCTCCTAGGTGCCTTGGGTGGCCTTCCCGGCAAGCTCCTCTTGCCGGGGCCTTGTCTTCTTGGCTTGAATACTTTGTTCTTCAATGGCTCCAAAGGAACCACGGAGGACCTTGGCGATCACCGGCAAGCCTTGCAGCGGTGTTGTTCTGCTGCCGATGCGAGTTCGGGATACTAGGGTACCCTACTCTAGTACACCGAGAGCCCCAGGCTGGGCCACCTGCAGTGTCGGCTGTTGGGCCGGGCCCAAAACGGCACGAGCAGCGCGCGGCCTGGGTTACGCCCGTAACTCCTCCGGACCCCCACGCCCTCCACGAGCGGCAGCGCGTCGAATGCGGTGTCGTGGGAGAGATCGTGGGTGGTTTCTTTATTCGGAAGGCGGGCGTCCGCCCCTCCCTCTTTATAAGCGGGAAGCAGGGCAGTTCGCCCATCTCGCCCGATTCTTGTCCAATCTTGAAAAACCTCCGCTGCTCCCCCTTCTTCCCAAGGCTGAAAAGAGCAGCGCTCACTTCCATCGCCACCAGCACCACCAGCGCCGTCGATCTCCCCACCACCTCCGCCATGGCTCTGAAAGCCGACAAGGGAAGGCCGTGAAGTCGGCGAGGCGCAGCGGCTCATGGGCTGCGGAAGGGCGGGCAATCTTCCCCCTCAGCTCGCGCGAAGGATCGAGGGAGTACTACTACCTCTTACGGTCGCCGGAGGCAGCGGCGCATCCAGCGCATGAAGGTACTCCCAACTGCTGCTTGGGCGGCTCGAGCGAATATCCCTTCTTCGTGATGTTCTTCTACTGCGGGCTCTGCCCGCCTTTCTCTGAATTTTTCTGTGACATCATGAACACCTACGGGTTCCGTCTCCTTGATTTCACCCCAAATGTTGTTCTGACCATGGCAGTTTTCGCACATCTCTGCGAAAACTTTGTCGGAATCTATCCCAGCGTAGCTCTTTTCCGCCACTTCTTTATGCCTCGAGTTGAGAGAGGGAACCTCTTGCCGCGGAATCGCTTGGATCTCGAGGATCGGCAAGAAGGAAGCTTATCGGAGGAGAGCTCCTCGGCAAGTGGGAGGAATGGAGGGCAGATTGGTGCTGGATTGTCGAGGAGAACCGCAGCCATTTACCGCCCAGCGCAAACCCCAATAGTCGCTGCAGCGATTGGAAAGCGTGGCCCTAGAAGATGCTAGGCTGAAGATTGCCGTCACCGGATCCTGCGCCTCGAGCTTGCGGGCTCATCGTAGGCACCGTTGGCGCATACTTCCTTCGCCGCGCGCCATCCCCTTGCGAGAGAGGAGGAGACCTGCACAGGAGTTCGAATCGGCGGATATCATGAGGCTGCGCCGGGCCTCAACTTCAACTTCACTGTCTTGGAACTAGACGCGATGCTCTTGGAACTGTTCAAGCCCGATCTGATCATCTGAAATGTTCGGGTTACCGAGGTGTCGTTCCCTGTGCAAAAATTCCTCGCTTCGACCGCATCCGTGCAATGATGCGCTGTGCGACTCGCATGGAATTGTCCCAACTTGGCAAAACTGCGGATGGCGTCGTCGCGGGAGTTCTTTGATGGGCTGGTAGAAGTGCGGTCCATACGATGAATAGAAGAGCCTCACCGCGACACCACCGATGATGAGATGCGGCGCGCCACCGGCTGGAAGAGGCGGCGGCAGCTGCATGGCGAGTTCAGTTCACCGTGGAGGAGGCGAGAGGCAGAGGCGGCAAGCCTTGTCGGCGAGGGAGTTGCGGTGAGGAAGAGCTTGCGGCGTGAAGCTGAGTCGGCGAGCCGCCGAGGGCGCCTCCTTCCCACCTTGAGACAGCTTGCATGGCGGAGCCCCAGCTCCACCAAGAAGGTGTCTCCATAAGGCCGGGGCGTGGAAGGGTAGCAGGCAGGCCAGCAGCCGCGCGCGCCGCGCAGCGCGCTCCACCGCGGCAAACCTTGTTGCCGAGAGCACCTCACGCCTCTGCGGCAACCGGGCGAGGCCTTCCCGGACCACCGCTTCGCTCCCGCCAAGCGGCTAAGGGAACCCTCCTCGCCTCGTCGCCTTTGGAGGTGAGCAGAATTTGATCTCTCGCGCTCAGCTCAAGCGAGGAAGAAGAAGAGTAAGATTCTTTTCTGTACTTGTGGTTCTTCAATTTGTTGCTTTGTGTTGTATCTGATTTGCTTCACTCTGAACCCATTCCATTTCAGGGCCTTTGGCCTAGAGGCGTCGAAGAGCCAAGGCCCGGTGATTGTCAGCGAGGACGAACCCACATGACAAGAGGAGGCGTGTCAGAGACCTCCTTGCCGGACCGGCAACTCTTCCTCAAAGCAGCCCCGGACAGCCCCCATCGTAAGTATATGGTTTACTTTACGCTGTTAGGCGTGCATGGGTGCTCTTTCTTTGCTGATATCATTTGTTGGTTTGTGTAGGAGCGAGCAGCCCCACCGAGATTGCCACAAGCCGCTCGACATGCCATCTGCTTCGACTACACCGCCAAGGAAGGATTCCCCGGCAAGGGAGCGTTCTCCGGCAAGGGAGAATTCTCCGGCAAGGGGCAGTTCTCCGGCAAGGGACAGCTCTCCGGCAAGGGACAGCACCAGCGATCCCCCGGTGGCGGAGACCATGACTTTGGACCCTAACACAGGTAATCCTCTTGCCTGAAAACTTCCCTTGGGTTCTTCTTCTTCTGATTTCTTTTTGAATATCTGCTTGACTTTTCTTCATTTTCTGGTCGTCAGATCCATCTGCTACAGAGCCAATGGAGATCGAGGTTGTCGGCGAGGAGGGCCTTGGTAATATCTTGGCAACGCCGCCGCCATTGAAGAAGAGGTGGCGCAGACGAACCTGCGGTGAAGAAGCCGCCAAAGCTGCCGCCCTTGAAGTGGCGAGGGTCGCGATCGCCTTGGCGGCCCTGAGGCGCGGGAGGCGTCGAGCGCCTCGCCGACCGCCGATCCCTCGCCGCTGCTGCAGCCCAGCTCGAAGAGCCCCAGCCGGCGCCTATCGAAGGCGGCGATGGCGTCTTCATCAAGCTCCACAGGCGTCGAGCTCGAGGCGCCGGTCGAAGAGAGACCTTTGATGAAGAATTTCGCCTCCGCTGGCCGACGCTGGTCGGCGCACCAAGCAGCAGCAGCGGCGAGGAGGAGCTGCTGCGAAGCTGTTGTCGCTCTACCGCACCCGACAAGCCAAGCTGGAATCCCGGAAGCGCTTGTCGCCATGGCGGGACCAGACATCGAAGCGGAGGAGCTCGGGGCCTCAACCAAGCTCTCCGGTCCTTGGCGGAGGAGGCGGGGGCGACTCACCGAAGGCGCAAAGCCTTCCTCCTCGAGAAGGCTGAAGTTGAAAACAACAATGACTTGCCGCCGAGAAGCTGTCTGCGCAGGAAGGCGAGTTGGCGCAGCGGAAGGTCAATCTTGACAGCCACGAGGAGGATCTTGCAGCAAGCAAACATTTGGCGGGCTCTCAAGGAAGCAAAGGATCTTTGCCGCAGCTGCCGAGGCCGCCAAGAAGGAGCTGGAGGCGAAGGTGATGCAGCTGGAGGCCGATCTCAAGGAGAGTGGCGAGGAGCTTCTGCGCTCAAGCGTGGCGAGAAGGAACAGCGTACACTCTTGGCGAGCTGCAGGGCCGTCTCGTCGAGAGGAGCAAGGAGCTCAGCACCGCCAAGGACTCCAACGCAGATCTTGAGTTGAAGCTGACTACTTTGACTCAGACATTGGGCGGCGCTTGAGGAAGCGGAGGTGGCCTTGAAGGAAGATCAAGGCCGACGAGGCGCTGCTGGCGAGTCTTCTGCCGCCAGAACACCTTGAGGAAAATGTGGACCTTGGACCGAGGGTCTCGTGGATGTTGCCGCAGCCATCGACAAGGAGCTGGCGCAGTGGGGATGGATGATCTCGGGTATTCCTCGATGAGCACCTCAACCCAGCGCCAAGCTCAGCTTGTTCTTCAAAGGCATGGCGGCGGCTCTCCAGCGACTCGGGAAGAGATCCCAAAGCAGCTGGCGGCGAGTCGCGCGGATCTGCGCCGGAGCTCTTCAAAAGTGCTTGATGAAGGTGGCCTTCCGCAATCCAGGCCTCAACCTCACCAGCGTCCTCAAGTCCTTGCCGCGGATGCTGATGTGGGCGCTCAAGACCTTGTCGCACCCATCGTGGACAGGGTGGCGGGATCAAGAGGGTTGATGGCGATCGCGAGATTAGGCCGCCCGTTTTCTCTTTTCCTTGTCGCTGCTGGTTATGTTATGAGAATAATCTATTAGAGCTGCGACAAGCTATCTTGTAATATAACTCTATTTGGGTAGTGATTGCCATGTTATTTCCTTTACTTGATTCCTTCCTTTGTATGTTTTTGCCCTCGCTTTTAGGAAACTTGTCGGTATGAGGCACCTTAGCATGAAAGGCTGAGTTGGGACGTCGGCAGCCTCTTTGGCGGTGCCGCCACCGACAAAAACCTTATCGCAACTAGTCGCAGCTCACTTAAGTTGTTGGCGGACTCGAAACAAAGTAAGGCGCAACTAGCCACGAGTTGGTTCCTCCGTGCACAGGTTTTCCATACAAAATCACGGTCGTTCGAGGAGAATAACTTAAAAATTTAAAACTGATTGCTCAAACTTTAGCAACTTAGCTTTTCTGCGTTTGCTTCGGTGGTGAAACTTCCTCGAGCGACGTTTGGTCCACGTTATCTTCTCCTTTCCCCGGCAAACTTGTGGGCGAGGGAACCTTCCTTTCTTTGAGAAAGAGAAAGAAGAGAAAATAAAGATATGGAGCCTTGTGGCTCGTTATTGCTTACCGAGGGTAGGTGCTGCACAAAGTGTCAGATAACGCATGCAAATAGAAGTAGAAAGCATGAAATTGACAAGATGTGCGGAGCACATGAGCTTTACTTATGCACGGGATCTGCGCCCGGCTTTGTACAAAGGATTACATGCAACATCGGCAAGACTTGTACAAAAGGTGGTTGCCGGAACAGGTTCCGGCAACCGCGCTTCTCTGAGTAAAACTTACGAAGATGCTCAATGTTCAGGAGTTGCTCACGGAATGCCATCTTCGGTCTCAAAGCGGACAGCGCCAGCCTAGTGACTCGTTTCACCCGTAAGGCCTTCCCACTTTAGCATCAACTTGTTGGAATTCTTGGCGGACTGAACACGCCAAAGAACAAGGTCGCCTTCCTCGAGACTTCGGCATTAACTGCGGCTACTGATAGCGGCGCAAAGCTTGCTGGTATCGAGCAGCTCGTCTACACAACACTCGAAGACGGTCCTCCTCAAGGAGCAGTCGTCATCTTATCGCAATCTGCTCTTGCTCAACTCATCATAGCGAGCACTCGAGGTGACCCGTATACGAGTTCCGTGGGGAGAACTGCCTCTGCTCCATAGATTAGAGCGAAAGGTGTCTGGCCAGTGGCTCGATTTGGCGTCGTCCTGATCGACCAAAGAACCACCGGCAGCTCCTCAATCCAGTTTCTTCCGCACTTGTGCAGCCTGTCGAAAGTCCTGGTCTTGAGTCCGTGCAACACTTCAGCATTCGCCCTCTCCGCTTGACCGTTACTTCTCGGATGAGCAACAGAAGCGAAGCAGACCTTGGCGCCAAGATCTTGGACGTACTGCATGAAGGTGTGGCTCGTGAATTGCGTGCCGTTGTCGGTGATAATCCTGTTAGGAATCCCGAAACGGCAAACAATCGACCTGAAGAACTTGACTGCCGACTGTGCTGTCACCTTCCTCACTGCTTCCACTTCCGACCACTTTGTGAACTTGTCGATTGCAACGTACAAGTACTCAAATCCCCCGACAGCCCGGGGAAAGGGGCCGAGGATGTTGAGCCCCCAGACCAAAATAGCCAGGATAAAGGGATCGTTTGGAGAGCTTGAGCTGGCTGGTGCATCTGCTTGGAATGGAACTGGCACGCTTCACACTTGGTTACTTGTGCAGTTGCATCCTGGAGGACTGTCGGCCAAAAGAAACCTTGCCGGAATGCTTTGCCGGCAAGTGCTCTTGCACCAATGTGGTGACCACATATGCCTCCATGTATCTCTCGCCAACAGCTTACATCCATCTTCCGGTGAATACACTTCAATTTCACACCGTTGAGTCTTCTTACATGCAGTGTGTTGTCGACAAACTGGTACATACTTGACTGCCGGGCTACTCTTTCCGCTTCTTCTTGCCCTTCGGGAAGTTCTCCTGTCTGAAGGAAATGGACAATCTGATGTGCCCATGCTGGAGCTTGCGGCTCGACAACAAGGACTAAAGGCACATCTGCTGCTGCGGGAACATCCGCTTCTCTGGCGAGAACACAGGGGCTCTGCGGAGTTGAGCGTTCCCGACAAGCTTGCCGGAGCTAAACTTGTCGGGAGCGTCTGCTTCAACGAAACAAACCCTAGGGCTTGTCGGAGCATACTGCTCCTCAGCACTCTTGGTGTCGATCTTGGGGACCTTCTTGGCGGCGGCTTCGGGGAGCTCTGCCGGAAAATAGTCACCAGAAACCAACTTCATCTTCTTGTCCTGTCCAGTTGATGGTGCTACAGTTGGTTGAGTCAGTTTGAGCACAAAGATCCCTGGTTCCACAGGTAACTTTAGTGCGGTGCACTTCGACAGGCCATCTGCAATGTCGTTCTGAGCTCTTGGAACATATTCCATCTGTAGGCCGTCAAAGTGCTCTTCCAGCTTTCTTACTTCATCAACATAAGCCTCCATCAACGGACTTTGATAATTCTTGTTTACTTGGCGGACGACAAGCTGTGAGTCACCCCTGACAATTAGCTTCTTGATCCCAAGGTCTGCTGCGATCCTGAGACGGCAAGCAAACCTTCATACTCTGCAGTATTGTTCGTTGCTTGCTCTTTGGGAAAGTGCATCGGACTACGTGCTTGAGGTGCTCTCCGTGGGTGCAACAAGTAGCACGCCCTTTTGGCGCCTTGCAGCGAGAAGGCACCATCAAAGTACATCAGCCACTCTTTGCTTGCTTCCTTGCGGGGATGCTCGTTTTGGAATTTCTTCATCTGTGTTGGCGTCCACTCTGCTATGAACTCTACCAGCGCTCTGCTTTGGATAGTTGAAGTGCTTTCAAACTTGAGGCCAAAGCTTGACAGTTCCGGTGCCCACTTTCGACAATCCTGCATGTTGCTACGGATTTTGCAATATCCTCTTCAGCGGAAAGCAGTGACGATTGTGATCTCATGTGCTTGGAAGTAATGGCGCAGCTTTTCGAGGCCATGAGAAGGCGAAAAGCAATTTCTGCACACCGAGTACCTTGACCTAGCCCCTGCAGAAGGGAACCGACAAAGTAAACTGGCGCTGCACCATTCTTTTACGCATCTTTTCACATGCTGCGCAGATCCATCTTTGTCGGGACGAGCTTGCGGTGAAGCCCCACGCTTGTCATTGGATGCATACGCCACGGTTGCCGGCTCATCATCCGCCTCCCTCTCCGCTACTAACGCAGCACTAACCACTTGATTGGTTGCTGCTATATACAGCAGCAACTTCTCTTGTGGCTTAGGTGCGACAAGTATTGGAGTGGAGGACAGGTACCTCTTTAAGTCCTGCAGCGCAGCCTCCGCTTCCGGAGTCCATTTCATTGGACCTGCCTTTTTCAATATTTTGAAAAATGGCAGGGCCTTCAGCAGAACATAGAGATAAACCTCTTGAGAGCAGCTACGCAACCGACAAGTCTTCGTACATCCTTGATGCGCTTTGGTGCTTCAATCTGCTCAATGGCCTTGATCTTGTCGGGATTGGCTTCAATTCCCGTTGAGACCACGAAGAACCCGAGAAGCTTGCGGAGGGACTCCAAACACACACTTCTCGGGGTTGAGCTTGAGGTTGATCTTGTGCAGATTTGCAAAGGTTTCGTCTAAATCTGGAATCAGAGTCGCCTTGTCCTTGCTTTTGACCACTATGTCATCCATGTAGGCTTCCACATTTCTGTGCATTTGCGGCTCAAAAGCGTCGTGGACTACTCTTGCAAATGTCGAACCAGCATTCTTTAAACCAAAAGGCATCCGTACGAAACAGTATGTGCCACATGGGGTGATGAATGCGGTTTTCTCCTCATCCTCTTCTGCCATGAAGATCTGATGGTATCCTGAGTATGCATCAAGAAATGAAAGCAAGTCACATCCTGCCGTGGAGTCAACAATCTGATCGATGCGCGGCAAGGGAAATGGCTCTTTGGGACAAGCTTTATTAACATTGGTAAAGTCGATACAAAGCCTCCATTTCCCGTTTGCCTTGCGCACGACTACAGGATTGGCCAACCACGTAGGATGGAGCACTCCTCTGACAAGGCATGCTGCTTCCAATTTCTTGATTTCCTCTGCGATGAATTCTTGGCGCTCCTTTGCTTCTTTGACTTTACGCTTGGCGGGCGCGCGCGATGAGAACAGACAGCAAGATGGTGCTCAATTACTCACAGGAACACGGGGATGTCGACGGTTGCCATGCAAACACGTCGGCGTTCGCCCTTGAGAAAGCAACGAGCGCACTTTCCTATTTAGGGTCGAGAGTGGGCGATGGTGAAGGTACCACCAGTGTCGTCCTCCTTGGCGGACACCTTCTTGGTCTCTGGTGGAGCTGCTATCGCCTTCTTGTACTTGCCGGTGGAGCTCGGTGGTGCGTCCTCGACGGTAGCGCAGCACTCCGAAGAGGTGCGCTTGCGGAGTGGGCATCGAACTCTTGCGGACTTGGTCTTCTTCTTCGCCGGGAGCTTCAGCGGCAAGTGACTTGCGATCTGTTGCGGCTGCTGCTTCCGGTAGATCTTGTCGGCGCAGATAAGGGCATCCTTCTTGTCGCCGAGGACAGAGATGACACTTATCGGGCCTGGCATCTTGACATGTTGTATGCATAGTGAGAGGCTGCCATGAATTTGGCGAGTCTTTGGGCGACCAAGTATCCCATTGTAAGGCAATGGAAAGTCAGCAACGTCAAAAGTGACCCTCTCGATCCTGAAGTTCAACTCGCTGCCAAATGTCACCGCAACGTGATCTTTCCTTGACTTGCTCCTTCCCGGATTGATTCCTTGGAATGTGCGGTCTCTTGAGCTTCGCCATCGAGGATCTGGAGTTTACGGAGCACCTGCGGAGGAGATCAGGTTCAAGCCGGCCCGCCGTCAACTAGCATCTTAGTGACCTTGAGGTTGCGGATAGTTGGTGAAACCAACATCGGCAAGCACCGACCGCAGATTCTGCGATCAGGGTGGTCCTCAATATCAAAGATGATAGGCGTGCTGGACCATTTCGAGAGGCTTGCGTGACTCGACGGATGGTTCTGCTGCATTAACTTCCGCTTCCTTTGCTTGAGTTGGCGGTGTGAAGTATCGAGAGAGCACCGCCGTCAACGCACAAGACCTCCGTGGCTTTCTAGAACTCCTGCTCATCAGTCTCGTCATCATCCATATCTTCATCGTCATCGTCGTCTTCATCCTTGTCGCGGCCGCGGGGAGGTCTGTCTCCTTGCCGCTGCTTGGCCTTGCCGCGGCGTCCTCCTCGGCCGGGGCGTTTCTTGCCGGCTCCTCCAGCACCTTCCTGGGCCTTCTCCTTGTCGCGTCGCTCGTATTCAGCCTTTTGCTGCTCGACAAGCTGCTCGACCTTCTTGCAGCTTTGGAGGTCATGACCCTTAGTGCGGTGGATCTTGCAAGATCTTGCTTGTTGGAGCCGTCACGCTTGTCGGCGACCGCCCAGAGGCCCGGCAGTTGGTGCCGCGGCAATCTCCTTGCGGAGCTACCAGCCTTGGCTTTCTTAGCGCCACCTCCGTTGCGGACTGCTCAACAACTAGCACATCTTTGCCTTTCTTCTTCTGTTATTCCGCCGGCTTTTCTTTGCAGGCGGCCTCCTCCTATCGGATCCTCCTGCTTCTAAATTCTCTCCGGAGTTTCCTCCTTCCTCAAAGACGCGCACACTTGTCGGCCGGGGCATATAGCTCACTGACATCTCTGATCTTGCACATCGCCATCTCCTCTCGCATCCTGCAGTTTCTCACGTTCTGATGAAACGCGCTGATCACCGCGGCAGGGTGGACATCTGGGATGTTGTCTTTGTCGCGGCTGAATCTCTGAATGTACTTGCGAGGATCTCCTTCCTTCAGGCGAGCAGATGAAGGTCGCTCTCTTGGCCATGAGGCTTGTGGCCGCTGTGAAGGCGCCGACAAACTGATGGCATAGATCTGCCAAGAGGATATGGAGTTGTCCGGCAAGTGCATGAGCCAGATCGACAATGGGCTTGAGTACCGGCGGGAAGTAGTTGGCGAGGATCTTGTCGTCCGCCCCGGCAGCCTGCACCGCGATGGTGTAGATCTTGAGGAACTCCGACGGATCGTCTTGCCGTCGTACTTCTCTGCGTCTGGTTTGAAATTCTTCTTGCTGGGCCCTTTGGACTTGCCGCAGCTCACGAGTGAGCGCAGGGCAACCTATCGCAGACGGCAAGTCGCTGGTTCCCAGCGCATGCATGTCGACAGAGGGCCCAGCCGCTGGTCGGATTGACGCGCGCTTCTCTTGGCGCTTCGATGCGAGTTCGGCGTCTTCTTCTTGTCGTTCGTGAAGAACTTGGCGCTGATCGCGACGAGCTCGTGGATCTGATGATGCGGTGGAGTCATTGTCGAGGTGGATCCGGCGAGTCGGCGATCTTGGCCTTCGGGGTGGAGAGTGCATGGTGGTTGCACCCCCACCGGTTTCGTCGCCACCGGCTCATGCCTGGCAGTCTTGCCGTGGCAGCGATGTACTCGGCTGCCGCGGAGTGTCGCCGTTGGCAAAGCCGATGAGACTCTAAATGGTGGCCCTCCATTCATCGACCTTGTCGGCTGTTGGAGGGTAATCCAGGAGCAGTTGAGCTCTCGCCAAAGCTTCTGCTGGAGTGGTGGGTGGTAGTGGCGAACGGCGTGAGGCGCGGGATATGCTCGGACTTCTAACTATGTTAGAAGGAGCGATATCCGTCCAGCGACCGATGCCTCGCTTCGTGCCGGCTGTTGGCGTGCATGCTGGTCTTGAGCATCCCAGGATCCACCAGCTCGATCTTGGCCCAACGAACGTATGGCACTGCGAGTACCATGACGCTGTCGGTCCCGCGCCTCCTGAGATGGGCGCGGTGCATGTACGGACGCCGAGGTCTGCGCCACCTTGTCCTTGGACCTGGCAGCACCGTGGGCTCCCTCGTCGACGCCCGTTCTTCCGCCGGCGTCTACCCCACCACCCGTTTGCTCCGGTGGCGGTGGGATCGATGTGGATGGATCCGCTGCCGCCGAAGCCTTCTTCTTCGGTGGCATGTCGATGAAGACGATGAAGATCTAGCTCGTGTGAACGCCGGATCAAGTTCACACAATCTCGACGCCCCCTACCTGGCGCGCCAAAGATGTCGGGGAAGCTGATCTGGCCCACGAACACCTATGGGACCGGCGGACCGAGCCCCTTCGGTTCGGGCGGCGGCGGTCGCCTCGACGAAGAGCAGATCGATCGGCTAACACGAGCAGTTTACCCAGCTTCGGAGTTCTCCGGAGAGATAATACTCCTACTGCTGCATGTCTGATTGTATTGAGTTCTTGCTTGGGAGCGCTGAGTGCTATGGTACACACCAGCTGCTAACTAGACCTAGCGTGAGTGTTTTCTGCCTTCGAACCTTTCGAACCCCCCTCTACGTTGCGCATGGGCCTCCTTTTATATGCTCAAGGGGTCTCCGACAGGTGGCAACGTAGACAAGGGCAAAAATGGAAAAAGGATTGCGGTTGGTACAGCTACCTGTATAGTGTATCATACCTAACCCTGACGGCAGGGGACAAAGGCATTAAATGCCCGTCTCGTCGCCCAAACAAAGGTGCAAGCAGGGACCGTCGGCGCCACCACTTGCCACGATGGCAATCTTGTCGGCGCCGCTTGCCACCGCGCTCACCTGGCCAAGACAGACCTCTTGCCACGGCGCTGGAAAGGTCGAGGCGACACGTTAGTGGATGTCTTTGGGCCTTGAGGACCGAGTGGTAGTCTGCCGCGGCAAGCGCCTTGCCGCGGTTGTTGCCTTGTCACGTCCGGAAGCTTGTTGCTCACTGGGCCTTCCCGGCAAGCTCCTCTTGCTGGGGCCTTGTCTCCTAGGTGCCTTGGGTGGCCTTCCCGGCAAGCTCCTCTTGTCGGGGCCTTGTCTTCTTGGCTTGAATACTTTGTTCTTGAATGGCTCCAAAGGAACCACGGAGGACCTTGGCGGTCACCCGGCAAGCCTTGCCGCGGGGTGCTGCAACTGCCCGTGCACGAGTTCGGGATACTAGGGTACCCCTACTCTAGTACACCGACAGTCTATGAAGGTTTGGAAGTCACCTGAAGACTTACCACGAGTCATTGGGCGAGGTCTGTGTGATCTTAGCTCAAGGAGAATACGGTGAGGACTGTGTGTCCTCAGGTTTAAATACCTAGCCGCTCCAACCAGACGTACGACAATCACAACAGTTGGAACTGGTCTACCAAATCATTGTCTTCACCAAGCTACTGGTTCTATTTCCTCAACCCTTTCATTTCCTCATTCATGTGTTGATGAACTTGATTGTTACTATTTGAAGACTTTGACTGAAGACTTTCTCAATTTCCTCATTCCTAATTCTTCAGTCACTTTGTCTTCAGCCTGCTTATCATGTTTACACGCTACTTGTACTCTGTGTATGTTTCATTTCATCATGATGATTGTGCTACTGTTCTTTTATGCATGCATCTGAGTACTTATTGCGCTACTAAGTAGTTTGTTGCTTAGGAATTTCCTCACCTAGAAATTCCTCAGTGACGAATTTGTAAAAATTACCTATTCACTTCCCCTCTAGTCGATGTAACGCACTATCAGAAATACAAACCTGGCTTAGAATGGCCCCAAAAGAACAGTGGCCTGTTAACGGGCCTGATCCGATATGGGCCATCATTTGGCCCAAAACACGGCAGGCTGTGAACGGGCCTGATCGGATATGGGCCTCAATTTGACCCAAAACATGGAAGGTTGTTAACGAACCAGCCCACTAGTGTCTGGAAAAATATGGTGGGCCTTTAGCTGGGCCGGCGTTTCTACCTTAAATGGGCCACTGTTGGCCTGTGCCACGTGTCGACATATCATAGGCATCTTCCATCCATTATAGGGATGACATCTGTCCCAACGATGAGTTGACATGTGCATTATCCGGCGAATGAGAATTTTACACGTGGAAAATCCCCATTGGTCGGGGCTGTTAACGGGTTATCGGATCCAAGCCGGTACCCGATAGCTTAACGGCGACCCGTTACGGTGGATGCCACGAGTCACCCTTGACGAAAGCACTTCTATGACGCGCGATTTATCATCATGGAAGTGGACACTTCCTTGATGATAATTTTGGTAATGTCATGGAACACTTCTACGACATCACATGTATGCCTATCTTGATTCTGTCATAAATGCATGGTAAGAAACGTGACCTACTGTGACAAACACGTATCATCACGGAAGTGTATTTTTTTAGTATAGGGTCCGGAATACTGTGACCATCGAAATAGCCCCCAAGCCCGTCATCCCGAAACTGATAAATTGATTCCGTCCCTCTGGTCGAGGACTCATCACCTGAGTAGATGAGAGTCTCTCCCCTAGATGTAGAATTTTTTGCAAGCTCCAAGCCTTGCGTGAAACCGATGAAGGCACGCTTTCGGTCGAGTTGAACCCGGGCGGGTTGCGTGCGCTGAGCCGACTTGATGAGGCCGGTGCAGGTGTCCGGCTCAGGCTTCGATTCGCCGATTTTGCCAATGAAGACGTGAATTCCGCTGAAGGGGACCCGGTACCCGTACTCGATTGAGTCGGCCTCGGGGCCCCAGCCATTGTCGTCAATGTAGAGCTTGCCACGGCGTCTCTTAGTCATCCTACCAACAGCGTACCCCTCGATCCTTGGGAAAGAGCCCCTCAAGAACTCGAAACCAGGGACGTCCCTGAGGGGGGTAAGGGGCGGCCGCCCCGGGCCCCCTCCCAGGTTTTTTCTATGTAGGTAGCCCATAGGCCCTAAGCTTCTCTTTAGAAAAAAGCAGGCCAACTGAGGGCACAGAGAGAGGAAGGGACGTATAGTTAGCAGCCTAATTTCAGTCAAGTAATAAAGCAAGTACTTTGACATAATAATCTCTTCCCATTCGCGACACTCTTTAATTTCCTATTCTCTTGTCCGGTCACTCCCGAGCTCCCTGCCGCAAGTCACCGCAGCTGGCACGTAGTTCTCCAGGTGATGGATGCAACCACTCAGGCCCTGGCAATTGACATCGCCTAGCACCTCCGGTCTCCAATCTCCAGTCGCTGGGCGCGGCGGCGCGCGGCGCATACATCGACTCACAAATCCAGCATAAAGTCTGCAACATATCATCGTCGAGTGTCTGGTCATTAACGATGATCCAATAAATCCCAGGTATATCATTGTTACGCCCCTGGATGAGTAAGAAGATGTGATCTGTGTGAGAAATTGGGTGCTTAACAATCATACTATTCCCAATTTCATATATATAATTTACCTTGCATAATTAGCAACAAGCAATAATCAAAATTGTTAGTAATCAAATAATTTTCCTTCACATACACGATGCATAACTTGAACTATTCAACTTTTGATGATTTTATTTTTATTTTCAGTACCCCATGTTATTGTGTTGTCTAGAAATTATGCACGTGGTAGCAAGAAAAGAAAAGGGAAACATGAGGTTGACTTGATAAAATCACCGAGAGGAGTAGTTGACAAAAATTTGAGATTAATACTACATGGTGAGTCGACGGTAGTTGCCGTGGACGAAGATAATGAGAGGAAATTGTTAGATGGAATTGACAACGACCCCATCATAAATAACTTTCCATGGATGAATGTTAGATGAATTTTTAAAGGTAAATACTTACAAATTATTTGATATATAAATTTATTTTGAATAAATTTAAGGGTTTGTTGACTACATTTCATCGAAACGTATATTAGATATTATTGCTATGATCGCTCACAAAAATATATTATTGCTATGATGTTTATAAAAGGGGCCCACTGTCTTAGGTTTTGCCCCGGGCCCCCAATATCTCAGGACCGGCCCTGCTCAAAACCACCGTGCGCTAGCCCCACGGTGGGCGCCAACTATCATGGGGTTAACACGTCAGATGTCCTATTGAATGGAATTAGGTGCGAGGCCATCGCTATGGTTACCAGCTCAAAGGGGCTGAACGGGATGAAGGACACGAGTTTACCCAGGTTCACCCTGTGGGAGTCCTGGATAAGGGGGTCCTTGGGTGTCTGGACTATTTGATATGGGCCAGACTAATGGGTCGTGAAGATAAATCTAAAGACTATCCCCGTGTCCGGGTAGGACTCTTATATGCGTGGACGGCAAGTTTGGTGCCCAGATATGCTATTTATTTCTTCTACTAACTGACTTTGTACAACCCTAGGCCCCTCCGGTGAGTATATAAACCGGAGGTTTAGTTTGTAGAGATCATCAGAATTCTCATAGGCTAGACAGCTAGGGTTTAGCCATTACGATCTCGAGATAGATCAACTCTTGTAAACCCTATATTCATCAAATACAATCAAGCATGATGTAGGGTTTTACCTCCTTTAAGAGGGCCCGAACCTGGGTAAACATAGTGTCCCCATCGTCCCTTATTACCATTGATCCTCAGACACACAGTTCGGGACCCCCTACCCAAGATCTGCCGGTTTTGATACCGACATTGGTGCTTTAATCCGTTGTGTTGTTGACAGAAGGATCGATGGCTCACCTCGTCATCGACAAGGACGCTATTTTCGGGGAGACCTTTCTCCCTGGCCAACTCTTTCTGTTTGGCAGCTTCGTGCTACGTGCCAACTCGACTGGTCGCCTCGAGCAGGTCAACAACTACACCCCTGGTCACTAGATCAGGTTTGGAACCTTGAATTACACCGCTGATGTCCGAGGAGGCCTAATCTTTGAGGGGTTCATGGCCTCGGTTGCCGCTCCCCACCCATATGAAGGAAGCCCTTCAGACCCACCATCAGATTCCGTCCAGGGGTCGATGCTCACGCCCACCTCGGCCTTAGATCCGGGGCGGACCTCTTCCTCCGAAGACGGGAGGATAAACCCCGACGGATTCTATCCCATTACGGAGCTTCTTGCCGGAGATCCAGATGCGACCATACCGTCGGCGGAGTCAAACGCGACTCTCCCCGTCATTGGGAAGCCGGACTCACCTCTAGACGTCAACTTCAAACTCTTAAGGTCTGCATCCATCGGGCTCGATCAAGTGGCCATCTCCGAGCCTAGCTCCGCAGATCCTCCGACCCTTGTTCAGCTTTCGCTCTTAGACGAAGCTATGAACTTAATACAATTTCTCGCCATCATGGAAATATCGCCTCCGAACTATGCCCATCCTAAAGTGGGGGCTGAGAGTAGGGAATTTTACGTCCCACCCACCACCCACTTGATAGCCACTATCGAGGACCTAAACGACATGCTAGACTATGCCTCTGAAGACATCAATGACATGGACGACGATGCCGAGGCCGAACCAGGTCAAAACCCGCCCATCACAAGGCGATGGACGACCACTTCTACTTATGATGTAAACATGGTGGACACACCTGAGAAGAAGGACGACGATGGCACTCAAGACCCGGATGAGGATAAGCCCATCGATGATCCACCAAAGCACCGGAGTCGGCGGCGCCGCTCACGATCGCGTCGGGCAAGGGAAAGCAATACCGGTACCGGAGAAAATGACACTCCGGACAACACTGAAGACTCCGACTACCCCGTTGAGCCTGCGCCTAAGCAGGATGAGTGGGAAGAGGGTCAAGTCAACCCCGAAGAATTTGCCGATCACGAGGATTCGGAAGATAGTAACTATTTGATGGCCTTTGAAGAGGATGTTAGCCTCGGTAACAAAGATTTCATCGTCCCAGAGGAACACCTTGAACAAGAACGCTTCAAGCCATAGCTCATCGCCACCGCGCGGAGCCTGAAAAAGAAACAACAGCTCCAAGCCGAACAGGACACGCTCAACGACAGATGGACCAAGGTCCTGACCGCCGAAGAAGGATATGGCTTTGAGCGCCAAACAAAAAAGTTACCCTGAACGCAGGCTGTTGCCACAATTCGACGAGGCCTTTGAGCCAATACCGTCAAAATACAATCATACTGATCAACCGGACCGACCACCACATGGATGGGACAAAATGACTCATTATGCCGAACACCAGCTCATGCCCCCTCACCATAGAGGCAAGGAGATAGCGGCTCCAGGCTACACATATGACCTACGTCAGGACCTGGCCAATAGAGCCAACAAGACCAGATCAATCTACGGATCAAGAGGACGTGCTCCAACATGAGACGACGGCCGCCAGACCTGGCACGACAAATATAACCAAACCTGGGGTCAGCCCGAACACAGATGTCATCCGAACTCCGTCGTGATGTCGCCCAGTATAGAGGTGCGGCACACCCCATGTGCTTTACTGATGAGGTAATGCAGCACCAGTTTCCGAAAGGGTTTAAAACCGTGAACATCGAGCCTTACGATGGAACGACAGATCCCGCTGTATGGATTGAAGATTTTCTTCTCCACATTCACATGGCTCGCGGAGATGACCTCCACGCCATCAAATACCTCCCTCTAAAGCTAAAAGGACCAGCACAACACTGGTTGAATAGCCTCCCAGAAAACTCCATTGGCAGCTGGGAGGACTTAGAGGACACTTTTTGGGACAACTTTCAGGGCACTTATGTCCGGCCACCGGACGCTGATGACCTGAGTCACATAGTCCAGCAACCCACAGAATCAGCCCGCAAACTTTGGACTCAGTTCTTAATTAAAAAGAACCGAATCGTCGATTGCCCGGACGTTGAAGCCTTAGTGGCATTCAAACACAACATCCGTGACGAATGGCTCGCCCAACACCACGTTCAGGAAAAGCCAAAGACTATGGCAGCTCTTACTACACTTATGACTCGCTTCTTGATACGTCTCCAACGTATCAATAATTGTTTATTGTTCCATGCTATTATATATTCTGTTTTGGATGTTTAATGGGCAGTTTTATAGACTTTTATATTATTTTGGGACTAACCTATTAACCGGAGGCCCAGCCCAAATTGTTGTTTTCTTGCCTATTTTAGTGTTTCGAAAAAAAGGAATATCAAACGAAGTCCAAACGGAATGAAACCTTCGGGAGAGTTATTTTTGGAACAGAAGCAACCCATGAGACTTGGAGTAGACGTCAGGGAATCTTCGAGGAAGCCACGAGGCAGGGAGGCGCGCCCTACCCCCTGGGCGCGCCCCCACCCTCGTGGGCCCCTCGTGGCTCCCCTGACCAACTTCTTTCACCTATATATATCCATATACCCTACAAACACCAGAGAGGAGAATAGATCGGGAGTTACGCCGCCGCAAGCCTCTGTAGCCACCAAAAACCAATCGAGGCCCTGTACCGGCACCCTGCTGGAGGGGGGATCCCTCACCGGTAGCCATCTACATCATCTCGGCGCTCTCCATGACGAGGAGTGAGTAGTTCACCCTCGGGGCTGAGGGTATGTAGCAGTAGCTATGTGTTTGGTCTCTCTCTCGTGTTCTTGACTCGGTACGATCTCGATGTATCGTGAGCTTTGCTATTATAGTTGGATCTTATGATTTTTCTCCCCCTCTACTCTCTTGTAATGTATTGAGTTTTCCCTTTGAAGTTATCTTATCGGATTGAGTCTTTAACGATTTGAGAACACTTGATGTATGTATTGCATGTGCTTATCTGTGGTGACAATGGGATATTCACGTGATCCACTTTATGTATGTTTTGGTGATCAACTTGCGGGTTCCATATTGTGAACTTATGCATAGGGGTTGGCACACATTTTCGTCTTGACTCTCCGGTAGAGACTTTGGGGCACTTTTTGAAGTTCTTTGTGTTGGTTGATTAGATGAATCTGAGATTGTGTGATGCATATCGTATAATCATACCCACGGATACTTGAGGTGACATTGGAGTATCTAGGTGACATTAGGGTTTTGGTTGATTTGTGTCTTAAGGTGTTATTCTAGTACGAACTCTATGATAGATCAAGCGGAAAGAATAGCTTCGTGTTATTTTACTACAGACTCTTGAATAGATCGATCAGAAAGAATAACTTTGAGGTGGTTTCGTACCCTACCATAATCTCTTCGTTTGTTCTCCGCTATTAGTGACTTTGGAGTGACTCTTTGTTGCATGTTGAGGGATATTTATATCATCCAATTATGTTATTATTGTTGAGAGAACTTGCACTAGTGAAAGTATGAACCCTAGGCCTTGTTTCCTATCATTGCAATACTGTTTACGCTCACTTTTATGGCTTGCTACCTTGCTGTTTTTATATTTTTAGATTACAAAAACCTATATCTACCATCCATATTGCACTTGTATCACCATCTCTTCGCTGAACTAGTGCACCTATACAATTTACCATTGTATTGGGTGTGTTGGGGACACAAGAGACTCTTTGTTATTTGGTTGCGGGGTTGCTTGAGAGAGACCATCTTCATCCTACGCCTCCCACAGATTGATAAACCTTAGGTCATCCACTTGAGGGAAATTTGCTACTGTCCTACAAACCTCTGCACTAGGAGGCCCAACAACGTCTACAAGAAGAAGGTTGTGTAGTAGACATCAAGCCGTTTCTAACACCGTTGCCGGGGAGGTGAGTGCTCGAAGGTATATCTTTAGATATTGCAATCAAGTCTTTTAGTTTATTGTTTTATCACTAGTTTAGTTTATAAAAGAAAACTACAAAAAAAATGGAATTGAGGGTACCTCATATGCTTCATCTTTTTAATATCTTTCATGAGAATAAGGATTCCGATAATTGTGCTCAAGTGCTAGAAGAAGAATGCATTAGAATGTTTGGCACTAAATCTTTGAATGATGAGCATGATTGCAATGTTGTTAGTATGAACTCTTTGAATATCCATAGTGCTAATGATAATTGCACTAGTCATGATGAAAATGTCTCTTATAAGCATGTCAATTTCTGTGGACTTCATAGAGCTTGCAAGTACGCGCCAAATAGGGAAAATAGATTTTGCAAGAGGCATAAGTATTTCGAAACTAAATGGTTGCAAGAAAGGCTAGATGTTTGTGCTGAAAATTTAAACTTTCTTTGCTGTCCTTGTGAACTTTGCAATGAACGTGATCATTTCAATACCCAATGCAAAAAAAATTCATGATCGTATCGTGTCCAAAAATTGTGATGACTTGATTTCCCTTGCACATCATAATGAACTTAGTTTGCTTTTGGGTTATGAAGAAATGAAATGTATAACTAAGGATCTTCCAGAATTTTTCCTTGATAAAGTTCTTGATTTTGATCTAGTAGAAATGTTTATGTATTGTGCGGTGAATTGCATTGAAAATCCTTATATTGCCAATTACATAAAGAAGAGGAAACAAATGGAAGATGAAGAGAATACTAATGAAAGGGAAGAGACTTCCCAATATCCTCCTATTATTTCTTATGATGAATCAGGTAACGAGGAGGAGCTTTCTATTCAACCAATCTTATTAATAAGGAGCTCAAAAAAGAGGGTTAAACCCACACATGATGTGAAGAAGAAAAAGAAAAGACGGAGAATTAAAGGTAGAAAGGTATCCCTCCCAAATGACCTTCTCCTATTAGTCATTGTGGTGATGATAATTGCTATACTATTGGTGCTATCCATACTATTAATGATGAGAGTGATTATGCTTATGATATGAAAAGGCCCAAGCTTGGGGATGCTTTGTTTGATGGGAATGACATGTTTGAGAATAAATTTGCTGCAATTAATGTTTGTCCCAAACTTGGGGATGCTATGTTTAATGAAGATGATATTTCTAGCCTCCCAAGTTTTGAAGAGCAAATTTATTATGATGATAGCATGCCTCCTATTTATGATGATTATTGTGATGACACTTATGCTATAAAAAGTAGTGATGATTATATTTATAAAACTTGTCATGATTATGATTACCCCTTTTCTAAATATTACTCTTTTAATGTGGAAACAATTTATATTATTCGAGTTTCTTATGATACTCCCACTATTCCGAATGAGAAGAATTTTGCTTATGTGGAGAGTAATAAAATTTCTATGCTTGTAGATCATGAAAAGAATGCTTTAGGTGCTGGTTTTATTGTTGAATTAATTCATGATGCTACTGAAAATTATTATGAGGGAGTAATATATGCTTGTAGGAATTGCAATAATACCAAGTTTCCTCTCTATGTGCTTAATGTTTTGAAGTTATGCTTGTTTTGCCTTCCTATGCTAGTTGATTATTGTTCCCATAAGTTGTTTGCTCACAAAATCCCTATGCATAGGAAGTGGGTTAGACTTAAATGTGCTAGTCATATTCTTCATGACGCTCTCTTTATGTTTCAATTCTTATCTTTTATGTGAGCATCATTGAAATCATCATGCCTAGCTAGGGGCGTTAAACGTTAGCACTTGTTGGGAGGCAACCCAATTTTATTTTAGTTCTTTGACTTTTGCTCCTGCTTAGTAATAAATAATCTATCTAGCCTCTGGTTAGATGTGGTTTTATGTTTTAATTAGTGTTTGTGCCAAGTAGAACCTTTGGGAAGACTTGGGTGAATTCTTTATGATCATGCTGTAAAAAACAGAAACTTTAGCGCTCACAAGATTAGCTGCCATTATTTACTGGAGAGCGATTTTAAGTTGATTATTTTTGAAGATGATTAATAGACAAATTACTCAGGTCCACCAATTTATTTCAGAATTTTTGGAGTTCCAGAAGTATACGTTTGATACATATTACTACCGACTGTTCTGTTTTTGACAGATCTGTTTTCACTGTGTTGTTTGCTTATTTTGATGAATCTATGAGTAGTATCGGAGGATATAAACCATAGAGAAGTTGGAATACAGTAGATATTACACCAATATGAATTTAGAATGAGTTCACAACAGTACCAAAAGTGGTGATTTATTTTCTTATACTAACGGAGCTTACGAGTTTTCTGTTGAGTTTTGTGTTGTGAAGTTTTCAAGTTTTGGGTAAAGATTTGATGGACTGTGGAATAAGGAGTGGCAAGAGCCTAATATTGGGGATGCCCAAGGCACCCCAAGGTAATATTCAAGGATAACCAAGAGCCTAAGCTTGGGGATGCCCCGGATGGCATCCCCTCTTTCGTCTTCGTTCATCGGTAACTTTACTTGGAGCTATATTTTTATTCACCACATGATATGTGTTTTGCTTGGAGCGTCATTTTATTATATTTAGTTTTGCTTGCTGTTTGAATAAAATACCAATATCTGAAATTCTTAAATGTTAGAGAGTCTTCACATAGTTACATAATTATTCGACTACTCAGTGATCCTCACTTATATCTTTCGGAGTAGTTTGTCGTTTGCTCTAGTGCTTCACTTATATCTTTTTAGAGCACGGCGGTGGTTTTATTTTGAAGAAATAGATGAACTCTCATGCTTCACTTATATTATTTTGAGAGTCTTTAGAACAGCATGGTAATTTGCTTTGGTTGTGAATTTAGTCCTAATATGATAGGCATCCAAGAGGGATATAATAAAAACTTCCATATAAAGTGCATTGAATACTATGAGAAGTTTGATTCCTTATGCTTGTTTTGAGATATGAAGATGGTGATATTAGAGTCATGCTAGTTGAGTAGTTGTGAATTTGAGAAATACTTGTTCTAAAGTTTGTGATTCCTGTAGCATGCCCGTATGGTGAACCGTTATGTGATGAAGTCGGAGCATTATTTATTTATTGATTGTCCTCCTTATGAGTGGCGGTCGGGGACGAGCGATGGTCTTTTCCTAACCAATCTATCCCCTAGTAGCATGCGTGTAGTACTTTGTTTCGTTAACAAATAAATTTTTGCAACAAGTATGTGAGTTCTTTATGACTAAAGTTGAGTCCATGGATTATACGCACTCTCACCCTTCCACCATTGCTAGCCTCTCTAATATCGTGCACCTTTCGCCGGTATCATACACCCACCATATACCTTCCTCAAAACAGCCACCATACCTACCTATTATGGCATTTCCATAGCCATTCCGAGATATATGGCCATGCAAATTTCCACTGTTCTGTTTATTATGACACGCTCCATCATTGTCATATTGCTTTGCATGATCATGTAGTTGACATCGTATTTGTGGCAAAGCCACCGTTCATACTTATTTCATACATGTCACTTTTGATTCATTGCACATCCCGGTACACCGCCGGAGGCATTCATATAAAGCCATATTTTGTTCTAAGTATCGAGTTGTAATTTTTGAGTTGTAAGTTAATAAAAGTGTGATGATCATCATTATTAGAGCATTGTCCCAGTGAGGAAAGGATGATGGAGACTATGATTCCCCTATAAGTCGGTATGAGACTCCGAACGAAAATAAATAAATAAAAGAGGCCAAAGAAGCCCAAATAAAAAAATAGAAAAAAGAGGCCTAAAAAAAGAGAGGGCCCAAAAAAACAAAAAAATGAGAGAAAAGGAGAGAAGGGGCAATGCTACTATCCTTTTACCACACTTGTGCTTCAAAGTAGCACCATGATCTTCATGATAGAGAGTCTCGTATGTTGTCACTTTCGTATACTAGTGGGAATCTTTCATTATAGAACTTGGCTTGTATATTCCAATGATGGGCTTCCTCAATATGCCCTAGGTCTTCGTGAGCAAGCGAGTTGGATGCACACCCACTTAGTTTCTTTTTGAGATTTCATACACTTATAGCTCTAGTGCATCCGTTGCATGGCAATCCCTACTCACTCACATTGATATCTATTGATGGGCATCTTCATAGCCCGTTGATACGCCTAGTTGATGTGAGACTATCTTCTCCCTTTTTTTCTTCTCCACAACCACCATTCTATTCCACCTATAGTGCTATATCCATGGCTCACGCTCATGTATTGCTTGAAGATTGAAAAAGTTTGAGAACATCAAAAGTATGAAACAATTGCTTGGCTTGTCATCGGGGTTGTGCATGATTTAAATATTTTGTGTGATGAAGATAGAGCATAGCCAGACTATATGATTTTGTAGGGATAGCTTGCTTTGGCCATGTTATTTTGGGAAGACATGATTGCTTTGTTAGTACGCGTGATGTATTATTGTTTTCATGTCAATATTAAACTTTTGTTTTGAATCTTATGGATCTGAATATTCTTGCCGCAGTAAAGAAGATTACATTGATAAATATGTTAGGTAGCATTCCACATCAAAAATTCTGTTTTTATCATTTACCTACTCGAGGACGAGCAGGAATTAAGCTTGGGGATGCTTCATACGTCTCCAACGTATCTATAATTTTTTATTGTTCCATGCTATTATATATTCCGTTTTGGATGTTTAATGGGCTTATTTATACACTTTTATATTATTTTTGGGACTAACCTATTAACCGGAGGCCCAGCCCAAATTGATGTTTTCTTGCCTATTTTAGTGTTTCAAAGAAAAGGAATATCAAACGGAGTCCAAACGGAATGAAACCTTCAGGAGAGTTATTTTTGGAACGGAAGCAATCCAGTAGACTTGGAGTAGACTTCAGGGAAGCTTCAAGGAAGCCACGAGGTAGGGAGGCGCGCCCTACCCCCCTGGGCGCGCCCCCACCCTCGTGGGCCCCTCGTGGCTCAACTGACCGACTTCTTTTGCCTATATATAACCATGTACTCTACAAACACCAGAGAGGAGAATAGATCGGGAGTTCCGCCGCCGCAAGACTCTGTAGCCACCAAAAACCAATCGGGGCCCTGTTCCGGCACCCTGCCGGAGGGGGGGATCCCTCACCGGTGGCCATCTACATCATCCCCGTGCTCTCCATGACGAGGAGGGAGTAGTTCGCCCTCGGGGATGAGGGTATGTACAAGTAGCTATGTGTTTGATCTCTCTCTCGTGTTCTTGACTCAGAACGATCTTGATGTATCGCGAGCTTTGCTATTATAGTTGGATCTTATGATGTTTCTCCCCCTCTACTCTCTTGTATGTGATTGAGTTTTCCCTTTGAAGTTATCTTATCGGATTGAGTCTTTAAGGATTTGAGAACACTTGATGTATGTCTGGCATGTGCTTATCTCTGGTGACAATGGGATATTCACATGATCCACTTGATGTATGTTTTCGTGATCAACTTGAGGGTTCCTGTAAGTGCATCTAGTGTCACCCCTAGTTTGGTTTTGGAGTATTGACGACTAACGTGGTTGAGGGACTAATGTGTTTGTGAGAATTGCAGGATAACACAGGTAGTAGTCCCTCCTTGATTCGGTTTACCTACCGGAGATGACCCCTAAAAATGTATGAAGACATTGAAGATAATGGTGGTACATGAAGATATTCACATTGAAGACTATGACAGAAGAACACATTGAGTGAAGACTATGGAGCGCGAAGACTTAGCAGTTTCGTTGTTTCTTTTCTTCTTTGTTGAGTCAAAGGAACCACCGCACTGTTAAGTGGGGTCCAAGTGAACAAAGTCAGAGTGACTGAAGTGATACTCAAAACAAATCCTATGTCTTCGAGCGAAGACAATGAGAGCAAATATTATCCAGAGTCGGATAAATCAGCTTTATTTGTAGACCAAGTCAAGCTGTCACGTGTGATTGAAATCTGACCATTGTGACACGTGTCAGTTCCTTAGTGACCCAGGGTCATTTCGGACAAACCAGGTCGGGTTGCCTAGTGTCTATAAATAGCCCACCCCCTACACCATAAATTGGTGGCTTCTTAGAGTTAGTGCACGACTTTTGTCGTTTGAGAGCAACCCACCTCCGAAGCTTTTGAGAGAGAGAAATCCTTGTGAGGACAAAGCCCAAACACCCAGAGCCAAAGAGTGTTAGGCATCACTGAAGTCTTTCTGTCCGCGTGATCTGAAGACTTGTTACACTTGAGGACTGTGAATCCTCCAGCCGGTTAGGCGTCGCGTTCTGAGCATCCAAGAGTAATTGTGGATTGCCGGTGAACGAAGTCTGTGAAGGTTTGGAAGTCTACCTTGAAGACTTACCAGAGTGATTGGGCGGGGACTGTATGTCCTTAGCTCAAGGGGAATAAGGTGAAGACACGGTCTTCTAAGTTCAATCTCAACCTCCCTAACCAGACGTACAGTTGTCACAGCAACTGGAACTAGTCGAACAAATCCTTGTCTTCACAACACACTGGTTCTATCTCTTACTCTCCTTACTTACAGTTTTGTCTTTGTGAAGTCATTGCCTGATTACTCTACCTATTTCTTCACTGTGTGACTACTTATTCTGATTGGCTTCATACTATCTTCCATCCTGATCCTACTACATAGCTGCTATCGGTCATCATGCTTTAGCTTCATACTTGTTTGACTATGGCTTGTCTAGTGTAGTTCATCTTCATTGCATGTTTATAGGTCCAGTTTTCATGTTTGTCTTGAAACTTTCATGTTTTGAAGACTTTTAAAAAAATCGCCTATTCACCCCCCCTCTAGTCGATAACTAGCACTTTCAATTGGTATCAGAGCAAGGTACTCCCTTGTTCTATGTGATTCGGTTTAACCACCTGGAGTTTTAGCTATGTCAATTGCAGGGATAATCAAAGTCTCCGTTGTGTGCCCTGTCTTCGATGGCACTGAATATCCCTACTGGAAGAATAAGATGCTTATGCATCTTGAAGCCATTGATGTCGATCTGTGGTATCTTGTCAAGAACAGCGTTCCCAAGACTGGTGAAGGTGTCACCCCTACTGATGTCAATAAGTTCATTCAACTCGATTCTACTGCGAAGAACATCATCTGTGGTCATCTGACCAAAGGGCAGTATGGCCGTGTGAGTGCTTTGGAAACGTCGAAGCTAGTCTGGGACTGGCTCTCCAAAGTCAATGAAGGTGTTTCAACTCATAGAGATCAAATAATTAGTGTCCTACGCAACCTCTTCAACCGCTTCAAGATAAATGACAATGAAAATGTCCAGCTCGCGTTTAATCGTCTCACTGACATCACAAACGAGCTTCAGGCTCTCGGCGCCACTGAGATCACCAAGCATGAAATCGTCAAGACGCTTTTGAGATCTCTTGACAGCTTATTTGACACTCTAGCTCTTATGATTCAAGAACGCCCTGACTTCAAGACACTCGATCCATCTGACATACTTCAGAGGCTTAACACACATGAGTTCCAGCTATCTGAGAAAAGAGATATCTATGGTCCCAACTATGGCCGAACTCACGCTTTGAAGGCAAATGTTGTTTTCTCATCTGAAGAAGAATCGGACTGCAGTTCTGGTGAAGATGCAGACCTTGGAAAGGAGCTTGCTATGCTTGTGAAGAAGTTCCAGAAGTTCACTAAGAAGAAAAGCTTCAGAAAGTCTTCACGATCCAGTTCAAGAAATGATGAAGCTTCTTCCAATGACCACAAGAAGAGAACCTGTCACAAGTGCAAGAAACCTGGTCACTACATCTCTGAGTGTCCACAGTGGGACAATGAGAAGAAAAAGAAGAAGAGCAGGGAATATGATTCTGATAACAAGAAGAAGAAGAAATACTCAAAATCTTCTTCCAAGTCAACTTCCAAGTCTTCATCACACAAGAAAAGTTAAATGCAGCAAGGCTCGTGCTTTTGTTGGCAAGGAAATGGATTCAGAGGAGGAGTGCGCTCGAGGAGGCAGGAGGCGGTGGAATCGAGGAGGAGACGACGGCATTGCAAGTCTGGCTTTAGCTTCAGCCTACGTTGCCAAGTACATCTTCAACGCTGAAGATAATGTATCCATCACCAACGTTGATGCCAGTGACAAGGATGACTCTGCTCCCACTTACTGCTTCATGGCACGCGGTGCCAAGGTAAACTCACGCGATGCTTACTTTCAAACATCAAGTGATGATGACTCTGATTGTCAATCCAAACCCAGCTACAAAACACTTGCTAAAATTGCAACTGAACAACATAAAGCTATGGAACATATTCAAAAACTATTAGACAAAAGCGATGATCTGTTGGACGCTGAAATGACCCGATCTCAGTCCTTAATTGAAGATATAAAAAATCTACATGTTAAGTACCAAAGCTTGAAGGTCGTCATGAATCACTCTCAACTAACCATGAAAAGCTTTCCTATGATTATCTTCAAAGGAAGCAAGATCTTGAGAAGTTGAGAGCGGCTCATGAAGATCTTCAAAAGGAAAATGAGTCACTTCACGCTCAACAGACCAGTCCCGCTCAGGAAGTATTTGAACCACCATGTTTAAAATGTCTTGAGCGTGATAACTCTAATTTTGTTGCTGAGTGTTCTACTGCTGCTACTGTTTCAATATTTTCAACCATGGATGTGGTAACTAACCCCTCTGCGGAGGATGCCACTGCTGTTGCTAATGAAAAATGCTAGATTGAAGACATTGCTTGAAACAGGAATGTACATAAGCCTCAAGGGGCATCAGACACTGTGTGATGTCCTCAAAAAGCAGATCATGAACCGAAACCCTAGGAAAGAGGGTGTTGGGTTCGAGAGGAAAATGAATGTTGATGGTTCTTACTGGAAGCCTGAGCAGTACCCCAAAACCACATGGGTTGCTGCAAAGGAACCTTCAATGTATCCATCTACCTTATCTGGATTTACTTGTGCTAACCCAATTTCTATTGATGAATCCTTTGATGCAAACTATAAACTGTTTAAGAATCAGAATGGTGAAGTGTTTGCCAGGTATATTGGTACTAAGCTGCAGGAATGGACCACCTATGAAGAAGATCTGGGTACCTAAGCGATTGTATTGATAATCTTCTGTGAATGTCATCATGACACCACCAAGGAAGAAGACAAACCCAGACCTATGGCTTCATATGGCCCAAAGGCTTCATACTGAATCTGAGACTCACTGAGTCACCCTAACGCCAATGTTTTGCGGGAAACCATACTCGGACTCATGAATATGGCGTGTGTCTTCAAATCGCTATGTTCATAGAACTAGGAACTTTTCTGCTTATTCATATGAGTATCGTTCTTCTCCTGCAAGGCTATTTTCTAGGGCTCAAAAGCCGAAGTTCTCAGATGCTGCACTTAGACTCATTGCTTCTAAGCCACCCCTGAAGATGTGGGTGGTTAAGAAGAATTAATTTTTTGCAGGAAAGGTCTCGGTAGGAAATCAAAGGCGTCCGATGCTATTCTTTGGGGACCTAAAACACATTATGGGATGCAAGATAAAATGCCCAAATGGTCTTACTATGTATTTCGTTCCTGAATCGCTTGCCAGTCATACTATCAGTCCTAACCTTGATCTGAGCTTTGATAATCCTCTTGTGCGTCAAATGTTTATGCTTCACAATACTCTCTATGAAGCCTATCCTCCTAAGCGCCTTTGTAGGGTACGACACCTTGTGCTTGAGAATGGATTATGGACAGCGGATGCACTAACCACATGATTTGGTGATCGAAGTCTTCTCATGGACTCAACCTTACGTCCATGTGATAAAAGTCACATCACATTCACGACCTTTGGTAAAAGCAAGGTATTGGGCCTAGGTAGAGTTGCAATCTCAAGGGATCAGCACATGGACAAAGTGATGCTTGTTGAATCCCTTGGTTTCAACTTAATGTCTGTCTCAATGCTTTGTGACTTAAACAAGATTGTGCTATTTGGAAAATATCGTTGCCTTGTACTAGTGGAATCTGACAAGTCTCTAGTCTTCGAAGGGTACAGGAAAGATGATCTGTACATGGTAGACTTCTCAGCAGGACCACAGATGGCCATATGTCTTCTAGAAAAGTCTTCAGAGTGCTGGCTCTGGCATCGGAGGCTAGGGCATGCTGGCATGAGGAACCTACACACTCTCGCCAAGAAGAAGCACGTCATAGGCATCGAAGGCATCAAGTTCAAGAAAGATCATCTGTGTGGAGCTTGTGAAGCTGGGAAGATGACAAGGGCCAAGCATCCCTCGAAGACAATCATGACTACATCTCGACCTTTTGAGTTGCTCCACATGGATTTGTTTGGTCCCACTCACTACTCTACTCTCACTGCAACCGCTTGTCTCTATGGTTTCGTTATTGTTGATGATTATTCAAGATACGTGGGTGCACATAATTCTCTTCAAGACTGAAGTGCAGGATGTCTTCAGACGCTTCGCCAACCGCACCATGAACAACTATGGCGTCAAGATCAAGCACATTAGGAGTGACAACGACACTGAATTCAAGAACACAGGCCTCGACCTTTATCTTGATACCTTAGGCATCACTCATGAGTTTTCTGCTCCTTACACACCTCAGCAGAATGGCATCGTGGAGCGCAAGAACAGAACCCTTATTGAGATGGCTCGGATGATGCTTGACGAATACAAGACTCCAAGAAAATTCTGGCTGAAGCCATTGATCTGCATGCCATGTCATCAACCGTGTTTATCTTCACAAGCTTAGAAGAAAACATCCTATGAGCTTCTAGCTGGTAAGAAGCCAAATGTAACCTACTTCAGATTATTTGGTGCTAGGTGCTGGATCAAGGATCCACATCACACTTCAAATTTGCACCAAAGCACATGAGGGTTTTATGCTTGGTTATGGAAAGGACTCGCACTCCTCTGAGTCTTCAACCTCTTTCACTATAAAGTGGTTGAAAGCTGTGGATGTCTTGATTCGATGAAACTAACGGCTCGCAAAGAGAGCACCGCCAAATGTGCTAGATGAAGTACCGCCGATGAATCAATCAAGCTAATGGGAACAAAGAGATCATACCATCGATGCCCAACTTTGAAGAGGAACTTATTATTTCGCACTGATCAAGCGAAGACATTGCTCGGCTGAAGACAATCCTCCAAATGATGACAATGATCAGCAGGAGCAAAATCTTCATCCAGTTCATCCTCGTGTTGCAAATGAAGTACAAATTGAGAAGATGATTGATAGCATCAATGCACCTGGACCACTCACTCGTTCAAGAGCAACACAGCTAGCAAATTTCAGTGGGCACTTTGCATTTGTCTCAATCTACGAACCCAAGAAAGTTCTTTGAAGCCTTCATGGAACTGAATGGATTCAATCTATGCAAGACGAGCTTCAACAGTTGAGCTGAACAATGTGTGGGAACTAGTCAAGCATCCTGATCCTCGCAAGCACAACATAATAGGCACAAAATGGATATATCGCAACAAACAAGACGAGCATGGTCAAGTTGTCAGAAACAAAGCACGGCTCGTTGCTCAAGGATACACACAAGTTGAAGGAATTGACTTGATGAAACATTTGCTCCAAAGTGGCTAGGCTTGAAGCCATTCGCATCTTCGCTAGCTTACATAAATCATCATAACATCCTTCTATATCAAATGGATGTGAAGAGTGCCTTTCTCAATGGAAAGATTGAAGAAGAAGTGTATGTTGCACAACCGCTTTGGCTTTGAAGACCCAAAACATCCTAATATGGTATACAAGCTCAACAAGGCATCAGATGGCCTCAAACAAGCCCCTCGTGCTTGGTATGACACACTCAAAGACTTCACGAAGAGCAAAGGCTTCAAACCTGGTTCTCTAGATCCCTCTCTTCACGAAGACATACGATGGTGAACTGTTTGTATGCCAAATCTATGTGGATGACATTATCTTGGTTGCACCAACAAGAAATCTGATGATGACTTTGGTCACATGATGCAAGAACAATATCAAATGTCCATGATGGGAGAGCTGAAGTTCTTTCTCGGTCTTCAAATCCGTCGACAGCATAGCGGCATCTTCATATCTCAAGAAAAATATCGCAAAGACTGCTGAAGAAGTTTGAAATGCAAGGCGCAAAGGATTCACGACGCCAATGCCAACCAAAAGTCATCTAAGCCCGACGCCAATGGTAAAGATTTCGATCAAAAGGTATACCGCTCCATGATTGGCTCTTTACTTTACTTATGTGCATCTAGGCGGATATCATGCTTAGTGTTTGCATGTGTGCCCGATTTCAAGCGGCACCAAAGGAGTCGCATCACTTAGGCGTGTAGCGAATTCTTGATATTTGGCTTACACCCCAACACTAGGATTATGGTATCCAAAGGGCTCGAGTTTGATCTGGTTGGATTTTGGATCTGATTATGCTTGTGACAAGGTGGATCGCAAGTCTACATCAGGCACATGTCACTTTACGGGTCGATCTCTTGTCGTTGGTCTTCAAAGAAGCGTAAGCGTGTATCACTCTCAACCGCTGAATCAGAATACATTCTTCTTTGGATCTTGTTGCGCTCAGCTTCTGTGGATGAAGCAAACTCTTAAGGACTATGGCATCCATCTGAAGCATGTGCCACTCTACTACGATAATGAAAGCGCTATCAAGATTGCTAATAACCCAGTTCAGCACTCGAAGACAAAGCACATTGAAATTCTTCATCACTTCCTCAGAGATCATGTTATGAAAGAAGATATTGATATCATTCATGTCAAGACAGAAGAGCAGTTGGCTGATATCTTCACTAAGCCCTTGGATGGGAAAAAGTTTTGCAAGTTGTGGTGTGAGCTAAATATCTTGGAATCCTCGAATGTCCTGTGATTAGGCACACATCCTAACACGTATGCAGTTTGATGACTTAGATGTGCAACACACGAAGTAATGTATATCTTCATTCAATGAAGACATACACTCTAAGTGTGAATACATTAATGTGGAAATTGACTTCAGAGCGCCACGATAATTGTGCGCCGTGTCTGGGTCTAATACTTCCTATACGGTGGGTAACGCCACCACAAAACTCTTTTGAAGTGTTTCCTCATGGCGTCATATTTGCAAAGTTTTCGCAATTGATTTAACTTCAACATTAATTTGACTTCGTGTTTATTGATTTGGCTTTACTCTGTTATATATATACAGTATTCTGTCCTCTACAGCATTCACTTATGGCTATGTCTTCTTGTCTGAATCTTTTGAACTAAGTGAATGTGATCGGACCCTAACCTCTCTACGCTTTCTACCTCAAGCTCTATCTATCCAAATCATATGCATTTTGTTGAAACTGTCGAATGTCTTCTCTGCGTCCTTGTCAGCAGAAGATACAGAGACAAAAATTTATATCTAGTTTTAATGACATATCCTTTTGCACGAAACCGGAGAATTGGGCGACCACCCGACAATCCAGTCGCGCGTGGGAACGTGGAACAACTCTCAATGAGTTGCATGTTAGCCACGTGTCCTTCGGATGTGAACCGCCAGGGGCACCTGCGTAATTGTGCTGTGCTGTCTCTGTCCTTATAAATACCTGTCTCGCCTCGGTCAAAAATCCTTCTTCCTCCTTCGCCATCTTTCGCGAACCCTAGCGTCTCCGCTAGCTCTCGACGATGCCGACGACGGAGCGCTTAGCTGCCGCGACTTCCTCGACGCCGTCCTCACGCCGGCCGCGGACCTCGGCTTCTCCGCCGTCGCCGTAGGTGTCTTCCGTCGCCAAGTTAGGGCACGAGAGATCGAACTGCTCGGCATCCATCTTCGCTTCGTCTAGCAGTTCTTCGTGTGGTAATAAAAGTTTACTACCAAAAGTGGTTTCTAGATCTCCAAACATGAATCTATCTCTTTCTGCATCTCATATTCTGCCTAGTATATTCACTTATGCTTCTTCACAAGTTAGATTCCTCACTTGTACTTATTCTTGGATTTTTACAACTCTGGAACCAACTCTCATCATATAAGTGAATGTCTTCGCGTTATGAGGTCAATGTCTTCAAACAGATTTATCTTCAAAATCTTCTGAGAGTGCATATGACCTCTTCCCCTTCCCTCGCACCCTTAATGCTGTCACAGGTACATGTCCGTGGGAGAATCCCTTGGTTCTCATAGTCTGCATTCGTTTGCAGAATTCTTGCAGAGTCACATCAACTCACCTGAAGCGAGTTCCTGTCAGTCCAGCCGTTTGAAGCCATTGCACATACTGAAGCCCTTCAGTTTACACTTCATGGCAACTGAAAAGTCAGCAAGAAAGGGAGGAAGACAGCGTCGTGGTGACACTTCCAAGGATTTACCTCCTGATTTGCACGAGATGTACAAAACTGATCCAGAAGAAACCTACACTCAACGCAAGAATCGAATCCAATGGATTCGAAGATATTGGGCAGAAGAATGGTTCAGATATCGCTTCATCACTAAAGAGTATGCAGAGAAGAATGCCATCAAGGCACCCTGGGGTGATATTTTGTACAAAAATCTTCCACCCAGGACACAGGCTGAAGCTATTGAGCAAGGCTTCTATCCTTGCATGGTGCGCGGACCACATCCTGAGAATGCTGACCCTTCTTCACTGCTCGGTGTCGTGAAGACGATCATTCAAGCGCAACTACCGGTTAAGCCAAAGACTCATTTGCAAAGAACAAGAAGGATTTAGGGCTTGACTTCAACCCTGGCCCTTCCTCACCTCGGGACAATGGCACCCGTGAAGCCAATGAGAACAGGATTGGCCCCTTCTACAACCTTGCTGGCCTCATCACTCACATCACTGTTCAAGGTGCCAAGGTGGATCATTCTGATGATGACGCTGACACTAACGAAGCTCCAGCTCCTCCTCCAAAGCCTAAGAAGCAAAAGAAAACTAAAGCTTCAAAATCATCTGCTGCTCCAAAAGCTTCAAGAGTGAAGACATTGGCAACTGCCCCTTCTGCTCCAAGCAATAACTCTGAAGATCTCTTTCGCATCTCCAAGAGGCGTGAGAAGCCACAGAAGCCACCAGTTCAGAAACTGAGTCATGCACTGACGCCTGCTGCCATTCTGAGGAATGAATCTGGACCCATTGACCTGTCTTCTGATGAAGAATTTGGTGAAGATGCTCTGGAACAGCTGATCAAGAGCAAGCAAGAGGCGGAGATCTTCAACGATCTGCCCCTATTTGATGTAAACATTCTGAAGAACTTCATTGATGAGTGGTTTGATAATCAAGATCACAGCTTTGATGACCTTCAGCTTCCCATTGGCGTCAGCGTTGCTTTCCAAGGCGCCATTGCTCCTGAGCTTGCTTTTGCTCAATGCATAGTTGAACTGAAGCGAAAGATAGACTTCGAGAAGGAACAGTTCAAGAAGCATGTAGCCAAGCTGAATGTGGCTGATGTGCAAAAGTTCAAGGTGATGATCAATGACCTCAAGGAGTCGTTTCGGAAGAAACGTGAGGAAGCCAAAGGCTCAAGAGAGCACATGAAAGCACTCGCTGACAAATGCGTTCAAGCCTACAATGAAGCTGAAAAGCGCAAGGCACTTGGCCGCCCTGGCATTGACCTCTCAATGGCTGCCAAGAAAAAGAAGTCATCTGAAGCCCACACTGAAGCACCACGGCAGGAAGAACCACCCATTGTCTTCCCTGCCAGCATGCGCGGCTCGAAGCCCAAGGCTCCTTCAGTGGCTTCTGAACAGAAGAAAACCAAGGCAGCTGAAGCCGAAGCTAGGAAGCGGAAAACCAAGCGCACCACCCCCTAAGAAGAGAAAAACCAAGAAGAGAGATCGGGTTGCTTCCATAGAGCCCCTTGTTGTTGAACCCCTTTCTTTTGTTCCCCCTCCGTCTGCAAACCAAGAGCGTCGGATGATTGTTCATGAGGCTGCTTCCACAGAGGCTCCTGAAGCTCAAGAAGTTCCAGTCGTCGACCCCATTGCGACTGAAGACATTGTACAAGATGATGTAGTTCTTCCTCAGATCAAGCGCCCAACGGTATCATCGCATGTTCGAACGAACAGTGAGCTTATCAGTATTGGTCGTCCTTTGACGCCAATCTCACAAGATGCATCGTGGGCTGATCGCCCCCAGCAAGCTACCCCACATCAAGACTCACCAAGTACACCCCAACCGTCATATGTGCCCGTCATCAGCCCCATGTCCAATGATGAAAACTACATGGAGACATCACCATCACCACAAGTGTCGCCCGTATTCCAAGGGCTTCGCAAAGGCTTGAGGCCATCCGTCTCCATGACCACCATCACAGAAGAGGGCTCCAACTTGTCAAGCTCAGTGGCACGTCAAGTGTTCCCTGAAGACAATCCTTTTGTGACGGTCCCTGTGTCTGAAGCCAATGCTGCTGAAGACCCTCTGGTTGCATCAGCCGGAGCAACATAAGAAGAAGAGTGTGTCGCTACTCCCCCTACAACTCAAGAAGAAGTTCCTGAAGAGAACCAGTCTATGCCAGAACCTCCAGCTACTCAAGTGGAGGGTGAAAATCCTGAGGCTGCCACCAATGACATTCCTGAAGCCAATGAAGCCAATGAAGCCCATGAAGCAGATGAAGTCAATACCGCACCTGACACAAATCTGTAGCCTGAAGTCAATGCCACTGCTCCTGTTCCGCCTCCAAGGCCACATACTATCGAGCAAGCATACAACTATGGCCAGCTTATCACTGTCAGATGGCCTATTCTGATTCCTCCACCTGCTGATGGTCCTCAATTTGATTACCATGTCGAGCACAGGCCTCTGGTTCAGAAGCCAAAGCCAAGACTGCCCAGATTTCAGTCGCCACTTCGCGGGATCTTTCAATGTCAACGGCTTCATTGCACACAACACCTTCTTCGATAAACCAAAGAACCCCTACACGGGCCCAAGATTTCATCGATCGGTGCGAGTTATCGGCAAGCGCAGCTATTATTCATGCATTCTGTACAACCAAGGCCGCATATTTCCGCATATGTGCCTTGATACTAAAGCCATAGCTGGCCTGCCACCTTAGAAGAAGCTCTCGATTGCTTCAGAGAGGCTGGCTTACTGCATTTTGTCGCGATAAGAACCTTTGGAATGAAGAGTTGCTGCTTCAATTCTACGCCACTCTTCGTATCAGAGGCTACTATAGGGATCCTAAGACTTGGGTACTTGAGTGGATGACAGGAAATGTCCATCATGAAGCCAAAGCGTTTCATGTCATTGAGCTCACTGGCCTGCCCACTCCAGGGGATCTCTATGAGCCTGGTTGTCAGCTTCACACTACAGCTTTGGAAAGCATCTTTCCAGATGCTCAGCATGATGAAACCATTGCCTCCAGATGCAGAATATCCTACGGAGTTTCTTTGTTGAAGATCTTGAGTATCTGCCACACCCAATCTATCACATCATAAGGCGAACTCTTTGGCCCATCAAAGGACATTCTCTAAAGGCTAAGCTAGAAGGTGCAATGAAGACATTGGTGTTCCATATTCTTCATGGAAAATGTTTCAATGCACAAGATTTCTTCATCCGCCAACTTGCTGCATCAGGATCTGACATTTTTGGCTTGAAGTTCTATGCTCCATGGATCATGCGTCTGATCAAGCTTCACACTGCTTTCGACTATCAGCCATATGCATGCAACCACATTGTCTTCTTGCCAGATGTCGATATGTCTGTTGAAGCCATCTATCCAGAGCCTGACAAGGAGCCACTTTATCTTCATAATGCTGATCGTCGAGCTTCACTCAGCCCATTGAAGGTGTTTGGCTGCCACTCGAGTCTATCCATTGGCTGGTACTACACGTGCACCTCACCGTGCCCAAACCGAAAGCCAGCGACAAAGACAATTGCTCAACAGCCTCGGCGATCTCGTGTTCTCAATGACCGAGAGCTTCGTTGTCTGCATCGAAGCAGGATAGGCATCATGATTGGCTCAAGCGCCGGATCACGAGCATCATGATCGACGTCAATCGCATTCGCAACCTTGCAACCAAGAATGCCTTTGTCGCCCATGAAACCTGTCGACGCACATGGAAAGGGCTGACGCTTATGTGTGCTGAGGAAGATCTTCAGGACTATGGCTTCTCATAAAGATTCAAGTTTGACTCCACTCCGCCCAGAAATGTTGTTCTGCGGCGCACTCCATCTCTTGAAGACTCAGAGTACTCCTCTTCTGCTGCAACCGTGAATGCTTGTGTGATCTATGATCAAGATGATGCTACTTCGCCACCTCCAACACGTATCGACACTGCTCCGAGTTCGTCTGCACCGCCAAACCTCGACACCAACCTGCATCTTCTCCTACTCTTACGGGAGCAGTAGAGGCTCAATGTCTTCAACCCTTTTTGGTCCTTACTGACAAAAGGGGAAGAAGCTATGAGTTGATAGTCTTCATGCAGGTTCATATGGGCGGTTGCTTTATATTTTGCCTAGTGTTTACAACTCTTGCTCTTGATACATTTGGTTCTCTGAGTTGTACCACTTAAACTCGATGGTCGTCTGCTACTTATTTGCTATTTTGTGATGCGATGATAAATTCCGCATGTGCGATAATAACTTCCACACTCAAATCATCTTGCAGACGTCCATTTTTCATTATGCATGTCATTATCTTCGTTACATCAAATCATGCATGATGAATTGTCTTCATAAGTTGAAGAGGATCTCCACAAGTAGAACCTGCCATGTGCATTTGCATTCCAAAAGCAAATTACTTATATGCACATCTTCAGGGGGAGCCTTTTGCTACTTATGAAGACAATACCTCATCCTTTACAATTTCACATATTCATATCCCCATTGAAAACTTCAACCAGTTTGTCATCAATCACCAAAAAGGGGGAGATTGTAAGTGCATCTAGTGCCACCCCTAGTTTGGTTTTGGAGTATTGATGACAAACGTGGTTGAGGGACTAATGTGTTTGTGAGAATTGCAGGATAACACAGGTAGTAGTCCCTCCTTGATTCGGTTTACCTACCGGAGATGACCCCTAAAAATGTATGAAGACATTGAAGATAATGGTGGTACGTGAAGATATTCACATTGAAGACTATGACAAAAGAAGACATTGAGTGAAGACTATGGAGCGCGAAGACTTAGCAGTTTCGTTGTTTCTTTTCTTCTTTGTTGAGTCATAGGAACCACCGCCTTTGTTAAGTGGGGTCCAAGTGAACAAAGTCGAGTGGTCAAGTGATGCTCAAAACAAACCCTATGTCTTCGAGCGAAGACAATGAGAGCAAATCTTATCCAGAGTCGGATAAGTCAGCTTTAATTGTAGCCCAAGTCAAGCTGTCGCGTGTGTTTGAAATGTGACCGTTGTGACACGTGTCAGTTCCTTAGTGACCCAGGGTCATTTCGGACAAACCAGGTCGGGTTGCCTAGTGGCTATAAATAGCCCACCCCCTACACCATAAATTGGTGGCTGCTCAGAGTTAGTGCACGGCTTTTGTCGTTTGAGAGCAACCCACCTCCAAAGCTTTTGAGAGAGATAAATCCTTGTGAGGACAAAGCCCAAACACCCAGAGCCAAAGAGTGTTAGGCATCACTGAAATCTTTCTGTCCGCATGATCTGAAGACTTGTTACACTTGAGGACTGTGAATCCTCCAGTCGGTTAGGCGTCGCGTTCTGAGCATCCAAGAGTAATTGTGGGTTGCCGGTGAACGAAGTCTGTGAAGGTTTGGAAGTCTACCTTGAAGACTTACCAGAGTGATTGGGCGGGGACTGTATGTCCTTAGCTCAAGGGGAATAAGGTGAAGACACGGTCTTGAGTTCAATATCAACCTCCCTAACGAGCGTCGGTTGTCTGACAAGCTGGAACTGGTCGAACAAATCCTTGTCTTCACAACACACTGGTTCTATCTCTTACTCTCCTTACTTACAGTTTTGTCTTTGTGAAGTCATTGCCTGATTACTCTACCTATTTCTTCACTGTGTGACTACTTGTTCTGATTGGCTTCATACTATCTTCCATCCCGATCCTACTACATAGCTGCTATCAGTCATCATGCTTTAGCTTCATACTTGTTTGACTATGGCTTGTCTAGTGTAGTTCATCTTCTGCTGCATGTTTATAGGTCCAGTTTTCATGTTTGTCTTCAAAACTTTCATGTTTTGAAGACTTTCATAAAAATCACCTATTCACCCCCGAGGAGTTCGGACTAGGGGTGTCAGGATCTTGAACTATCATCATCGGCGGACTCCAAGACTATGAAGATACAAGATTGAAGACTTCGTCCGTGTCCGGATGGGACTTTCCTTGGCGTGGAAGGCAAGCTTGGCGATCGGATATGTAGATCTCCTACCATTGTAACCGACTACGTGTAACCCTAACCCTATCCGGTGTCTATATAAACCGGAGGGTTTTAGTCCGTGGGACGAACAACAATCATACCATAGGCTAGCTTCTAGGGTTTAGCCTCTTTGATCTCGTGGTAGATCCACTCTTGTAACACACATCATCAATATTAATCTAGCGGGACGTAGGGTTTTACCTCCATCAAGAGGGCCCGAACTGGGTAAAACATCGTGTCCCTTGTCTCCTGTTACCATCCGCCTAGACGCACGATTCGGGACCCCTACCGAGATCCGCGGTTTGACACCGACATTGGTGCTTTCATTAAGAGTTCCTCTATGTCGTCACCGATAGGCCTGATGGCTCCTTCAATCATCAACAACGACGCGGTCCAAGGTGAGACTTTTCTCTCCGGACAGATCTTTGTGTTCGGCGGCTTTGCACTGCAGAGCCAATTAAGCTGGCCATCTGGAGCAGATCGAAGCTTCGCCCCGACCGTCAGTCAGATTTGAAGATTTAAACTATCGGCCGATATCGCGGAGACTTGATCTTGACGGATTCGAGCTGCAATAAGCGCTGCTGCGCTCTCGATGGGCATGATCTAGCTCTGCGGCGAACAATGCCACGAGGCCGCACCGATATCCGCTCCGACCTTTAATCCGGGCGGATTCCCGCCGAGGGCGAGTGGTTGGACACCGCCTCGGGGCTACAACCTCTCGGCGATCGAGCGAACTCTATCCTGTCGCTGCGAAGACCTCGACTCCGGTGCGGACTCCTCTCCGGACTCCAACCCTCAGCGCCCTTGCTAATCGAATTCGATTGGGCGCCCGATATGGAGTTCACGGCGCGGGCGTCTTTCAAAGCACTCGCCCTTTGGCGACATCCTGAATTCACTAAAGTCTCTCTCTTTATCCGGAGAGCCACGGCTGGGGCGTGGTCGAAGCGGTTGGGATGCGAGCGGCGAAGAAATTCAAAGCCCACCCATCACCCACTTCATAGCCCTGCCGAAAGCTTACACGACGTGCTCGATTTCGACTCCGAAGACATCGACGGTATGGACGACGATGTAGGAGACAACAATGAACCAGCACCTATCTCACGATGTATACATGGTGGATACACCTAAAGGAAATGAAGACGAGGAACAACGGGACGCTGCGAAGGATAAATCCCTCAAAAGCGATCAAAGCGGCAGCGTAAACGCCGAACAAAATCCGCCTCAACAAAGACCCAGCCATAGAGCGAGGCGAGCAGGGGACAACGAACAAGCTATTGAGCAACCGTCGAACAAGACAATTTGGATAAACAATCTGTCCCGGCGAAGACAACAGTCCGGACGACCTCACGCCGGACAAACCATTGGAGCAAAATAACCTCCGAGAAAAGGCTAAATGCGCCACCGCGCGTAGCTGAAAAAGCGAAGCGGAAGCTCAAAACAGCGGAAGATGCACTCGAGGATCGAGATGGAGCAAAGTATTCAGCGCCCTTGAACAAGTCAAATGACGATCGCCGAACAAAGAGCTACCCGAAAAAAAGCTACTGCTGAATTGACGAGGAGCCCTTAGAGCCCCCACAATTAAAAAGTAAGAAGGCCACTGGTCGGATGGGCGACCTCATGGCAAAAAGAGAGCAGCGAATGGCGCGCACACAAGCCAATATGCGATCCGCATAAGGATTCACATCAAGAGGATGGCCCGATTAGGTCCATCTATGGGCCAAGAAAGCAGGCTCGTCAAAGCAATGCAATCGCCAAAATTCGAAGATCACGGCACACCCAAATATAGGGCGCGCACACCCCTATGTTTCACCGATGAGGTCTTTGGATCATGAATTTCCAGTGATTCAAACCCGTAAACATAGAGGCATCTGACGGAACAACAGACCCGAGTGCGGATCGAGGATTACATCCTCCACATACACATGGCTAGAGGAGGCGATCTCCACGCCATAAAATATTTACCCTTAAACTCAAAGGGCCAGCTCGGCATTGGCTTAAAAGCCTCCCCAAAATACCATTGGAAGCCGGGAGAGCTCGAGGATGCATTTCGGGCAAATTTAGGGGACTTATGTCCGCCCTTCGGATCTGAGACGATCTAAGTCACATAACTCAACAGCCGGAGAGTCAGCCCGAAATTTGGAACAGGTTCCTTACTAAAAGAACCAAATAGTCGATTGTCCGGACGCCAAGCCTTAGCAGCTTTCAAACACAACGTCCAGAGACGAATGGCTCGCAGACACCTCGGCCAAGAAAAGCCAAGAACAATGGCCGCATTAACAAGCCTCATGACCGCTTTTGCGAGAGAGGACAGCTGGCTGGCTAGATGCACACCGGCGACCAGTACATCGAAATCAGGGATGGAAATGAAATCACGGCCGAAAAGATCAGCGCGGAATAAGGAAAATGGCGAAATAATGCGGCGTCAACGCCGGATTCAAAAGCTCTCGGCCAAACAACAAAACACTGCCCTAAAGGATAACGGTGACGAGCTATCCAACCTAAACAAGATTTTGGATAGGTATGTCAAATACATGGTACCTCAGGAAGCACGCAAACCATACCCACAGAGATTGCTGGGTCTTCAAGCAGTCCGCCGACTTAACGCCGAACACAAGGGGCTCGACACACCAAGTGCAGTGACGAAACCCAAAAGCAACACTCGGAAAGCGAAAAACTTTCCCACGGGAGATTAAAACAGTAAACTCACTTCACGTGATCAAAGGGAAAACAAAGCGGCGCCCCTAAAAGGCGTGCCGCTGCTGGTTGTCAAAACCAATCACCTTCGACCATCGGGACCATTCCGATAATATCCGGAACGCAGGATGGACTGCCTTGATATTGGATCCTATAATCGACGGATTCCAATTTACACATGTCCTCATGGATGGCGGCGAGTGACATAAACCGATATATTAGGACACAATCCGCAGGATGGGGATAAACCAACCAAAATTCGCCATAGCAACACCTCCTTTAAAGGAGTCTTGCCGAGCCCATCGCCCTTTGCACGGGCTCCATCTGCTAGAAGTTGTGTTTGGTTCATCCGACAACTTCCGTCGCGAAAGGTTACTCTTCCATGTCGCCCGTTTAAAAGTAGCCATCAAGCACTATTGGGACGCTTGAAGCTTCGCCCGCTTTAATGCAATACCGCATTATGCATCTCTAACACTTAAAATGCCCGGTCCACGCGGCATCATCTCGTTGAAAGGAAGTATTAAGTGTTACTCGAGCGCGGAAGAAGGGGAGACTGCATCGACAGCTCCACAGCTATCCGGCTCCACTAGGCAAAGAACCTGCAATAGGTCATTCAAACCCCGGATACGGCTAGACGAGTCCGGTGCCCACTAGCGGCATACCCCCATACAAGGGGCTGCGTGCACGTATAATAAGAGACAATAAAGCTCAAATTTTATTCACTTCTTTGAACCGTACTTTGTTTATTTAAATATTAAGTACATCTTTCGCACGATCCTTTTTTCTTTTAAAACTAAGTTCCTCTCTTTTACAGATGAACAACGTGCTACACCCGTCCAGGATACGGCACAAGGAGACACAGGCGCAGACGTGCAGTAGGGACCCGTTGCAAGGATTCTTTTCAGATTAAGACCCTGCGGAAACCTTTTTTCACTGTCTCTTGTTGATACACATCCCCCCGGTTCCTTAATATAACCGAGGAGGAGGTTGGTGCTTTGGCATTGGCCGCACCAGAATTTTTGCGCGTACCTAGACACCAGGGGCTTAGGGCATTATTCCGCCCATTTTCATAAAGACCGAATACCTTAGGAAGTATTCGGCGTCTCGAGTTAGGCCTTATATGCATCAGCTCGAATCATGTCTTTGGTCAAATGTTGGGTTGCCGGCTCTGTGTTTTGCTGCCTTACGTTCCGTTTTCACGGCTAACGCGGCACCGGAGAACTCTGCGATTGTGCCCGGTTCGCCGGGCGAGCACCTCGATGAAAGCCAAAACTGATTGTCATGATATAGCGAGAGACTGGTCAACCACTCGATGACTCACAGGAATGTTTAGAATTCCTCCGCATTAACGAAGGACCGTTTTCGGTCAGCACATACGCACCCGAATTCGGGAGAGTGCGGTTCCCCGGGCTATATAGTAGCCCCACCTCGAACTCCTATGGCTAAGTGAAAGTGATAAAGCATTATAGTCCGGTTGCTGGTTTGCTACGCTATCACCTCCTTAACAGGACCAAGGCGTTGGATTAAGAGTGAAAAGCGCTTCTTTTGCGAACACCCCGCACTATGTGCGTGGGGCTGAAGCCAAGGACTGCCATCTTTCGGGTTATATACACATATACATAAGCGGCCGCACGGAGTAGTTTACTACTTGAACGCACAAGTATAAAAAGCACTCATATTACATTGAAACATTGTCTTCACAAATCATACATGTCATTCCAACATAATATCCTTGAGCACTGCGTCTCTATTAAGCGAGCACCGGCAGACTTCTTCAAAGTAGTGCTCGGCGGTACTCGGCTTCATGTCGAGTCTTGGGATGCAACGTCGGTGGCCTTCATCTCGCCCGGTATGTCTTGACACGGGCAAGAGCCATCCGTGCTCCTCAATACACGCCGATCGCTTCATTGCGTCGTCACGCTGCACCGCACCAAGAAGCTGTTGTACTACACCAAAATAGCTCTTGGTGGGTCCGTCCGGCCACAAGTGAGTCAAGACATCCTTCATGGCCAATCCGGACAATCGATTCAGCTCGGCCCATTCGCCAACCGATCGGTCGTGGCGAGAGGGCGCTCCGGACTATGGAATTGCGACCAATATAGCTCTTCCTTCATGCCCCTTCTTCGCCCCGGAAGTGCTCAATCGCGTCCACACGCCGCCGCCAAGTCGAGATAAGCATCCTCTGAACTCCATAATTTATCCAACGGAGCATACTTTGGATCTGTATATTTCCTCCGCGGTAAACGGTTTTCCAGCTGCAATTGCCCGGCGACTCAGCTCCTCCTTGGCAGCTCTCAAAGCTGATTGGGCGTTCTTGGATTCAGTGGCGGCCTTCTTTAGGCCCTCTTGTTCCGCTTGACGCTCTTTTTCAAGAACCTCGCAGCGATCGGCAGCATTCCTTAACTTTTGGCCATCTCGGCCATCTCCTCTTTAACCGGCAAAGTGAGCAGCCCGTTCAGCTTCTAGCTCTTCGGCCGCCTTTAAAGCGGCCGCATTACTGCTCCTGGCTTGCTCTTCCGCTCGGGCAAGTTCTGCACGCAGCTCCTCAACGGCAGCGGCACCATCTGCATTAAGCATACACACAGTAAGACATGGGCATCAAGCTCCCTTACCAGGTGTCCGCATAGAAGTCGCATACCTTGCGACTCGTCAAACCGTTTCTTGACCAGCGCGATGTCCGCGTCTGCCTCGTCAAGTTGCCGCTTTAGTTCGGCATATTCATCAGTCCGGCTGGCCTCCGGATGCTCCGCCACCTATTTAGAAGCGGCGATGTGTTAAAACTGAGAATTTGATCCTCGGCACGTTGTCAATTTTGACAACATACCGAGTCTCAGGGGCTACTATCTATACAGGCGCATTTTATATGCATAAGCGCCGGAAGGTACATCATTTTTGCGTACCTCAAACCCGTCGATAAGCTTCGGCGGCTTCATGCAATCCGCTCTCCGCGGATGCAATTCTTTCAATCACCGTACCCATTAGAACACGGTGATCTTACGAGATAACCACTCGCCGAGCAGATCCTCCGACCGCACACCACTTGGCGCGGACCTTCCGCCCCGCGGACTTGGGGAACCCTCGCGGCGACACCTCCGGGTCGTCCGCTTCACATGAGGGTGCGACAGGTGGGCGTTCACTCTCCATCATCTCCGGAAGAAGATCCCCGAAGGCGAGCTCACGAGAAGGGCTGAGGTCCGAACTACAAGGTACAATTTCGGTTATCTTCATAAATAAATACTGAGGATGTTCCTTATTTACAAGACCCTTCGTTTTACTTACGGCTCATTGGAGGCTGATCCCTTGGGGAAATAGTGCGGTTGGGTTACTTCCAGCGCGGACTCTCCGACGAAGATTCCCTTCCTTTCTTTGAGGCCTTGACCTCCGGATCTTCCGAAGCGGTCCTCTTCTCTCCTCGGAAGGTGGGACTCTTAATCCCTCCTTCCTTGATAGCCTCCTTCGCAGAGGCGTTTCTCCCCACTCCTCCCTTCGCCTTCTTCAAAAGCGCGACCTTCAACATCTTGGTCAACATGGGATCCGGCGTGGTCTCCGGGAGGGCGGACACCTTATCAACTTTGCCTTGGCAATCCACTCCTGTTCAAGAAACGGCCCTTTAAAGGGCATATATATAAAATAAATGAATGAGCGGCTTGTCGATTCTGGACTACTTACTTGAGTATCCGGGCGATTGCAGCTTAGTCTTGCGTCCTCGGTCAAGTCCGGACACTTCTCTTGTGATCCGAAGAATAGTTTATACATCTCCACAGGCGTCGTGCCCATAAAATTTTGGAGAGCTCGTGGTCCCTCCGGATTGAATTCCCACAGCGAGGCGGCGTTTGCAGGGCTGAAGACGCCGGATCACCATAACCTACGCCACTGCAACCAGATTGATCCCTCTTTCTTGGAGATCTCGAATATGGCCCACCTGCAGAGGCGTCCTTGGGCGACCCCAGTCGAGCCTTGTTGACCCATGACTCTAGCTTGCTGTGGTGGACTGGCGGAAGGCGGGGCGCCGCCCATTTGGTGCCCCCAGGAGCGGTGATATAAAACCACTCCGTTGCCACAAACCAAGCTCCTCTTGAAAAGAGCCCTCGGCCACGGAGCATCAGCACATTTGCTTATGACTGCCCCTCCGCACTCTGTTTGCTGCCCTTGATCGCTTTTGGCTCCACCTTGAAGGTCTTGAGCCACAATCCAAAGTGAGGGTAATATGGAGGAAGGCCTCACATACAACAATGAATGACGAGATATGGAGGATGGACTCGGATTCAAGTCATGGAAATCAAGCCCATAATAAAACATGAGCCCCCGCACAAAGGGGTCCGTCGGAAGCCTAAACCCCGACGGAAGTGAGACACTGAACACCACGTTCTCGCCGGGCTCGGAGTGGGAATGACCTGCCACGAGCAGGCAGCCTATCGAGATCTCGCCGGTTAGATACTGGCGTCTCGCAGATTTAGCGTCTTCTTCAGAACGGAGGAAGACACCCATCGGCCATCTTGGTGGTCGGACATCATCGAAAGTCGAAGCGCTGAATCTGAAGCTTTGGGGTGTTGGAACTCGAAGCGAGCGAACTCGATAGAGGTGTAAAAGGAGAGGGCCTTGGTCTCGTTATAAAGAGGTTGAATACCAAAAGCCCACCCGTGGTCGATTAGGACTCGCCTTTGATAGAAAAGGCAGGCCGGCGAACGCGGTTGGGTTACCCACGTCCGTATTGATGAGAATCCCGGAATAAGGGGGCACGATCTACGCTTTGATAAGACGTGCCAAGGAAACCGCCTCGCTAAACACGCTGAGGTGGAACAATAAAAAACGATTCATATGAAGGCCTAGCCGTGGTGTGATGTCACGCCACGGAATACGTCAGCAGATCTGTGCAAAAACTATTCTCTCTACGGTGTTATGTGGAACTTATTTTTGCAGAGCCGAACACTATCCTGGTGTTCACAATCTTCTATGAATTATTCGGAGGAAGAACCCGCCTTGCAATGCCGAAGACAACATGCGCGCCCGGACTCGTCGTCATTGAAGCCTGGTTCGAGACTCTTGAGGAGTTCGGACTAGGGGTGTCCGGATAGCGAACTATCATCATCGGCGGACTCCAAGACTATGAAGATACAAGATTGAAGACTTCGTCCCGTGTCCGGATGGGACTTTCCTTGGCGTGGAAGGCAAGCTTGGCGTCTGGATATGTAGATCTCCTACCATTGTAACCGACTCTGTGTAACCCTAACCCTATCCGGTGTCTATATAAACCGGAGGGTTTTAGTCCGTAGGACGAACAACAATCATACCATAGGCTAGCTTCTAGGGTTTAGCCTCTTTGATCTCGTGGTAGATCCACTCTTGTAACACACATCATCAATATTAATCTAGCAGGACGTAGGGTTTTACCTCCATCAAGAGGGCCCGAACCTGGGTAAAACATCGTGTCCCTTGTCTCCTGTTACCATCCGCCTAGACTATCTGTCGTTTTGGACTATATTGGGCTTTATTTTCCACTTTTATATTACTTTTGGGACTAACCAATTAACCGGATGCCCAGCCCAGAATTGCTATTTTTTGCCTATTTCAGTGTTTCAAGAAAGCGGAATATCAAACGAGTCCAAGCGGAATGAAATCTTGGGAGCGTGATTTTCTCATCGGATAAGACCAGGAGACTTGGACCTCCGTCAAGAAAGCTCGAGGCGGCCACGAGGTGGAGGGCGCCCCTAGGGCGCACCCCTACCTCGTGGGCCCTCGAGGCTCCTGACGCACTTCTTCCTCCTATATATACCTCGCACCCCGTCGGATCGGAGGCGGAGCCAAAACCTAATTCCACCGCCGCAACTTTACGTATCCACGAGATCCCATCTTGGGGCCTGTTAGGAGCTCATGGGAAGGATTCCACCATGGAGGGCTTCTACATCATCATCATAGCCTCTCCGATGAAGTGTGAGTAGTTTACCTCAGACCTTCGGGTCCATAGTTAGTAGCTAGATGGCTTCTTCTCTCTTTTTGGATCTCAATACATTGTTCTCCCCCTCTCTCGTGGAGATCTATTCGATGTAATCTTATTTTTGCGGTGTGATTGTTGAGACCGGTGAATTGTGGGCTTATGATCAAGATTATCTATGAGCAATATTTGAATCTTTTCTGAATTCTTTTATGTATGATTGAGTTATATTTACAAGTCTCTTCGAATTATCCGTTTGGTTTGGCCAACTAGATTGGTAGTTCTTGCAATGGGAGAAGTGTTTAGCTTTGGGTTCAATCTTGCGGTGTCCTTTCCCGGTGTGATGGGGCAGCAAGGCACGATTGTATTGTTGCCATCGAGGATAACAAGATGGGGTATTTATCATATTGCATGAATTTATTCCTCTACATCATGTCATCTTGCTTAAGGCATTACTCTGTTTTCATTAACTTAATACTCTAGATGCATCTTTGGATAGCGGTCGATGAGTGGAGTAATAGTAGTAGATTCAGGCAGAGTCGGTCTACTTGTTTGGACGTGATGCCTATATACATGATCATACCTAGATACTCTCATAACTATGGTCAATTCATCAATTGCTCAACGAGAATTGTTCACCCACCATAAAATACCTATGCTCTTGAGAGAAGCCACTACTGAAATCTATGGCCCCCGGGTCTATTTTCATCATATTAATCTTCCTACGCTTTATTATTGCTTTGCTCTTTACTTTGCCTTTTATTTTACTTTGCATCTTTATACCAAAAAAATACCAAAAATATTATCTATCATCTCTATCAGATCTCACTCTCGTAAGTGACCGTGAAGGGATTGACAACCCCTATTCGCGTTGGTTGCGAGGAGCTATTTATTTTGTGTAGGTACGAGGGACTCGCGCGTGGCCTCCTACTGGATTGATACCTTGGTTCTCAAAAACTGAGGGAAATACTTACGCTACTCTGCTGCACCATCCTCTCCTCTTCGGGGAAAACCAACGCAAGCTCAAGATGTAGCACCGCCCACTTGGCATCGCGAGGTTCATTGATGTAGAACCACTCTTGCTGCCACCTTGACAATCTCCACAAATGCCCCTTTGGGCCAGACGGCATCGGGGAGCTTGCTTACCACATCCTCGACTTAGTCTGCATGCTAAACATCGACCACCTTCGGCTTCACATTGAAGACCTTGAGCCATAGGCCGAAGTGTGGGGGATGCGGAGAAGAGCCTCACACACGACGGTAAACGTCAATATGTGGAGGAAAGAATTTAGGGCTAGATCATGGAAATCTAGCCCGTAGTAGAACATGAGGCCCCGGACGAAGAGGTGGAGGGGAAACCCTAGCCCTCGGAGGAAATGGGGGATGAACACGACCCTCACACCAGGCTCCGTAGATTGGATGACCTGATCCTTGTCAGGGAACCTTTGCGCGATGTCCGCGGATAGATAGCCCACGCTCCGGAGATCCTTGATGTCCTTCTCGGTGACGGAGGAGGCCTCCCACCTGCCCTTGGAACCGCACCCGGCCATTGATGGAGAGGGTGGCGGTGGCGGAGGAGATCGGAGTTTTGGGCGCTGAAGCTTGAAGGATGGGAAGCAGGAGCTAAAAGAAGGCGTGGGGAAAAAGGAGGAATCTTTATCCTCTTATAGACGCTGAAAATACCAAACGCCTCCCTCTCAAGCCATAAATCTCGCCTGTTCCCAACGAGATCGTACATAGGGTGCGGTTGGGTTACCCAAGCCACATTGATGAAAATCCCATAATGAGCGGGCACGATATCTGCCTTGACAAGACGTTCCAATGGAGGCTAAGCCTCGAAACGCGAAACGGGAGGTGTGAAAACGGTTCAAAATGTTAAAGAGTCAAGTGTGACGTTTCGTCGAAAAAGTTGTCAGTAAAAGACACTATTTCTATTTTGACATCTTGCCTTCATGGCTACGGGTTGTGCAGAGCCGGATACAATTCCTTTATGTAGGAAGTTAATTTGAAGTATTCAAGTAAAGGAACCCGCCTTGCGATGCCGAAGATAATCCGCGTGCCAAACATATCGTCATCGAAGACTGGTTCAGGGGCTATGATACGTCTCCGACGTATCTATATTTTTTGTTTGTTCCATGCTATTATATTATCTATCTTGGATGTTCTATATGCAATTATATACTATTTTATATGATTTTTGGGACTAACCTATTAACCTAGAGCCCAGTGCCAGTTTCTATTTTTTCCTTGTTTTTCAGTTTCGCAAAAAAGGAATATCAAACATAGTCCAATTGAGCTGAAAATTTATGGACCAGAAGATGCCCCCGAAGCAAAAGAGTTGGGCCAGAAGAGCCACGAGGCCTGCACAAGGGTGAAGGGCGCGCCCTCCAACCTTGTGGTTGACTCGTGGACCCCCTGATGTGAAACTGATGCCAAAAATTCCTATAAATACATAAACCCCAAAAAAGAAACCTAGATCGGGAGTTCTGCTGCTGCAAGCCTCTGTAGCCACCAAAAACCCATCGGGACCCTGTTCCGGCACCCTGCCGGAGGGGGAAATCATCACCGATGGCCATCTTCATCATCCCGGCGCTCTCCATGACGAGGAGGGAGTAGTTCACCCTCGGGGCTGAGGGTATGTACCAGTAGTTATGTGTTTGATCTCTCTCTCTCTCTCTCTCTCTCTCTCTCTCTCTCTCTCTCTCTCTCTCTCTCTCTCTCTCTCTCGTTCTTCATTTGGCACAATCTTGATGTACCGCGAGCTTTGCTATTATAGTTGGATCTTATGATGTTTCTCCCCCTCTACCTTCTTGTAATGGATTGAGTTTTCCCTTTGTAGTTATCTTATCGGATTGAGTCTTTAAGGATTTGAGAACACTTGATGTATGTCTTGCATGTGCTTATCTGTGGTGACAATGGGATATTTACATGATTCACTTGATGTATGTTTTGGTGATCAACTTGCGGGTTCCGTCACCTTGTGAACTTATGCATAGGGGTTGGCACAAGTTTTCGTCTTGACTCTCCGGTAGAAACTTTGGGGCACTCTTTGAAGTTCTTTGTGTTGGTTTGAATAGATGAATCTGAGATTTTGTGATGCATATCGTATAATCAAACCCGCGGATACTTGTGGTGACATTGGAGTATCTAGGTGACATTAGGGTTTTGGTTGATGTGTATCTTAAGGTGTTATTTTAGTATGAACTCTAGGGCTGTTTGTGACACTTATAGGAATAGCCCAATAGATCGATTAGAAAGAATAACTTTGAGGTGGTTTCGTACGCTACAATAATCTCTTCGTTTGTTCTCTGCTATTGGTGACTTTGGAGTGACTCTTTGTTGCATGTTGAGGGATTGTTATATGATCTAATTATGTTATCATTGTTGAGAGAACTTGCACTAGTGAAAGTATGAACCCTAGGCCTTGTTTCGAAGCATTGCAATACGGTTTTCGCTCACTTTTGTTACTTGCTACCTTGCTGTTTTTACAATTTCAGATTACAAAAACCAATATCTACCATCTATATTGCACTTGTATCACCATCTCTTCGCCAAACTAGTGCACCTATACAATTTACCATTGTATTGGGTGTGTTGGGGACACAAGAGACTCTTTGTTATTTGGTTGCGGGGTTGTTTGAGAGAGACCATCTTCATCCTACGCCTCCCACGGATTGATAAACCTTAGGTCATCCACTTGATGAAATTTTCTATTGTCCTACAAAACTCTGCACATGGAGGCCCAACACGAGTCTACGAGAAGAAGGTTGCGTAGTAGACATCAAGCTCTTTTCTGGCGCTGTTGCCGGGGAGGTTAGTGCTTGAAGGTATATCTTTAGATCTTGCAATCGGATCTTTTAGTTTCTTGTTTTATCACTAGTTTAGTTCATAATAAAACTACACAAAAATGGAATTGAGGTTGCCTCATATGCTTCATCTTTTTAATATCTTTCGTGAAAAATGATGGAAAGGATAATTGTGCCAAAGTGTTAGAAGAAGAATGCATTAAAATGTTTGGCACTAAATCTTTGAATGATGAGCATGATTGCAATGTTGTTAGTATGAATTCCTTGAATATCCATGATGCAAATGATTCGCAAATTTACAAGCTTGGGGATGCTATGGTTGATGAAGATAATATTTTTTGTCCCCCAAGTTTTGATGAGCAAATTTATTATGATGAAAGCATGCCTCCTACCTATGATGATTATGCTGACATGTATGCTATAAACAATAATGATAACCATGAAGCTTGTCATTATGATTTTAGTTTTCGATTGGATTATGCCTCACATGGTAGTTATTTTGTGGAGTTTGCTCCCACTACTATTCACGAGAACAAATTTGCTTATGTGGAGAGTAATATATTTGTTATGCTTGTGCATCATGAAAATAATGCTTTATGTGATGGTTATATTCTTGAATTCAATCATGATGGTACTGAAAATTATTATGGGGAAGGAATATATGCTTCTAGGAATTGCAATAATGTCAAGTTTCCCCTCTATGTGTTGAAAATCTTGAAGTTATGGTTGTTTTGCCTTCCTATGCTAGTTGATTCTTGTTCCCATAAGTTGTTTGATCACAAAATTCCTATGCTTAGGAAGTGGGTTAGACTTAAATGTGCTAGTCATATGCTTCATGATGCTCTCATTATGTTTCAATTCTTATCTTCTATGTGAGCATCATTGAAATCATTATGCCTAGCTAGAAAGGCATTAACGAAAAGCGCTTGTTGGGAGACAACCCAACATTTACCCCTACTGTTTTTATGAGTTCACATGATTAAGCTATTGTAGTAATCATGTTTATAGCTTTTGTTTCGATAAAGTGCCAAGTAAAGCCTTTGGGATGGTGTGGATGATAGTTGACTTGATTCTGTGCAAAAACAGAAACATTTGCTTCCAATCACATAATTGTTTAAATTCCCTGGAACGTGATAAAATTTTGATTTATTTACACATTATTGATATACAAATTTCCTACGTTGTCATAATTTTTCAGAATTTTTGGAGCTACATAAGTATGGATAGTTTCCAGATTACTATAGACTGTTCTGTTTTTGACAGGTTCTGTTTTCTATGTGTTGTTTGCTTATTTTGATGAATCTATGAGTAGTATCAGAGGGTATGAACCATGGATAAGTTGGAATACAGTAGATATAACACCAATATGAATTTAGAATGAGTTCACAACAGTACCTAAGTGGTGATTTGCTTTATTATACTAACGGAGCTTACGAGTTTTCTGTTAAGTTTTGTGTTGTGAAGTTTTCAAGTTTTGGGTAAAGATTTGATGGACTAAGGAATAAGTAGTGGCAAGAGCCTAAGCTTGGGGATTCCCAAGGCAACCCAAGGTAATATTCAAGGACAACCAAGAGCCTAAGCTTGGGGATGCCCTGGAAGGCATCCCCTCTTTCGCCTTTCTTCATCGGTAACCTTACTTGGAGCTATATTTTTATTCACCACATGATATGTGTTTTGTTTGGAGCGTCATTTTCTTTTATTAGTATTTGCTTTCTGTTATTTAGAGTAATGTTTTGCATCTTTTATTTCAATAAAAATGTCAAGTATAGCCTTTACCATGCTTATTTTGCAAGTCTATATGTTGTTGTTTGAAAACAGAAAGTTTGCTGTTATGTTTTGAATATTTCTGAATAGTCAAAACATAATAAAATCTTGAAATTTTTACATAATGAGTAACAACAAATTGTCTACATTGTGGTAATTTTTCATAATTTTTGGAGTTAGGTAAGTATGATTCCTCTTGCATTCTTTACAGATTGTTCTTTTTAGACAAATTGTTGTTATGTTTGCTTGTTTGATGATTCTATTTGAGGATAGGAGTGTTAAATATGCAGAGGCATTTAGTAGGCAATATCAAATTATAATTTTAGTGGTTTTCTACAGTAGAGAATGATAAGGTTTTGCCTGGATTTATAATAACTTATCTCACGGGTTCTTGTTGAGTTTTGTGTGGATGAAGTTTTTAAGATTTAGGGAAACCGCGATATGAAAGGAATTAAGGAGATACAAAAGCTCAAGCTTGGGGATGCCCAAGGCATCCCTAATTAATATTTCAAGAAGTCTCAGGCATCTAAGCTTGGGTATGCCCCGGTTGGCATCCCACCTCTCTTCTTCAACAATGATCGGTCAGTTTTGGTTGAACCTAAGTTTTTGCTTCTTCACATGATATGTGCTATCCTTGCAATGTCATTTTATTTTGTTTTGCTTGCTGTTTGAATAAAGTACTTAATATCTGAATTTATTTGTGAGAGAGAGTCTTCACATAGTTACATAATTATTCAACTACTCATTGATCTTCACTTATATCTTTTGGAGTAGTTTGTCATTTGTTCTAGTGCTTCACTTATATCTTTTTCGAGCACAACGGTAGTTTTATTTTGTTGAAATTGTTGAACTCTCATGCTTCACTTATATTATTTTGAGAGTCTCTAAACAGCATGGTAGTTTGCTTAGGTTATGAATTTAGTCCTAATATGATGGGCATCCAAGAGGGATATAATAAAAACTTTCATATAAAGTCCATTGAACACTATGAGAATTTTAATTCCTTATGATTGTTTTGAGATATAAAGATGGTGATATTAGAGTCATGCTAGTGAGTAATTGTGGATTGTAGACATACTTGTGTTAAAGTTTGTGATTCATGTAGCATGCACGTATGGTGAACCGTTATGTGATGAAGTTGTATCATGATTTATTTATTGATTGTCTTCCTTATGAGTGGCGGTCGGGGACGAGCGATGGTCTTTTCCTACCAATCTATTCCCCTAGGAGCATGCGCGTAGTACTTCGTTTCGATAACTAATAGACTTTTGCAATAAGTATGTGAGTTCTTTATGACTAATGTTGAGTCCATGGATTATACGCACTCTCACCTTCCACCATTGCTAGCCTCTCTTGGCCGTGCAACTTTCACCGGTACCATACACCCGCCTTATACCTTCCTCAAAACAACTGCCATACCTACATATTATGGCATTTCCATAGCCATTCCGAGATATATTGCCATGCAACTTTCCACCGTTCCATTTACTATGACACGCTTCATCATTGTCATATTGCTTTGCATGATCATGTAGTTGACATTGTATTTGTTGCAAAGCCACCGTTCATAATTCTTTCATACATGTCACTCTTGAGTCATTGCACATCCTGGTACACCATCGGAGGCATTCATATAGAGTCATATTTTGTTCTAAGTATCCAGTTCTAATTCTTGAGATGTAAGTAAATAAAAGTGTGATGATCATCATTATTAGAGCATTGTCCCATATGAGGAAAGGATGATGGAGAAGTCAGGATGAGACTCAGGACGAAAAATAAAAAAATTATAAAAGAATAAAAGAGGTAAAAAAAAGAGAAGGCCCAACAAGAAAATGAGAGAAAAAGAGAGAAGGGGCAATGCTACTATCCTTTTACCACACTTGTGCTTCAAAGTAGCACCATGATCTTCATGATTGAGAGTCTCCTATGTTGTCTCTTTCATATACTAGTGAGAATTTTTCATTATAGAACTTGGCTTGTATATTCCAATGATGTGCTTCCTCAAATTGCCCTATGTCTTCGTGAGCAAGCGAGTTGGATGCAGACCCACTTAGTTTTTTTAGCTTTCATTAACTTATTGCTCTAGTACATCCGTTGCATGGCAAGCCCTACTCACTCACATTGATATCTATTGACGATCACTACTGCAGGATGTTGCTAACGCGACACTATGATCAGAGACCCTTCGACGAAACTGTGTGCGATGCAATAAACGCAAACGATGGTGTAAAAGAACCGTCAAAAAGGTGCAAAACGTTTGTGATGACCAAGCCATCAAACACGGTTCAGATTTTAGTTGCGTGTGCGATGCAGGGCATACGGTTCAATTCAATGAACTGTTTGCGATGAGGCAGAACAAAATAAACGGGCAGCCAAATGAAGGCGTGTGCGATATACAGCGTACGGTTCACTCGGATGAATTGTTTGTGATGAGGAGGAACAATAGAAACGGGCAACTAGATAAAGGTGTGTGCGATTGAGGGCATACGCTTATGAAGGATTAACTATTTGCGATTAGGCAACAGAATAGAAACGGGTCAGCCAGATTAAAGTGTCTGCGATTGATGGCATACACTTTACACGGATGAATTGTTTGCAATTAGCCACAACAAACAGAAACAGTTAGATAGATCAACGTGTGTGCGCTAGACGGGCACACACATCTTTCCCTAATTATTTTTTTAATATTTATATATTTATATATATATAATAATAATAATCTTACTAATAAAGCACGGAGTGCTTCTGGTCGTCCGTCGTTGGTCGTTTTGCAAAAAAGTCCCCCTGTTCCTTAGAAATTAACCCGCGGTCCTACTTAAATCTGGATAACGTTTGCGTTTTTGCAAAACACACCTGCCTCCATTGAACCACCGTGCACGCCCGCCGCTTGCCTTGGCGCTGACTCATGAAGCCAAGGCGGGAGATGCGTCATGGCCAGGCGTGATCTGACGACGCGGCACACGGCGGCGGCGATCTCCGGCCAGATCCGGTCGAGGAGGCGCGGCGGCGGCCGGATCCTGTTGCAAGTACGGCGTGGAGGCGATCTAGGAGGCGCGGGAGGAGGTCCAGCGGCGGGGCTTGAACTCCAAGTTCATGGCCGTGGTGTTCCTCGCCGGTTTCGATCGAGATGGCGAGCTCCGGCAGGGTCTCTCCATGGCGACGGCGGTGCTGCACCTGTGAGAGAGACAGAGGTAAGGGGGACAGAAAGGAAGGAGGAGAGGCAGGGAGAAACACACCTTCATTAGTTAGAATTCAACCCACAATCCTTTATTTGTGTATCTTATCTAGACGCACGCCCATTCGGTCATGCGCCGGCAGCCGTCTTCGCCTCCTTGATCTTAGCCACATCGTCCGTCCGGACGGCGGCGGAGACAACTACGACGCGGCCGAGGGTGAGAAGCGGTCGCCGCTCGCGCGGGAGGATGGAGGAAGCCTCATGGGAGGATATTGGCCCGATCCGAGGCCAGGGCAGGCAGCAGATCGGACAACGACAGAGGAGCTCCAAGGCGCCATCGTTGCGCGTTCTCCAAGCCACCACGGCCGCGCACTACAGGAGTGGCGGGGCGACGCCAAGCCGTTCTTGGGCACTCTGGATAGAGAAGGGAGAGCAGCGCGTCAGGTAGAATGGAGAAGAGGAGGAAATGTGCGGTGGGTGTTGCTAGATGTTGTGTGGATAAGGGACACGTGGTGGGTAATGGGTGTTGTGCTGGACCGATCGAAGCTGCTGGATCAATGCACCGATTACAATTTTTATGCGGGATGAGCACCTGCTTGCTTCTGTTTGTTTGTTAGTTTACTATATATATTTATGCCTACTACGTCTTACGAATACATTATCTGATACACTCCCTCCGTTTCTAAATATAATTTTTCTTAAAGATTCTAATGTGAACTAAATATGGAGCAAAACAAGTGAATCTACACACTAAAATACGTGTATATTCATCCGTACGTAGTCCATATTCAAATCTCTAAAAGACTTATATTTAGAAACAGAGGGAATAATAATTAAAAGTGAGTGAAATATTGAAAAATAAATTCTTAAAAGAGATGATATTTAGGTCTTACGGTTACTTGCTGAACATCAAGATATTCCTCAACTCTAGATGGCATCGATGTCTTGGTGAGATTGGGAGGAGACAGCGAGGGATGAAGAGTAGAGAGAGTACGAGAACACCGCCTAGGCCTATCTCCTCTTCTGGTCCAGTAGTTTCTTATCCACACGTGTTCTATGCTCCATAGGTTCATGCGTCCGTGGTTCCAAACTTGCTGCACAGCTGGGGAATTAGTAGGTATTTGCTTAGCCACTTGAAAATACAAAAGCTCAGGTTCTATGCCCGGTACTGAATGTTTTAACCACCAATGCCGAAGAAAATACTCCCGCCGTTTTTAAATATAAGTTTTCAAAGATTCCAGTATGGACTATATACTCCCTCCGTTTTTTTTGTCTGCATTTAAGATTTGGTCAAAGTCAAACTTTGTTAACTTTGACTGAGTTTATAAAATAATATATCAAGATTCACAATATGAAAGCAATATTGTTAGAAGCATCATGAAATTAATTTTCATACCATATAGCTTTAGTATTGTAGTTGTTGATATTGAGCAAAATAAATGAATCTACACTCTAACGACACGTTTAGTTCAGCTCCCGTAATGAGCGAAGGAGGGCATGGAGATCCTTGAGGGAGGGCGAGTTGAAGGAGAGGGGTGGCGAGGCGCCGGTGAGCGTCGTGGAGGAGCAGGTTGAGGCGGAGGAGGCGGAGGTGGGGGAGGAGGAGCGCGTCTTCACCCAGGGCAGAGGAGACGAATGGAGTGGTCCGGGATGGGGGGTTACGGAATGATCCGCCGTGGGGCTTTTTTTTAAGCAAACGACTCTGAGCTAGCTGCTACCAAAATAACACAAACACTCTCAATGGACCAAACACAAAAAATAGTGCAAAATAGATAAGACATGCAATATAATATTCCAAAAAATGTCTGCCACATAAAAATGATTCAATTTCAAAAAATATTCTCAAAAATCTAAAAACCTACTCAAAGTAAAATTGATACTTTTTAATAGGATGAAATGAAAATTAGGAGCTGAAATAGGTCATCACAAACATTGTTAGGATACGTCCAAATTACAAAGTCAGAAAAGAAATATTCGTTCTAACCATATTTCTAATGTTGCAACAATCGAATTAAAAAGCATAAAATTACCAAAAAAAATGCCCACAAAATTAACACATAAAAAGTTTAAAATATTTCAACAAATATGTTCGTACTTTTAAAAACACCTAAAATTCCCCAAAAAGCACTACTAACTACAAAAACATTAAAAAATGCACAATAGAAATAATTAATTTACATAAAAATATTTCATAGAGAAATGTGTGGATTTATATAATTTTTTATACTACTCTTCAAAAGGTTTTACATTTTAAAGTGGCAAAAAAGACCCATGAAGCAAGTTCCGCCATATTTATCGCCCGGTGCAACGCACGGGCATTTGTACTAGTAATAATAAAGCAATTAGTGCTTCTGCCCGCCCGCTCACCGTCGTGACAGTTTTGCAAAAAAAAAGAAAACATGTTATTACAGCTATTTAACCCGCAGTCCTTTTTTAGTTTTCGGTCTGTCCGTCGTGGTCTATTCCACCGCTGGACTGGATGGACCAAACCGTGGGTTTCCTGCTCGCCCGCGTGGGCTGAGTAGGCATCGGCTGCACTTCATTATTTTTATTAAAACGATGATTGGAGGAGCAGCGAAAAACACTTCCGTGCGAGGATTAGAACTCGTAAATAGTCCCACCTCGCTATTCTGCATCCAATCCAATCATTTTATATTTGCGGGCGACTTTGCTGCATCAGAAATCAACAACAACGCGAACAGAATGAAGGTATTAATCCTGCAAGAGGGAAGAGGGAGCAAATGAATACACAATCCTTAGGTTCAAAGGAAGAACTCTGAATCATCAGATAAGCGCACAATCACGACGGACACCGCTGCTTCGCTCGACGGACTCACGATTGGAGAGGAGGGGTTGCACACGGGCCTGACACTGCTCCTTGCCGGCAGCGACGCCCTCCGCACGCACAGGCCGAACACGGCCCCACGACGCTAGTATGGGGAGGGGGTCTGGAGCGGGTCCCGGCGCGCGGACGGAGCGACAGAGAGAGGAGGTGGGGCGCGGGCGAGAGCTCGTGATCGAGCGCCTGAAGAAGATGGCGTGGCGGCGGAGTTGATGACGCTTGACAAGCTCTCGGGCCTCGCGCGGCTGTAGGCAGCGTGGGACTTTTGGCAGCGGGGGGAGCCGTTCCCAGCGAGCGCGGCGCGACGCGAAAAACAGCAGCGAGTGGCAGGGAGCCACTACCCACTGCCTGCACTTGAACAGAGAGAGAGAGGTATTCAGAGAGGATAGAGCAGAATGGAAAGGGGAAGAAGAGAGGGTGAGGGCGACGGGCACGCGACCTGTGGGGGAGCTCCGGTGGCGCGGCCGGGCATGTGCGATGCAGGGTCGCGGATCCGTTCCTGGGGGAGGCCTTGGTTGGACGGCCGGCGGCTTGAGCTCGGCGGGGCTGCTGTAGAAGTACCTGAAAGAGAAGATGCATGAGGGAGAGAGACAGAGGAAAGGAGAAGGACGGGAAGGAAACAGAGGAGGAGGGACGCGACAGTTTTGCTGGTTCTGGTCGCCGGCGGCGGGGCACTGGCGTATCTAGCCGTGGGCGAGCGGAGGAGGCCGCATCCGTGCGGTGGCAGGAGAGGAAGATGGAGTGGATGAGGGTAACTCAGTGCGCGGCTCGATGGGGATTGCCTGATGCTTTTTTTAATCAACCGTGTTGCTGGAAGCTGCTGGACACACCGACGGTGCTGCTACTGGATTTATGTGTGTGTTCATGGCGTTCCAACAAATGTTTATCTGCTAGGTGTCCCCTTTTTATATTGGCTCAATGTGATTATTTGACTGTACCACCTTATAATCCGATGACAACAGTTTCAACTTAGTAAGCCATATGATATTCATGTAACTGTGAACTCAGAAATAAAAGTTCATAGGAAAAAAAACCTTCACTTAACATAGAGTTGTGTTGTACCTTACTGAGAAAAGTTTGTACAGAATAAAAATATGTTTCGAGGTGAAACACATTATGTTTATCAGTCATGCCAGTTTTAGGCACAACTAGAGTCAACTATGTGTTGTAATGCTGGACTAACGATGGACCTTGCTCGGAGAAAAAATCTAGGGCCTTCCATGGGATAATATATTGAACATGTTCCCATTGTGCTTTGCATAATTGTGTTTTGCATAATTGTTCTTGGAAGCATACCGAGCAGGAGCAGCAGGTCATATATTCAACAAAGCGCTGAGACGATGCACTCTGTCTTTTCTTGAAGATGCACCAGGTATATTTCAAAACCATTTTATGTAACTGTGGAACCGAGTTGGAGCTGAAATGTTCCCACATACAAAAAAGGCAGAATTGAATGTATAGGCTTGTAGCCCTCTCAGTGGGGATTTTTGGTGCTGTTGCTATTGCTTTTGCTCTTTTTTAGGGTTTATCAATTCTCTTGAACATATAGAGGAAGCGATTGCATAGTTAGTTTTTGGGCTGCTTTTTAAATGGATTGCTTTAGCCAACTGAGATAATAAAAAGTTATGACGCTTGATGTCTACTACGCAACCTTCTTCTTGTAGACGTTGTTGGGCCTCCAAGTGCAGAGGTTTGTAGGACAGTAGCAAATTTCCCTCATGTGGATGACCTAAGGTTTATCAATCCGTAGGAGGCATAGGATGAAGATGGTCTCTCTCAAGCAACCCTGCAACCAAATAACAAAGAGTCTCTTATGTCCCCAACACACCCAATACAATGATAAATTGTATAGGTGCACTAGTTCGGCGAAGAGATGGTGATACAAGTGCAATATGGATGGTAGATATAGGTTTTTGTAATCTGAAAATATAAAAACAGCAAGGTAACTAGTGGTAAAAATAAGCGTAAACGGTATTGCAATGCTAGGAAACAAGGCCTAGGGTTCATACTTTCACTAGTGCAAGTTCTCTCAACAATAATAACATAATTGGATCATATAACTATCCCTCAACATGCAACAAAGAGTCACTCCAAAGTCACTAATAGTGGAGAACAAACGAAGAGATTATGGTAGGGTAGGAAACCACCTCAAAGTTATTATTTCAGATCAATCTATCATAGAGTTCGTACTAGAATAACACCTTAAGATACAAATCAACCAAAACCCTAATGTCACCTAGATACTCCAATGTCACCTCAAGTATCCGTGGGTATGATTATACGATATGCATCACACAATCTCAGATTCATCTATTCAACCAACACACAGAACCTTAAAGAGTGCCCCAAAGTTTCTACCGAAGAGTCAAGACGAAAACGTGTGCCAACCCCTATGCATAGGTTCATGGGCGGAACCCGCAAGTTGATCACCAAAACATACATCAATTGGATCACGTGATATCCCATTGTCACCACAGATAAGCATGGCAAGACATACATCAAGTGTTCTCAAATCCTTAAAGACTCAATCCGATAAGATAACTTCAAAGGGAAAACTCAATCCATTACAAGAGAGTAGACGGGGAGAAACATCATAAGATCCAACTATAATAGCAAAGCTCGCGATACATCAAGATCGTGCGAATCAAGAACACAGAGAGAGAGAGAGAGAGAGAGAGAGAGAGAGAGATCAAACACATAGCTCTTTGGTACATACCCTCAGCCCCGAGGGTGAACTACTCCTCCTCGTCATGGAGAGCGCCGGTATGATGAAGATGGCCACGGTGAGGTTCCCCTCTGGCAGGTGTCTTGGAACAGGTCCCAATTGGTTTTGGTGGCTACAGAGGCTTGCGCGGCGGAACTCCCGATCTATTCTGTTCCCCGAAGTTTTTAGGGTATATGGATATATATAGGAGGAAGAAGTACGTCAGGGGAGCCACGAGGGTGGAGGGCGCGCCCCTGCCTCGTGCCTCCCTCGTTCCTTTCCTGACGTGCACTCCAAGTCTCCCGGGTTGCTTTCCTTCCAAAAATAAGTTCTCCAGAAGGTTTCATCCCGTTTTGACTCCGTTTGATATTCCTTTTCTTCGAAAAACTGAAACAAGGGAAAAAACAGGAACTGGCACTGGGCTCTGGGTCAATAGGTTAGTCCCAAAAGTAATATAAAAGTGCATAGTAAATCCCATAAAACATCCAAGATGGATAATATAATAGCATGGATACTTCATAAATTATAGATACGTTGGAGACGTATCAGCATCCCCAAGCTTAATTCCTGCTCGTCCTTGAGTAGGTAAATGATAAAAGAAAAATTTATGAAGTGTGAATGCTAGCAGTTGCAAAAGTTTTATCAATGATAATTTCAATCACCTTTTCTAGCATCATTATATAACAGTAGCTCAACTCATAGAACTTTTCATGATCAAGTAACAAGCTATTCACATGTTAAAGTATAGATCATAAACTTTCTTGAAAACTAACAAACCGTGTTATTAGTCATCAAACAATTACAATTCATCTTATTGTCAGGAAGAGTCTATGTCAGAGCTTTGATTCAGCAAACTTCACATACTCAACTATCATTTAGTTTTCCATGATTGCTACCACTCAAAGCATATTTTTAGAACAAATAGTATTCATCGAACACAGAGAAAGATATGGGCTTAATGTTTCGCCTCCCAACCTTTTACCTCAAGGGTAATGTCAACAGTAAAAATTCATGCTCAAATATATTTGAATGGCCATATATGCTTAGATCTTTCCATCACATGATGCTTGCCAACTAAAAAGTAGGTTGGAATGAGAAGGAATACTATTGACTCTTGCATAAAAGTAAAAGATAGGCCCTTTGCAGAGGGAAGCAGGGATTTGCAGAGGTGCGAGAGCTCGAAGCAAAAATAGAGATGAAAATAATTTTGAGAGGTATGCTTTCATTGTCAACATAACGACTAAGAGTTCCCAATATCTTCCATACTACATACATTATAGGCGGTTCACAAACAGAAAGGTAAAGATTTTACTCCCCCTCCACCAACAATCATCAATCCATGGCTTGCCCGAAACAACGGGTGGCTCCAACTAACATCAATCCTGGGGGAGTTTTGTTTGCAATTATTTTCTATTTGATTTCGATCTTTTGATCATGGGACTGGGCATCCCAGTTACCAGGCATTTTCTCGTGAATGATGAGCGGAGTCCACTCATCGTGAGAATAACCCACCTAGCATGGAAGATACTGCTAGCCCCTAGTCGCTACATGAGAGATTCGGGCATACAAAACAAATTATTATTTTGAAGGTTTAGAGTTTGGCACATGCAAATTTACTTGGAACAGCAGGTAAATACCGCATATAGGTAGATATGGTGGACACTCATGGAAGGAACTTGGTTCAAGGATTTTGGATGCACAAGCAGTATTCCCGCTTAGTACAAATATTTTGGCTAGCAAAGGATTCTAAATAGCAAGCACCACATGTTAGAAGATCCATAACATTATAACTTCTATACAAATATACCCAAGCATAACTCATTGTGTTGTCTTGCTTGTCCAACTTCAACTAATTTGCTCAGGTTTGAAAATAATTAATGAGGCTCACAATCATAGAAGATGTCCAAGATAGTATGTTTATATGTGAAATCTCTCTTCCTTCAATAATCTTTCATGAATTGTTCAAGTGACCAATACAATGTTTGCTAACCTTCAAAAAAATTACTACCTCTACTTCTTATATGTGAAGTCATTACTCCCCATGGGATAAGCATAAGAAACATATATAATTTCAGATTTATGACATTCAAATCATTCAACCATTTACTCATAGGATATAAATGAAGCACACGAGTAAATGACAAACTACTCCAAAAAGATATAAGTGAAGATCAATGAGTAGTTAAATAATTATGTAGCTATGTGAGGACTCTCTCTCATTTAGGAATTTCAGATCTTAGTACTTTATTCAAACAGCAAGCAAAACAAAATAAAATAAAATGACGCTCCGAGCAAAACACATATCATGTGGTGAATAAAAATATAGCTCCAAGTAAAGTTACCGGTGAACGAAGACGAAAGAGGGGATGCCATCCGGGGCATCCCCAAGCTTAGGCTCTTGGTTATCCTTGAATATTACCCTGGGGTGCCTTGGGAATCCCCAAGCTTAGGCTCTTGCCATTCCTTATTCCATAGTCCATCGAATCTTTACCCAAAACTTGAAAACTTCACAACACAAAACTTAGCAGAAAATCTCGTGAGCTCCGTTAGCGAAAGAAAACAAAACAGCACTTCATGGTACTGTAATGAACTAATTATTTATTTATATTGGTGTTTAACCTACTGTATTCCAACTTATCTATGGTTTATAAACTATTTTACTAGCCATAGAGTCATCAAAATAAGCAAACAACACACGAAAAACAGAATCTGTCAAAAACAGAACAGTCTGTAGTAATCTGTATCAAACGTATACTTATGGAACTCCAAAAATTCTAGAATAAATTTGTGGACCTGAGGAATTTGTCTAGTAATCATCTGAAAAAAGAATAAACTAAATATCACTCTCCAGTAAAAAGTTTTAGCTAATCTCGTGAGCGCTAAACTTTCTGTTTTTTACAACATGATCATAAAGACTTTACCCAAGTCTTCCCAAAGATTCTACTTGGCACAAACACTAATTAAAACATAAAACCACATCTAACATAAGCTAGATGGACTATTTATTCCTAAACAGAACCAAAAAGCAAGAAACTAAAATAAAATTGGGTTGCCTCCCAACAAGCGCTAACGTTTAAAGCCCCTAGCTAGGCATGATGATTTCAATGATGCTCACATAAAAGATAAGAATTGAAACATAAAGAGAGCATCATGAAGAATATGAATAGAACATTTAAGTCTAACCCACTTCCTATGCATAGGGATTTTGTGAGCAAACAACTTATGGGAACAAGAATCAACTTGCATAGGAAGGTAAAACAAGCATAACTTCAAAACTTTAAGCACATAGAGAGGAAACTTGATATTATTGCAATTCCTACAAGCATATATTCCTCCCTCATAATAATTTTCAGTAGCAACATGAATGAATTCAACAATATAACCAGCACTTAAAACATTCTTTTCATGATCTACAAGCATAGAATTTTTATTACTCTCCACATAAGCAAAAAAATTCTCATTCAGAATAGTGGGAGTATCATAAGAAACTCGAATACTATAAATTGTTTCCACATTAAATGAGTAATGTTCAGAAAAAGGGTAATCATAATCATGACAAGTTTTATAAGTATAGTCATCACTACTTTTTATAGCATAAGTTTCATCACAATAATCATCATAAGTAGCAACTTTGTTCTCATCATAATCGATTGAAACCTCTTCCGAAATAGTGGATACATCACTAAATAAAGTCATGACCTCTCCAAATCCACTTTCATAATTATCACAATAAGATTCAACATCCTCCAATATTGTGGGATCACTACTTCCTAAAGTTGACACTCTTCCAAACCAACTTTCATCAATATAATCATCATAAGTAGGAGGCATGCTATCATTATTATAAATTTGCATATCAAAACTTGGGAGACTAAAAATATCATCTTCATTAAACGTAGCATCCCAAATCTTGGGACAAACATTAATTGCAGCAAATATATTCTCAAAAACATCATATTCATTAAACATAGCATCCCCAAGCTTGGGCCTTTTCATATCATAAGCATAATCACTCTCATCATTAATAGTATGGATAGCACCAATAGTATAGCAATAATTATATTCTTCCAAGCAAGTGCCAAAAAGATTTTCAAGATCATAAGAAGTACTATTATCTTCCCAATCATAATCATCACAACAAGCAATAGGCATAACGAGATCATCATCAAGTGCATCATCTTCCACAATTATTTTTAATTCATTTTCATGAGGCACAACAATGATAGGAGCAACATTATTTGGGAGAGATATCTTTTTACCTCTCTTCCTTTTCATTTTCTTCTTCTTCACCACATCATGTGTGGGTTCAATCCTCTTTTTGGAGCTCCTTATTAATGAGATTGGTTGAATAGAAGGCTCCTCCTCGTTACCTGATTCATCATAAGAAATAATAGGAGGATATTGGGAAGTCTCTTCCCTTTCGTTAGTATTCTCTCCGCCCTCTATTTGTTTTCTTTTCTTTATGTAATTGGCAATATAAGGATTTTTAATGCAATTCACCGCACAATACATATAAATTTCCTCTAGATCGAATTCAAGAAGTTTATAACGGGCAAACTCTGGAAGATAATTAGTCATACATTTCATTTCTTCGTAGCCCATAAGCAAACTAAGTTCATTATAATGTGCAAAGGAAATCAAGTCATCACAAATTTTGGACACGATTAGATCATGAAACAATTTGCATCGGATAGTTAAATGACCCCGTTCATTGCAAAGTTCACAAGTAGGGCCAAGAAAATTTAAATTTTCAGCACAAACATCTAGCCTTTCTTGCAACAGTTTAGTTTCTAAATGCTTATGAATCTTGCAATATCTATCTTCCCTATTTGGTGTGTACTTGCAAACCCAATACACTCCACAAAAATCGACATGCTTATAAGAGATATTTTCATCATGACTAGTGCGATCATCATTAGTACCATGGATATTCAAGGAGTTCATACTAACAACATTGCAATCATGCTCATCATTCAAAGATTTAGTGCCAAACATTTTAATACATTCTTCTTCTAACACTTTGGCACAATTTTCCTTTCCATCATGCTCACGAAAGATATTAAAAAGATGAAGCGTATGAGACAAACTCAATTCCATTTTTTCGTAGTTTTCTTTTATAAACTAAACTAGTGCTAAAACAAGAAACAAAAAGATTTGATTGCAAGATCTAAAGATATACCTTCAAGCACTCACCTCCCCGGCAACGGCACTAGAAAAGAGCTTAGCTGACGGGGTGTGAGTGTCGCTTACCTTGTTGGAAATATGCCCTAGAGGCAATAATAAATTAGTTATTATTATTATATTTCCTTGTTCATGATAATCGTTTATTATCCATGCTATAATTGTATTGATAGGAAACTCAGATACATGTGTGGATACATAGACAACACCATGTCCCTAGCAAGCCTCTATTGGCTAGCTCGTTGATCAATAGATGGTTACGGTTTCCTAACCATGGACATTGGATGTCATTGATAACGGGATCACATCATTAGTAGAATGATGTGATGGACAAGACCCAATCCTAAGCCTAGCACAAAGATCGTAGTTAGTATGCTAAAGCTTTTCTAATGTCAAGTATCATTTCCTTAGACCATGAGATTGTGCAACTCCGGATACCGTAGGAATGCTTTGGGTGTACCAAACGTCCACAACGTAATCGGGTGGCTATAAAGGTGCACTACAGGTATCTCCGAAGGTGTCATTGGGTTGGCACGAATCAAGGCTGGATTTGTCACTCCGTAAAGCGGAGAGGTATCTCTGGGCCCACTCGGTAGGACATCATCATAATGTGCACAATGTGACCAAGGGGTTGATCACGGGATGATGTGTTACGGAACGAGTAAAGAGATTTGCCGGTGACGAGATTGAACAAGGTATCGGGAGATACCGACGATCGAATCTCGGGCAAGTACAATACCGTTAGACAAAGGGAATTGTATACGGGATCGATTGAGTCCTTGACATCGTGGTTCATCCGATGAGATCATCGTGGAACATGTGGGAGCCAACATGGGTATCCAGATCCCGCTGTTGGTTATTGACCGGAGAACATCTCGGTCATGTCTACATGTCTCCCGAACCCGTAGGGTCTACACACTTAAGGTTCGATGACGCTAGGGTTATAAAGGAAGCTTGTATGTGGTTACCGAATGTTGTTGAGTCCGGATGAGATCCGGACGTCACGAGGAGTTCGAGAATGGTCCGGAGGTAAAGATTTATATATGGGAAGTTCTGTTTTGGTAACCAGGAAAAGTTTGGGGTTTATCGATAGCGTCTGGGACCACCGGGAGGGTCCGGGGTCCACCAAGTGGGGCCACATGCTCAGAGGCATACATGGGCCAAGTATGAGAGGGCACCAGCCCCTAGGTGGGCTAGGGCGCCTCCCACCATGGCCCATGCGGCTAGAAGGGAGAGGGCAAACCCTAAGGGAGATGGGCCCTAAGGCCCATGCTCCCCGCGCCCCCTCTCCTCCCCTTGTGGCCGCCACCCATAGATGGGTTTTGGGGCTGCCGCCCCTAGGGGTGGGAACCCCAGAGGCGCACCTCCTCCCTTCCCCTATATATATGAGGCCTAGGGGCTGCCCAATACACGCGATTCGATCTCTCGTTGGTGCAGCCTGCGTCTCTTCTTCCTCCTCCTCCTCTCTTGTGATGCTTGGCGAAGCCTGCAAGATTGCCACGCCTCCACCACCACCACGCCGTTGCTGATGCTGGATGGAGTCTTCCTCAACCTCTCCCTCTCTCCTTGCTGGATCAAGGCGTGGGAGACGCCACCGGCTGTACGTGTGTTGAGCGCGGAGGTGCCGTCCGTTCGCACTAGGATCTCCGGTGATTTGGATCACGACGAGTACGACTCCTTCAACCCCGTTCTCATGAACGCTTCCGCTTAGCGATCTACAAGGGTATGTAGATGCACTCTCCTTCCCTCGTTGCTAGTTTCTCCATAGATAGATCTTGGTGACACGTGGAAAATTTTGAATTTCTGCACGTTCCCCAACAAGTGGCATCATGAGCTAGGTCTATTGCGTAGATTCTTTGCACAAGTAGAACACAAAGTAGTTGTGGGCGTTGATGTTGTTCAATATGCTTACCGTTACTAGTCCAATCTTGTTTCGACGGTATTGTGGGATGAAGTGGCCCGGACCGACCTTCACGTACTCTTACGTGAGACAGTTCCACCGACCGACATGCACTTGGTGCATAAGGTGGCTAGCGGTGCCGTCTCTCCCACTTTAGTCGAACGGATTCGATGAAAAGGGTCCTTATGAAGGGTAAATAGCAATTGGCATATCACGTTGTGGTTTTGCGTGAGGTAAGAAACATTCTTGCTAGAAACCCATAGCAGCCACGTAAAACATGCAAACAACAATTAGAGGACGTCTAACTTGTTTTTGCAGGGTATGCTATGTGATGTGATATGGCCAAGAAGAATGTGATGAATGATATGTGATGTATGAGATTGATCATGTTCTTGTAATAGGAATCACGACTTGCATGTCGATGAGTATGACAACCGGCAGGAGCCATAGGAGTTGTCTTTATTTATTGTATGACCTGCGTGTCATTAAACAACGCCATGTAATTACTTTACTTAATTGCTAACCGGTAGCCATAGTAGTAGAAGTAATAGTTGGCGAGACAACTTCATGAAGAAACGATGATGGAGATCATGATGATGGAGATCATGGTGTCATGCCGGTGACGATGATGATCATGGAGCCCCGAAGATGGAGATCAATGGAGCTATATGATATTGGCCATATCATGTCACTACTATATAATTGCATGTGATGTTTATTATGTTTATGCATCTTGTTTACTTAGAACGACGGTAGTAAATAAGATGATCCTTACAACAATTTCAAGAAGTGTTCCCCCTAGCGTGCACCGTTGCTAAAGTTCGTCGCTTCTAAGCACCACGTGATGATCGGGTGTGATGGATTCTTACGTTCACATACAACGGGTGTTGACGAGCCTAGCATGTACATACATGGCCTCGGAACACATGCAATACACTTAGGGTTAACTTGACGAGCCTAGCATCTACAGACATGGCCTCGGAACACAGAGACCGAAAGGTCGAGCATGAGTCATATGGAGGATATGATCAACATGAAGATGTTCACCGATGATGACTAGTCCATCTCACGTGATGATCGGACACGGCCTAGTTGACTCGGATCATGTAATCACTTAGATGACCAGAGGGATGTCTATCTGAGTGGGAGTTCATAAGATGAACTTAATTATCCTGAACATAGTCAAAAGACCTTTTGCAAATTATGTCGTAAGCTCGCGCTTTAGTTCCATTGTTTAGATATGTTCCTAGAGAAAATATAGTTGAAAGTTGAAAGTAGCGATTATGCGGACGAGAGAAAGCTTATGTCCTTAATGCACCGCCAGTGTGCTGAACCCCAAACGTCATTTGTGGATGTTTGAACATCGGACATACACGTTTTGATAACTACGTGATAGTTCGGTTGAGCGGTTTAGAGTAGAGGCACCAAAGACGTTTTTGAAACGTCAGGAACATATGAGATGTTTCGAGGGCTGAAATTGGGATTTCAAGCTCGTGCCCACGTCAAGAGGTATAAGACCTCCGACGATTTTCTTAGCCTGCAAACTAAGGGAGAAAATCTCAATCGTTGAGTTTGTGCTCAGATTGTCTGAGTGCAACGAACACTTGAATCGAGTGGGAGTTAATCTTCCTGATGAGATAGTGATGTTTCTCCAAAGTCATTGCCACCAAGCTGCTAGAGCTTCGTGATGAACTATAACATATCGGGATAGATATGATGATCCTTGAGGTATTCACGATGTTTGACACGCGAAAGTAGAAATCAAGAAGGAGCATCAATTGTTGATGGTTGGTGAAACCACTAGTTTCAAGAAGGGATACTTCATGAAACGGCAAATCAGCTGCTGCTCTAGTGAAGAAACCCAAACCCGAGACTAAGTGCTTCTGTAATAAGAGGAACAGACACTAGAGCAGAACCACCCTAGATACTTGGTAGATGAGAAGGCTGGCAAGGTCGATAGAAGTATATTGGATATACATTATGTTAATGTGTACTTTACTAGTACTCCTAGTAGCACCAGGGTATTAGATACCGGTTCAGTTGCTAAGTGTTAGTAACTCAAAATAAAAGGCTACGGAATAAACGAAGACTAGCTAAAGGTGAGCTGACGATATGTGTTGGAAGTGTTTCCTAGTTTGATGTGATCAAACATCGCACGCTCCCTCTACCATCAAGATTAGTATTAAACCTGAATAATTGTCATTTGGTGTTTGCGTTGAGCATAGACATGATTGGATTATGTCTATCGCAATACGATTATTCATTTAAGGAGAATAATGGTTACTCTATTTATTTGAATAATACCTTCAATGGTCTTGCACCTAAAGGAATGGTTTATTGAATCTCGATTGTAGTGATACACATTTTCATGCCAAAAGATATAAGATAGTAATGATAGTACCACTTACTTGTGGCATCGCCATGTAAGTCATATTGGTATAAAAGCATGAAGAAGCTCCATGTTGATGGATCTTTGGACTCACTCATTTTGAAAAGTTTGAGACATGCAAACCATGTCTATTGGTGTATACGCATGATGAAACTCCATTCGGATGGATAGTTTGGACTCACTTGATTTTGAATCACTTGAGATATGCAAATCATACCACATGGGCGAGATAACTGAAAAGCCTCGGTTTGAGAAGATGGAACAAGATAGCAACTTGTTGAAGTAACACATTTTGATGTGTGCAAGTGCAATGAGTCTTTGAGGCATGCGATGAATATCGTTATGTTCTTACTTCACGGATGATTTAAGTAGATACTGAGTGTATTTACTTGATGAAACATAAGTCTGAATTATTGAATGGTTCAAGTAATTTCAGGGTGAAGTTAAAGATCATCGTGACAAGAGGATGAAATGTCTATGATATGATCATAGAGATGAGTATCTGAGTTACGAGCTTTGGCACGCTATTAAGACATTGTGGAAATTGTTTCACAATTAATACCGCCTGGAACACCATAGTGTAATGGTGTGTCCGAACATCATAGTTGCACCCTATTAGATATGGTGTGTACCATGATGTCTCTTATCGAATTACCACTATCATTCATGGGTTAGGCATTAGAGACAACCACATTCACTTTAAATAGGGCACCACGTAATTCCGTTGAGATGACACCGTATGAACTATGGTTTAGAGAAACCTAAGCTGTCATTTCTTAAAGGTTTGGGGCTGCGACGCTTATGTGAAAAGGTTTCAGGTTGATAAGCTCGAACCCAAAGCGGATAAAATACATCTTCATAGGACACCCGAAACAGTTGGGTATACCTCCTAATTCAGATCCGAAAGCAATAGGGATTGTTTCTTGAATCGGGTCCTTTCTCGAGGAAAAGTTTGTCTCGAAAGAATTGAGTGGGAGGATGGTGAAAACTTGATGAGGTTATTGAACCGTCACTTCAACTAGTGTGTGGCAGGGCACAGGAAGTTGTTCCCGTGGCACCTACACCAATTGAAGTAGAAGCTTATGATAGTGATCATGAAACTTCGGATCAAGTCACTACCGTACCTCGTAGGGTGACAAGGATGTGTACTGCTTCAGAGTGGTACAGTAATCCTGTCGTGAAGGTCATGTTGCTAGACAACAATGAACCTACGAGCTATGGAGAAGCAATGGTGGGCCCAAATTCTGACAAATGGTTAGAAGCCATGAAATCCGAGATAGGATCCATGTATCAGAACAAAGCATGGACTTTGGTGGACTTGGCCGATGATCGACAAGCCATTGAGATAAATGGATCTTTAAGAAGAAGACGCACGTGGACGGTAATATCACCGTCTGTGAAGCTCGACTTGTGGCAAAGAGTTTTCACAAGTTCAAGGAGTTGACTACGATGAGATTTTCTCATCCGTAGCGATGCTTAAGTCCGTCGGAATCATGTTAGCATTAGCTGCATTTATGAAATCTGGCGGATGGATGTCAAGACGAGTTTCCTTACCGGCCACGTAAGGAAAGGTTGTATGTGATACAATCAAAAGGTTTTGTCGATCCTAAGGATGCTAAAAGGTATGCTAGCTCCGGTGATCCTTCTAAGGACTGGAGTAAGCATCTCGGAGTTGGAATATGCACTTTGATAGGATGATCAAAGATTTTGGGTTTATACAAAGTTTATGAGAAACTTGTATTTCCAAAGAAGTGAGTGGGAGCACTATAGAATTTCGATGAGTATATCGAAATGATGTAGAATTTTCGGAAAGCATAAAGGGTTATTTGAAAGGTGTTTTCAATAGAAAACCTGGATCAAGCTACTTGAACATTGAGCATCAAGATCTATGAGGATAGATCAAAATGCTTAATAATACTTTCAAATGAGCATATACCTTGACATGATCTTGAAAGTGTTCAAGATGGATCAGTCAAAGAAGGAGTTCTTGCCTGAGATGTAAGGTATGAAGTTAAGAGTTAAAGCTCGACCATGGCAGAAGAGAGAGAAAGGACGAAGGTCGTCCCCTATGCTTTAGACGTAGGCTCTATAGTATGCTATGCTGTGTACCGCACCGGAAGTATGCCTTGCCATGAGTCAGTCAAGGGGTACAAGAATGATCCAGAATGGATCATTGGACATGATCAAAAAATTGTCCTTGGAGTAAATAAGGACATGTTTCTCGATTATGGAGGTGATAAAGAGTTCGGCGTAAAGGGTTACGTCGATGCAAGCTTTAACACCTATCCGAGTGACTCTGAGTAGCAAACCGGATACGTATAGTGGAGCAACCATTTGGAATAGCTCCAAGTGGAGCGTGGAAGCAGCATTTACAGTGTGACCTAGAGATTTGCGAAGTACACACGGATCTGAAAAGTTCAGACCCGTTGACTAAAACCTCTCTCACAAGCAAAACATGATCAAACCTCAGAACTCATTGAGTCTTAATCACATGATGATGTGAACTAGTTTACAGACACTAGTAAACTCTTTGGATGTAGGTCACATGGCGATGTGACCTATCAGTGTTAATCACATGGCGATGTGAACTAGATTATTGACTCTAGTGCAAGTGGGAGACTGTTGGAAATATGCCCTAGAGGCAATAATAAATTAATTATTATTATTATATTTCCTTGTTCATGATAATCGTTTATTATCCATGCTATAATTGTATTGATAGGAAACTCAGATACATGTGTGGATACATAGACAACACCATGTCCCTAGCAAGCCTCTATTGGCTAGCTCGTTGATCAATAGATGGTTACGGTTTCCTAACCATGGACATTGGATGTCATTGATAACGGATCACATCATTAGTAGAATGATGTGATGGACAAGACCCAATCCTAAGCCTAGCACAAAGATCGTAGTTCAGTATGCTAAAGCTTTTCTAATGTCAAGTATCATTTCCTTAGACCATGAGATTGTGCAACTCCGGATACCGTAGGAATGCTTTGGGTGTACCAAACGCCCTGGCGAATCGGGTGGCTATAAAGGTGCACTACAGGTATCTCCGAAGGTGTCTCATTGGGTTGGTACGAATCAAGGCTGGATTTGTCACTCCGTGTAAGCGGAGAGGTATCTCTGGGCCCACTCGGTAGGACATCATCATAATGTGCACAATGTGACCAAGGGGTTGATCACGGGATGATGTGTTACGGAACGAGTAAAGAGACTTCTTTGGTGACGAGATTGAACAAGGTATCGGGATACCGACGATCGAATCTCGGGCAAGTACAATACCGTTAGACAAAGGGAATTGTATACGGGATCGATTGAGTCCTTGACATCGTGGTTCATCCGATGAGATCATCGTGGAACATGTAGGAGCCAACATGGGTATCCAGATCCGCTGTTGGTTATTGACCGGAGAACATCTCGGTCATGTCTACATGTCTCCCGAACCCGTAGGGTCTACACATAAGGTTCGATGGCGCTAGGGTTATAAAGGAAGCTTGTATGTGGTTACCGAATGTTGTTGAGTCCGGATGAGATCCCGGACGTCACGAGGAGTTCGAGAATGGTCCGGAGGTAAAGATTTATATATGGGAAGTTCTGTTTTGGTAACAGGAAAAGTTTGGGGTTTATCGAGTACGCGTCTGGGACCACCGGGAGGGTCCCGGGGGTCCACCAAGTGGGGCCACATGCTCCAGAGGCATACATGGGCCAAGTATGAGAGGGCACCAGCCCCTAGGTGGGCTAGGGCGCCTCCCACCATGGCCCATGCGGCTAGAAGGGGAGAGGGGGCAAACCCTAAGGGCAGATGGGCCCTAAGGCCCATGCTCCCTGCGCCTCCCTCTCCTCCCCCCTTGTGGCCGCCACCCATAGATGGGTTTTGGGGGCTGCCGCCCCTCTAGGGGTGGGAACCCTAGAGGGGGCGCACCCTCCTCCCCTTCCCCTATATATATGAGGCCTAGGGGCTGCCCAATACACGCGATTCGATCTCTCGTTGGTGCAGCCCTGCGTCTCTTCTTCCTCCTCCTCCTCTCTTGTGATGCTTGGCGAAGCCCTGCAAGATTGCCACGCTCCTCCACCACCACCACGCCGTTGTGCTGCTGCTGGATGGAGTCTTCCTCAACCTCTCCCTCTCTCCTTGCTGGATCAAGGCGTGGGAGACGTCACCGGGCTGTACGTGTGTTGAACGCGGAGGTGCCGTCCGTTCGGCACTAGGATCTCCGGTGATTTGGATCACGACGAGTTCGACTCCTTCAACCCCGTTCTCATGAACGCTTCCGCTTAGCGATCTACAAGGGTATGTAGATGCACTCTCCTTCCCTCGTTGCTAGTTTCTCCATAGATAGATCTTGGTGACACGTAGGAAAATTTTGAATTTCTGCTACGTTCCCCAACATACCTAGCCTCCCCGACAACAGCGCCAGAAAAGAGCTTGATGTCTACTACGCAACCTTCTTCTTGTAGACGTTGTTGGGCCTCCAAGTGCAGAGGTTTGTAGGGCAGTAGCAAATTTCCCTCAAGTGGATGACCTAAGGTTTGTCAATCCGTGGGAGGCGTAGGACGAAGATGGTCTCTCTCAAGCAACCCTGCAACCAAATAACAAAGAGTCTCTTGTGTCCCCAACACACCCAATACAATGATAAATTGTATAGGTGCACTAGTTCGGCGAAGAGATGGTGATACAAGTGCAATATGGATGGTAGATATAGGTTTTTGTAATCTGAAAATATAAAAATAGCAATGTAACTAGTGGTAAAAATGAGCGTAAACGGTATTGCAATGCTAGGAAACAAGGCCTAGGGTTCATACTTTCACTAGTGCAAGTTCTCTCAACAATAATAACATAATTGGATCATATAACTATCCCTCAACATGCAACAAAGAGTCACTCCAAAGTCACTAATAGTGGAGAACAAATGAAGAGATTATGGTAGGGTACGAAACCACCTCAAAGTTATTATTTCAGATCAATCTATCATAGAGTTCTTACTAGAATAACACCTTAAGATACAACTCAACCAAAACCCTAATGTCACCTAGATACTCCAATGTCACCTCAAGTATCCGAGGGTATGATTATACGATATGCATCACACAATCTCAGATTCATCTATTCAACCAACACATAGAACCTCAAAGAGTGCCCCAAAGTTTCTACCGGAGAGTCAAGACGAAAACGTGTGCCAACCCCTATGCATAGGTTCATGGGTGGAACCCGCAAGTTGATCACCAAAACATACATCAATTGGATCATGTGATATCCCATTGTCACCACAGATAAGCACGGCAAGACATACATCAAGTGTTCTCAAATCCTTAAAGACTCAATCCGATAAGATAACTTCAAAGGGAAAACTCAATCCATTACAAGAGAGTAGAGGGGGAGAAACATCATAAGATCCAACTATAATAGCAAAGCTCACGATACATCAAGATCGTGCCGAATCAAGAACACGAGAGAGAGAGAGAGAGAGAGAGAGAGAGAGAGAGATCAAACACATAGCTCTGGTACATACCCTCAGCCCGAGGGTGAACTACTCCCTCCTCGTCATGGAGAGCGCCGGGATGATGAAGATGGCCACCGGTGAGGGTTCCCCCTCGGTAGGGTGCTTGGAACAGGTCCGATTGGTTTTGGTGGCTCAGAGGCTTGCGGCGGAACTCCCGATCTATTCTGTTCCCCAAAGTTTTTAGGGTATATGGATATATATAGGAGGAAGAAGTACGTCAGGGGAGCCACGAGGGGCCCACGAGGGTGGAGGGCGCACCCAGGGGGGTGGGCGCGCCCCCCTGCCTCGTGCCTCCCTCATTGCTTTCCTGACGTGCGCTCCAAGTCTCCCGGGTTGCTTTCCTTCCAAAAATAACTTCTCCAGAAGGTTTCATCCCGTTTCGACTCCGTTTGATATTCCTTTTCTTTGAAACACTGAAACAAGGAGAAAAAACAGGAACCGACACTGGGCTCTGGGTCAATAGGTTAGTCCCAAAAGTAATATAAAAGTGCATACTAAAGCCCATAAAACATCCAAGATGGATAATATAATAGCATGGATACTTCATAAATTATAGATACGTTGGAGACGTATCAACGCTTACCTCAATAACTTCAACAATACTATGTACATTAAATTGGACTGTACACAGTCAGCAAGTCAAACAATGCATACTCTTCCCCTCCCACACCCCAAAAAGAATAATACATATGTTCATTAGACTTTTGCAATAATTTTTTATCCCGTTGCAACGCACGGGCTATTTTCCTAGTTCTAATTAAAAGAAGCATGCGCGATGGTAATAACGAGCGCGCACGATTGTTGGAACAAGACGTGTGCTGACATTGCCTATTGCGGTGCACCCTATGGTGCAAATGCCACGTACGTGGCCGAGAAGGCGTGCCCACGTTACGCCTTCCGGGAATAGTGCCGCACTTATGACCGTTAATAAATTTTGAGCCTGCATACCGTCATATTCAAAATTGCAAACCTGTTCACACTGATCAAAACCTAAACAGTTTCCCACTTAGGAGCGTATTAGTACTCGGTTATAAATACTACTACTCCAAGATGACTGCACATTCCTCCTCAACTCCTCATCCACAAAAACAAACAAGTCATTCATCATCGTTCCCTTGCATTTGCCATGGCCAGCGTGAGTTCTGGGTCGAGAGATTGCCACCAGGGAGATGCGAGCATGGAAGCGGAAGCACGAGAGATGTCCCGCCTCGCCGTGTACGCAGCCGGCATGTCCCGTCGCGCGGCCGTAGCATCACAGAGGTCTCGCCACAACGCCGAAGCTGCACAGAGATCCCGCCGCGCCGCGAATGCAGCAGAGATGTCCTTCCGCGCCGCGGTGGCCTGGGACAATGTCTCGCAGGCAGGCGAGGACTCTTACAGACGCATGCATGCGATCGTGATGGATCAGATCTCAGGCTGGGCGAGGTTGCAGGATGACATGAAAGCCTCTTTTGAACAGGCTACCGGCGTCATCCGGCAACTAAATGAGAGCAATGTGAAGCTCCTGGCCGAGCGCGACCTGTTGAGGGTGAAGATCGTCGGAAGTGTGGAGCAGCAGGAGGAGACCACTACCTTGTTGATGAGGACCGACATCATCATCGAGAAACTTATGGACGAGAATGCCATGTTGCGCATCGAGCGCATAAGGCTGGTGGAGGAATCCCTGGCCGCTCTCAAGCAGCATCTTGAGGACAAGAAAGAGCTCATCACTGCTCGCCACGGAGACTAGTTCCCGTGGCCTGCAGCAACACATCAAGAAAGTAGAGATCAGCGAGCTAGATTGTTGTCTTCCTTCTTCTTTTGCCCTTGTGTATTCCGGGCGTTGCCGCATGTGGCTTTTTTTAATTATGTTCCCAAATGTGTGAGACAATTATTATCCACTGTCATTGTCCTTATATTCATCATGCTTGCTATAAGTCGCAGTCGATGCTATATAGGTCCGTCGGATCTTACATCAAGATCCGTGCAAAACTTTTTGTTCAGGTTTTCATTTTTCTCTCTTAAATCTCAATCCAGTGAGACATATAACCACGCCGTAGAACAGGGGCTCGGGCGCCATTAATGGAGACGTTGTGATGTGATGTCTACTACACAACCTTCTTCTTGTAGACGTTGTTGGGCCTCCAAATGCAGAGGTTTGTAGGACAGTAGCAAATTTCGCTCAAGTGGATGTCCTAAGGTTTATCAATCCGTGGGAGGCGTAGGATGAAAATGGTCTCTCTCAAACAACCCTACAACCAAATAACAAAGAGTCTCTTGTGTCCCCAACACACCCAATACAATGGTAAATTGTATAGGTGCACCAGTTCGGCGAAGAGATGGTGATACAAGTGCAATAAGGATGGTAGATATAGGTTTTTGTAATCTGAAAATATAAAAACAGCAAGGTAACTAATGATAAAAGTGAGCAAAAAATGGTATTGCAATGCGTTGAAACAAGGCCTAGGGTTCATACTTTCACTAGTGCAAGTTCTCTCAACAATAATAACATAATTGGATCATATAACTATCCCTCAACACGCAACAAAGAGTCACTCCAAAGTCACTAATAGCGGAGAACAAATGAAGAGATTATTGTAGGGTACAAAACCACCTCAAAGTTATCCTTTCTGATCGATCTATTCAAGAGTCTGTAGTAAAATAACACGAAGCTATTCTTTCCGTTAGATCTATCCTAGAGGTTGTATTAGAAAAACACTTTAAGACACAAATTAACCAAAACCCTAATGTCACCTAGATACTCCAATGTCACCTCAATCTCACAATCTCAGATTCATCTATTCAACCAACACATAGAACTTCAAAGAGTGCCCCAAAGTTTCTACCGGAGAGTCAAGACGAAAACGTGTGCCAACCCCTATGCATAGATTCCCAAGGTCACGGAACCCGCAAGTTGATCACCAAAACATACATCAAGTGAATTAATAGAATGCCCCATTGTCACCACGGGTATCCCACGCAAGACATACATCAAGTGTTCTCAAATCCTTAAAGACTCAATTTGATAAGATAACTTCAAAGGGAAAACTCAATTCATTACAAGAAGGTAGAGGGGGCGAAACATCATAAGATCCAACTATAATAGCAAAGCTCGTGATACATCAAGATCATGCCAGATAAAGAACATGAGAGAGAGAGAGAGATCAAACACATAGCTACTGGTACATACCCTCAGCCCCGAGGGTGAACTACTCCCTCCTCGTCATGGAGAGCGCCGAGATGATGAAGATGGCCACGGTGAGGATCCCCCTCCCAAGGTCTTGGAACAGGTCCCGATTGGTTTTTGGTGGCTACGGAGGCTTGCGGCGGCAGAACTCCCGATCTAGGTTAAGTTCTGGAAGTTTGGGGATTTATAGGAGAGGTTGGCGTCGAGAACAAGTCAGGGGGGCCCACAGGGAGTCCACGAGGCACGGGGGCGCGCCCTCCACCCTCGTGGGGCCCATTGGACTCCCCTCCGGTAACTCTTCGTTCCAGTATTTTTTATATTTTCCAGAAACAATCTCCGTTGATTTTCAGCGCATTCCCTAAACTTTTATTTCTGCACAAAAACAACGCCACTGTAGTTCTGCTAAAACAGCGTCAGTCCGGGTTAGTTCTAACCAGATCATACCAGAATCATGTAAAAATATTATAAACATGGCATGAATACATCAAAAAATATAGATACGTTGGAGACGTATCAGCATCCCCAAGCTTAATTCCTGCTCGTCCTCGAGTAGGTAAACGATAAAAATAGAATTTTTGATGTGGAATGCTACCTAGCATATTTATCAATGTAATTTTCTTTATTATGGCATGAATATTCAGATCCGAAAGATTCAAGACAAAATTTTAATATTGACATAAAAACAATAATACTTCAAGCATACTAATAAAGCAATCATGTCTTCTCAAAATAACATGGCCAAAGAAAGTTATCCCTACAAAATCATATAGTCTGGCTATGCTCTATCTTCATCACACAAAATATTTAAATCATGCACAACCCCGATGACAAGCCAAGCAATTGTTTCATACTTTTGATGTTCTCAAAAAATTTCAATCTTCACGCAATACATGAGCGTGAGCCATGGACATAACACTATAGGTGGAATAGAATGGTGGTTGTGGAGAAGACAAAAAGGAGAAGATAGTCCCACATCAACTAGGCGTATCAACGGGCTATGGAGATGCCCATCAATAGATATCAATGTGAGTGAGTAGGGATTGCCATGCAACGGATGCACTAGAGCTATAAGTGTATGAAAGCTCAACAAAAGAAACTAAGTGGGTGTGCATCCAACTTGCTTGCTCATGAATACCTAGGGCAATTTGAGGAAGCCCATCATTGGAATATACAAGCCAAGATCTATAATGTAAAATTCCCACTAGTATAAAAGTGACAACATAGGAGACTCTCTATCATGAAGATCATGGTGCTACTTTGAAGCACACGTGTGGTAAAAGGATAGTAGCATTATCCCTTCTCTCTTTTTCTCTCATTTTTTATTTTTTTATTTGGGCCTTTCTCTTTTTTTACGGCCTCTTTTTTTCGTCTGGAGTCTCATCCCGACTTGTGGGGGAATCATAGTCTCCATCATCCTTTCCTCACTGGTACAGTGCTCTAATAATGATGATCATCACACTTTTATTTACTTACAACTCAAGAATTAACAAAATATGACTCTATGTGAATGCCTCCGGCGGTGTACCGGGATGTGCAATGAATCAAGAGTGACATGTATGAAAATCATGAACGGTGGCTTTGCCACAAATACGATGTCAACTACATGATCATGCAAAGCAATATGACAATGATGGAGCGTGTCATAATAAACCGAACGGTGGAAAGTTCTATGGCAATATATCTTGGAATGGCTATGGAAATGCCATAATAGGTAAGTATGGTGGCTATTTTGAGGAAGGTATATGGTAGGTGTATGATACCGGCGAAAGGTGCGCGGTTTTAGAGAGGCTAGATGTCGTTGTCAAAACCGGCGGATCTCGGGTAGGGGGTCCCGAACTGTGCGTCTAGGCGGATGGTTACAGGAGACAAGGGACACGATGTTTTTACCCAGGTTCGGGCCCTCTCGATGGAGGTAAAACCCTACTCCTGCTTGATTAATATTGATGATATGGGTAGTACAAGAGTAGATCTACCACGAGATCAGAGAGGCTAAACCCTAGAAGCTAGCCTACGGTATGATTGTTGTTCGTCCTACGGACTAAAACCCTCCGGTTTATATAAGCACCGAAGAGGGTTAGGGTTACACAGAGTCGGTTACAATGGTAGGAGATCTACATATCCGTATCGCCAAGCTTGCCTTCCACGCCAAGGAAAGTCCCATCCGGACACGGGACGAAGTCTTCAATCTTGTATCTTCATAGTCCAGGAGTCCGGCCAACGATGATAGTTCGGCTATCCGGACACCCCCTAATCCAGGACCAGGCTTCAATGACGACGAGTCCGGCGCGTAGATTGTCTTCGGCATTGCAAGGCGGGTTCTTCTCCAAATCCTGTGTACCTGTTGAATAGTGTCCGGCTTCTCGTAAATATCGCGCTCCTTGGCTTCCACGCCCAATAATGGCCATCTTCCACGTGTTGAACGAATGCGAAAAGCCGTGGTATTTTTACATTTACCCCCTAGCTACGCAAATGAGCTGCCTATATAAGAGGCGAGGATCTAGATCCGCATCACACCATCTTCCCTTGCGAGCTTTCATCGAGGCGCATCGATGTAAACCCATTCCATCATGGACGATCGACGGCTCCTCCTCTCGCCCTCCAGTCCTCGGCACGGAGATTGGGAGAGATGCTCCGTCCCTTACAGGAGCTAGTGACGCTCCAAACCAAGGGGTTTCTTCCCCCAGCCTTCATGGTTCCGGTTCGAGCCGGACTCGCCACCTATAAGGGCGGAAGACAAGCGGAGAGCGTCCCCAGTCCCTCCCAAGGAGAGCGGGTATGCCTTGTTCCTTATTTGATAAGAGGGCTCGGATTTCCAATTCATCCGTTTCTCCGGGGGCTCCTGGAGTTCTATGGCCTCCGGTTGCACAACCTTACGGTTGCCTCCATTCTGCATATCGCGGGCTTCGTGGCCCTTTGTGAGCTATTTTTGGGCATCGAGGCTCATTTCGCGCTGTGGAAGAGGTTGTTCCGCCTCGTACCCCGTTCTCAGGAGGGGTCGATATATCAAGTGGGCGGAGCCGAACTATGGCGCATCGCCGGGACCGGATATCTATCCAGAACCCCGAAGAAGGCGTCCGAAGACTGGCCTTCGGAATGGTTTTATATAGAATATGTCCCATGTCGGACCCTATTCGGATCGGCCTCCCGGAGTTCAGTAATGCTCCTTTGAAGAAACGCCTAAGCTGGCGTCCACGGAGCCCTCAGAGGGAAAATGACAGGGACGTCCTTTACCTGATGAGCGAATAAGGTTATTGGCTCATTCGGATGACCATGATCGGGTCATGGCCACATGCATTATGCGGGGAGCAGCCGCCCAAATATAGAGGCCACCCATGTGGGATTTCAGCGGGAGGATGATGCCACCCGCCATGGCCAGAGGGGCGGGATCGGTCGCCGATCGATGAAGACCTTATCCGCATTGTACAAGGGAGAAGAGGAGGAATTTCTTCGCGTCAATCCACAGGACGGGTTTTCTATGAACAATCCTCCAAGCTGGGTAAGCGGACATTTCTTTTTGCCTGTCCGATCCATATTCCCATAGTCAAGTATCTCATTTTGTGATTTCGACGCAGAACTGCGCCAGCCGTAAAGGATATAAACAGCCTGCCTCCACAACCCAAGATCCGGAACGGTTCCTCGATCCGGCCTCCCAAGAGGATCCGGACATATCGGTGGAGTTGATCGATGGGGTATTTCACCAGCTGAGCATTGATAATGCCCTAGTTGCCATTACGCCGATTACCGGAATACTTCCAGCCTCGCGAATGGCGAGACTGAAGCCCCAATACTTTGAGAATGATTCATCCTTGCTTATTTTTATCACTTGTACACCAGCGGTGTTTTGCGGGGGTCCTTGAGGCGGAAGGCCGAGCTGCGGCGGCTAGCCAACAAGGCAGCACGGCCAAAGAGCTAAAAGAAGTGTGGTCGGATTAAAGCACCGGCGCAACAGTATGGCGTGTCACCTTATTCCCAGGTTTTATTCCGGAAGGCATACTAACGCTCGTGCTCTCTTCAGGAAAAAGAGCGCTCGCCGGACTATATCCGGAGAGGTTGCGAATCGAGCCTCCGCCAGCCAGGCTTCAAAGCCAGGCTCAGAAGCGGAGGCGAACACGAGGCGTGCGTCGGATGCTCCTCCGATAGAGGATGCCGATCGATTGTCCACCACCAACTCCGAGGTGGAGAGTGCCATGAATCACAGGCGCCGCCGGACAATTCTTCGTGACACATGTTTCTCCCAAGAGGCGTTGAACGCCTTCAATTCAGGAGATGCGCACCTCCGTGCCGCTCAAGATGGTCTAGCCAGAGCCACGGAGCAGTATGTAAAAGACATATGAGTGAGGAAATTTAACAGTTATATATGCCAGTAGCCCCCGAGACTTGAAATAGTTAGAATAACTGATTTGAGGATCATTTATTGTGCAGGATCTTACAGAAAAGAATACCCAACTATCCCAGGACCTTGAAGAGTGCAAAGCCCAACTTGAGGCTGCACAAGCCGTGACAGGGGAAGCCAAAGAGACCACCTCTGGTAATATACGCTTTTAAAAGATAAGTATGTTGTGAGGTGCGGCGTGTATATAGATCTGACAATAACATTGCAGATGGCGCCGGGGTAGATCCGGACAAGCAACAGCTCTTGCGCCGGTTAAAGGCCGACGAGAACGTGCTTACGAGGGTGAGGCAGGAAAAAAATAATCTCCAAGATGCCAACACCCAGCTGGGTGAGGAACTAAAAGATGTTCGTGCCCAGCTGTCCGACTCCGTTAAGGAGAATCGGCGGCTTCGACGCGGCATTTTTAGTAAGTGCATAAGCGAACTTTGAAAAAGAGTTGGCGAGGAAGTTGACTAACGAGTTATGTCGTAGGTATGCTCACAGCCGCCCTGCAGAGAAATGCCCGTTTCTGGTGACCTTCTTCTCGAGCTCTTACAACTGCACGAACGAGTTGGCGGTGATGAAAGGCGTCGCCTGTGCCTTGTGGCCATCATCTCCCTGCCCGAAGGCCTTGGGAGCTTGCGAGAGAGGCTCCAGGGGCGGCGGCACTTCCGATTATGGAAGATATCAGCCTGCCGTCAAAGGCGCCAGGAGGCTGGGCCATGGTGAAGACGCGGTACACGAAGGCTGACCCAAACCACATGCCGAGGTCGGACCTGTGGGGCCTGATGGGAAGGAGATCCCTGTGAGCTTAGTGTACGGCCAGGTAGAATTGGCCGCAAAGTATTCCCAGCAGGACTGTAAACTAGACAGTTTGTTAGATGGCATTAAAGAGGAATACAATCAGTCAAATTGACTATGTAATTTAAGATGACATGTAAAATGCCTTCTAGCCGGATTGTAGATCGTTTGTCATAGCGGACCTTTTTGCTTCAACCTCGGGACCCAATAGTCCGGAGTGTGTCCGAATACCCTCGCGGTTATATAAAAACCGGGGCATGCGTGGAGACCAAGCGTAGGAGTCATTAGTGCTTTATCAGACAAGTGCCCAACTAGTTATGTTATATTACATGGTTAGTAAGAAACATCTTCCGGGAGAATAGTTCTGTTAGGGGTTCCTTTCTCAGGAGGCATGCCCTAAAGTGCATGTCAGGACTGCAAAAAAGAGAAAAACATCGGGGCAGATAAATAAATAGGTAAGAAATCTTCTTTTAGTTCACCGACCGAATATTCTCTTAAGAACGCTAGCTTTCGGCTTCACCCGGTCGAGGTGCACATCCGGTGACCGGCAGTAACAATCACAGAGGTGCTCCTTTACCACCTAGCCGAACAATCGGGAGCGAGGGGCAAGCACGTGAGCCAGCAACCCAGCTTGGCCAAAACTTAAGTCATATCGATGCATATAATGGTGAATAAAAGGTACATGCGGAAGTGTGACACATGTATTGGGCATGAAGCCCTTATAATTAAGCTTCTGTGAAAGAAGCCCCCAGGTACAATGAGCGTGGATAGCACGTCAAGTGTGTGCGAACAATGCGCTAACGAGCCTTCAAAGGCTCGAAAGAAAAAGGAGGGAGAAGGAGAAAATAGAAGACAACTAAAATGTAAAATATGGATGAAGAAGGAGACGAACTCAGAATCCGGCGCTAGGCGTAGAATCTTCGGAGACGGGCTGCGTTCCATGGGTTCGGCTCGAGTCGCTTATCCGATGCATCTCGCAGACGATACGCTCCACCGGTCAGGACCTGGTCGATGATAAAGGGACCTTCCCATTTGGGCTTGAGTTTGTCCTTTTTCTTGTCCGGCAGGCGTAGAACTAGCTCGCCAACATTGTAAGTTTTGGCCCGTACTTCTCTGCTTTGATATCGTCGAGCCTGCTGTTGATAGAATGCGGAACGGGCTTTTGCTACGTCACGCTCCTCCTCCAAGGCATCCAAATTCTCCTGCCGATCGAGCTCGGCTTCTCTTTCTTCGTACATGCGCACGCGAGGTGAGTCATGAATTATGTCGCAGGGCAGAACTGCCTCTGCGCCGTATACCATAAAGAATGGTGTGAATCCGGTCGATGCGATTCGGAGTGGTCCGCAGCCCCCCAGTATGGAGTCAAGCTCCTCTACCCAAAGTCGTGTTAGATTCCTTGAGGACCGCACTAATCTGGGTTTGATGCGCTCATAATTAGACCATTTGCTCGCTCGACTTGACCGTTAGTTTGAGGGTGATAGACTGAGCGTAGTCGAGCTTAATGCCCATGTTTTTGCACGAGTTTGACCTCGTCGGCCGTAAAGTTCGTGTCGTTATCGGTGATGATCTTTGTGAGGGACACCATAACGGTGTACGACCCACGATATGAAGTCTATCACCGGTCCGGATTGGCCGTCTTGACAGAGCTTGGCCTCTATCCATTTGGTGAATTTATCCACCATGACCAGAGGTATTTTTGCTTGTGGGTTCCCCTTTAAGGGGTCCGACCATGTCAAGCCCCAGGACCATGAAGGGCGGTGATGGGTATAGTTTTGAGGGCGGTGGGTGGCATGTGGCTTTGATTAGCAAAGAGCCGGCATCCGACACATCGTTGGACTAAGTCCTGAGCATCTGCCCGAGCCGTCGGCCAATAAAATCATGTACGGAAGGCCTTGCCTACAAGGGCCCGGGCTGCGGCATGGTGTCCGCCGAGTCCGGCATGAATTTCAGCCAGAAGATTCCGCCCTTCCTCTTCGGAGATACACCTTTGAAGGACTCTGGTTGTGCTTTTCTTATAAAGCTCTCCCTCATGGACTTTATAGGCTTTAGATCGCCGCACTATTCAGCGGGCCTCGTTTTGGTCCTCGGGAAGTTCTGCCTGGTTAGGTAGGCTAGGAATGGTTACATCCACGGGCAATGACTGCCATTATTACGTGGGCTAAGGGTGTTATTTCGTTGGCGAGAACCACCAAGCGTGTGTCGAATGTTTGGTGTGGGGCGGTGCGGTTGGGTCCGGGTTGTTATTTCGGACTCTCCTCCCATAATACGGATGGCTTGAACAGCCTCTCTAGGAAGATGTTGGGGGGACAGCATCGCGCTTTACGCCGATCGTGCTAACACGTCTGCTGCTGGTTGTTATCCGGGCTATTATGGTGAAATTCGAGCCCCTCAAACCGAGCTGACATTTTAGGGCGGCATTGCGATAGGCTGCCATTTTGGATCCTTGGCATCAAAGTCTCCATTTATTTGGGATATCGCGAGGTTGAATCGCGCACCTCTAGGCGTTGAATGCCCATGGAGACTGCCATCCGGAGACCATGTAGAAGGGCCTCGTATTCGGCTGCGTTGTTGGAGTCCGTATACATTATCTGGAGTACGTATTGAACTGTATCTACGGTTGGGGAAGTCAGAACAACGCCAGCTCCCAGGCCAGCCAACATTTTGGAGCCGTCAAAGTGCATTATCCAGTTGGAATATGCGCCGTACTCTTTAGGGAGTTCGGCTTCGGTCCATTCGGCGACGAAGCCGGCCAAAACTTGCGATTTAATAGCTCTCCGTGGCTTATAGGTTATGATGAACGGGAGGAGCTCAATGGCCCATTCGGCAATCCGGCCCATCACGTCGTGGTTATTTATAATGTCGTTAAGAGGTACTTCGGAGGCTACTGTTATTGAACACTCTTGAAAGTAGTGTCGCAGCTTCCGGGATGCCATAAACACCGCGTACGCTATCTTTTGATAATGCGGGTACCGTGACTTGCATGGAGTTAGGACAGTGGACACGTAGTAAACTCGTTTTTGAAGGGGGAACTTGTGTCCGTCCGTTTCTCGTTCGACAATGAGCACCGCGCTTACAACTTGATGAGTTGCCGCGATGTATAATAGCATTGGTTCGCCCATGTTGGGCGCGGCCAGGACCGGGTTTGTTGCCAATATGGCTTTTATTTCTTCGAGTCCGGGCGTGGCGGCATCCGTCCACTCGAAGTGTTCGGTGCCTCTGAGGAGGCGATAAAGGGGTAATGCCTTTTATCCCAAACGGGAGATAAAGCGGCTTAGAGCCGCCACGCATCTAGTCAATTTTCGTATTTGTTTGAGGTCTTTTGGGATATACAATTGTGACAGAGCTCGGATCTTGGCTGGGTTTGCTTCAATTCCTCTACCGGATACAATGAAGCCCAAGAGCTTTCCGGCTGCTACGCCGAAAACGCATTTTTCCGGGTTGAGCTTGATGTCATATGTTCAGAGATTATCGAATGTGAGCCTCAAGTCGTCTACTAGAGTTTCGACATGCTTGCTTTTGACGACCACATCGTCTATGTATGCCTCCACTATTTTTCCGATCTGGTTTGCCAGACATGTCTGAACCATGCGTTGATATGTTGTGCCGGCGTTTTTGAGCCCGAAGGGCATTGTGTTGAAGCAGAATGGGCCGTATGGAGTGATGAATGCCGTTGCGGCTTGGTCAGGCTCTGCCATCTTAATTTGGTGGTAGCCGGAGTATGCATCGAGGAAACACAATGAATCGTGTCCTGCGGTAGCGTCAATGATTTGATCGATGCGGGGGAGGGGGAAGGGATCCTTTGCGCAAGCCTTGTTGAGGTCCTTGAAATCAACGCATAGGCGCCAGGATTTGTCCTTCTTTGGTACCATCACCAGGTTTGCTAGCCAGTCTGGATGTTTTATATCTCTGCTGAATCCGGCCTCCAATAGTTTGGCTAGCTCCTCTCCCATGGCCTGTCTCTTGGGTTCGGAGAAACGTCGAAGAGCCTGTTTGACTAGCTTGAACCCTTTTAGGATGTTTAGGCTGTGCTCGGCCAGCCGGCGTGGGATTCCTGGCATGTCTGAAGGGTGCCAGGCAAAAATGTCCCAATTTTCGCGTGGGAGTTCTCTTAGTCTGGCGTCTACATCAGATTTAATTGTGCCCGATGGACGCCCGTTTTGTAGGGTCCGTTGGATGGACTTGGAATTTGACTATTTCGTCCGCTGGTTTGAAGGAAGTGGACTTGGATCTCTTATCGAGTATCACATCGTCCCTATTCACCGTGGGCCTTGCGCAGTGAGTTCCTCGGCCGCTAGGGCTTCGGATAGTGCCTCAAGGGCGGTCTGGCTGTCTTGTTTTCGCGCGGAGTGCTATGTCGGGTCACTAGCAAGAGTGATGATTCCGTTGGGCCGGGCATTTTGAGCTTCATGTACCCATAATGGGGTATAGCTTGGAAAATTGTGAATGCCTCTCGCCCTAATAGAGCGTGGTATCCGCTGCTGAACGAGGCCACTTGGAACGTGACCTCCTTGGACCTATAATTATCCGCGTGCCGAACACCACATCCAGTGTGATTTTTCCTGTACAACGTGCTTCCCGACTGGGGATTATTCCTCTAAATGTTGTGCTGCTTCGCTCAATGCGGCTCCAGTCTATTTCCATTTTTCGGAGGGTTTCATAAATGAGGTTCAATCCGCTGCCACCATCCATGAGTACCTTGGTAAGGCGAAAGCCGTCCACTATCGGACTGAGGACCAATGCGGCTGGTGCTCGGGCTGTTCGGAATTTAGGTTCGTCACTGGCATTAAAGGTAATAGCCGTGTCACTCCATGGGTTTATTGTTGCTACTTGGTAGACTTCGGCAAGGCTACGGAGTGTTCGTTTCCGCATATTATTTGATGCGGAAGTCTCAAGACTATTAATACCGTCTTGGTATCCTGGGCTGGTGCTCTAGAGCTAGAAGCTCTTTGCCACTTTAGCCACTGCCGTAGTATCCAACATGCTCTAAGGCTATGAGTTGGAGTGGCGCCCTCTGTACTATGAATTTTACAGGTCCATTGAGCCATCCCTCCGAGACGGTTCCATGCCCTATAGAGGGTTTTGCTTTTGGTATTTAACCCGGTGCTGGCGATGATGCACCCTTTTATTTGGATGGGGTAGTATTCAAGGCGGATTGTCCCAAAATCTTGCTTCGGTTTTCCAGGCGCTTTCCATCGCACAGTACTTTCGTACTATGGACGCCAAGTCGGTAAAGCGTGTAATGTCATGGCGACTTATAGCGTTGAGGATCCCATTGTCCGTGCAATTATTGCAGAAGAATGATATTGCGTCCTCCTCGCAGCAGTCCTTTATCATGTCCATAACCAGGAGGAATCTGGCCCGGTAATGGTGTACTATTTCTGCGGGCTCTTGCCGAATTTGAGATAGGTCGCTTATGTTTGGGTGGGCGGGTGGAATTGAATCCGGAACCGCGCCCAATCTGAGACTTAAGGGCCAAGGAGCTTCCGAACTTGGAAGCTTGGATTCTTGGATGTTGTCCAATGAATCTAGCCTGCTGCCTGACTTTAGGTTCAGGGCTTGAGTGACGTCCTCTCCTCGCGGGAATCCGGCATGGAGGATTGGGAATCCGGACGTAGCTAGTCCTTCGAGATAGAAGAAGGGTCGCCAGATTGTTCCTCTACCACAGCAACGTGGTGGGTAACACAGGGAGAGTTAATCTCTCTCAGATCGGGTTTAGGCCCAGTCTGATCATAGTCTGTAGCGACTCCCAGGGCAGCGATGCGATCCAAGAGCTCGTTTAAGGAAGAGAGCTCCATCGGATCTAATGGCTCGACGAGCTCCGAGTTAACATGAAGATTGCTTTCGATGACCCGAGAAGTCATCGTCGGTCGCGGCGGCCGAACAGGCGGTCATAAGAAAACCGCCTAGCCGGAGAGTTTGGCCGACAACCAAAGCTTCTTTAGCAACAGTGCCGTCTTTAAAGACGGGATGAGGCATCCTTCCTGACGGCAACGACACAGAGGAACTCTCAATGAAAGCACCAATGTCGGTGTCAAAACCGGCGGATCTCGGGTAGGGGGTCCCGAACTGTGCGTCTAGGCGGATGGTTACAGGAGACAAGGGACACGATGTTTTTACCCAGGTTCGGGCCCTCTCGATGGAGGTAAAACCCTACTCCTGCTTGATTAATATTGATGATATGGGTAGTACAAGAGTAGATCTACCACGAGATCGAGAGGCTAAACCCTAGAAGCTAGCCTATGGTATGATTGTTGTTAGATCCACGGACTAAAACCCTCCGGTTTATATAAGCACCGAAAAGGGTTAGGGTTACACAGAGTCGGTTACAATGGTAGGAGATCTACATATCCGTATCGTCAAGCTTGCCTTCCACGCCAAGGAAAGTCCCATCCGGACACGGGACGAAGTCTTCAATCTTGTATCTTCATAGTCCAGGAGTCCGGCCAAAGGTCATAGTCCGGCTATCCGGACACCCCCTAATCCGGGACTCCCTCACTAGCAATGGTCAAAGGGTGAGAGTGCGTATAATCCATGGACTCAACATTAGTCATAAAGAACTCACATACTTATTGCAAAAATCTATTAGTTATCAAAACGAAGTACTACGCGCATGCTCTTAGGGGGATAGATTGGGAGGAAAAGACCATCGCTCGTCCCCGACCACCACTCATAAGGAAGACAATCAATAAATAATCATGCTCCGACTTCATCACATAAGGGTTCACCATGCGTCCATGCTACGGGAATCACAAACTTTAACACAAGTATCTCTCAAATTCACAAATACTCAACTAGCATGACTCTAATATCACCATCTTCATATCTCAAAACAATCATAAGGAATCAAACTTCTCATAGTATTCAATGCACTTTATATGATAGTTTTTATTATACCCATCTTGGATGCCCATCATATTAGGACTAATTTCATAACCAAAGCAAATTACCATGCTGTTCTAAAAGGACTCTAAAAATAATATAAGTCAAGCATGAGAGTTCATCTATTTCTTCAAAATAAAACCACCGTCGTGCTCTAAAAAGATATAACTGAAGCACTAGAGCAAATGACAAACTACTCCAAAAGATATAAGTGAAGATCAATGAGTAGTTGAATAATTATGTAACTATGTGAAGACTCTCTAGCATTTAAGAATTTCAGATATTGGTATTTTATTCAAACAGCAAGCAAAGCAAAATAAAATAAAATGACGCTCCAAGCAAAACACATATCATGTGGTGAATAAAAATATAGCTCCAAGTAAAGTTACCGATGAATGAAGACGAAAGAGGGGATGCCATCCAGGGCATCCCCAAGCTTAGGCTCTTGGTTATCCTTGAATATTACCTTGGGGTGCCTTGGGCATCCCCAATCTTAGGCTCTTGCCACTCGTTATTCCATAGTCCATCGAATCTTTACCCAAAATTTGAAAACTTCACAACACAAAACTTAACAGAAAATCTCATGAGCTCCGTTAGTATAAGAAAACAAACCACCACTTTAAGGTACTGTAATGAACTCATTCTTTATTTATATTGGTGTTAAGCCTATTGTATTCCAACTTTTCTATGGTTCATACCCTCCGACACTACTCATAGATTCATCAAAATAAGCAAACAACACACGAAAAACACAATCTGTCAAAAACAGAACAGTCTGTAGCAATCTGATTTGTTCGAATACTTCTGGAACTCCAAAACTTCTTAAAAACTAGGAAAACCTGGATAATTTGTATATTGATCTTCTGCAAAAATAATTTGCGTTTTATCACGTTCTAGTGAATTTTAAAAATTATTTTCACGAGCATAAAGTTTCTGTCTTTTTCAGCAAGATCAAACAACTATCACTCAAGAAGATCCTATTGGTTTTACTTGGCACAAACACTAATTAAAACATAAAACCACATATAACCAGAGGCTAGATAGACTATTTATTACTAAACAGGAGCAAAAAGCAAAGAACAAAAATAAAATTAGGTTGCCTCCCAACAAGCGCTGACATTTAACGCCCCTAGCTAGGCATGATGATTTCAATGATGCTCACATAAAAGATAAGAATTGAAACATAAAGAGAGCATCATGAAGAATATGACTAGCACATTTAAGTCTAACCCACTTCATATGCATAGTGATTTTGTGGGCAAACAATTTATGGGAACAAGGATCAACTAGCATAGGAAGGCAAAACAAGCATAACTTTAAAACTTTAAGCACATAGAGAGGAAACTTGATATTATTGCAATTCCTACAAGCATATATTCCTCCCTCATAATAATTTTTAGTAGCATCATGAATGAATTCAACAATATAACCATCACATAAAGCATTCTTTTCATGATATACAAGCATAGAAATTTTATTACTCTCCACATAAGCAAATTTGATCTCATGAATAGTAGTGGGAGCAGACTCAACAAAATAACTATCATGTGAAGCATAATCCAATTGAAAATTAAAACCATGATGACAAGTTTCATGGTTTTCTTTATTCTTCATAGCATATGTGTCATCACGATAATCATCATAAATAGGAGGCATGCTTTCATCATAATAAATTTGCTCATCAAAACTTGGGGGACTAAACATGTCATCTTCATCAAACATAGCATCCCCAAGCTTGTGGATTTGCATATCATTAGCATCATGGGTATTCAAAGAATTCATAGCAACAACATTGCAATCATGCTCATCATTCACATATTTTATGCCAAGCATTCTATGTAATTCTTCTTCTAGTACTTGAGCACAATTTTCCTTCCCATCATTTCACGAAAGACATTAAAAAGATGAAGCATATGGGGCATCCTCAATTCCATTTTTTTGTAGTTTTCTTTTATAAACTAAACTAGTGATAAAACAAGAAACTAAAAGATTCGACTGCAAGATCTAAAGATATACCTTCAAGCACTCACCTCCCCGGCAACAGCGCCAGAAAAGAGCTTGATGTCTACTACACAACCTTCTTCTTGTAGACGTTGTTGGGCCTCCAAGTACAGAGGTTTGTAGGACAGTAGCAAATTTCCCTCAAGTGGATGACCTAAGGTTTATCAACCCGTTTGAGGCGTAGCATGAAGATGGTCTTTCTCAAACAACCCTACAACCAAATAACAACGAGTCTCTTGTGTCCCCAACACACCCAATACAATGGTAAATTGTATAGGTGCACTAGTTCGGCGAAGAGATGGTGATACAAGTGCAGTATGGATGGTAGATATAGGTTTTTATAATATTAAAATATAAAAACAGCAAGGTAACTAATGATTAAAGTGAGCAAAAAACAGTATTGCAATGCGTTGAAACAAGGCCTAGGGTTCATACTTTCACTAGTGCAAGTTCTCTCAACAATAATAACATAATTGGATCATATAACTATCCCTCAACACGCAACAAAGAGTCACTCCAAAGTCACTAATAGCGGAGAACAAACGAAGAGATTATTGTAGGGTACAAAACCACCTCAAAGTTATCCTTTCTGATCAATCTATTCAAGAGTCTGTAGTAAAATAACACGAAGTTATTCTTTCCGTTCGATCTATCCTAGAGTTCGTACTAGAATAACACCTTAAGAAATCAACCAAAACCCTAATGTTACCTAGATACTCTAATGTCACCTCAAGTATCCGTGGGTATGATTATACGATATGCATCACACAATCTCAGATTCATCCATTCAACCAACACATAGAACTTCAAAGAATGCCCCAAAGTTTCTACCGGAGAGTCAAGACGAAAACGTGTGCCAACCCCTATGCATAGATTCCCAAGGTCACGGAACCCGCAAGTTGATGATCAAAACATACATCAAGTGAATCAATAGAATACCCCATTGTCACCACGGGTATCCCACGCAAGACATACATCAAGTGTTCTCAAATCCTTAAAGACTCAATCCCATAAGATAACTTCAAAGGGAAAACTCAATTCATTACAAGAAGGTAGAGGGGGAGAAACATCATAAGACCCAACTATAATAGCAAAGCTCGTGATACATCAAGATCGTGCCACATCAAGAACATGAGAGAGAGAGAGATCAAACACATAGCTACTGGTACATACCTTCAGCCCCAATGGTGAACTACTCCCTCCTCGTCATGGAGAGCGCCGGGATGAAGAAGTTGGCCACGGTGAGGGATCCGCCCTCCGTCAGGGTGCCGGAACAGGGTACCGATTGGTTTTTGGTGGCTACAGAGGCTTGCGGCGGCGGAAATCTTGATCTAGCTTAAGTTTTGGAAGTTTGGGGATTTATAGGAGAGGTTGGCATCGAGAACAAGTCAGGGGGCCCCCAGGGAGTCCACGAGGCACGGGGGCGCGCCCCAAGGGTGTGGGCGCGCCCTCCACCCTCGTGGGGCCCACGGGACTCCCCTCCGGTAACTCTTCGTTCCAGTATTTTTTATATTTTCCAAAAATAATCTCCGTTGATTTTCAGCGCCTTCTGAGAACTTTTATTTCTGCACAAAAACAACACCATGGTAGTTCTGCTGAAAACATCGTCAGTCCGGGTGAGTTCTAACCAAATCATACGTAAATCATGTAAAAATATTATAAACATGGCATGAATACATAAAAAATTATAGATACGTTGGAGATGTATCAGGAGGGAGGTGCGTGGCGGGTAGAGGTCAAAGGGCTCTCCTCCCGATGAGCACGCGCATGGGTCTGATCGCACGCCTCCCGTACTCAAATAGCTACCCCGCACGGCACCTCCTAGCCAATAAAATAAGGGGACGCGTGGCGGCACGTAATTGGTAAGTAGAACGCCCACGGTTTCAATAATACATGTGTTTCCAATTTGTAACGTGACAACAGTTGTTCCAAAATGACTTTGTTGATTGTTAATGTGTGCGCCTTCGCAAATCGGACAGAAAAATTACCACAGCATGTTGGTGCCATGTCATGTCATCGTGCCAAGTTTCATGATTTTTAGGCGTGTTTTGGATTTACAGGAATTAAAAAACCAAGTGTCTCAAGCTTTCCGGCCGAGCCACGGCGCCCAGATGTTTGAATTTCATTCCCATTTCTTGCATGGGACCTAGAAATTCACCCAAGGACACACATGTGATTTTTTAATCAACTTTGGTGCACTGGATCATGTGCTTGTAGTTCAAATTTCAATTATGCACATTAAATGCCCAGAAACTCAATTAATGTATAAAAAAGGCCAAACGAATCCAGAATAATTCTAAAATTTAGCACGATACTTCTATATGGTCTAATCTGCCTATGTAAAAAATTAAGGCGGGAGAAGACAGTGTACGTATGTCGTTTCGCACACGGAGGTGACATGTTCCCTCTCGGAACCACGAGCCTTCTTGAGGGATGCTCCAGTTTGCAATAAGCTTACACCAAAGCTTGTCCCAATTCGGCCAAAAAATTACCAAAGCATGTTGATGCCATGTCATGATACCATGCCAAGTTTCATGATTTTTAGGCGTGTTTTGAATTTACAGGAATTAAAAAACCAAGTTTCTCAATCTTTCTAGCCGAGCCACGATGCCCAGATGTTTGAATTTCATTCCCATTTCTTGAATGGGACCTAGAAATTCACCCAAGGACACACATGTGATTTTTCAACCAACTTTGGTGCACTGGAGCATGTGCTTGTAGTTCAAATTTGAATTATGCACATTAAATGCCCGGAAACTCAATTAATGTATAAAAAGGCCAAACGAACTCGGAATAATTCCAAATTTTAGCACGATACTTCTATTTGGTCTAATCTTCCTGTGTAAAAAAATTAAGGCGGGAGAAGGCAGTGTACGTATGTCGCCTCGCACACGGAGATGACACGTTCCCTCTCGGAACCACGAGCCTTCTTGAGGGAAGCTCCAGTTTGCAAGAAGCTTACACCAAAGCTTGTCCCAATTCGGCTAAAATTTACCGAAGCATGTTGGTGCCATGTCATGACACCATGCTAAGTTTGATGATTTTCAGGCGTGTTTTGGATTTACAGGAATTAAAAAACCAAGTTTCTCAATCTTTCCGATCGAGCCACGACACCCAGATGTTTAAATTTCATTCCCATTTCTTGCATGGGAACTATAAATTCACCCAAGCATACACATGTGATTTTTCAACCAACTTTGGTGCACTGGAGCATGTGCTTGTAGTTCCAATTTGAATTATGCACAATGCCCAAAAACTCAATTAATGTATAAAAAAGGCCGAACTCACCTCGAATAATTCCAAAATTTAGCACGATACTTCTATGTGGCCTAACCTGCCTGTGTAAAAAAATTAAGGCGGGAGAAGGCAGTGTACGTATTTCGTTTCGCACATGGAGGTGACACATTCCCTCTCGGAACCACGAGCCTTCTTGAGGGAAGCTCCGGTTTGCAAGTGATACGTCTCCAACGTATCTATAATTTTTTATTGTTCCATTCTATTATATTATCCATATTGGATGTTTTATATGCATTTCTATGCTGTTTTATATGATTTTTGGTACTAACCTATTAACCTAGAGCCTAGTGCCAGTTTCTATGTTTTCCTTGTTTTTGAGTTTTACAGAAATGGAATACCAAACGAAGTCCAATTGACGTGCCAATTTTTGATGATTTTTTATGGACCAAAAGAAGCCCTCGGAGTAAAAGAGTTGGGCCAGAAGAGTCCCGAGCCATCCACGAGGGTGGATGGCGCGCCCCCCTATCTCGTAAATGACTCGGATACCCCCCTGATGTGATACCGACGCCAAAAATTCCTATAAATACAGAAACCCCCAGAAAGAAACCTAGATCGGGAGTTCCGCCGCCACAAGCCTCTATAGGCACCAGAAACCAATCGGGACCCTGTTCCGGCACCCTGCCGGAGGGGGAATCATCACCGCAGCATGTTGGTGCCATGTTATGACACCATGCCAAGTTTCATGATTTTCAGGCGTGTTTTGGGTTTACAGGAATTAAAAAACCAAGTTTATCAATCTTTCCGGCCGAGCCACGATACCCAGATGTTTGGATTTCATTCTCATTTCTTGCATGGGACCTATAAATTCACCCAAAGACACACATGTGATTTTTTAACCAACTTTGGTGAACTGAAGCATGTGCTTGTAGTTCAAATTTGAATTATGCACAGTAAATGCCCAGAAACTCAATTAATGTATAAAAAAGGCCAAATGAACCTGAAATAATTCCAAATTTAAACATGATACTTCTATTTGGTCTAATCTGCCTGTGTAAAAAAATTAAGGTGGGAGAAGGCAGTGTACGTATGTCGTTTCACACACGGAGGTGACATGTTCCCTCTCGGAACCACGATCCTTTTTTAGGGAAGCTCCAGTTTGCAAGAAGCTTACACCAAAGCTTGTCCCAATTCGGCAAGAAAAAATACCACAGCATGTTGGTGCCATGTCATGACACAATGCCAAGTTTCATGATTTTCAGGCGTGTTTTGGATTTACAGGAATTAAAAAACCAAGTTTCTCAATCTTTCCGGCCGAGCCACGACGCCCAGATGTTTGAATTTCATTCCCATTTTTGCATGGGACCTAGAAATTCACCCAAGGATACACATGTGATTTTTCAACCAACTTTGGTGCACTGGAGCATGTGCTTGTAGTTCAAATTTGAAGTATGCACATTAAATGCCCAGAAATTCAATTATTGTATAAAAAAAGGCCAAATGAACCTGGAATAGTTCCAAAATTTAGCATGATACTTCTATTTGGTCTAATCTGCCTGTGTAAAAATATTAAGGCGGGAGAAGGAAGTGTACGTATGTCGTTTCGCACACGGAGGTGACACGTTCCCTCTCGGAACCACGAGCCTTCTTGAGGAAAGCTCCGGTTTGCAAGAAGTTTACACCAAAGTTTGTCCCAATTCAGCCAAAAAAATTATCGCAACATGTTGGTGCCATGTCATGACGGCATGCCAAGTTTCATGATTTTCAGCCGTGTTTTGGATTTACAGGAATTAAAAAACCAAGTTTATCAATCTTTATGGCCGAGCCACGACGCCCAGATGTTTGAATTTTATTCCCATTTCCTGCATGGGACCTATAAATTCGCCCAAAGACACACATGTGATTTTTCAACAAACTTTGGTGCACTGGAGCATGTGCTTGTAGTTTAAATTTGAATTGTGCACATTAAATGCCTAGAAACTCAATTAATGCATAAAAATGCCAAACGAACCCGGAATAATTCCAAATTTAAACACGACACTCATGTACTAGTTGCATGTTCACTATACGTAAATGTTCTAGCAATTCAAACACCATCCTTTCCCTCTGTAACACCATTTTGTCTTCCAAAACATAATGAAAAAAATCAGGTACCACAAACAATTTACTAGAAAAATCGTGTGGGATGCGATATAAAATATCTTGGCGCACTGTCTTGTCTGGCTTACGCGGGAAGCTTCGTCGTCTACAGTCCACCGCCACCGCTTGAACGACACTTGCGCGCCAGTTCCTCACGGCACCGAGCGAAAAAAAATTGCCACCGCGGAAATATCTATCTCCCCGCCCCCTCCCTCCCACCAAAAGCCACATTTCCACTCTTCCTCCTTGCTTTCCAAGTTCAAACCTTCATTGCTGCTTACTGGCAGCTTAGCCTCCTCGTCGGTGACCCTTCTTCTTGCAGCGCCGCCTCCTCACCGGCTACCCTTCTTCTTGAAGCGCCGCCTCCTCGCCGGTGACCCTTCTTCTTGCAGCGCCGCCTCCTCGCGGGCGACCCTTCTTCTTGCTGCGCACCCTCCTCGCTGCCGACTCATCTTCTTGCTGCGCGGCCTCGTTAATATGGTCAGGTAATCCACACCTGACCCACACCATCCTCCTCCTTTCCCATCCCACATGCCCCGACCGACGGCGCTACACCTTCCTCCGAAATCATTGTCCCCCTCCTCCAATTAAGCACCGCTCACAGCCATTTTGCACGCAGTATAACGTGGAGCTCAATAGCATGCGACCGCACGCGCGCACGAGGTCGCTATGGCTGCCATGCGTGCCGACCGCCAGATCTTGGAGGAGCACCTCGTCTTCAAGGCCAACATCGACACCGCCACATGGTTATCTACTTTAAAATACAGTTTGTGCTATTTTCTCGAGGCCACCGTCAGTGACTTCTAGTGATTTGTCCTCTGTAATTTTAGTATGCAATTTGATGTTCAGTTAACAGTTTGGTCCTCTGAAATGTAATGTTCAGTTAACACTTTTGTCCAACAATTGCTACATTTCGTAGTACTGTTCTCAAGCATTCTTTGTTTTGTTAACTTTCTTATCTTCTAGTACATGTTTATATTCTGGAATGTCGTGCTCAGTTAACTATTTTGGTTCATTTGTTTTGTTGTCCATTTAACTGTTTGGTTCACTTCTGCAATTTGATTTTCATTTGTTGTGGGTACAATTTTGTATTCTTATGCATGTGACACCAATCGAATTTAGCTGCACTCAATACATATTCTACTGATAGTATTGCAACTCTCAGTTAACCTGATCAAGATCTTCCTTATGTGTGTTGCAGGGAAACAATGGGAGACACTGCGGTTTACCATCGAGGTTTGTTCAAGCATGGTCCTTTGGCTAATATCACATTATTGTGCAGTTGCAGGAATCATTCTAATATTTAGGTTTCTTACAATTTGGTCTTGCACATGTGGGTCCTGCTTTCAGAGGCTTAGACTCACTGTTCGACCCATTTTGCATATGGAGAAATGAGATGTCCATGAATATCAGTCAAGTTAAGAAACTCAGAAAGATTGTTAGGATGAAGAAACTTGCGACGAATAACAGCAAGATCTTTGTTTGCACAATGAAGAAGACATCAGTCAACTATAGGATGGTACTAACTCTTTTACCTTGTTTTTACCCCTTGTGCCATTTCAAAATTTATAACAATGATTTATGCATATCTTTGTTGTCAGTACTTTTCAAAGCAGTTCACCAACGATTACCTCTCAAACCACCTGCATGGTCAAGAGGCGAGGAAGGTATTCATTCAACAACCACGGTACAATATTGAAGTCTTGCTGAAGAGACGAAGGTTGGGCAGGCAATTACCCATAGCCACTGGCCTAAAGTTTCAAGAACATTCAACATCAATGAAGGCTCAATATTTGCCTTCCGCTTCTGCAGTTTCCCATATGAGATTCATCTGGCTATTTACCGCGTATGATGCTACTTTCCAAAGGTTTTTCATGTTGCATGTGAAACTTGGTGTTGTTGTGTAATGGCGTAACTGAGTGCCGAAGCTATCTGATGTAATTCAATTATGAAATCCTGGTTGTTGTTATACGGATATGAAATATCTGGTGTGTTTTATACGAAATATCAATTTGATTAGTACATGGATTATCAATAATAGGCCAATTACCCAGCTGATACATCTCCAACATATCTATAATTTTTGATTGCTCCATGCTATATTATCTACTGTTTTGGACCATATTGGGCTTTATTTTCCATTTTTATATTACTTTTGGGACTAACCTATTAACCGGAGGCCCAGCCCAATTGTTGTTTTTGCCTATTTGAGTTTGAAGAAAGCGGAATATCAAACGGAGTCCAAACGGAATGAAACCTTCGGGAACGCGATTTTCTCACCGAACATGATCCAAGAGACTTGGACCCCCCGCCAAGAAAGCCAGGAGGTGGCCACGAGGGTGGGGGCGCGCCCTACCCCCCAGGGCGCGCCCCCTGCTTCGTGGGCCCCCCGTTGCTCCACCGACGTACTCCTTCCTCCTATATATACCTACGTACCCCCGAACGATCAAAGACGGAGCCAAAAACCTAATTCCACCGCCGCAACTTTACGTATCCACGAGATCCCATCTTGGGGCACATTCCGAGCTCACTGAAAGTGAATCCATCACGGAGGGCTTCTACATCATCATAGCCTCTCCGATGAAGTGTGAGTAGTTTACCTCAGACCTTCGGGTCCATAGTTAGTAGCTAGATGGCTTCTTCTCTCTTTTTGGATCTCAATACAATGTTCTCCCCCTCTCTCGTGGAGATCTATTCGATGTAATCTTATTTTTGCGGTGTGTTTGTTGAGATTGATGAATTGTGGGTTTATGATCAATATTATCTATGAGCAATATTTGAATCTTCTCTGAATTCTTTTATGTATGATTGGTTATCTTTGCAAGTCTCTTCGAATTATCCGTTTGGTTTGGCCAACTAGATTGGTAGTTCTTGCAATGGGAGAAGTGCTTAGCTTTGGGTTCAATCTTGCGGTGTCCTTTCCCAGTGACAGAAGGGGCAGCAAGGCACGTATTGTATTGTTGCCATCGAGGATAACAAGATGGGGTTTTTATCATATTGCATGAATTTATCCCTCTACATCATGTCATCTTGCTTAAGGCGTTTCTCTGTTTTCATTAACTTAATACTCTAGATGCATGCTGGATAGCTGTCGATGAGTGGAGTAATAGTAGTAGATGCAGGCAGGAGTCGGTCTACTTGTCTCGGACATGATGCCTATATACATGATCATACCTAGATACTCTCATAACTATGCTCAATTTTGTCAATTGCTCAACAGTAATTCGTTCACCCACCGTAAAATACTTATGCTCTTGAGAGAAGCTACTAGTGAAATCTATGGCCCCCGGGTCTATTCTCTATCATATCAATCTTCCATCACTTTATTATTGCTTTGCTTTTTTACTTTGCTTTTTATTTTACTTTGCATCTTTATACCAAAAATACCCAAAATAATATCTATCATCTCTATCAGATCTCACTCTCGTAAGTGTCGTGAAGGGATTGACAACCCCTAATCGCGTTGGTTGCGTTGAGCTATTTGTTTTATGTAGGTACGAGGGACTTGCGCGTGGCCTCCTACTGGATTGATACCTTGGTTCTCAAAAACTGAGGGAAATACTTACGCTACTTTGCTGCATTATCCTCTCCTCTTCGCGGAAATCCAACGCAAGCTCAAGAGGTAGCAAGAAGAATTTCTGGCGCCGTTGCCGGGGAGTCTACGCAAAAGTCAACATACCAAGTACCCATCACAATCCCTTATCTCTCGCACTACATTATTTGCCATTTGCCTCTCGTTTTCCTCTCCCCCACTTCACCCTTGTCGTTTTATTCGCCCTCTCTTTTCCGTTTGCCTTTCTTTACGCTTGCTTTTTGTTCGCTCATGTGTTGGTTTGCTTGCTTGTCACGATGGCTCAAGATAATACCAAATTGTGTGACTTTACCAATACCAACAATAATGATTTCCTTAGCATTCCGATTGCTCCTATTGCCAATACTGAATCTTGTGAAATCAATACTGCTTTATTGAATCTTGTTATGAAAGATCAATTCGCCGACCTTCCTAGTGAAGGTGTCGCTACTCATCTAAATAGCTTCGTTGATTTATGTGATATGCAAAATAAGAGGGATGTTGACAATGATGTTGTTAAATTGAAGCTATTTCCTTTTTCGCTTAGAGATCGTGCTAAAGCTTGGTTTTCGTCTTTGCCTAAAAATAGTATTGATTCTTGGAACAAGTGCAAAGATGCTTTTATCTCTAAGTATTTTCCTCCCACTGAGATTATCTCTCTTAGAAACGATATTATGAACTTTAAGCAACTTGATCATGAATTTGTTGCACAAGCTTGGGAGAGGATGAAATTAATTATACGTAATTGCCCTACTCATGGTTTGAATTTGTGGATGATTATACAAAAAAATTATGCCGGATTGAATTTTGCTTCTTGAAACCTTTTAGATTCGGCCGCGGGAGGCACTTTTATGGAAATCACTTTAGGATATGCTACTAAACTCCTAGATAATATTATGGTTAATTATTCTCAATAGCACACTGAAAGATCTACTAATAAAGAAGTACATGCCATAGAAGAAATAAATATTCTGAGTGGAAAGATGGATGAACTTATGAAATTATTTGCTACTAAGAGTGTTTCTTCTGGTCCTAATGATATGCCTTTGTCTACTTTGATTGAAAACAATAATGAATCTATGGATGTGAATTTTGTTGGTAGGAATAATTTTGGTAACAACGCGTATAGAGGGAACTTTAATCCTAGGCCTTATCCTAGTAATTCCTCTAATAATTATGTAAATTCCTACAACAAATCTTATGGAAATTTTAATAAGATGCCCTTTGAATTTGAGACTAGTGTTAAAGAGTTTATGAATTCTCAAAAGAATTTTAATGCTTTGCTTGAAGAGAAATTGCTTAAAGTTAATGAATTGACTAGGAACGTTGATAGAATTTCTCTTGATGTTGATTCTTTAAATCTTAGATCTATTCCTCCTAAGCATGATATCAATGAGCCTCTCAAAGCTATGAGAATTTCCATTGATGAGTGCAAGGAAAGAACCGCTAGGATGCGTGCTATGAAAGATGCCTTTATTAAAGTGTGTTCTCCCAATTTCCATGAAAATAAATATGAAGATCTAAAATTTATTGATGTATCCCCTATCAAATCTTTGTTTTTCAATATGAATCTTGATAATGATGGGACTAATTATGATCCACCTTTACCTAGAAGGCGTTCTAAAAATTCGGAGTTTTTAGATCTTGATGCTAAAATTGATAAAAGTGGGATTGAAGAAAGTAAAACCCTAGATGTTGCTAAACCCACTATGTTGCTAAAATTGCTCTTTAATTGATTGTATTTACTTGTTGCAATCCGTGCTAAATTCTCCTCATGCTTATAGTCAAAATAAAGCGTTTACCAAACATATCGTTGATGCCTTGATGCAATCTTATGAGGAAAAACTTGAGTTGGAAGTCTCTATCCCTAGAAAACTTTATGATGAGTGGGAACCAACTATTAAAATTAAGATTAAGGATCATGAATTTTATGCTTTATGTGATTTGGGTGCTAGTGTTTCCACTATTCCCAAAACTTTGTGTGATTTGCTAGACTTCCGTGATTTTAATGATTGCTCTCTAAACTTGCACCTTGCGGATTCTACTATTAAGAAACCTATGGGAAGAATTAATTATGTTCTTATTGTTGCAAATAGGAATTATGTGCCCGTATATTTTATCGTTCTTGATATAGATTGCAATCCTTCTTGTCCTATTATTCTTGGTAGACCTTTCCTTAGAACGATTGGTGCAATTATTGATATGAAGGAAGGGAATATTAGATTCCAATTTCCGTTAAGGAAAGGCATGGAACACTTCCCTAGAAAGAAAATAAAACTACCATATGAATCTGTTATGAGAGCCACTTATAGATTGCCAACCAAAGATGGCGATACCTAGATCTATCCTTACTTTTATGCCTAGCTTGGGGCGTTAAACGATAGCGCTTGTTGGGAGGCAACCCAATTTTATTTTTAGTTTTTTGTTTTTGTTTATGTTTAGGAATAAATAATCCATCTACCTTCTGTTAAGATGTGGTTTTATGTTTTAATTAGTGTTTGTGCCAAGTTAAACCTATAGGATCTTCTTGGATGATAGTTATTTGATCTTGCTGTAATTTCCAGAAACTTTCGGTTCACGAAAACAATTGTTAAAAATCACAAGAACGTGATAAAATAGTGATTCAATTGATTATGATCAATAAACAAATTGCCTAGGTCGTCCTAGTTTGGCTGAATTTTTGGAGTTCCAGAAGTTTGCGTTAGTTACAGATTACTATAGACTGTTCTGTTTTTGACAGATTCTGTTTTTCGTGTGTTGTTTGCTTATTTTGATGAATCTATGGCTAGTAAAATAGTTTATAATCCATAGAGAAGTTGGAATACAGTAGGTTTAACACCAATATAAATAAAGAATGAGTTCATTACAGTACCTTGAAGTGGTCTTTTGTTTTCTTTCGCTAACGGAGCTCACGAGATTTTTGTTGAGTTTTGTGTTGTGAAGTTTTCAAGTTTAGGGTGAATTTTTTTGATGGGTTATGGAACAAGGAGTGGCAAGAGCCTAAGCTTGGGGATGCCCATGGCACCCCCAATATAATCTAAGGACACCAAAAAGTCAAAGCTTGGGGATACCCCTTAAGGCATCCCCTCTTTCGTCTACTTCCATCGGTAACTTTACTTGGAGCTATATTTTTATTCACCACATGATATGTGTTTTGCTTGGAGCGTCTTGTATTACTTGCGTCTTTGATTTTTAGTTTACCACTATCATCCTTGCTGTACACACCTTTTGAGAGAGCCATACATGATTTGGAATTTGTTAGAATACTCTATGTGCTTCACTTATATCTTTTGAGCTATATAGTTTTGCTCTAGTGCTTCACTTATATCTTTTAGAGCACGGTGGTGGATTTGTTTTATAGAAACCATTGACCTCTCATACTTCACTTAGATTATTTTGAGATTCTTAAATAGCATGGTAATTTGCTTAATAATGATGATATGCTTGGTATTCAAGATTTGTAAAACTTTCTTTTGAGTGCGTTGAATACTAAGAAAAGTTTGATGCTTGATAATTGTTTTGAGATATGAAGGTAGTAATATTAGAGTCATGCTAGTTGAGTAGTTGTGAATTTGAGAAATACTTGTGTTAAAGTTTGTGATTCCCGTAGCATGCACGTATGGTGAACCGTTATGTGATGAAGTCGGAGCATGATTTATTTATTGATTGTCTTCCTTATGAGTGGCGGTCGGGGACGAGCGATGGTCTTTTCCTACCAATCTATCCCCCTAGGATCATGCACGTAATACTTTGCTTTGATAACTTGTAGATTTTTGCAATAAGTATATGAGTTCTTCATGACTAATGTTGAGTCCATGGATTATACGCACTTTTCTCATCCTTCCACCATTGCTAGCCTTTCTAATACCGCACACTTTTTGCCGGTATCATACACCTACCATATACCTCCCTCAAAACAGCCACCATACCTACCTATTATGGCATTTCCATAGCCATTCCGAGATATATTGCCATGCAACTTTCCACCGTTCCGTTTATTATGACACGCTCTATCATTGTCATATTGCTTAGCATGATCATGTAGTTGACATCGTATTTATGGCAAAGCCACCGTTCATAATTCTTTCATACATGTCACTCATGAATCATTGCATATCCCGATACACCGCCGGAGGCATACACATAGAGTCATATTTTGTTCTAAGTATCGAGTTGTAATTGTTGAGTTGTAAGTAAATAAAAGTGCGATGATCATCATTTTTAGAGCATTGTACCAAGTGAGGAAAGGATGATGGAGACTATGATTCCCCCATAAGTCGGGATGAGACTCCGGACGAAAAAAAGAGAGAGAAAAGAGGCCATAAAAAAAGAGAAAAGGCCCAAAAAATGAGAGAAAAAGAGAGAAGGGACAATGTTACTATCCTTTTATGTAGGATCGAAAGTATGTCTAGAGGGGGGTGATTAGACTACTTGACCAAATAAAAACTTATCCTTTTCCCAATTTTAGTCTTTGGCAGATTTTAGCTATCTTAGCACAAGTCAAGCAATCTTAACACAATTCAAGCAAGCATGTAAAGAGTATATGAGCATCGGAAAGTAAAGCATGCAACTTGCAAGAATGTAAAGGGAAGGGTTTGGAGAATTCAAACGCAATTGGAGACACGGATGTTTTTGTCGTGGTTCCGATAGGTGGTGCTATCGTACATCCACGTTGATGGAGACTTCAACCAACGAAGGGTAACAGTTGCGAGAGTCCACGGAGGGCTCCACCCACGAAGGGTCCACGAAGAAGCAACCTTGTCTATCCCACCATGGTCGCCGCCCACGAAGGACTTGCCTCACTAGCGGTAGATCTTCACGAAGTAGGCGATCTCCTTTCCCTTACAAACTCCTTGGTTCAACTCCACAATCTTGTCGGAGGCTCCCAAGTGACACCTAGCCAATCTAGGAGACACCACTCTCCAAGAAGTAACAAATGGTGTGTTGATGATGAACTCCTTGCTCTTGTGCTTCAAATGATAGTCTCCCCAACACTCAACTCTCTCTCACAGGATTTGGATTTGGTGGAAGAAGATTTGAATGGAAAGCAACTTGGGGAAGGCTAGAGATCAAGATTCATATGGTAGGAATGGAATATCTTGGCCTCAACACAAGGGTAGGTGGTTCTCTCTCAGAAAATGTGTATTGGAAGTGTAGGTTCGTTCTGATGGCTCTCTCAACGAATGAAGAGTGGGTGGAGGGGTATATATAGCCTCCACACAAAAACTAACCCTTACACACAATTTACCAATCTCGGTGGGACCGAATTGAGAAACTCGGTCGGACCGATTCAACAAATCTAGTGACCGTCAGGATTTTCGGTGGGACCGACATGCAACTCGGTAGGACCGATATGATTAGGATTATGGCATAATGTAATCTCGGTGAGACTGATTACACAAACTCGGTGAGACCGACTTTGGTAATAACCTAATCAGAGAGTTGTCAGGTAAACTCGGTGGGACCGGTTCGCTCATTTCGGTGGGACCGAAATGTTACGAAAGGGAAGTGGAGAGTTTACATTGCAATCTCGGTGGGACCGATTGCTCATCTCGGTGGGACCGAAACGTTGTGAAGGGAAACAGAGATATTACAATCCCATCTCGGTGAGACCAAGATCCCTATCGGTGAGACAGATTTGCCTAGGGTTTGTGGCAGTGGCTATGACATCTGAACTCGGTGGCGCCGGATAGAAAGAATCGGTAGGGCCGAGTTTGACTTTTGGTTTAGGTCATATGTGGATGTGAGAAAGTAGTTGAGGGCTTTGGAGAATATCACTAAGCACTATGGAGCAAGAAACTCATTAAGCAACACCTCATCCCTCCTTGATAGTATTGGCTTGTCCTATAGACTCAATGTGATCTTGGATCACTAAAATATAAAATGTAGAGTCTTGAGCTTTTGAGCTTGAGCCAATCCTTTTATCCTTAGCATTTTGAGGGGTCCACTTTTCTCATCCATGCCATGCCAATCATTGAGCTTTTCCTGAAATATTCATCTTGGAATAATGTTAGCTCAATGAGCTATATGTTGTTAGGAATTACCAAAACCACCCAGGGATAGTTGCACTTCCATTTTACCACACTTGTGCTTCAAAGTAGCACCATGATCTTCATGATAGAGAGTCTCTCACTTTGTCACATTCATATACTAGTGGGAATTTTTCATTATAGAACTTGGCTTGTATATTTCAATGATGGGCTTCCTCAAATTGCCCTAGGTCTTCGTGAGCAAGCGAGTTGGATGCACACCCACTTAGTTTCTTTTGCTGAGCTTTCATATACTTATATCTCTAGTGCATTCGTTGCATGGCAATCCCTACTCACTCACATTGATATCTATTGATGGGCATCTCCATAGCCCGTTGATACGCCTAGTTTATGTGAGACTATCTTCCCCTCTTTTTGTCTTCTCCACAACCACCATTCTATTCCACATATAGTGTTATATCCATGGCTCACGCTCATGTATTGCGTGAAGATTGAAAAAGTTTTGAGAATGTCAAAAGTATGGAACAATTGCTTGGCTTGTCATCAGGGTTGTGCATGATTTAAATACTTTGTGTGGTGAAGATAGAGCATAGCCAGACTATATGATTTTGTAGGGATAACTTTCTTTGGCCATGTTATTTTGAGAAGACATGATTGCTTTGTTAGTATGCTTGAAGTATTATTATTTTTATGTCAATATTAAAATTTTGTCTTGAATCTTTTGAATCTGAATATTCATACCAGAATTAAGAAGAATTACATTGAAATTATGCCAAGTAGCACTCGCATCAAAAATTATCTTTTATCATTTACCTACCGAGGACGAGCAGGAATTAAGCTTAGGGATGCGATACGTCTCCAACGTATCTATAATTTTTGATTGCTCCATGCTATATTATCTACTGTTTTGGACCATATTGGGCTTTATTTTCCACTTTTATATTACTTTTGGGACTAACCTATTAACCGGAGGCCCAGCCCAGAATTGTTGTTTTTTTGCCTATTCCAGAGTTTCGAAGAAACGGAATATCAAACGGAGTCCAAATGGAATGAAACCTTCGAGAACGCGATTTTCTCACCGAACATGATCCAGGAGACTTGGACCCCCGGTCAAGAAAGCCAGGAGGTGGCCATGAGGGTGGGGGGCGCGCCCCTGCCTCGTGGGCCCCCCGTTGCTCCACCGACGTACTCCTTCCTCCTATATATACCTACGTACCCCCGAACGATAAGAGACGGAGCCAAAAACCTAATTCCACCGCCGCAACTTTCTGTATCCACGAGATCCCATCTTGGGGCCTGTTTCGGAGCTCCGCCGGAAGGTGAATCCATCACGGAGGGCTTCTACATCATCATAGCCTCTCCGATGAAGTGTGAGTAGTTTACCTCAGACCTTCGGGTCCATAGTTAGTAGCTAGATGGCTTCTTCTCTCTTTTTGGATCTCAATACAATGTTCTCCCCCTCTCTCGTGGAGATCTATTCGATGTAATCTTCTTTTTGAGGTGTGTTTGTTGAGATTGATGAATTATGGGTTTATGATCAATATTATCTATGAGAAATACTTGAATCTTCTCTGAATTCTTTTATGTATGATTGGTTATCTTTGCAAGTCTCTTCGAATTATCCGTTTGGTTTGGCCAACTAGATTGGTAGTTCTTGCAATGCGAGAAGTGCTTAGCTTTGGGTTCAATCTTGCGGTGTCCTTTCCCAATGATAGAAGGGGCAGCAAGGCATGTATTGTATTGTTGCCATCGAGGATAACAAGATGGGGGTTTTATCATATTGCATGAATTTATCCCTCTACATCATGTCATCTTGCTTAAGGCGTTATTCTGTTTTCATTAACTTAATACTCTAGATGCATGCTGGATAGCGGTCGATGAGTGGAGTAATAGTAGTAGATGCAGGCAGGAGCCGGTCTACTTGTCTCGGACGTGATGCCTGTATACATGATCATACCTAGATACTCTCATAACTATGCTCAATTATGTCAGTTGCTCAACAGTAATTCGTTCACCCACCGTAAAATACTTATGCTCTTGAGAGAAGCCACTAGTGAAATCAGTGCCCCCCGGGTCTATTCTCTATCGTATCAATCTTCCATCACTTTATTATTGCTTTGCTTTTTTACTTTGCTTTTTATTTTACTTTGCATCTTTATACCAAAAATACCAAAAATATTATCTATCATCTCTATCAGATCTCACTCTCGTAAGTGACCGTGAAGGGATTGACAACCCCTAATCGCGTTGGTTGCGTTGAGCTATTTGTTTTGTGTAGGTACGAGGGACTTGCGTGTGGCCTCCTACTGGATTGATACCTTGGTTCTCAAAAATTGAGGGAAATACTTACGCTACTTTGCTGCATTATCCTCTCCTCTTCGAGGAAATCCAACGCAAGCTCAAGAGGTAGCACGTGCTTATTGGGGTTTTCTGTTGCAGACGGTTACTCAGACAACACAGTGGGCGATGAACTTAAACAACCCGCCCGATTTCTAGAAAGTAGGCGTGTTCGATCAACTAACAATCACACACGGCTTTCGGTAGCGAACTGTTTGCCTTAGGCCACCTTGCACAAACGTTTCCACACAAAGAACTGTGTGTGATATACATACGAACGGAAATGATTTTCTGGGATTCACCATGTGGGATGTACATACGAACGGAAACAATTGGGTTTCGATGCCCCACCGGATCGCACACGAGCTCATTTTGACCCAGCCAGTGAGCCAGGAGGGCCTATCCCTGATGGTTTCTGGGTCGTGTGGGAAGGACCCCCCTATCACCCACACTCACTTGGCGACGGTTCCAAACACCGTCGCGGAAAGGGGTTAAAAACCGTTTGTATAGCACGTCGCTGTACCAGTGGATGGGCATCATCATAGCCCGTTGATACGCCTAGTTGATGTGAGACTATCTCCTTCTTTTTGTTTTCTCCACAACCACCTTCTATTCCACCTATAGTGTTATGTCCATGGCTCACGCTCATGTACTGCATGAAAGTTGAAAAAGTTTGAGAACATCAAAAGTATGAAACAATTGCTTGGCTTTTCATCGGGGTTGTGCATGATTTAAATATTTTGTGTGATGAAGATGGAGCATAGCCAGACTATATGATTTTGTAGGGATAGCTTTATTTGGCCATGTTATTTTGAGAAGACATGATTGCTTTATTAGTATGCTTGAAGTATTATCGTTTTTTATGTCAATATTAAACTTCTATTTTGAATCTTATGGATCTGAATATTCTTGCCACAATAGAGAAAATTACATCGATGAATATGTTAGGTAGCATTCCACATAAAAAATTCTGTTTTTATCATTTACCTACTCGAGGACGAGCAGGAATTAAGCTTGAGGATGCTTGATATGTCTCCAACGTATCTATAATTTTTGATTGTTCCATGCTATTATATTATCTATCTTGGATGTTTTATATGCATTTTATATGATTTTTGGGACTAACCTATTAACCTAGAGCCCAGTGCCAGTTTCTGCTTTTTTCCTTGTTTTTGAGTTTCGTAGAAAAGGAATATCAAACGGAGTCCAATTGAGCTGAAAATTTACGGTGATTTTTTATGGACCATAAGAAGCCCTCGAAGCAAAAGAGTTGGGCCAAAAGAGCCACGAGGCCTCCACAAGGGTGGAGGGCGCGCCCTCCGATCTTGTGGTTGACTCGTGGACCCCCCCTGACGTGAAACCGACGCCAAAAATTCCTATAAATACAGAAACCCTCGAAAAGAAACCTAGATCGGGAGTTCCGCCGCTGCATGCCTCTGTAGCCACCAAAACCCAATCGGGACCCTGTTCCAGCACCCTGCCAGAGGGGGAAATCATCACCGGTGGCCATCTTCATCATCCCGGCGCTCTCCATGACGAGGAGGGAGTAGTTCACCCTCGGGGCTGAGGGTATGTACCAGTAGCTATGTGTTTGATCTCTCTCTCTCTCTCTCTCTCTCTCTCTCTCTCTCGTGTTCTTGATTTGGCACGATCTTGATGTACCGCGAGCTTTGCTATTATAGTTGGATCTTATGATGTTTCTCCCCCTCTACCTTCTTTTAATGGATTGAGTTTTCCCTTTGAAGTTATCTTATCGGATTGAGTCTTTAAGGATTTGAGAACACTTGATGTATGTCTTGCACGTACTTATCTGTGGTGACAATGGGATATTCACGTGATTCACTTGATGTATGTTTTGGTGATCAACTTGCGGGTTCTGTGACCTTGTGAACTTATGCATAGGCATTAGCACACGTTTTCGTCTTGACTCTCCGGTAGAAACTTTGGGGCACTCTTTGAAGTTCTTTGTGTTGGTTTGAATAGATGAATCTGAGATTGTGTGATGCATATCGTATAATCAAACCCGCGGATATTTGTGGTGACATTGGGGTATCTAGGTGACATTAGGGTTTTGGTTGATTTGTGTCTTAAGGTGTTATTTTAGTATGAACTCTAGGGATGTTTGTGACACTTATAGGAATAGCTCAATAGATCAATGAGAAAGAGTAACTTTGAGGTGGTTTCATACCCTACAATAATCTCTTCGTTTGTTCTCCACTATTAGTGACTTTGGAGTGACTCTTTGTTGCACGTTGAGGGATTGTTATACGATCTAATTATGTTATCATTGTTGAGAGAACTTGCACTAGTGAAAGTATGAACCCTAGGCCTTGTTTCGAAGCATTGCAATACCGTTTTCGCTCACTTTTGTTACTTGCTGCCTTGCTGTTTTTATAATTTCAGATTACAAAAACCCATATCTACCATCTATATTGCACTTGTATCACCATCTCTTCGCTGAACTAGTGCACCTATACAATTTACCATTGTATTGGGTGTGTTGGGGACACAAGAGACTCTTTGTTATTTGGTTGCAGGGTTGTTTGAGAGAGACCATATTCATCCTACGCCTCTCATGGATTGATAAACCTCAGGTCATTCACTTGATGGAAATTTGCTACTGTCCTACAAAACTCTGCGCTTGGAGGCCCGACACGAGTCTACAAGAAGAAGGGTGCGTAGTAGACATCAGGCTACTGAGGGAGACCTGGATAAGGGGGTCCTCGGGTGTCGGGACTATTTGATATGGGCCGTGAAGATAAAGCAAAAGACTATCCCCCGTGTCCGGGTAGGACTCCTATATGCATGGACGACAAGTTTGGTGTCCGGATATGCTACTTCCTTCTTCTGCAAACCGACTCTGTACAACCCTAGGCCCCTCCGGTGTGTATATAAACCGAAGGGTTTAGTTTGTAGAGATCATCAGAATTCTGATAGGCTAGACAGCTAGTGTTTAGCCATTACGATCTCGAAGTAGATCAACTCTTGTAACCCCTATACTCATCAAATACAATCAAGCAGGACTAAGGTTTTTACCTCCTTTAAGAGGGCCCAAACCTAGGTAAAAATCGTGTCCCCATCGTCCCTTGTTACCATTGATCCTCAGACACACAGTTCGGGACCCCCTACCCGAGATCTGCCGGTTTTGACACCGACACCCCCCCCCCCCATGATCGAGGTAAAAGCATATGTCCTGCTTTGAGCTGTATTTCTTGAGTATCGATTACAAGGGAGTGGAATCGCTTGAACTAGCTATCGATTGATTGCAACTTAAGTTTAACCCACTGCAGGGACTCACCTTTATGTACACAGTCGAGGCCCGGGGCTTACAAGAGTCCGGGTCAGGTTATACTTCGTAACCAACCCTGGATCTAAGTTGCCTTGCCTTCCTGGGCAAGTTGTTGTTGGGCGGCTTACACCTCAGGGTTAGGCACCATCTCCGGGTCTCGGGCCTTCAGTCAGCCCGCCTCCGAGCTTCATGTCTTGGCTTCTTGGGCCTGCCTAAGCTTCATTGTTGAGTCGCCAACAGCGTAACCCGGCCCTTCCTGGGCGGGTTACACCATGGGGTTATATCCCCAACAACCACCATAGTATATTTGCGAGTCAGTGGTACTACCACCACACCACTGTCTTATATCCACCACTGTCATATATTGGCAAGTCTGTAATAAACTGTTGAGCACCTCGCCTCAACCTTGTAATATATTATGTGCTACTGGTTATCTGTATCAAGGATTGTCTACCAGTTTTAAATTGATTCTTGTGCTGGTACGACATAAGGGCTATTTTCGGAAAAATCTTTTCTCCAGGAACCAGTCCTGACATTAGGTTTTGGACATATGTGGATAGAGAAAGTGGCTGAGGGTTTTGGAGCAATGTCACTAAGCACTTGAGCAACAAGACCATTAAGCAACACATATCCCTTTTTAATAGTATTGGCTTTCCTATGGACTCAATGTGATCTTGGATCACTTAAACAAAAACGAAGAATCTTGAGATTTTGCCAATCCTTTTTCTTATAATTTTTAAGGGGTTCCACATTCTCTTGTCCTCGCCACTCCAGTGTTGAACTTATCTGAAATATGCTAGATAAAACTATTAGTTCAACAAAAGATATGTTGACATTAATTACCAAAATCACCCAGGGAGCACTTGTGCTTTCAGGAGGGTCTTATAGGTCGGCCCCACGGGGTCACAACGGTAAAGTTACATGGGCACGGGGTCCTGGTGTCATCGTCTGGAGCCGGTAGTGGGGTCCGCCAGGTCGGCCGGGCACGGGCCCCACTAGATGATTGCAATGTTGCCTGTCTAGTCTAGCGTCACAGAGTGTGGTTGGCACCGTATGGCTACAGTGTCGCATCGCCTGGTCGCCATCCGTTGCGGTCAGCGGTACCGGGTGTACTATAGCCACGCGTGCCCCGTCAGCGATACCGGGCGCACTGTGGCCACGCTTGCCCCGTCGTGGGGAGTTTTCTTGTCGTACATATGGAGGGGACGGTTGTTGACCCCGCGTCAGCCGGCCTGGGCCAACCTGCTTGAGCGAGATGCCGGCCCCGGGCCACCCGGCTTGAGCGGGAAGCCGGATGGATACACGAGCCGGATGGAGGGGCGCCAACCGCCTCGATGTTTTGAAAAATGATCTGGGTTCTAGAGCCTACCCGGGGGTCATCCCCCCGACAAATCTTAATTATGGAGGCAACCTCGTGAGATGGACAGGGCCTTCGGTTGGATAACCGATTCTTGATGCAGGGCGCGTGACGGTCAAGATGTAATTTGGACACCCCCCCACTTCAGTTCGTAATAAGCACATCTAGATCGGTGACTTCCACCGCACAAATTAAGATCATATTTGGTCCCAACACAAATACATGTTTGTAAGCATTAATACCTCACACCCGTACCTATTTTTATTATAAGTGTTCAACTCAAGGTTGTTTGATTTTGATGTGGTCAAAAGTTGGAATTTGGTTCTTTAACAAAAGCTTGCTAGAGACCCTAGCTTAAAGGGGCCTACCTCCCGTGGGTTCGATAACTCAGCATCACATTCGAGGAAATAGGTGAGAATACTTTCTGCTCCATTTTCGGATCACTAAAGGAAGTAATCACTCCTGCAAACCAGAGACAAACTAGGGGGCTTTGCGGGCGTCTGGACAACATCCATGCCCGATTCTAACCACCCCGACCCAGCGAAAATCCTCTTCCCTCATCCGCGCGTGTTCCCGCCTGGCGCCACCTGCCCGCATTCATGCTGCTGCAGAGCGGATGCTCCACATTGAAGCCGGCCCAAAGTGGACGCGACCTCTCACTAGCTCCGCATTGGAGCGGCAGGCCGGCCGAGGGCGCCGGCTGCTGCACGCCCAGCTGAACACGCCTCCTCGCCGCATTCAAACGTCTCCATTAAACCCGTCTGTGTGCCGAGAAACCTACTTCGGCCATATGTCCATTCGCGAGCGGGTCAACATTAAACATAACGCCGGGCAAGCTCCTCCCGCCAGCCGACTATTTAAGTGAGCCAGACACTGGGCAAGAATCGCACGGCGGCCGGTAAACAAGAGCGCATCCACGCCTGCATCGCCTCCTTGGCGGCGGAGCTCGCCGGATACGAGGAAGAAGGCTCACTACAAGACAGCACGGGACCTACCCATCGCCCTGGTACACGAACGCGAGCAAACACGGCGGCACGAGCCCGGCAGAGGCGCCGACACGAATCCGGCAACCGCGGAGGGCCCGGCCCATTTCCACTCCCGGCGAAACAACACGAACGTCCACGTGCCCGAGTCGGTTTCACCCCGGCCCTCCCTCCACTTTCAGTCAGAAACCCACGGGCGTCCATGTCAAAGAAAAAAAAACCCACGGGTGGGACCGATTAGGATCGCTACCAGCCAGCGGGCGCCCCACACGCCAGCGACACGCGGTCGTGGCGCGTCTGTGGCCGTTGCCGTGCCGTCCTCCCCCGCCCCGCCTTGCACGGCGCGTCGCAGCCCGTTCCCACCCGAACCCCCACCCACCTCCCCCATCACCGCCCGGGGCCCGCCCCGTCCGGATCCGGACGTCAGTGGCACACCAGCGACCTCGAGCCAGGCGCGCGCGCGGGCCGGACCACTTGTCCGAGTCCACCCACCACATACACGTCAGCGCCCGCAGGAATCGCTACGGCCACCCCATCCCCGCCCACCGCGAGTCAACAGTGACCCACCGCGCAGCGACACCCGCCGGGCCGAGCGCGACCGCACGTAGCAGCAGCACAGGCGGCGCAGGCCTCGCGCGGCGCCCCGCACTGCGCAGGGGATCTTCGTGCGCGGGGGGTTGGCGGAAATGACGGAAATGCCCTGCCTCTTTTCTCCCTCCCTCGCTCGCCCCCCGCATCCGCTCTCCTCTTTCTCTTCCTCATCTCCGTCTCTGCGTGCCGTGCTCCATATAACCATCTCTCTCCTCCAAATCCGCCCCCAAATCGCCATTTCTCTCTCTCTCCCCCCCTTCGCCACCGTCGCCACCGCCCCGCCGCAGATCGAGACCGGCCCGCCCGCTCCCGGACCGGACGCCCCCGAATCCCCGAATTCCCGATCAAATCTCCCCGCGGCCGGAGCCGATTTCGATCGAATTCGAGCCCCGATCCGCGTGCCCCGGGCAGGCGCTGCGTCGGAATCGGCCGAATTCGGGTGATCCGGAGGCGCATGGAGGGAGGCCCCGCGGATCCGAGCTAGGGTTACCGCCGGCGCCTGCGGCAGCGGTGATCTGGTGATGGTGCAGCGCGGCGCCGGGAGGACTCGGCCAGGAGGGATCGGCGGCTGGGAAGATGCGCGGCTATGCATGGGCGGCGCCAAGGCTGCGGTGAGGGGTGCGGCGACCGGCGTCCTTTCGTCCGGCACATGTGGCCGGCAACTCGCGTAGAGGCAGCTCCACCACCGGCAAAGGGACCAGCCTCCCCTCCTCCTCCTCCCCGCCCGTCTCTTCCACCGCTCCGGACGACCTCTTATCCACCCGCACCGACGACTCCCCCGGCGGCACCCCACAAGCAGGAGGCCGCCGATTCACCCCGTCCGCCCTCAGCAGACTCCTTCCTAAAGGTGCCTCATACTTTGGTGGATATATCACTTTGGGATTTGCTAAGCTCCGCCAGATTTAGACCAAATTCAGTTTGCTGCTCAAGTCATCAGATGGCTATCATTTCTGCTTCCAAAACTTAATCTATGGAAAGTAACTAGAATTTGTTGCCTGGTTGAGAGGTTACCGTAGTCTCGTGTTGCTGCCAAGCTCCTTGCTGAGTTTACATATACATCATCTGTGCCGGGCGGGTTGTGCGCCTGGTTTGGTAATGGCCGGGCTATCTTCTAAAATGTTGCAACGAGGTTATTTTTGTACGGTTGGATTTTGGTACCTCCTTGTGAGAATTCTGGCACTCCACATGTAAAGGCGTGTCAAAGATGTCGACTTGTTGCTTGCATGATAAGAATTGTTTGGAGCGTGTCGTTGGTGTATTGGATAGTGAAGCTATACCATTCGAAGGTGTTTACATGTGGTGCAAGTCGTGTCGTGTTCACGACTTCATTAAGATAACGTCTTTTGCCAACTGTTAATATATCCCTGGTTGCTTTTTTTTTGTTGTTTGCTAATCTAATACAAGGTGGCAATAAGGAATTATCTTCCATTTAAACAAGGAATATAGGAGAAATGAAGAAAATATACCTCAGACTTGGTTGTGAGCATTGTACATTGCCTAAAATTCATCATGGAAATTTCAGATTTTGTGCTCTAACGGTTAGGTACCATCCATTTCTGGAAGCATTGCAATTTGATTATGAATGTTTTATTACATGCTTGACGTGCATTAATTTGTTGACTCAGAGTATCTCCTTATAAGAACATATTTGGCATTAATATTTGAAGCATGCCTCATCTGGAACGTTTTTTCCGCCTTTGGCAGCTTAAGGAAATATATGTTGTCGCACTAATGTTTGCTACCTTTGCAACCCGACACGTTTAGATAATCAACTACTTATTTAGTACTTTTTTAGCTGTTTGGCTGTTGCATGGAGAGTTAATTTTTTTCTTTCTATTTTTGGTTCAGTTATGCTTAACTGTGCTTCTTGCTTTGACGTGTTCTCCGAGCGTTACACTTTCTCCTTCAGCGTTATCCTCGTGACATGAAGATGTTTATGTTTCTTGACAATTAACAAAAGTACAAATTTGCTTTACAGGACGGGCGTGAATTTCGAGTTGGAGATTGTGCACTTTTTCAGGCTGTTGATGTTCCTCCTTTCATTGGGTTGATACGCTGGATTGAGAAAAAAGAAGAAGGCTTTCCCAAGTTACGTGTAAGTTGGCTCTATAGATCTGCTGACGTCAAACTTAACAAGGCAATACAGCTCAACGCTGCACCAAACGAGATCTTCTATTCATTCCACCAGGACGAGACATCTGCTGTCTCTCTACTACATCCTTGCAAAGTTGCCTTTTTACGCAAAGGTGTTGAGCTGCCAACCGGAATTTCTTCATTTGTGTGTCGGCGTGTATATGATATTGACAACAAGTGTTTATGGTGGCTTACCGACAAAGACTATATTAATGTAAGTGCTATAGTTACCTTCCTCTTTTTTCTGTGTTATATATTCTGTGGCTTATGTGTGCGCCTTACAATCAGGAACGGCAGGAAGAAGTAAATCGACTTCTGCATAGAACAAGGTTAGAAATGCATGCTGCAGTACAGTCAGGTGGACGCTCACCGAAGCGGCTAAATAGTCCGTCATCTGCCCAGCAGAGGTCCGGTTTGGATGATGGACAAAATTGTATTTTATCTAAAGGAAAGAAGAGGGAGAGAGTTGAGCAAGGAATTGATCAAGCTACGCGAGACCGTGATCGTCCCCTTAAGGTCGAAGAAGGTGAACTGGGGAACTTAAAGGCAGAAAATATGAAGCATGCATTTACAAAGTTTATCGCGAAGTTCACAGACAAAGGCGGGCTTCCTCATGCTGAAGCAGTTGAGAAGCTAGTCCAGTTCATGCAAGTTGATCGAACTGAACGGAAGATAGACCTTGGTGGTCGAGTAGCGCTTGCACATATTATTTCAGCTACAGAAAGTCCTGATTGCCTCGGGAGATTTGTGCAGCTAAGGGGCCTTCCTATTTTGAATGAGTGGCTTCAGGAAACTCACAAGGGGAAGTCTGGTGAAGGGGGTAGTCCTAAAGAAACTGATAAGCGTGTTGAAGAATTTCTCATGGCCCTGCTTCGTGCTCTCTCAAGATTGCCTATCAATTTGAATGCCTTGCAGAGTTGCAGTATCGGGAAATCTGTCAATCATCTGCGTAGCCATAAAAGTGCTGAGATACAGAAGAGGGCGAAGTGTCTTGTTGAAAACTGGAAAAAGCGTGTTGATGCTGAAATGAAGTCAAATGAAGCGAAACCTTTAGTATCTGGTCAAGCTGTTTCCTGGTCAGGGAAAGGGGGCGGTGCAGAAGTTTCTAATGGTGGAAACAGACGAAGCTCCTCAAGTGATGCCAGTCCGAAAAACCCAGTATCTCGGACAGCTAAACCTGGTGCATCTGATGCTGTTACGAAGTTGAATCCGCTCACTTCTGTCTCTTCAAAGTTGCAACACATGCAGCCCGCAAATGTTGCAACCAACTCGAAGGATCCACCCTGCAAATCGGCTGGTGGTTCTGAGTTGCCAACAGTGAAAGAGGAGAAAAGCAGCAGTTCAAGCCAATCACTGAACAACAGTCACTCATGCTCCAGTGATCATGCTAGAACATTTGGTTCTCCTTGGAAGGAGGATGCGAGAAGTTCTACTGCTGCTTCGGGCAATGCTAGTAAAACTTCCGGGAGCTCTTCACGCGTCCATCGAAGGGCAAACAGTGTCCGTCTTGGTTCTGGGATTCAAAAAGAAGCTACTGCGGGGAGATCTACCTCACTCGATCGTTCGTTGTTCCAGGAAAAATCGTCACAATCTGGAATGGCGTCTGAAAAAGGAGGTGACACACCCTCTGATAATAACAGTAATGGCCATAGATTAATTGTCCGCTTTCCAAATCCCAGCCGCAGTCCTGCTAGAAGTGTGAGTGGAGGCTCATTTGAGGACCCGTCTGTCACTGGGAGTAGATCTTCATCTCCTGTAGATAAGCATGAACAGAATGGTCGGCGAGTGAAAATGAAGATTGAAAATTCTCGACCTGAGTTAGCTTCTGATGCTAATGCCGAGTCTTGGCATAGCAATGAGATAAAAGGGGTTGCAGGGTCTGATGAAGGTGATAAATCAGCATTCCCTACATTGGAGAGCAACAGGAATACTGAAGAAGCTGTTAAGGAGGCATGTGCATCACGGCCTGCAAGTTCTTCGCAATTGAATGAGAAAGGAATCTGTTCAAGTGAAACCAAGGGGAACTCATTCAACCCTATGAATGCTTTAATTGAAATAAAATACTCTGAAGCTGGTCCTCCTCTGCAAGCTGGAGATGATACTGCAATGAACCTTCTTGCCAGTGTGGCTGGAGAAATATCTAAATCCGACTTGATTTCTCCGTCAGCTTCACCGAGAAATTCATCTGCAAATGAAGTGGGCTGTGAAGGTGACAGCATTGAGAAGTTGAAAGTAGAATGTGACATAGCCCCTTCTCAGCTTCAAGGTTCCTCAGATGTTCAGAAAGTCATTTTGGTGAAGCAAGAGAAAGCTGATCCTTGTTTGATTGCCAAGGAAGAACGTAACCAGAGGGCTCACTTATCATTGCATGACAACAAAATCACAACGTCTACTGGGCTGTCACCTCAAAATGGTACAGACTGTAATGCCATCGAATCTTCAGCGAAGACTGAAAACCAAGCGGAGGGTTGCACAAACAAGTGTCTTCCTGTACCTGGGGCTGATTCACAAGGTGATGATGATAAATACTTTACTTTACCTTTCTGTTTGTATCGACATTTTTATGGAATCTAATATGCATTCATCTGCAGGTCAAGATCGTAATGCATGTTCCAGCCGTGGGCCAGTTGAAGATGGTCGCATAAGCAGCCCTGATGTCGTTGGCACTGCTTTAGGTGGTCAATGCAATTCAGCTGTTTCTAATCGCACGTCAGAATTGCTCCCTCCTGAGGAGTTGCAATTGTCTGCCCCTGATAAACAGCCCCATGCCTTGTTAAAGCAAACTGATAAAAAGCCGCTTGGGGTTGTACTAGATCAGTTGGAAGCCATGGATACACGTGATGGCAGTACTGGTGGTAAATTGGATTTGAAGTCTTCAGTGTGTCCACTGGCTGTTGGTCCCAAAAAGGCTGAAGTCTTGGGTGTGCTGAAAGAGGACGAAAAGGAGCAGCCTTCTTCCACTTCAGCTGATGTTAATAAGCTAGTTGCATTCCCAGTTGATGTGCCGAATGGGATTAAAGAATCAAAGGATAGTTCCAGTGAATCGAGTAGTCAAGTAAAACCTCAAGCTATCATATCTCAGGATTTTGAGCATGATGCAAGTCAGAGTCCAAAGAAACTGAGCGATGATGTCGGTGCAAAAGAGGATCTTGTCTCATCAGGTGAGGGTTCTTCTATAGCTGCCCAGGCCAAACCAAATGTTACTGCTAAGCTTGATTTTGATTTGAATGAACTTGGGGATGAAGGGAATCACTCTGAGCCAGTTACCTCTCCTGTTATATGTTCTTCTGGGATTCATGTACCTGGTCTTTCTCCATTCGTATCACCTGTTTTAAGTGGTTTGCCTGCCCCAATAACAGTAGCAGCTCCAGCTAAAGGACCTTTTGTTCCTCCTGAGAATCTACTACGAGTGAAGCCTGAGGCTGGGTGGAAAGGCTCAGCAGCTACAAGTGCATTTCGTCCTGCAGAACCACGAAAGGTTGTGGGGACATCTGTGACTGCACCTGATATTGTAGGATCTGATGCTGCCGGGAAGCGGTCTCGCCCCGCGTTTGACATTGATCTAAATGTAGCAGATGACCAGATTCTTGAGGAAGATATCTCACAGAGTTCTGCTCAGACAGTTGGATCTGAATCTGGCAACAGTAGAAGTCGTGATGGTCCTGTGCGAAGCGCTGGCATTGAACTTGACTTGAATAGGGTTGATGAAGTTGCCGAGAATAACCAGTTTATCTCAAACTCTTCCAACAGAGTTGAAGTCACATTGTTGCCAGCAAGATCTTTGCCAGGGAGTTTACCGAGTACTAGTATGAATGGCTCAAAGAACTTCTTTGATCTCAATAATGGACCAAGCCTTGATGAAGCTAGTACAGAGCCTGCACAAAGGAGTCTATCATCTAAAGGTGCTAGCAGCATACCATTCCTGCCTCAAGTTGCTGGTCTTAGAATGAATGGCACCGAAATCAATAACATGTCACCATGGTTTGCTACTGCCAACCCATATGCTCCTGTAGCTATGCAATCGTTTTTGCCTGCTAGAGGAGAACATCCTTATCCAATTGAAACAGCATCTGGAACCCAGAGGATGATTGCGTCTGCTGCAGACAGCAGCCAATTCGGAAGTGATTCAGGCAGGGCTCCAGTTGTTTCCACAGCACCAACCATGGTGTTTCACCCTCCTCCTGCATATCAATATGCAGGATTTCCTTTCACCCCCAGTGTTCACCTTCAGACAGCAGGTTTTCCAATTGGATCGACGTCATATGCCAATTCTGCACCTGCAGGAGTTCAATACTTTCCAACCATTGCCCCGTCACTTGTTGGGTCAACGGGTGCATTACCTCCCCAACATGTGAGGCAATATGCAATAAACCGTCCTGAAGGTAGCAGTAGTGATGGTCTCGACGGTAATTGGAAATGGAAAAGACCAGGAGGGTTTGATCTTAATTCTGGTCCCGGGAGTATAGATTTAGAAGGGAAGGATGAACGAATACTTCCATCGGTTAGACAAAATTTGATGACGCCGCAGCAGGCCTTTGCGGAGGAGCAAACGAGAATGTACCAATTGCCTGGTGTAGGAATAAAGAGGAAGGAACCCGAGGGCAGTTGGGATCCCGACAGATCATCATACAAGCAATTGTCATGGCAGTAAGAACTTTGGCGAGACCTCGCATCGACTTCTTTTGTCTGGTGAGCTTGTGTTTGTACCTAGAAAATCCGACTTTAAAGACCCTGTTATCTTGTTTGGTTAATTAACCAGCGGGTGTGTGCTTTTATGTTTGCAGAGGCAACTGCATGTGGAAGTGAGGCGTTGTATTGCACCTGCGTGACCCAGCTGCTGCTGGGCTGGGATATACAACTCACACATGGATTCATGTCTGTGACGACATGGGATTGTGGGAGGGAATGAAACATGGCTGTAATTGCTGTAAATGTTAACCATATTCATACTTTCCTGGAACCAGTTTTCCTCAGCTTGAGCAGTTGCTTTGCTAGAGTTTTGTATCTGCCAGGCTTGCTTCTGTTTTTGCCAGGAGGGTATGGGTTTGGAGATGGAACGGTAATGCTCCTTGGCATCTTCAAACACCTCAAGCCGCTGTAATTAGTCCCGGTGGTTCTTCTCTTCCTTTTTTTCTAAGTTTCTTATGATAAACAACTGTCTTTGACATTGCTGGGCACATCTGCAGCTTTAACATATGATTTAGCCGTGACATGTATCCTGCCCTGCGGCGAAGTGTTGCATCAGTAGATCAGGAAGTCATAACAATTTGCTGTGGCTGACCCTGTTGTTTCCGTGTTGGTATCTGTTCTGTGTGCCGCAAATACTCTATTTTGCTGCGACTTGTTTCTCCATTGTAGGTGGAGGTTGTTGCGCCGTGGTGTTTGCGGCTGCACCTTCTTGCTCACGGGCGCGCTTCTGTTGTAAATTTAGGTCATCTACTCGGTTGGTGTCATCTGTTGCAGCAGTAATTTTTGACCGCTGCATGCATCTGCGATCTCCGTTGGTCGTAGGCATTGCTGATGCTGATGGACGATGGTGACTGTTTGCTGATGCTGATCTCCACCAGTAAACCATTTGTATTCTGCTACTACTTGTCATACTTCGACATCTCTACAGTCTGACATGACCCCTCCAGTAAGAGTCCCGGCGATGGAAGCAAGTGAAGATGAAGCGGAACAGGGGGTCTGTCGACGCGTGTGGGTTCACGGGCCGACACACACGCAAGAGAGGCGTGACGCGACGCGTCTCCACTCCCCCACGGGAGGACAGGACAGGATGCCCCTTTAACCACGGAAACCACTGCCACCACGTCGAGCGCGAGGTGGGGGAAAAAGCAGCAGCAGAGGGGGAAAAGGATGGAACGCGACAGGCACGGGGAGGGAGAGACGGTCGCGGTCAGTGGAGTGGCCCGTGACGCGACGCTGCCCAGTCCCTGTCCGCTGCCTCCCTTTCTTTCCCTTCCCTACCCTGCCATGCCTTCCTTCCTTGCTCAGCGCGCCTCCTCTCTTTCCGCGTCCGGGCATAGCATTTCCCGTCCCCGTCGCACCACGTAGGCGCGTCCAGTCCGGTCCAGTCTCCCGTCGCTTTCCTCAGCTGCCTGTCCTCTTAGACTCGGGCTCCATCCATCCATCCATCCATCGCCCCTTTCACCACCTCTCCTCGGTCCTTTCCCGTTATTAATACGCGTCTCTCTCGACAGCGGCAGGTGAAAGCTACCCCCAGTTACGAGCAGGGCAGCTCGCAGACGTACGTCGACCCTGTTCCCGTCAACATCATCCGTCCTCTCTATTTTCCCCGTGGGAGCTAATTGGTTCCATAATTTTTTATTTCGTGTTTTCTTTGCATAGAATTGATCAATCCACGTTCAGCCGGTCACTGTTGCGGCTTGCAACCGCCATATCTGCACGAGCGAGGTGAGTAAGTACGTAAATGCCTGGGGATTCACGACGTACTTTGTCAATCAAACTCAAACTAGGGCGTTCTCATGAATTTAACAGGGCAGCTGGCCAAGTTGGTTGTTTGGTGGTTCACCAAGTGGTAATAAACCTAGCAAACCTAGTAGTAGTAGCAGCCACACGCAGAGGCATATAAATTACTTACTACTCCCTCCGTAAACTAATATAAGAGCGTTTAGATTACTATTTTAGTAATCTAAACACTCTTATATTAGTTTACAGAGGGAGTACCATACTGCATACACGGCCGGAATTATGCTCCGTGCGTGTCGTCTTCCTCCCTCGGGCGTACATAAAGCCGTGTCTTGTGGCGGAGGGTGGAGCTGGGCCCCCACCTCACACCTTCGCCCCCAAGTTTAGAAAGTCGGGGTTTGTTTTCCTGGGCAAACGGTTGGTGGGTGGGCGTGTGAGGGAAAATCACACTTGCACCACTTCACCACACCGATGTGATACGGACGTCTGCTGACAAATTAAACCGCAAAAGGTAAGCCGGATTATTAGATTGGCGCCCATCAATCACGTCCACGGCCTACTGCAAAGAAGTCGTTTCCAACCCACACAACACGAGAGCGGTTTGCCTGCTACGAGCCGCAGAAGATCACGCGCGGGGACCCACCGGAGGTGAGGGATGCAAACGCACGCTCAGACGGGGTCACAGCGTGCGTACGTGCCCGTGTTCCCATGCAACAGATCGAGCTGCGAGATCTATCTGGTACGATGACCCACCACATGGCCAGGCCAGGGGGCAGCGAGATCGGGGATCTATCTACCCACCCTAGTGCGGGAATAATAATGTTGGCCCTCGATCCGACGGACGCGTAAGTTTCGTAAAGAGGGGAGCGGAAAGAAGGGTCCTGCTCGAGGGAGACACGCTGAAAAGCAGAGGACGCCAACTCGCCACCGTTCCTAGGATCGGGGGTCCCCTTGGCCCATGGCCACCATGACGGCCACCCATCATGCTTTCGCTTCCAATAGGAGCAGTAGTTCCTCAAAAAATAAAAATAAAAAGCAAAAGGAACAATGCTTGCCGCCGCCCACTTCTGCTGCACTAGGTTGAGCTCATCCTCGACTACTGCAGGCACAGGGGCACTAAAGCATCCGATGGTTACGGAACCACGAGACGGCCGAGGTTTCCCTCACGGCCGATCTCGTCGACGAGGGAGCGTGGAGTGGATGGACTGGTTGGGTCAGAATGACTTGCCTCGCTCGAAATAACATCTGGCATATAACTGAAAATCACTTTAGCTACATGTAAGTTGCCTGAAAATTAATTTTGGGTCAGTCTATATTTGTACCGTTGATTTCAGCTTTACGATTCATATATACTTTTTTTTTCTGTGTTGGTCTGTGTGCTGTTTTGGGCTGTTTTTCTTTTTGACTCACCCCATAGATGGGTCAGTCAATTCCTTGACGGCCCCCGAAGCCCGTTCCAGCGCAACATAGCTTTCTTCTTTCTCCTTTGTTTTTTCTATTTTCTGTTTTATTTTTTTATCCGTTTTGCTTCTGTTTTTTTTCTTTTGTCTATGAGTTGGTTTTTATTTATTTTTTTATTTTGTGAGTATTTTTGGGATGTTGGGTGAGTCTAAATATAACATGTGTCAAAATTTCACTATTATATAATTATTATGATTCTTTGCATACTACATAAAAGTGTAATTTTAATGCAAACTTGTGTGCAAGTTTTTGTTTCTTACTTTAGTGTTCTTTCTTCTTATTAAAGGAAATACCATCACCACCACTTTATGAATTGTTAGAAAACTTCATTATTTTGACAATGTTTTAGTTCTTGTTTAATTTTATTATGCTTTAAGGGTAATAGCAATGCCACTAATTCATTCCTTCTTAGGTTTTTCTTTTTTGCAAAACTTCCACATTTATATGCTTATTCTTCCATATTTTTGAAAACCGCAATTTTTATGAATATTTGGTGCAATGTTTGTCACAATTTGTTTTAGATTTGTCCCATTTTCTTTCATCTTAAATGGTAATACCAATGTCACTAATTCATTCTTTCTTAGAAAAATAATTATTTTGAGTTTATTTTTATTCTTTTCACTTATTTCTTCTTAAAGGGTAAAGCAATGCCACTAATTCATCCTTCTTAGGAAACGTAATTTTATTTATTTTTGTGTTTGTAAGTACTTACTAGTACTAAATAGTATGTGCACAAACTATAGTAGAATGTGAAAATGCACTATTACTAGTACTAAATAGTATGTGCTAAATTATAGTAGAATGTGAAAATGCACTATTACATGTTTATTCTTTGCATATTTTAAAAGTAAAATCTTAGTGCAAAGTTGTGTGCAAGTTTTTTTCATTTCATCTTCTTAAAGAGTTTCATTTTTTTTAGAAAACTTCATTATTTTGTTTTTGTTCTATTTTTATTTTATTCGTTCTGAAAGGGTAATACCAATGCCACGAATTCATCCTTCCATAGAAAACTTCATTTTTTGCTTTTTGCCTTTTGTTTTTATTTCATTTTTTATTTTGTTTTATTTTTCATTTTCTTTTCTTTTGTAAGGGTAACACCAATTTCATTAATCCATTACTTTTTTTTAGAAAAGACTATTTTGTGAAAATGTCACTATTATATGCTTATTTTTGCATTTGTAATAATCATTATCGTGTAGATGCTCAAATCCTAGTAAGTCTACGCGCTTGGGCACGCCCGCGATGCATCCGGACCGCTACTCATATTTCATGCCCGTCATCCACATACCTTAAATATGGGCTCTCGAATACATGCAAATCCATGCACGTCTATCATACACGCCAATGTCGCATGTAAATAGCAAATGTTGGTAACGAAAATACAAAGTTCTTACATAAAATTTATTTTAAGTGCACAACTCAAATATTAGCTCTTTTGTTTTCATTATGGGTCCACATATGCTCCACAAGATCAGTGAGTAGCTGCGCGAGTACCTGATGATCTTGAAGATTTTGATGCATTTGCAGAAAGTTCATAAGCTGATTTGCATCTTGATCTTTCATGATTTGAACTTGTTCTCCAGGTGTTTCAAAATCATTGGTTTGGGCAACACCATCACCCTCATCCTCACCAATCATATTGTGCAAAATAACACAACATATCATCAGCTGCCATAAAGTTTCTGATTCCCACATCATTGCAACTCCACAAACAATTCCCCAACGAGCTTGAAGCACTCTAAATGCCCTCTCCACATCCTTCTTAGTTGCTTCCTGCGCTGTTGCAAAGTGGCACTACTAGGGAAAATCGTTGTTGCAGAGTGGCACTACTAGGGAAAAGCTTATATATAGACAGGTAACAGTGACGTGGGGTAAATGGGCCGCGCTACTGCTATAGACCGTTGCTACTACTAAGTGGTCCCCACCGTGCCCCCAGGGGTTGGCCTCAGTAGTAGGGTCGGGGCACGGGCCTGCGCTACTGCTAAGCTCATTAGCAGTAGTGCGGGCTACTTCACCTGCGCTTCTATTGTAGATACACAGGCGCAGCTCCCTGGCCCTGCCTAGCAGCAACGTTGGGTATCTGGCCCATGCTGCAACTAATGGGCTTAGCAGTAGCGCGCGCTCGTGCCACGTGGTACTGCTAAGGCACCCTTATCCCGCTCCCGCCCGTCGACCCTCACACTCCCTCTACTCCCTCCCTCCACTGCCTTTTCTTCTTGCGGTCGTCGCCCTCCTCCCTCCTCCTTCCATGGTAAGCCGCTGCCATCCTCCTCCCGCCGCCCTCCTCCTTCCTCTCACCACCCTTCTCCACCTTTCTCCTCCCGCCGCCCTCATCCCTCCTCCTCCTCCTCCTCTCTCCTCCCTCCTCCCTCCTCCCTCCTCCTCCCTTCTACATAATTCAGTAATGTTTTAGGTATAGAAATTTTAGTAAAAAATTTACTAATAGAATAGAATAGAAAATATAAAAACAAGTAATAGAATAAAATATAAAAACTAGTAATATAATAGAAAAATTTTAGTAAAAAATTAGTAACGAAAGAGACATTTTTAGTTAAAAAAAATAGTAATAGAATAGAAAAAATTTAGGTATATAATAGGTTTTTTGAATATAGAAATGCTTTAGGTATTGAATAAAAAATTAAAATGTTCTTGCCAATTATGTTGCGCATTATTTTTATGTCATTATCACTTTGTCATCAAAGAATGTTGTATGAGATTTGATGATCTAATTTTTTCACTCGCTGGAATATGCAGGCTTTCTCATATCACGTCTCCCTCTCCTGCTAGGCCCTGCCCCACCCACCGTGAGCCCTCCCTCTCCTATAATGCTATACGGATGTATGTTTGTTAGATGGATGGTTAGATGAATGGATGCATTATTGATTGATGCACTTTTGTTTCATTTTGAGAAAGCCAAAAAATGGATGCATGGATGTATTTTGGACAGAACATATCAAGTGGCCTATGTTTTACCGGAATGTTGTTTCATTTCTGTTCTGGCAAATTCCACATGATCGATATGTCCCATTTTAGCAAAGGTAATTCCGAAAATTTCCATGAATTCAGGCATGACTTGTGCTAGAAAGTAGGACATATAGAGTGTCGGGATTTGCTGGAACGGGAATTAAACGACATTTCGGCAAAATATAGGCCATTTTTTATGTCATTACTCGATATATGCAATGTTAATTGACTGATGCTTAGGGTTGAATTTCAGTCTATCGGGGCTCCTTGTGTGAATTTCAGTATGTTCTTGAAGGAATGTCCCGACTGCTGTCGTGGTGGGTTGTTTCCCTCTTCTTCTTCTCGTGATATACCTTCGTAATGCACAAGAAAAGGGGGGGAGTGACCATCACCGACGGTCAAAATATCAGAGAGGGAGTGTCTACCATATACGGTCGAAATATCAGTGAGTGAGAATCCCGACTGTTTTCGTGGGGGTCATTTCTCCTTCTTTCCCATGTCCTGGCCTTTTGGTAATGCACTCGGGAAAGAAGTGAGGAATGACCATCACCGATGGTCAAAATATTAGAGAGGGAGTGCCCGCCATATACACCACCAGAGATGAGAGTTTTTCAAGGGAGACTTGGCAGACCGAAAGTCAAACCGTGCTGAATAGTGATGTGTGTGTTGAATTCCTTGTATTTGCCGTCGATTTTTAATCTTTGGATTATGAACACAGGAGATGTTTGACGATGATAGGATCCCCGAGTGTGATAATTGCATCAATGACAGGTGTATGTGCGACACAAGATTAAAATGGAACCTGATGCTAAGCCAATCGTTGATCACCAATGTCGCTTGAATCCTAAAATAAAGGATGTGGTAAGAATTGAAATATTAAATCTTCTGGAGGCAGGTATAATTTATCATGTAGTTGATAGTAGATGGGTAAGTCTTGTTCATTGTGTCCCTAAGAAAGGAAGCATAACTGTTGTTCCTAATGGGAAAAACAAGCTTATCCCACAAAGAATTGTAACCGGTTATAGGATGGTAACTGACTTCAGGAAAGCTACTAGAAAAGATCATTACCCGTTGTCTTTCATTGATCAAATGTTAAAAAGATTTTCTAGGCATGCAAACTTCTGCTTTCTAGATGGATACTTGTCGTGGAATTAACACGTCAGATGTCCTTAGTGTGAGGACTTAGTCGCGAGGCCAACGCATCTATGTGGTAGCTTGAGAGGGGTTGAGCGGAATCTAGAGACGCAACACAAGAGAAGGATTTAGACAGCTTCGGGCCCCGAGAAACATCATCCGGTAAAAACCCTACATGCTGTTTGAGGCTAGATCTCATTATCATCACGAGGGAGTCGCCGTAAACCGGCTCTCCTCTAGTTGTGTCTAGCCCTAGAGATTGTTTCTTGCTTTCTTGTCCCTCTTTGGGGAGCCCTGCCCCTCCTTATATATGTTGAAGGGGCGGGTTACATGACTAGTCCTAGTAGGATTAGGATTACTCTATTACAAGTGGAGTCCTAGTCTTGCTTCCTTTGTAGAAAAATATTCCTTGTGCTTTCCTCATAAACCGGCCCACCATAGCGTGATCCGGCCATCCATAAACTGCCCGTCGGGCCACCAGGTCTTGTCGCTCCTCTAACCCGCCTGCCGGATTACCAATGAATCATAAACCGCCAGGTCCAAGTGGGTCGCCAGTGAATCGCCAAACTCTAGCCGGGTCATACATCCGGCGCTTTATACCGCGGGGTATATCCCCGACAATACTGGTTTTTCTTAAATACCTGTATCACAAGAAGATCAAGAGAAAACTACTTTTACTTGTCCTTTTGGAACTTATGCCTATAGGCGTATGTCTTATGGTTTATGTAATGCACCTGCTACCTTTCAAAGATGTATGACTGCTATATTCTCTGATTTCTGTGAGAAAATTGTTGAGGCATTCGTGGATGATTTTTCCGTTTACAGAACTTCTTTGGATGACTGCTTGAGCAATCTTGACAAGGTTTTTGCAAAGATGTGAAGAGACTAATCTTGTCTTGAATTGGGAGAAGTGCCACATTATGGTTAAAGGTATAGTCCTTGGTCATTGAAAGAACATGTGGTGCCCCATGTGTGGTTTTGGTAATTGATGACATTCTCTATGGACTAATGGTTGCCTTGAGTTATATTCGTAGGTTTTGTCCATAGGCTTTTCTTGAAGTCCATTTGTTGGTTTCAAGGAGTTTATGTGTTGGCCAAGGTGCTTTTCAAGGAATTATCCAAAGATTGGTCATGCGAGACTTGAGCTCATTGCAAGCATGTCTTGAAGAAGAAGATTGTGTGAACATTCATGTTTTCCTTCAAGACATCATCCTAATGAAGAGAGTTGGAAAGATTCAAGGTTGATCAACACTAAGTACGGAGAGTGATTCAAGTTGGTCAACACACAAAGCGTAGAAGATGTACCGAGTGGGATCAAGTGATCCCTTGGTATGATAAGCATTGCACATTACGCTTTGTGTACTAACCCGTGTTCTATGTGAGAGTTCTATGTAGGGTTAGGTGTGTTTCCCATGGGCTTGCATCAAGAGGAAGATCTAATACAACCCAAGGAGGATGACATCAAGTGGTGATCGTCATCAAGGTTGTGAAGTGCAAGTTCAAGTGGAGCATCACGAAGAGATCATGCTTGAAGCTTGCCGTCCATTACGGTGACAATGGACTTGTGAAGAGATGCCAAAGTGTGGCCCACCCATAGTGGAGTATGGGGGAGTTGTAGGATCGAAAGTATGTCTAGAGGGGGGTGATTAGACTACTTGACCAAATAAAAATATAGCCTTTTCACAATTTTAGTTCTTGGCAGATTTTAGCAACTTAGCACAAGTCAAGCAATCAACCTACACATGCAATTCTAAGAGTATATCAACGGAATGTAACACTATTGCATATGAAGGTAAAGGGAGGAGTTTGAGGGAGCAAACGCAATGTTGACACGGAGATTTTTAGTTCTTGGCAGATTTTAGCAACTTAGCACGAGTCAAGCAATCAACCTACACATGCAATTCTAAGAGTATAGCAGCGGAATGTAACACAATTGCATATGAAGGTAAAGGGAGGAGCTTGAGGGAGCAAACGCAATGTTGACATGGAGATTTTTTATCCGTGGTTCCGATAGGTGGTGCTATCGTACATCCACGTTGATGGAGACTTCAACCCACGAAGGGTAACAGTTGCGCGATTCCACGGAGGGCTCCACCCACGAAGGGTCCACGAAGAAGCAACCTTGTCTATCCCACCATGGCCGTCGCCCACGAAGGACTTGCCTCACTCAGGAAGATCTTCACGAAGTAGGCGATCTCCTTGCCCTTACAAACTCCTTGGTTCAACTCCACAATCTTGATGGAGGCTCCCAAGTGATACCTAGCCAATCTAGGAGACACCACTCTCCAAGAAGTAACAAATGGTGTGTTGATGTTGAACTCCTTGCTCTTGTGCTTGAAATGATAGTCTCCCCAACACTCAACTCTCTCTCATAGGATTGGATTTGGTGGAAAGATGATTTGAGTGGAAAGCAACTTGGGGAAGGCTAGAGATCAAGATTTATGTGGTTGGAATGGAGTATCTTGACCTCAACACAAGTGTAGGTGGTTCTCTCTCAGAAAATGTATGTTGGAAGTGTAGGCATGTTCTGATGGCTCTCTCCACGAATGAAGAGTGGGTGGAGGGGTATATATAGCCTCCACACAAAATCTAACCGTTACACACAATTTACCAAACTCGGTGGGACCGAATTGTGAAACTCGGTCAGACCGATTTAGTTCATAATGTGACCGTTAGGGTTTTCGGTGGGACCGACACGTCAACTCGGTGAGACCGATTTCGTTGGGGTTAGGGCATAACGTAATCTCGGTGAGACCAATTACACAAACTCGGTGAGACCGATTTTGGTAATAGTCAAACAGAGAGTTGGTCAGGCAAACTCGATGGGACCGATTCGCTCATCTCGGTTGGACCGAAATATTATGAAAGGGAAACAGAGTGTTTTCATTGCAATCTTGGTGGGACCGATCGCTCATTTCGGTTTGACCGAAACGTTACGAAGGGAAACAGAGAGATTACAATCCCATCTCGGTGAGACCGAGATCCCTATCGGTGAGACCGAAAAGACTAGGGTTTCTGGCAGTGGCTATGTCAACTGAACTCGGTGGCGCCAGATAGACAGTTTCGGTGGGTCCGAGTTTGACTTTTGGTTTGGGACATATGTGGATATGAGAAAGTAGTTGAGGGTTTTTGGAGCATATCACTAAGCACTTTGAGCAAGAAACTCATTAAGCAACACCTCACCCCCTCTTGATACTATTGGCTTTTCCTATGGACTCAATGTGATCTTGGATCACTTAAAATGAAAAATGTAGAGTCCTGAGCTTTGAGCTTGAGCCAATCCTTTGTCCTTAGTATTTTGAGGGGTCCACTTTTCTCATCCATGCCATGCCAATCATTGAGCTTTCCTGAAAAGTTTATCTTGAAATAGCATTAGCTCAATGAGCTATATGTTGTTAGGAATTACCAAAACCACCCAAGGATAGTTGCACTTTCAATCTCCCCCTTTTTGGTAATTGATGACAACATATAGATCAAAGCTTCGACAAATGAAAATAAGATTGAAAAACATCGTCGCTTTGAGAAGTATGTGATAAGCAAGAGCTCCCCCTAAATTTATGCATGATTTAAATTTGCTTTTGAATGCAAATGCACAATCGATTAGGATCATGGGTTACTCTTCCATGTCACATACATCTTGGTGGAGCACTCAAAACGATAGAAGTTAAAAACATGCACTCATCACCAAGCAAGTGAATGATCATATAAGGATATAAGAGATAATATCATCCAACAAGCATTAATGGTAGCATATGATCAAACACATGATCAAACAAGTATCTCACAAGCACATAAAGTATCTCACACAAGCACAAAATAAAGTAGTTCAACCAAAAAGCAAGAGAGATAAAAAGCAACACTCTCTCTCGAAGCCTATGACCTATACATTTTTCTCCCCCTTTGGCAACAAGTTACCAAAAAGTTCAAAAATGCATAGTGCTAAACGACTCTCAGGCTTGATATTCGGTAGGTGGTGTAGAGATGACTCCAGGGACGAAAGCTTCTGTTGATGTAGCTGGAGCTGGTGGAGTGGCTGCTGGAGGTGGCACTGGAGCTGTAGCTGCTGGAGCTGATGCTATAGCTCTAGTATCTGTGACTGGCACTGCAGCAGACCTCCGGCTTCTGGGCACTCTAGCAAAAGCATCTGTAGTAGACTTGCCCTTCTTCTCCTCTGCTTCCTCCTGTAGCTGCTCAACTGCAGTTTGGATCTTAGTTACCTTGACATCCAGATCATATAATTTCTCAATGATCCTCTCCAAACTCTCCTTATTTTGAGTCAGGGTGGCCAGGCCCTTCTCAATCCTCAAAGTGGATTGGATCAGATATCCAAGTTGATCTTGCTTGGATTTCAAGAACACTCGAGATGCCTCTTCAACAGTTGGCATCTTTGTAGCTTTCTCTGCCCTTGCCTTCTCTCTCTTCTCATGTGCTTGAGCTGAAGATGGTTCATTCTCATTCATGACAACAGTGTTGTCTTCAAATTCACGGTAGATGGGCAGGTGCTCCTTGTCCAGTAGATATTTGTCTTTGCCCATCTTGGAGTTGATGAGCTCCTGAATGTGTGGGGCATACCCACAAAATTCTCTTCTGACCAGCTGCTGTCCTCTTGATTGTCTCTACAATCAGACTCATGACTTTGAATTTTTGAGGCACATCAAACAAATGTAGCAAGTTGATAGCGTGTCCTCTGATCATCTTGTGATCAGACAACAAGAAGTGGACAGATCCAAACTTATGAGTATCCAAAGCATCATCTGGGATATCTCTGTACATGTTGGCCATAGTGTTATGGTCTTTCTTCTTTTCAGCATAAACATCCAAGTCATCCTCACTTTCTTCTGGAGCATTGATCAACTGAGCCCATTCTTCAATAGAAGATTGGTACCTTGTACCTTCAGACATCCAAATGATCTTCCCATCTAGGTAGAAGTGGGCAGTGGAGTAAAACTGCATGATCAGCTCATCATTCCACTTGGTGAGCTTCTGGGCAACAAATGTATCAACTCCACATGCTTTGAAGCTATCATATACACCTGGATAGTGATCTTCATTCTCCTTGATGTACTCCCAGTCAACCCATCTCATGTCACACACTGTGGGCTTCTTATCAAGCAAAATTGTCTCATAAAAGTCTTGTTGTTCCTTAGTGTGAAACCTATAGTCAATAGCAGTTCTCCTCCTGACAGCATATGGATCAGACTGTCTCCATAATCTCAGTCCTGAATCCTTCCTGATTTTCATGTTTTCTGCAACAGGATGCGCATCATTGTGGTCAGGGATCTTGGGCTTCATCTTTCTCAAAACAAGTGAGTCATCTTCTTCTTCTTCAGCAGCTTTAGGCACTGGGGCCTTGTTCTTCTCCTCAGCAGGAATACTGCTGGTGTTCCTCTTGGATTTTGGGGGTTTCTGAGCTGGAGCATCAGCCTTGGGAGCAGCTTTGGGCTTAGATGGAGCAGCCCCTGATCTGATTGCATCTCCCATGAGCTTCTGAGCTTTGGGTGCTGGTGCAGCATCCTCTTGTTCTTCCTCTTCTCTTTCAGAGTCTTTCTTCATTGAGGGCTTGCCAAGAACTCTGGCAGTAGTGCTTCTTGCCCTCTTCTTCTTCTTCTTCTTCTTACCATCACCTGCTGCTTCACCATCATCTGATTCAATGGTGAACTTCATAGTTTCACCTGTGGCAACTTTCTTTGGCTTGGAAGCTTCAGTAGTTGAGGCTCTGGCTTTTGACATTGGAACTCTTCTTGCTGGAGCCTTTGTTTTCATTCCAGGCTTTGTTGCAGCAACAGTGCTATATTCCTTCTTCAGCACCTTCTTTCTTGAAGTGGCCTCATCCTCAACAGCCACATAATCTTCATCTTCAGAATCTGAGGTTTTCTTCTTCCTTGTCCTGGTAGCTGCCTTTGGCAAGTTACTAGGTGTGCTCCTACTGCCCTCATCATAGCTGCCCGAGGGACTAGTGCCCTCACTCAACTGAACCTGCTCTTCTGACTTGTTCTGACTTTCACTTTGATCAGACATCTCTTTCAAGCTTACTGACAGTAGACACTGTGAATAGGTTGTAGATGAGGTAGAGTAGATGAGCATCACAAAGTACAGAGGTTTTGCAAAATAATTGAGTCAAAAAGCTTAGTTTTAGTTCTCTACAGAAGTGATCTCGGAGCTACCGAATTGACAAATTCGATGATACTGAAGCAACACTTGGAACCTAAACTAGTGAACTCGGTAGGTCCGAGTCACCGTTCGGTGGCACCGAGATTGCTAGGGTTTCATAGAATCCTGAACTCGGTCACATCGGTTTGCACGTTTCGGTCAGACCAAAAAGCGCATGTGCAATGGCCAAGGCCAAATCGGACCGATTTCTTCAGTTCGGTCGGTCCGAGATGAGTTCTGCGGAGAGCTAACCCTAAAACTTTCGAATCAATCTAGACCTAAGGAAGTCTGGTTGGATCAATCTCAATCGTGGCAAGAATCATGGCATTGTCCTTGTACTAGGAATTGGAGTGAAAAAGACAGCGGCGAGCGTTCGCTACGACGGCAAGGGCGTGATACGTCTCCGTCATATCTACTTTTCCAAACACTTTTGCCCTTGTTTTGGACTCTAACTTGCATGATTTGAATGGAACTAACCCGGACTGACGCTGTTTTCAGCAGACTTTCCATGGTGTTATTTATGTGTAGAAAAAAAAGTTCTCGGAATGACCTGAAACTCCACGGAACATCTTTTTGGAAAATATTAAAAATACTGGAAGAAAATCCACATTAGGGGCCCACACCTGTCCATGAGGGTGGGGGCATGCTCGCCCCTGTGGCACGCCCCGCCTCGTGGGCCCCTCACGCCCACCGACCTCAACTCCAACTCCATATATTCACTTTCGGGAGAAAAAAATCAGAGAGAAGGATTCATCACGTTTCACGATCTGAGAGCCGCCAAGCCCTAAAACCTCTCGGGAGGGCTGTTCTGGAGTCCGTTCGGGGCTCCGGAGAGGGGGATTCGTCACCGTAGTCATCATCAACCATCCTCCATCACCAATTTCATGATGCTCACCGCCGTGCGTGAGTAATTCCATCATAGGCTTGCTGGGCGGTGATGGGTTGGATGAGATCTATCATGTAATCAAGTTAATTTTGTTAGGGTTTGATCCCTAGTATCCACTATGTTCTGAGATTGATGTTGGTATGACTTTGCTATGCTTAATGCTTGTCACTAGGGCCTGAGTGCCATGATTTCAGGTCTAAACCTATTATGTTTTCATGAATATATGTGAGTTCTTGATCCAATCTTGCAAGTCTATAGTCACCTACTATGTGTTATGATCCGGCAACCTCGATGTCGGTGTCAAAACCGCGGATCTCGGTAGGGGGTCCCAACTGTGTGTCTAGGCGGATGGTAACATGAGACAAGGGACACGATGTTTTTACCCAGGTTGGGCCCTCTCGATGGAGGTAAAACCCTACTCTGCTTGATTAATATTGATGATATGGGTAGTACAAGAGTAGATCTACCACGAGATCGAGAGGCTAAACCCTAGAAGCTAGCCTATGGTATGATTGTTGTTCGCCCCACGGACTAAAACCCTCCGGTTTATATAGACACCGGAGAGGGCTAGGTTACACAGTCGGTTACAATGGGAGGAGATCTACATATCCAGATCGCCAAGCTTGCCTTCCACGCCAAGGAAAGTCCCATCCGGACACGGACGAAGTCTTCAATCTTGTATCTTCATAGTCCAGAGTCCGCCAAAGGTTATAGTCCGCCATCCGGACACCCCTAATCCAAGACTCCTCAAGAGTCTCGAACCAGGGCTTCAATGACGACGAGTCCGCGCGCAGATTGTCTTCGGCATTGCAAGGCGGTTCCTCCTCCGAATACTTCATAGAAGATTTTGAACACAAGGATAGTGTCTGGCTCTGCAAAATAAGTTACCGTAGAGATAATAATATTTACACAAATCCAATCTGCTGACGTATTTCGCAGCGTGACATCACACCACGGCCAAGCCTTTATTTGAATCGTTTTTACTGTCCCACCTCAGCGCACTTAGCGAGGCGGTTTCCTTGGCACGTCTTGTCGAAGCAGAGATCGTGTCCTCTTATTCCGGGATTCTCATCAATACGGGCATGGGTAACCCAACCGTGCCATTAATTACGGCGCTTGGGAGATAAGCGAGTTTTACCAGGCTGGTGGGGGGCACATAGTTTCGTCCGCCCATATAAGGGGATAATGATCCACCTTTCTCATCTACGCCTTCTTCCTCCTTTGCTTATCCATTTCCGCGCACTCGAGCTCTAGCACCAAGTCCGCACATCCCACCTCAACCTTCTCCATCCATGTCCGGAGCGGGAGGCAAGTGGATGGTCTCCTCCGTCACAGAGGGACACATCAAGAAGATGAGGGAGGCCGGATACTTGTCTAACGACATTGCGCACCGGCTCCCAGACAAGGGGCAGCTCATCCCCACCCCCAGGCCCCATGAGAGGGTGGTGTTCCTCACCCATTTCCTCCACGGACTAGGTTTCCCACTGCACCCATTTTTCCGGGGGCTCATGTTCTACTACGGCCTGGATTTCCACGATCTGGCCCCGAACTTCATCCTCAACATCTCGATGTTTATCGTCGTGTGCGAGGCCTTCCTCCGCATCAAGCCCCACTTTGACTTATGGCTGAAGACCTTTAATGTCAAGCCGAAGGTAGTGGTCAGCCAGCAAGCGGAGTGCGGAGGCGCCATGGTGGGCAAGATGCCCAACGTTACATGGCTCGAGGGCTCCTTCGTGGAGACCATAAAGGGGTGGCAATCGGGTGGTTCTACATCACCGAGCCGCGTGGACCTGAATGGGCAGCGCCCCCAATTCTGATTCGCATCCCCACACGGCTCACCTCCGGAAAGAGAAGGGCCTATCGTGGGGTAATTCGAAGAGCCGACCGACTCCAAACTCGTGTCCAAGACCCGTGGACAAAAGGTTAAACTCGTCAACGTAGTCCAGGTCATGCTCATCCGCCGGATCCTCCCGTGTCAATGACGGGCTTTTAACTTATGGGAGTTCAACCCGCCCAGACCAAACTCGACTGTGCTCTTTGACACAACGCACGTGGATGCCTCGGAAGGTGCTATTCAAGGGCGCCGAGGTTCCCTCCCATCACCAAGGATCATGGATTCGCGCGGCGCCAAGCCAGCGTAGTAAGCTTATTTTACCCTTTACGGGTTACTTGTTTTCATAGTTTGATTTCTATGCGGGATCTAAGATCCTGTTCCTTTGATGAAATGGCGAAGAAGACCGGACAAATCGATCGCCCTGCTCCTTTCCCGAAGATTCAGCGGACGCCCGCTGACGGGTTGCTGGTTCCGCACCTTACGTGGTGCCGAGAAGAAGGCTAAGAAAAAGGCCGCAGGAACTCAAAAGAGTTCCGGCGCCGGCGGTGTCGATTCATCGTCCGATGACTCAAGCGCACTCCTCCCACGAAGACGAGGAGGAGGAAGAAGAGGCTCTCCCTCCGGCGGGGAGGATGAAAAAGGAAGGCCGCCCTAACTGGGGGGCCGGAGGGTCCAAGAAGGAAGGACCTTCCTCCGGACTACTCCACCAACACCGACGACGGCGAAGAGGAGTGGCCATCCAGGGCCAAGCCCCCGGCAAAATCGTAAGTATCCGGATACCAGAATAACTCATGGAATTCCTTTATTGCACAATATCTTCTGACGCCGAATATAATCATGCAGTCCGCCATGGCCCAGCTCGACAACCGTCGAAGCGGATCTCGGATTCGTCGGATGTGAATAGCCTTTCACTTCCGATCGCTACCTCCCTCGCCCCACGGACGGTGCCGAGGTGGAGTCCCAAAGGGTCCAAGCCAGGAAGGGGTGGACCTAGAGGCGCCGCAAGGCGACCTCCTCGACTCCATGCGTAAATGGGATAAAACCCGAAGGGCTCTAAGTTCGCCCTGGGCGACACAAAGACCGGAATCTTCAACGGTTCCGCATCCGCAGCGGCCCCTACTAAGAAGGGCAAGTTTACGACGCCGGTGACCTCCGCCCAACCGAGGCACCGGATAATTTGCTGGAGGTGCTTAACGGCGCTCCATCGACGAGGAGCACCGCACTATTATGAGTGTGGTGATCCGAAGGTTTAGTCCGCCAAGAGCGGGCTGATGAAGTTCGTGCCAGCCTTCTAACAAAGCTTTGAGGTATGTATTTAAGATATGTAAAACTATTACCGCATAGACAAGAGCCCTCGATGCTCAGTTTGGTGTTGGAAAGAAAATCCGAATTGAGAATCAAAAAGATATACGCAGGAGTCTAACATAAGTATGTCAATATGGGAATGCAGGCGCTGCCACGACCTCCGCCAGACCGATCGCGGAGGTCGATGCATTGAAGCGAGCCTCGAGCGGTCCGAGAACGAGCTCGGCCTTGCCAAGAAGCAGCTCGAGGATAAGGAAGGTAAGTAATACCTTATGTAAGTATATAAAAAAGATGTGGTTGCAAAAAATGACAGGACCAACGTGAGTATTACAGGGGCCACAACCGAGGTGGCGACCCTGAAGAAAGCGCCGTCCAAGGCCGAAGACAATGCGGCCGTGGAACGCGTCGAGTGAGAAAAGCAAGAGGCGCGGGTGGTGGATGTGCAGCAAGAGCTCCAGGATCTCGTGAAAAAACACGAGATCTTGGAGCTTGACTCAAAGACTCGAGAGTCCGAGCTCGCCTCGGCACTTGAGAGCGCCAAATCTGCCAAGGCCGAAGCCCAAAAAGCCCTCCAAGAAATTTAGGCGATGAAGAAGATAGCGGCGGGTAAGGCATTCTTTATGCAAAGCAAGCACGTTAAAGTGAATTACTTGTTACTTACCCGAGTCCGAGCTCACCAGAGCATTCGCAGATCTTCCCGAGTGTGTCCGACGCTACCAAGATTCTACCGAGCCAAGAGGGAGCTCGACGGAGAAGGTGTTCGGTCTCAAGATGTCGAGGCCTTGAGCGACCAGTCAAGCAGCTGGTCGAGCTCCATAAGGTGTCCGAACAGGCCATGAAGGGTCTCGAGTCCGGCCGTGGCCTGGGAAGCCATGTCTGGAGCTACTTGGCTGGTGAGGCGGCCGGTGGATGCCTGCCCATGGCTTGAAGTCATCAAGCGCCCGATGCATCGAAGGTGCCCATAGGGCCCTTTGCCGTGCTAAAGTGCACTGGGCAAGATGGACGCCGAGAAGCTTGTGACGGATGGACCACCGCCGGCAAGGAGCATCGCAAGCCCGAGATGTATTATGAGGGCGCCTCAAGGGTGCCCGCTTTATAGCGGATGAATGCTCCAAAGATGTAATTTTGAGTAAACTCGCATTTGTGATCGTGGTACGCTGAAAACTTGTTCATATGCGCTAAGCAACGCTTTTGAATTTAAAATATTACCTTCAGGCGGCCGCTTATTAAATTTGAGAGATGGCGAGTCATCGGCTTCATTCCCCATGCCACAGTCTTTGGGGTGTTCGGATAAACTTGAGCACTCTTTTTCCCATTCTGGGTCCTTCGAGGAGGCGCCAACACAACGAACAAGGCAATCGGACTATAATGCTTGAACACTCTCACTTAGCCATAGAATTTATAATTTTAAATTTCGTGAAGCCCCTAGTATTCGGAAGACCGAGTTCGGGCGCTATCCACGCTTAGGACGGACAAAGCCGACTCCTTGCTCTAAGCGCATAAGTCTTTAGGGACTCAAAACCTCTCGAACAGCGACCAGCTCTCGCCCTATCATGACGGTCAGTTTTAGCTTTCCACTGAGGTGCTTAGCCCAGCTCAACCGGGCACAATCGCAGTGGTTCTCCCAACGCTACCTTAGCCGATATAACGGAACGTAAGGTACCAAAACATGGGAGCCGGGCAAACCCAACTATTGACCCAAGACATGATTCGGAGCCGATGCATATAATGCTATAAGTTTGGGGTGCCGACTCATGAGAGTGTTCGGACTTCTCACACCATATTCGGGGCACGAAGCCCTCGGTGTATTGGCCGCATCAAGTGTACGATTGCATAATGTCATTAATGAACATATATAGATAAAAAGGGAATGCAATAATAGACAAAAGCTATGTATTGTTTATTTGAAAAGGCTGCGTAAAAGCGGATGATACAAATAGTGCGATAAGCAAGAGATGGGACTATTTGACATGTCCTCTCGTGGGCGAAGCTGCGGGATGATATATGAAACAAGTATACTGCTCGTTATAGAGACCACTGGACACTCGACGAGCTTTTTGCCTCCCGGCTGTTGCATCGTGTGTTCGGCGACAGATCACGGACAGGCCTTCCGAGAGTGGAGTCCCGAAAGTAAGAAGAAAAAAGAATGACAAAATCGAGCCCCAGTGCGGTTGAGCCGCATTTTGGGCATGCCGTGGTCGTGTTCTCCCCTATGCCCATGGTATTTCCAGAGCATAGTTATGTACGCAGTAGTACTGGTTTCGCAATTCATGAGGGTGGGGTGGGGCCGCATTGCTACGCTTGCTCGGAACGTGCAGCGGTCTTGTTGTAGGTTACTCCGGCGCGCTTGACGGTGTCCGGACGCTTAATAGCCGGATCGAGAATTGCCTTGAAAGGCTGCTTTGTACTTCCGCCATGAGGGTCGCCAGATGCTCCTCCGCTCGGAGAGAGCGTTCAGTGTTTCCATTGATGTAATGACTCGAGGGCCCGCATCTTGAGCTTGAGGTATGCGAAAGCGGCACCACATTGAACTTTGTAAATGCGGTCCGTCCGGAAAAGGCGTGATAGCCATCGCGAACGGGACTATGTCAAGATTAACTCCTCGCTTCGACATTATCCGGGATCCAAGACCACCTCAAGTGTAATCGAGCCTGCATAGATTGGCCTCTACACTGGTATGACGCCTTTAAAGGTCGCCTTTGTGGGTTTAACTTGAGGGATCTATGCCCATTTTTCGCGATCAGATCCCGATAAAGCGGGTTCAGCTCCCGCCGCCATCCATAAGGACTCTAGTGAGGTGAAACCACAATGATTGGGTCTAGAACCAATGCGGCGAATCCGCCATGGTGGATGCTAGTGGGCGGTCCTTCGATCAAAAGTGATCGGGCGGGAGGACCATGGGTTGAACTTTGGGGCGACCGGCTCCAACGCATATACGCCCCTCGAGTGCACGCTCGCTCCCTTTTGGGGATGTGGGTTGCGATATCATGTTCACCATCCGCACTTGTGGGGGAAGCCCTTCGTCCCCTATTGTTCGGCGGCCGGGCTCCTCCTCATTATCGCTATGCAGCCCCTTGTCTCTGCTGCACTTAACTTGCTCGCTTGCTTGAAACCCCAACAATCCTTGTTGGTGTGATTGGCTGGTTTTTCGGGGTGCCGTATCCGCACGAGCGATCGAGTATTCGGTCCAAACCGGACGGGCCCAGTATTTCTTTTAAATGGCTTTTTCCACGACCGGGTTTAGAGCCTCTGAATCCGCATTAACTGTCAGATCTCAAAGATTGTCGCCAAGCACGCGGCGCTTGTGCTTGTTGCGACGCCGACCCGCCATTGCTGTCCTTGGTATCCGAATTACCGTGGCTCTTGGTCATGTTATTACTACGAGCTAGCCAGCTGTCTTCTCCGCGCAAAAGCGGTCATGAGTGTTGTGAGGGCTGCCATGGATTTCGCTTTTCATGTCCTAGGTGCTGGGCAAGCCACTCGTCATGGATGTTATGCTTGAAGGCTGCAAGGGCCTCTGATCCCAACAATCGACTATTTGGTTTTTCTTGGTTAGGAACCGTGTCTGAATTGTCCGCCGATTCTCTGGCTGCTGCATTATGTGGCTTAGGTCATCGGCGTCGGTGGTCGCATATAGGTGCCCTGGAAATTGTTGAGGAATGCGGCTTCCGTGTCCTCCCAACAACCAATTGATTCTGCTGGCAAGCTGCTAAGCCAATGCCGAGCTGGCCCTTTAAGCTTGAGTGGGAGGTATTTGATGGCGTGTAGATAATCACCGCAGGCCATGTGGATATGAAGGAGATAATCCTCGATCCATACTGCAGGATCTGTTGTGCCATCGTATGATTCGATGTTTACGGGTTTGAAACCCTCGGAGATTTGATGATCCATTACTTCATCTGTGAAGCATAGTGGGTGTGCGGCGCCCCAGATCGGGCTATATCACGACGTAGCTCAAACGAGCTTTGTCTACTTTGTTCGCCCGCCGGATTTACCATATCCGTCATGACGGTTATCATCACGTGTCGTGGGGCGCCCGCGCGATCCATAGATCGATCTTGTTTGCCTTGCCCTGTCCTCCAATATATCTCGCAGGTCTGGCACATTTCCCCGTGCCTTGGTATTCTTTGAGTGACGCCGGGGTGCGGCTTGAGTGGAGGACCGAGAGGCCTCTATGTCGCGGCCACGAGGTGGCGGTCGGCCGCATCATGCGCTGGTGATGTAGGTCTAGGTGCTTCCTCCTCTAATCGGGGTAGCAGCCTGCGTTTTGGGTAGCTCTTGGAGGGGCGTTCGAGTTCGTACTCTTCGGCCGCAAGGACTTCATTCCATCTGTCGGCTAGCAAGTCTTGGTCAGCCCTAAGTTGTTGCTGTTTTTTCTTGAGGCTGCTCGCCGTGGCCATAAGCCTGTGTTTGAAACGCTCTTGTTCGACGGGATCCTCAGCACGATAAATTGCCGTCGCCGAGGCTTGCCTCGCCTTCGAGAGGGAGGCATGTAATTATCATCCTCTACCTCTCTCTGCTGCTCTCTCATGAGGGCTGGCTTCTCCATCCTCCCCGTGCTGAATCCTCGCCGAGGGGTTGTCTTCGCACCGTCCGGGTGTTATTATCTCCGTGCGTAATCGCTGCTTTTGCTTTGGCGGGATTTAGAGCGCGCGGCCGACGCCGGGCGCTTAGGCTTCTTCTTGAGGGGTCATCCTCCGTTGTTCCATCGCTGCTCCTTCTTTTGGGGTGTCCACTATGTATATGTCATACGACGAGGTGGCCTTCCAAAGGCCCTCGTAGGCGCTGGTTCTGGTCGCCTCTGCATCGGCATCCATACCGCCGATGTCATCAAGTCAAGTCGAGCATGTCGGTTAAATCATCGAGAGTGGCTACGAAGTGGGTGGTGGGTGGGCTTTGAATTTCTTCGTCGTCGCATCCCAACCTTGCCGACCATAGTCCGCCAGGCTCTCCGATAAAGAGAGAGACTTTAGTGAATTCAAAATGTCGCCAAGGGCGAAAATGAAAGATGTCTGCAGCGGTGAACTCCATGATCGGCACCCAATCAGATTCGATTGGCAGGGGCGCGGAAGGTTCGGAGTCCGGAGGGGAGTCCGGCGCCTTGGAGTCACAAGCTTCGCAAAGGACAAGGCTGGTGTTCGACTCGATCGCCATAGAGATTGCAGCCCCTGAGGCGGTGTCCAGCCACCCGCCCTCGACATGCAATCGGCCCGAGCTAAGGGTCGAGCGAACGGGTGCTTGACCTCTAGGGCACTGCTCGCGGCAGAGCTAGATCATGCCCATCGTAATAAAGCGGCGCGCTTCGGGTCGTGGCTCGAACCCGTCAAGATCAAGTCTCCGCGACGCCACCGTAGTTCAAACTTCCAAATCTGACCTGATGGCTGGGCGAAGCTTCGATCTGCTCCAGATGGCTGCTTAATTGGCCAAGAAGGCAAAGCCGCCGAATACGAAGATCTGTTCGGGGAGAAAAGTCTCGCCCTGGACCGCATCATTGTTGATGATCGGAGGTGCCATCGAGCCTAAAGGTGAGGACACAGAGGAACTCTCAATGAAAGCACCAATGTCGGTGTCAAAACTAGCGGATCTTGGGTAGGGGGTCCCAAACTGTGCGTCTAGGTGGATGGTAACAGAAGACAAGGGACACGATGTCTTTAGCCAGGTTCGGGCCCTCTCGATGGAGGTAAAACCCTACTCCTTCTTGATTAATATTGATGATATGGGTAGTACAAGAGTAGATCTACCACGAGATCAGAGAGGCTAAACCCTAGAAGCTAGCCTATGGTATGATTGTTGTTCGTCCTACGGACTAAAACCCTCCGTTTTATATAGACACCGGAGAGGGCTAGGGTTACACAGAGTCGGTTACAATGGGAGGAGATCTACATATCCGTATCGCCAAGCTTGCCTTCCACGCCAAGGAAAGTCCCATCCGGACATGGGACGAAGTCTTCAATCTTGTATCTTCATAGTCCAGGAGTCCGGCCAAAGGTTATAGTCCGGCCATCCGGACACCCCCTAATCCAGGACTCCCTCACCCGAAGTGACAATAATCGGGACCACTCCCGTTGATGACCGTAGTTTGAGGAGTTCATGTATTCACTATGTGTTAATGCTTTGGTCCGGTACTCTATTAAAAGGGGGCCTTAATATCCCTTAGTTTCCGCTAGGACCCCGCTGCCAGGGGAGGGTAGGACAAAAGATGTCATGCAAGTTCTTTTCCATAAGCACGTATGACTATATTCGGAATACATGCCTACATTACATTGATGAATTGGAGCTAGTTCTGTGTCACCCTATGTTATGATTGTTACATGAGGAACCGCATCCGGCATAATTCTCCATCATCGATCCAATGCCTACGAGCTTTTCACATATTGTTCTCCGCTTATTTACTTTTCCGTTGCTACAGTTACAATCACTACAAAACCCAAAAATATTACTTTTGCTATCGTTACCATTACTTCCATATTACTTTGCTACTAAATACTTTTCTGCAGATATTAAGTTATCTAGGCGTGGTTGAATTGACAACTCAGCTGCTAATACTTGAGAATATTCTTTGGCTCCCCTTGTGTCGAATCAATAAATTTGGGTTGAATACTCTACCCTCAAAAACTGTTGCGATCCCCTATACTTGTGGGTTATCAAGACTATTTTCTCGCACCGTTGCCGGGGAGCATAGCTCTATTCTTTGAGTCACTTGGGATTTATATCTGCTGGTCACTATGAACAACTTGCTAGGGTTAGAGAGAATGAAATTATTGAAACTGATAACATTGATGAAAGTGATGATGAAGACTCTCCCCCTAATAAATATGAATCGCCTGTTGTTCCTGAGGGTTATGTTTTGGAAAAAGAAGCTGCTATAGCTATTTTAGCTTGCAAAGATAGATACGAGCTCAAGAGGTTATTAGATTAATGGAAGCAGCAATCTCTTAATACTAGAATGAAACCTGACCCTGCTTTTGCTACTTCACCTATCTCAGACATCGATAAGGATTATGAATTCTCTGTTGATCCCGATGTAATTACTTTGGTTGAATCTGATCCTTTTCATGGCTATGAATCAAACTGTTGTGGCACATATTATTAAATTAAATGATATAGCCACCCTGTTCACTAATGATGAGAAATCTCGCTACCTATATATCCTTAAAATATTTCCGTTCTCATTAAAGGGTGATGCTAAGATATGGTTTAATTCTCTTGATCCTGGTTGTGTGCGTAGTCCCCGTGATATGATTTATTACTTCTCGCTAAATATTTCCCTGCTCATAAGAAACAAGCTGCTTTGAGGGATATATATAATTTTGTGCAATTGAAGAAGAGAGTCTCCCACAAGCTTGGGGAGACTTCTCCAATTACTTAATGCTTTGCTCGATCATCCTCTTAAGAAAAATGAAATACTTGATATCTTTTATAATGGACTAACCGATGCTTCCAGAGATTACCTGGATAGTTGATGGTTCTGTTTTCAGGGAAACAACACCGGATGAAGCTGAAATTTTATTGAATAATATGTTGACAAATGAAAATAATTGGACACTTCCTGAGCCAATTCCCGAGTCTATTCCTAAACCAACTCCGAAGAAGAGGAGTGTTCTATTTCTCAGTCCCGAAGATATGCAAGAGGCAAAGAAATCCATGAAAGAGAAAGGTATTAAAGCTGAAGATATTAAGAACTTACCTCCTATTGAAGAAATACATGGTCTTAATTTACTGTCTGTTGAAGAAACATATGATCTTAATCCATTACCTATTGAAGAAACTCATGGTCTTGATAACCCGACACAGGTAGTAAAGGTAAATTCTCTCTATAGATATGATAAAGCTGAAATCCCTCCTACTAAGTTTGCTAGCCAATGTTTGGATGAATTTGATAACTTTATGGTTAAGCAAGAAGACTTCAATGTTTATTTTGGTAGAAAATTAAAACAAAATCCCGATATGCTTGAACACTTGAGTAATTACATGGATAATGTTAAGGGTGAACTTAAACTCATTAGTAAACATGATTCTATGGTTACCACTCAAGTAGAACAAGTACTTAAAGCGCAAAATGATTTTCTCAATGAATTAAATAGTAAAAATAATGACTATGTTGTTAGAGTGGTTACTAGAACTGGTAAAATGACTCAGGAACCCTTGTATCCTGAAGGAAACCCTACGAGAATTGAACAAGATTCTCAGAGAAATAATATTGATGCACCTAGTCCATCTAAAAAGAAGAAAAAGAAAAATGATAGGACTTTGCATGCTTCTAGTGAACCTGTTGCTGAACCACCTGAGAATCCAAATGATATTTCTATTTCGGATGCTGAAACACAATCTGGTAATGAACATGAACCTAGTGACAATATTAATGATGAAGTTCATGATGATGCTCAACCTAGTAACGATAATGATGTAGAAATTGAACCTGCTGTTGATCTTGATAACCCACAATCAAAGAATCAACGTTATGATAAGAGAGACTTTGTTGCTAGGAAACATGGTAAAGAAAGAGAACCATGGGTTCAGTAACCCATGCCTTTTCCTCCTAAACCATCCAAGAAAAAGGATGATGAGGATTTTGAGCGCTTTGCTGAAATGATTAGACCTATCTTTTTGCGTATGCGATTAACTGATATGCTCAAAATGAATCCTTATGCTAAGTATATGAAAGAAATTGTCACTAATAAAATAAAGATACCGGAAGCTGAGAGTTCCACCATGCTTGCTAATTATACTTTTAAGGGTGGAATACCAAAGAAACTTGGAGATCCAGGAGTACCTACTATACCATGCTCCATTAAAAGAAACTATGTTAAAACCGCTTTATGTGATCTTGGAGCCGTGTTAGTGTTATGCTCTCTCTTTATATCGTAGACTTGATTTGAATAAGTTGACACCTACTGAAATATATTTGCAAATGGCTGATAAATCAACTGCTATATTGCCGGTATTTGTGAGGATGTGCTGCTGTGGTTGCAAACGTTACTATTTTAACGGACTTTGTTATTCTTGATATTCCCGAGGACGATAGTATGTCTATTATTCTTGGAAGACCTTTTTGAATACTGTAGGGCTGTTGTTGATTGCAACAAAGGCAATGTCACTTTTCATGTTAATGGTAATGAGCATATGGTACACTTTCCGAGGAAACAACCTCAAGTCCACAGTATCAATTCTATTGGCAAATTCCATCGATTATTTTTTGGAGATTTTGAATTTCCTCTTCGTACTGTCAAAAAGAAATATGATATTCTTATTATTGGGGATGTGCATATCCCCGTTGAGGTAACATAGTGTCATTCGAAATTTCTCCGGTTCCATGTTATTCGGAATGAGTTTGTTAACAAGACTTGATCAACCTTGTTAATGGATTCCTTTTGATGAGCATGAGATGGATGAAACTAGAAGGCACAACCTTCTGTACCCTCTTACTACTTTCTGTTATTTAGTTGAAGTAAAGTAAAAATAGTAATTTTCTGTGTGTTTTCTGATTTATCCGTGCAATATAAAAATACCCCAAAAATAAAAGTTCCCCAAATGCCCTGAAAATGGAATATGATTTTTTCTGAAATATTTGAGAATATCTGCACCGAGAATGAATGGGGAGCAAGCACTGCCACGAGGGTCCAGGGCGCGCCCCCTGCCTCGTGGGCCCATGGTGGCTCCCCTCCACTTATTCCTGCACCCACACACTTCTTCTTCCTCCCAAAAAAATCACCATCCAGCTCAAGCACGAGTTATAGCTCAATTTGCTGCGATTTTTGATCTCCTTGCTCAAAGCACCTCTCACAAAACTGCTTGGGGGGATTGTTCCTTGGTATGTGACTCCTCCATTGGTCCAATTAGTTTTTGTTCTAGTGCTTTATTCATTGCAAATTTGAGCTGCCTAGGTGACCATGTTCTTGAGCTTGCATGTCAAATTTATATGGTTCCAAGTAGTTCTAATGCTTGATAAAGGCTCTAGGCACATGTAGGAGTAGTTGCTATCAATTTTGTTGAGCTTGGTTCACTTTTATTTGAAGTTACTAAAAATTTCAGAAATTTTCAGAAAATAATGAAGAGATTTTTGACGGGCTCATCGAGCCGAAGCTCGAAGGAAAAGCAAAATGAAGAAGCACAGAGGCCCAAATATAATTTGCCTCGCACCGCAGAGGTTCGGCCGTGTGAATGACCTTCCGATGTCTTGAGAGAAGTCGGGATTTACAATGATTTTTATGAATTGTCTGAGAATGCAGGCCTCACCGACTTCCTCCGCGACCAACGCAAACAGTATCTCTTACTCACCAATACTTTTGTGCAAAACTTCTACTATTATCCTAAGGAAACACCTCCTTCAGTAGAGTTTCATTTATATGATGTTGTTAAGAAGATGCCACTAGATGAATTTTGCAAGGTTTGCAAAATACCTTTTGAGGGTAGTTTAGAGGAACCACATCATAAAGATGCGGACGGGTTTATTGACACTATTACTGTGGGGGAAACTAGGAAGGTTTCCGATGCAAGAATCACTAACATACATTTTCCTGTTTTACGCTAGTTTGTTATATTTCCTAGTCGTTGCTTAATTGGTCGCGGAAAATGTGGAAACCTTAGTGTTCCTGATATTATTATTTTGTTCCATGGTCTTTTCTGTGATAACACTGTTAGTATGGGTGTTATTATTGCCAAACGGTTAAGTCTGAACCGTACAAAGGCCCCATCTTTGGAGGTATTTATGCTTCACGCCTTGCTGCACACTATAACATACCTATTAGGCACTATGAAAAAGAAGAAAAATTGCTGCCTACTGCTTATTTAGATTATAAGAGTATGGTAGCGCATGACTTTATTGTTAAGAATAGGGAAGGGGCGCTTAAATACAAATTGTTCTTTGACAAACATCACCCTGAGACTATTACCTTGCCAGCTCCCTCCTTGTTTAATTTATCTGCAGGTCCGTATCTCGTTCCGCTGGCGGCCATTCACGCCTACCGGAACCCTACACCAGCCACAGAGCCGGAACCACAATTTGAACCTCCACGACAGTCTAATTACCAGTGGGATCCGGAGATGATTGCTAACCAGTGGCAATCAGAGTCTTCTTCATCTCAGTACGACCCTGGCTACAACTATGGATATCCGCCAGGCCATCCATGGCAATAAACCAACTTAGGCCAAAAGCCTAAGCTTGGGGGAGTACGTATTTCCCACCGACATTACATTTATGTTCACACACACTCATTGCTAGATGTCGGTGCTCAGACTCTTTCTCTGTAATATCCTTGCTAGTTTATTTCCTTTTTTTTCTTGCATTCTTCTTGTATGTTTAATAAACCTTAAGAAAAACCAAAAAAATTTTAGTGTAGCTTTTAGTTAGTTTACTTTTCTTTCTGTAGTAGTAATAATTAAAAAGAAAACCTAAAAATATTTCCTGTTCTTCTTTTGCTTGTTGGGAGCTTTCCCATGTAAATAGTTTTATTTATTTTCTTTTCTTTGGGGGTCGATAGGAGAAGACCATGATTAAATTGTTGAAGTGGCTCTTATATGCATTATTGTTAATTTAACCTAGAGCCCATATTGCCTTGTCTTCTCCTGTTTATTGAATGCTTGCAGATTCCAGCTTAGTCCAATTCACGTCCACTCTTATTATTATTCACTTCGTTCGGTCGTGCAAGTGAAAGGCAATTATGACGATATATGATGGACCGACTGAGATGAGAAAAGCTGGTATGAACTCGACCTCTCTTGTTTTTGTAAATATGATTAGTTCATCGTTCCTGATTCAGCCTATTATGAATAAACATGTTTGCAATGACAATTAGAGATCATAGTTTCTCGTGCCATGCTTGATTAGCTATGAGTTATAATGGTTTACCTTGCGTGCTAACATGCTATTAAAATGGTTGTGATGTGGTATATTAGGGTGGTATCCTCCTTTGAATGATTTAAGTGACTCGACTTGGCACATGTTCACACATGTAGTTGAAACAAATCAACATAGCCTTCACGATATTTATGTTCATGGTGGATTATATCCCACTCATGCTTGCACTCAATGTTTATTAATTTTAATGCATGTTCATGACTGTTGTCGCTCTCTAGTTTGTCGCTTCCCAGTCTTTTGCTAGCCTTCATTGTACTAAGCGGGAATACTGCTTGTGCATCCAATTTCTTAAACCCCAAAGTCATTCCATATGAGTCCACTATACCTTCCTATATGCGGTATCTACGTGCTGTTCCAAGTAAATTTGTATGTGCCAAACTCTAAACCTTCAAATGAAATTCTGTTTTGTATGCTCGAATAGCTCATGTATCAACTAGGGCTGTCCGTATCTTCCATGCTAGGCGGGTTATTCTCAAGAGGAGTGGACTCCGCTCCTCATTCACGAGAAAATGGCTGGTCTCCGGGATGCCCAGTCCCATGCTTTATGCAAACTAAATCAAAATAATTGCAAACAAAACTCCCCCGGGACTGTTGCTAGTTGTAGGCACTCGTTGTTTCGAGCAAGCCATGGATTGATGCTTGTTGGTGGAGGGGGAGTATAAACTTTACCATTCTGTTTGGGAACTGCCTATAATGTGTGTAGCATGGAAGATATCGCCATCGCTTGGTTGTTATGTTGACAATGAAAGTATACCACTCAAAATATTATTTATCTCTATTTCAAAATCGAGCTCTGGCACCTCTACAAATCCCTGCTTCCCTCTGCGAAGGGCATATCTATTTACTTCCATGTTGAGTCATCACCTTCTTATTAAAAAGCACTAGCTAGAGAGCACTGCTGTCATTTGGATTCATTACTATTAATTTATATTGGGTATGACCATGATTGGATCTCTTTCACCATGAATTACAATGTCTAGTCAGTCCTTGATCTTTAAAGATGCTCTGCATTTATGTTTTGCGGTCTCAGAAAGGGCTAGCGAGATACCATCTTATTATATCATATCATGATTGTTTTGAGAAAGTGTTGTCATCCGAGATTTATTATTATGACTCTCTAGTTGATTATGCCATTGATATGAGTAAACATGAGACCTAAGAGTTATTGTGAATGTGGTTAGTCATAATCTTTGCTGAAAACTTGAATGCCGGCTTTATATATTTACAACAACAAGAGCAAACAGAGTTTGTAAAAGTTTTTCTTTATCACTTTTAGTTTATCAACTGAATTGCTTGAGGACAAGCAAAGGTTTAAGCTTGGGGGAGTTGATACGTCTCCGTCGTATCCACTTTTCCAAACACTTTTGCCGACTCTAACTTGCATGATTTGAATGGAACTAACCCGGACTAACGATGTTTTCAGCAGACTTTCCATGGTGTTATTTATGTGCAAACAAAAGTTCTCGAAATGACCTGAAACTCCATGGAAACATCTTTTTGGAAAATATTAAAAATACTGGAAGAAAAATCCACGTCAGGGGGCCCACACCCTGTCCACGAGGGTGGGGGGCGCGCCTCCCCCCTAGGTGCGCCCCCTGCCTCGTGGGCCCCCTGACGCTCCACCGACCTCAACTCCAACTCCATATATTCACTTTCGGGGAGAAAAAAATCAGAGAGAAGGATTCATCGCGTTTTATGATACGGAGCCGCCGCCAAGCCCTAAAACCTCTCGGGAGGGCTGATCTGGAGTCCGTTCGGGGCTCCGGAGAGGGGGATTCGTCGCCGTCGTCATCATCGACCATCCTCCATCACCAATTTCATGATGCTCACTTCCGTGCGTGAGTAATTCCATCATAGGCTTGCTAGACGGTGATGGGTTGGATGAGATCTATCATGTAATCGAGCTAGTTTTGTTAGGGTTTGATCCCTAGTATCCACTATGTTCTAAGATTGATGTTGCTATGACTTTGCTATGCTTAATGCTTGTCACTAGGGCCCGAGTGCCATGATTTCAGATCTGAACCTATTATGTTTTCATGAATATATGTGAGTTCTTGATCTTATCTTGCAAGTCTATAGTCACCTACTGTGTGTCATGATCCGGCAACCCCGAAGTGACAATAATCTGGACCACTCCCGGTGATGACCCTAGTTTGAGGAGTTCATGTATTCACTATGTGTTAATGCTTTGGTCCGTACTCTATTAAAAGGAGGCCTTAATATCCCTTAGTTTCGCTAGGACCCGCTGCCACGGGAGGGTAGGACAAAAGATGTCATGCAAGTTCTTTTCCATAAGCACGATAACTATGTTCGTAATACATGCCTACATTACATTGATGAATTGGAGCTAGTTCGTGTCACCCTATGTTATGATTGTTACATGAGGAACCGTGATCCGCATAATTCTCCATCACCGATCCAATGCCTATGAGCTTTTCACATATTGTTCTCCGCTTATTTAATTTTTCGTTGCTACTGTTACAATCACTACAAAACCCAAAAATATTACTTTTGCTATCGTTACCGTTTCTTCCATATTACTTTGCTACTAAATACTTTGCTGCAGATATTAAGTTATCCAGGTGTGGTTGAATTGACAACTCAGCTACTAATACTTGAGAATATTCTTTGGCTCCCCTTGTGTTGAATTGTAACATCCCAAATTTTCAATTTGGAATGTTATACATAGATCATCATTGCATATCATATTTCTGTTGCATTGTTGGCTCGATCCTAGAAATTCTATGCAACTCAAGGACCCACGGAGAGAGTGGGGGATTTCGTTATTTTCGTTATTTGAGTTTTCTCAAATTTTGAAAATAGGATCATTTGATTTTAATTATTTTATCTTCAATTATTTCTATTACAAAAATATGAGAGAGGGAATAAAATGACTTTCCCAAAATAAAGAAATAATGAGGATTTAATAATAAAATCAAATAAGATTTTATTTTGGAGTTTTTCGCTATTTTTTTTGAATTTAGGAAAAATGCGTGTTTTTCAAAATTGCATTTAGGCCCAAAATAAATGTTCATCTAGTCCGGCTTGATTTTAGAAGCCGGGGAAAATTCATTTCGGGATTTTTGGAGTCCGTTTAGTATTTCTTTCGTTTGTTTTTCTGCGTGAAATTATTTTAAAAAAACGAACCGACCTACGGCGTGCACTCGAAGGGACTCACCTGGGCAGCTTTTTAAATAGCGCCGCTTAAGCGCCCAATTTCACCTGACCGCCCGGCCCACCCGCGCCGAACCTAACCTAGCTGCCGCCGCCACGCCGCCGCGCGCCCACCGGACGCCGCCACCGCCGCGACCATTACCGAGGTTCACCATGCCTCGTAATCCGTGCCGCTTTTTTTTAGAAAAACCGCTCGGTTTTTCGTCGGTTTTTAGTTTCGCTTTTTATTAGATCGGTTTATTTATTTTCGATTCGGTTAAATAGCGAAGCGTCGCTCGTTTCGTTCGCTTTTAACGAACGTGTTCGCAGATTAGTTCTAGTTAACTAACGCTCGCTCGTTAACCTGTTCGGTTTTTTTCTTTTTCTCGGATTTAATCTGCGATTTTTCCGATTGCGATTTCCGATCCGATTTTCGTTTTAGTATAACTTTTCGCTCGTTTATCAGAATCAGGCGATTCAAGCGCCTGGAGTTTCGTCTCAAAACCCTCTTTCCGAATAAACAACTTAAACAAGTTTTTGCCTCTGTAAAATTTGATTAGATCCAGATTGGTAAAACGGAGCTGTTTTCTTTCGTCGTTTGACTTTCGTTGCTTTGTTTGATTTGATTCTTTTTGCAAACCGAAGTTCTTAAGTTGAGCTTTCTGGTTAGATATTTTGTTTGAGTTTTACTTGTGCATTAGATGAGTACTTATTGTATGCTTGTTTGTTTGTCTGCGATAGAATACCCGGAGTGCGCCGCCTGTTACTTCGAGTCTCTAGGTTTCGCGGATCATCAGCAAGGCAAGTAACACTTTGATCATACCTTTTCTACTACCCAATTTTATTGCATTAGATCAATCCTCAAACATTGCATGATTAGGATTTAATTAAATTGTGGGATGGGAAGTAGATGAGGTAGTACCTATTTCCTGTTTATTATCAAACCTTTGGGAGTTACTTCTACGTTTGCTTATTATGCCATGCTATGCTAGTAGACGTGGATTGGGTGAGTGTATCCATGACAGATGTGAGATTGTTAAATTAATGGTTTATTTAAGGTGGCAACTTAAACACACATCTGGGTGGATTGAGGTACTTGGTTTCCGTGATTTGCCTGCTTTTTCTTCGCACCGCCACCCGTGCTCAAAGGGATCATGAGAGTATTCATGCTAGAAACTTCCGTGCAGCCACATGCTAATATGGGCTCTAGCATAGTTGATTGTTGTGCGAACTCTCACTGGTAGACTAGCAGATGTAGGGGTTGTAGGTTGGTACGGTCTACCCATACGTAAGGTGCAAGCGCTTCTGAAAAACTATGTCTCGGTCATCCGTTTCTCAAACACCATGTAGTGCGAGAAATCAAACGGAGGAGATCAAGTCTTGTGGGGAAAAGTGCACAAACCTCTGCAGAGTGTATAAACTAATCATGGTTAGCCGTGTCCCCAGTTATGGACATCTTGAGTATCTAGTACTTGGATATCATGTGAATCTCATCATGTTACTTTAATTAATACTGTTGGGTTCTGTTAATGATTACTTTAATTGGGATTGAGGATGCTTTCAACCATTCTCAATGTTTAACAACCACCATGATAGTTAAATAAATTTATTCCTTTGCAGTAGGGAAAAATTGGCTTCACGCAAAACTGTAACCATAGTGAAAGTGCAACTATCCCTAGGTGGTTTTGGTAATTCATAACAACATATAGCTCATTGAGCTAATGCTATTCCAAGACTATTATTTCAGGAAAGCTCAATGAATGGCATGGCATGGATGATGAAAGTGGATCCCTCAAAATACTAAGGATAAAGGATTGGTTGAAGCTCAAAAGCTCAAGACTCTTCATTTGACATTTTAGTGATCCAAGATCACATTGAGTCTATAGGAAAAGCCAATACTATCAAGAAGGGATGAGGTGTTGCTTAATGAGCCTCTTGCTTCATGTGCTTAGTGATATGCTCCAAAACCCTCCACTACTTTCCCACATCCACAAATGACCTAAACCTAAAGCCAAAATCGGTCACACCGATTCTTTCTATCCGCGCCACCGATTCCAAAAGTCATAGCCACCGCCACAAACCATAAGCAAATCGGTCTTATCGATAGGGATCTCGGTCTCACCGAGATGGGGTTGCAATCTCTCTGCTTCCCTTCGTAATGTTTCGGCCCAACCAAGTGAGCGATCGGTCCCACCGAGATTGCAATGTAAACTCTCTGCTTCCTTTTGTAACATTTTGGTCTCACCGAAAAGAGCAAATCGGTCCCACCGAAGTTTACCCGACCAACTCTCCGAAAGCTTATTACCAAATCGGTCTCACCGAGTTTGTGTAATCGGTCTCACCGAGATTACGTTATGCCCTAACCCTAACCGGATCGGTCTCACCGAGATGCATGTCATTCCATCAAAATCACTAATAGTCACTAGGTTTACTAAATCGGTCCGACCGAGTTTAACGATTCGGTCCCACCGAGTTTGGTAAATTGTGTGTAACGGTTAGATTTTGTGTGGAGGCTATATACCCTCCACCTCCTCTTCATTCGTGGAGAGAGCCATCGAACGAACCTACACTTCCAACTTACCATTTCGAGAGAGAACCACCTACTCATGTGTTGAGGCCAAGATATTCCATTCCTACCATATGAATCTTGATCTCTAGCCTTCCCCAAGTTGCTTTCCACTCAAACCCTCTTTCCACCAGATCCAAATCCTATGAGAGAGAATTGAGTGTTGGGGAGACTATCATTTGAAGCACAAGAGCAAGGAGTTCATCATCAACACACCATTTGTTACTTCTTGGAGAGTGGTGTATCCTAGATTGGCTAGGTGTCACTTGGGAGCCTGCGACAAGATTGTGGAGTTGAACCAAGGAGTTTGTAAGGGCAAGGAGATCGCCTACTTCGTGAAGATCTACCGCTAGCGAGGCAAGTCCTTGGTGGGCGACGGCCATGGTGGGATAGACAAGGTTGCTTCTTCGTGGACCCTTCATGGGTGGAGCCCTCCGTGGACTCACGCAGCCGTTACCCTTCGTGGGTTGAAGTCTCCATCAACGTGGATGTACGATAGCACCACCTATCGGAACCACGCCAAAAACATCCGTGTCTCCAATTGCGTTTGAATCCTCCAAACCCTTCCCCCTTACTTTCTTGCAAGTTGCATGCTTTAATTTCCGCTGCCTATACACTCTTTGCATGCTTGCTTGAATTGTGTGATGATTGCTTGACTTGTCCTAAAATAGCTAAAATCTACCAAACTCTAAAATTGGGAAAAGGTTAAGTTTTTATTGGTCAAGTAGTCTAATCACCTCCCCCCCTCTAGACATACTTCAAGGTCCTACACATAGAGCTTTCCACCAGCCAGATATGCATGTAGAATAGTTGTTTCCATTATTATTCTCTATGTGTTACTTTGCCAGCATATTCCACGTGCTGACCCGTTTTCGGGCTGCAGCGTTTCATGTTGCAGACTTTTCAGACGATGAGTAAGGTGCTTAGGTCATGGTTCTATACTCAGTGATGCCGTTGGAGTTGATGGACTCGCTTATTCTTCCAAGCCTTCCGCTGTTATCGTTATTAGATGGCCTTAAGCCATATTTATTTTGTTAAGTTCTCTCTCGAGACATTCGATGTAATAAGTGTGTGATTGCTACTCTGTTATAAATCCTTTGAGTACTGTGTGGTGTCAGCATTACTGATCCAAGGATGACACTTGAGCACAGAGATCAGACTGTTTGAGGTCTGGTCGCTACACGAATCAATAAATTCAGGTTGAATACTCTACCCTCGAAAACTGTTGCGATCCCCTATACTTCTGGGTTATCACGGCGAAGCAGATTGCCGTTGACGGCGGCGGAGACCAGCGGCGGGAGGTCGCTGGCGACGAGAAGACGATCCGGAGACCCGAAGAGGCAGAGCAAGTTACGCGCGGGTGAAGGGTTTCGGAAAAATTTCCAAAATCTGACCCACAAGATATATAACTCGACCGCCGGCGTGACCGATTGGAACAACTCGGTGGCACCAAGATGCAAAACTGCAGGCAGTTAATGCAACTCGGTAAGACCGAAAGGTTCTAATTGGTTGCACCGAGATTGAAAACCTAGATCGACTAAGTGATCTCGGTAGGACCGAAAAGGATGAATCGGTCAGAATGAAATGCACAAAGAGGTTTTTGAAGTTTAAGTCTATGACGAATCAGGGACTCCGAGTGCTCCTCACACAGAGTGGTTTGAATCTAACTTGATCAAACTTTGTGATGTAGCATGAATAGAGTTTGAGACAAGGAAAGCATAGATAGCTAGAGGGAGTTCTTAGGCATTCTTGTCCATCCATTTGGAAAAAGAGAAAAAAACCAAACAATCAAAGCAACAAATGGATGTCCTCGAGTGAGAAAAATATGCATTCAACATGCTCACACAATTAAAATGGCGGATGAAATATGTGACAAAGCATGCACAAACACTCTAGCATCTATCAAGCAATTGGCGATGACTAGGTCGTCTATATATGAGTATATTGACTTAGGAGTCAAATGAGAACATTTGATCATAGGTCATACTCATCGTTTAAGCACAAGTGGGGT